>OV702280.1:402842417-404042417 GCA_916181665.1 Avena sativa
AAATCGCCTTAGAAACCCAAAACTATGGGCAATAGCTCATGAAAACGACGATAAAACACGAAAACGACGAGTTTTTTGGTCGTACCTCTCAAACATGTATGGGGTCTTACGAGCCATGCAAATCGCCCTAGAACATGAAAAATATGGGCAATAGCTCATGGAAACAGCTATAACACGCGAAAACTATAGGTTTTTGGTCCTAACTCTCAAACATGTATAGGGTCTCTCAAGCCATGCAAATCGCCCTGGAACCCGAAAAATATGGGCAATAGCTCATGTAAACGACTATAAAACGCGAAAACTATGGGTTTTTGGTCCTAACTCTCAAACATGTATCGCGTCTCTCAAGCCATGCAAATCGCCCTAAAACCCCCAAAACTGGGGCCATAACTCATGAAAATGGCGATAAAAAGCGAAAACGATGAGTTTTTGGTCATAACTCTCAAACATGTATCGGGTCTTACGAGCCATGCAAATCGCCTTGGATCCCCAAGAGTGTAGGAAATAGCTCATGAAAACGGCCATAAAACGCGAAAACTACGAGTTTTTGGTCCTAACTCTCAAACATGTATGAGGTCTCTCAAGCCATGTAAATGACACTGAAACCCCCCAAACCGTGGGCATAGCTCATGAAAATGGCTATAAAACGCGAAAACGATTAGTTTTTGGTCATAACTCTCAAACATGTGTTGGGTCTTACGGTCGTTGTAAATCTCCGTAGAACGCCAAAACTATGGGTAATAGCTAATGAAAACGGACGTAAAATGCATAACTCTCAAACATGTATTGGGTCTTACAAGCCATGCAAATCCCCTAGAACCCCAAAACTATGGGCAATTACTCATTAAAAACGGTCATAAAACACGAAAACGATGATTTTTTGGTCATAACTCACGAACTTGTTTCGGTTCTTACTGTCATTGTAAATCGCCCTGAAACCCCCCCCCCCCCCCCCCCCAAACTATGGGCTATAGCTCATGAAAACGACCATAGAACGTGAACACGACGATTTTTTTCGTCATCACTCTCAAACATGTATCGGGTCTTATGAGCCATGCAAATTGCCTTGGAACCCCAAAATTGTCGGCAATAGCTCATGAAAACGGCCATAAAACGCGAAAACAACGAGTTTTTGGTCCTAACTCTCAAACATGTATCGGGTCCCTCAAGCCATGCAAATCGCCCTAAAACCCCCAAAACTGTGGGCCATAGCTCATGAAAATGACTATAAAAAGCGAAAACGATGAGTTTTTGGTCATAACTCTCAAACATGTATCGGGTCTTACGAGCCATGCAAATCGCCTTAGAAACCCAAAACTATGGGCAATAGCTCATGAAAACGACCATAAAACACGAAAACGACGAGTTTTTTGGTCATACCTCTCAAACATGTATGGGGTCTTACGAGCCATGCAAATCGCCCTAGAACATGAAAAATATGGGCAATAGCTCATGGAAACGGCTATAACACGCGAAAACTATAGGTTTTTGGTCCTAACTCTCAAACATGTATCGGGTCTCTCAAGCCATGCAAATCGCCCTGGAACCCGAAAAATATGGGCAATAGCTCATGTAAACGGCTATAAAACGCGAAAACTATGGGTTTTTGGTCCTAACTCTCAAACATGTATCGGGTCTCTCAAGCCATGCAAATCGCCCTAAAACCCCCAAAACTGGGGGCCATAACTCATGAAAATGGCGATAAAAAGCGAAAACGATGAGTTTTTGGTCATAACTCTCAAACATGTATCGGGTCTTACGAGCCATGCAAATCGCCTTGGATCCCCAAGAGTGTAGGAAATAGCTCATGAAAACGGCCATAAAACGCGAAAACTACGAGTTTTTGGTCCTAACTCTCAAACATGTATGAGGTCTCTCAAGCCATGTAAATGACACTGAAACCCCCCAAACCGTGGGCATAGCTCATGAAAATGGCTATAAAACGCGAAAACGATTAGTTTTTGGTCATAACTCTCAAACATGTGTTGGGTCTTACGGTCGTTGTAAATCTCCGTAGAACGCCAAAACTATGGGTAATAGCTAATGAAAACGGCCGTAAAATGCAAAAAACAAGTTTTTGGTCGTAACTCTCAAAAATGTATTGGGTCTTACAAGCCATGCAAATCCCCTAGAACCCCAAAACTATGGGCAATTACTCATTAAAAACGGTCATAAAACACGAAAACGATGAGTTTTTGGTCATAACTCGCGAACTTGTTTCGGTTCTTACTGTCATTGTAAATCGCCCTGAAACCCCCCCCCCCTCCCGCAAACTATGGGCTATAGCTCATGAAAACGACCATAGAACGTGAACACGACGATTTTTTTCGTCATCACTCTCAAACATGTATCGGGTCTTACGAGCCATGCAAATTGCCTTGAAACCCCAAAATTGTCGGCAATTGCTCATGAAAACGGCCATAAAACGCGAAAACTACGAGTTTTTGGTCCTAACTCTCAAACATGTATCGGGTCCCTCAAGCCATGCAAATCGCCCTAAAACCCCCAAAACTGTGGGCCATAGCTCATGAAAATGACTATAAAAAGCGAAAACGATGAGTTTTTGGTCATAACTCTCAAACATGTATCGGGTCTGACGAGCCATGCAAATCGCCTTAGAAACCCAAAACTATGGGCAATAGCTCATGAAAACGACCATAAAACACGAAAACGACGAGTTTTTTGGTCGTACCTCTCAAACATGTATGGGGTCTTACGAGCCATGCAAATCGCCCTAGAACATGAAAAATATGGGCAATAGCTCATGGAAACGGCTATAACACGCGAAAACTATAGGTTTTTGGTCCTAACTCTCAAACATGTATCGGGTCTCTCAAGCCATGCAAATCGCCCTGGAACCCGAAAAATATGGGCAATAGCTCATGTAAACGACTATAAAACGCGAAAACTATGGGTTTTTGGTCCTAACTCTCAAACATGTATCGCGTCTCTCAAGCCATGCAAATCGCCCTAAAACCCCCAAAACTGGGGCCATAACTCATGAAAATGGCGATAAAAAGCGAAAACGATGAGTTTTTGGTCATAACTCTCAAACATGTATCGGGTCTTACGAGCCATGCAAATCGCCTTGGATCCCCAAGAGTGTAGGAAATAGCTCATGAAAACGGCCATAAAACGCGAAAACTACGAGTTTTTGGTCCTAACTCTCAAACATGTATGAGGTCTCTCAAGCCATGTAAATGACACTGAAACCCCCCAAACCGTGGGCATAGCTCATGAAAATGGCTATAAAACGCGAAAACGATTAGTTTTTGGTCATAACTCTCAAACATGTGTTGGGTCTTACGGTCGTTGTAAATCTCCGTAGAACGCCAAAACTATGGGTAATAGCTAATGAAAACGGCCGTAAAATGCATAACTCTCAAACATGTATTGGGTCTTACAAGCCATGCAAATCCCCTAGAACCCCAAAACTATGGGCAATTACTCATTAAAAACGGTCATAAAACACGAAAACGATGATTTTTTGGTCATAACTCACGAACTTGTTTCGGTTCTTACTGTCATTGTAAATCGCCCTGAAACCCCCCCCCCCCCCCCCAAACTATGGGCTATAGCTCATGAAAACGACCATAGAACGTGAACACGACGATTTTTTTCGTCATCACTCTCAAACATGTATCGGGTCTTATGAGCCATGCAAATTGCCTTGGAACCCCAAAATTGTCGGCAATAGCTCATGAAAACGGCCATAAAACGCGAAAACAACGAGTTTTTGGTCCTAACTCTCAAACATGTATCGGGTCCCTCAAGCCATGCAAATCGCCCTAAAACCCCCAAAACTGTGGGCCATAGCTCATGAAAATGACTATAAAAAGCGAAAACGATGAGTTTTTGGTCATAACTCTCAAACATGTATCGGGTCTTACGAGCCATGCAAATCGCCTTAGAAACCCAAAACTATGGGCAATAGCTCATGAAAACGACCATAAAACACGAAAACGACGAGTTTTTTGGTCATACCTCTCAAACATGTATGGGGTCTTACGAGCCATGCAAATCGCCCTAGAACATGAAAAATATGGGCAATAGCTCATGGAAACGGCTATAACACGCGAAAACTATAGGTTTTTGGTCCTAACTCTCAAACATGTATCGGGTCTCTCAAGCCATGCAAATCGCCCTGGAACCCGAAAAATATGGGCAATAGCTCATGTAAACGGCTATAAAACGCGAAAACTATGGGTTTTTGGTCCTAACTCTCAAACATGTATCGGGTCTCTCAAGCCATGCAAATCGCCCTAAAACCCCCAAAACTGGGGCCATAACTCATGAAAATGGCGATAAAAAGCGAAAACGATGAGTTTTTGGTCATAACGCTCAAACATGTATCGGGTCTTACGAGCCATGCAAATCGCCTTGGATCCCCAAGAGTGTAGGAAATAGCTCATGAAAACGTCCATAAAACGCGAAAACTACGAGTTTTTGGTCCTAACTCTCAAACATGTATGAGGTCTCTCAAGCCATGTAAATGACACTGAAACCCCCCAAACCGTGGGCATAGCTCATGAAAATGGCTATAAAACGCGAAAACGATTAGTTTTTGGTCATAACTCTCAAACATGTGTTGGGTCTTACGGTCGTTGTAAATCTCCGTAGAACGCCAAAACTATGGGTAATAGCTAATGAAAACGGCCGTAAAATGCAAAAAACAAGTTTTTGGTCGTAACTCTCAAACATGTATTGGGTCTTACAAGCCATGCAAATCCCCTAGAACCCCAAAACTATGGGCAATTACTCATTAAAAACGGTCATAAAACACGAAAACGATGAGTTTTTGGTCATAACTCGCGAACTTGTTTCGGTTCTTACTGTCATTGTAAATCGCCCTGAAACCCCCCCCCCAAACTATGGGCTATAGCTCATGAAAACGACCATAGAACGTGAACACGACGATTTTTTTCGTCATCACTCTCAAACATGTATCGGGTCTTACGAGCCATGCAAATTGCCTTGGAACCCCAAAATTGTCGGCAATAGCTCATGAAAACGGCCATAAAACGCGAAAACTACGAGTTTTTGGTCCTAACTCTGAAACATGTATCGGGTCCCTCAAGCCATGCAAATCGCCTTAAAACCCCCAAAACTGTGGGCCATAGCTCATGAAAATGGCTATAAAAAGCGAAAACGATGAGTTTTTGGTCATAACTCTCAAACATGTATCGGGTCTTACGAGCCATGCAAATCGCCTTAGAAACCCAAAATTATGGGCAATTGCTCATGAAAACGACCATAAAACACGAAAACGACGAGTTTTTTGGTCATACCTCTCAAACATGTATGGGGTGTTACGAGCCATTCAAATCGCCCTAGAACATGAAAAATATGGGCAATAGCTCATGAAAATGGCTATAAAACGCGAAAACTATGGGTTTTTGGTCCTAACTGTCAAACATGTATCGGGTCTCTCAAGCCATGCAAATCGCCCTGGAACCCGAAAAATATGGGCAATAGCTCATGTAAACGGCTATAAAACGCGAAAACTATGGGTTTTTGGTCCTAACTCTCAAACATGTATCGGGTCTCTCAAGCCATGCAAATCGCCCTAAAACCCCCAAAACTGTGGGCCATAGCTCATGAAAATGGCTATAAAAAGCGAAAACGATGAGTTTTTGGTCATAACTCTCAAACATGTATCGGGTCTTACGAGCCATGCAAATCGCCTTAGAAACCCAAAACTATGGGCAATAGCTCATGAAAACGACCATAAAACACGAAAACGACGAGTTTTTTGGTCATACCTCTCAAACATGTATGGGGTCTTACGAGCCATGCAAATCGCCCTAGAACATGAAAAATATGGGCAATAGCTCATGAAAACGGCTATAAAACGCGAAAACTATGGGTTTTTGGTCCGAACTCTCAAACATGTATCGGGTCTCTCAAGCCATGCAAATCGCCCTGGAACCCGAAAAATATGGGCAATAGCTCATGTAAACGGCTATAAAACGCGAAAACTATGGGTTGTTGGTCCTAACTCTCAAACATGTATCGGGTCTCTCAAGCCATGCAAATCGCCCTAAAACCCCCAAAACTGTGGGCCATAGCTCATGAAAATGGCTATAAAAAGCGAAAACGATGAGTTTTTGGTCATAACTCTCAAACATGTATCGGGTCTTACGAGCCATGCAAATCGCCTTAGAAACCCAAAACTATGGGCAATAGCTCATGAAAAACGACCATAAAACACGAAAACCGACGAGTTTTTTGGTCATACCTCTCAAACATATATGGGGTTTTACGAGCCATGCAAATCGCCCTAGAACATGAAAAATATGGGCAATAGCTCATGAAAACGGCTATAAAACGCGAAAACTATGGGTTTTTGGTCCTAACTCTCAAACATGTATCGGGTCTCTCAAGCCATGCAAATCGCCCTGGAACCCGAAAAATATGGGCAATAGCTCATGAAAACAGCCATAAAACGCGAAAACTATGGGTTTTTGGTCCTAACTCTCAAACATGTATCGGGTCTCCCAAGCCATGCAAATCGCCCTAAAACTCCCAAAACTGTGGGCAGTAGTTCATGAAAATGACCATAAAACGCGAAAACGATGAGTTTTTGGTTATAACTCTCAAACATGTATTTGGTCTTACGAGCCATGCAAATCGCCTTGGATCCCCAAAAGTGTAGGAAATAGCACATGAAAACGACCATAAAACGCGAAAACTACGAGTTTTTGGTCCTAACTCTCAAACATGTATCAGGTCTCTCAAGCCATGTAAATCAACTGAAACCCCCCAAACCGTGGGCATAGCGCATGAAAATTGCTATAAAACGCGAAAACGATGAGTTTTTGGTCATAACTCTCAAACATGTGTTGGGTCTTACGGTCGTTGTAAATCTCCGTAGAACGCCAAAACTGTGGGTAATAGCTAATGAAAACGGCCGTAAAATGCAAAAAACCAAGTTTTTGGTCGTAACTCTGAAACATGTATTGGGTCTTACGAGCCACGCAAATCCCCTAGAACCCCAAAACTATGGGCAATTACTCATTAAAAACGGTCATAAAACACGAAAACGATGAGTTTTTGGTCATAACTCGCGAACTTGTTTCGGTTCTTACTGTCATTGTAAATCGCCCTGAACCCCCCCCCCCCCCAAACTATGGGCTATAGCTCATGAAAACGACCATAGAACATGAACACGACGATTTTTTTCGTCATCACTCTCAAACATGTATCGGGTCTTACGAGCCATGCAAATTGCCTTGGAACCCCAAAATTGTCGGCAATAGCTCATGAAAACGGCCATAAAACGCGAAAACTATGAGTTTTTGGTCCTAACTCTCAAACATGTATCGGGTCCCTCAAGCCATGCAAATCGCCCTAAAACCCCCAAAACTGTGGGCCATAGCTCATGAAAATGGCTATAAAAAGCGAAAACGATGAGTTTTTGGTCATAACTCTCAAACATGTATCGGGTCTTACGAGCCATGCAAATCGCCTTAGAAACCCAAAACTATGGGCAATAGCTCATGAAAACGACCATAAAACACGAAAACGACGAGTTTTTTGGTCATACCTCTCAAACATGTATGGGGTCTTACGAGCCATGCAAATCGCCCTAGAACATGAAAAATATGGGCAATAGCTCATGAAAACGGCTATAAAACGCGAAAACTATGGGTTTTTGGTCCTAACTCTCAAACATGTATCGGGTCTCTCAAGCCATGCAAATCGCCCTGGAACCCGAAAAATATGGGTAATAGCTCATGTAAACGGCGATAAAACGCGAAAACTATGGGTTTTTGGTCCTAACTCTCAAACATGTATCCGGTCTCTCAAGCCATGCAAATCGCCCTGAAACTCCCAAAACTGTGGGCAGTAGTTCATGAAAATGACCATAAAACGCGAAAACGATGAGTTTTTGGTTATAACTCTCAATGTATTTGGTCTTACGAGCCATGCAAATCGCCTTGGATCCCCAAAAGTGTAGGAAATAGCACATGAAAACGACCATAAAACGCGAAAACTACGAGTTTTTGGTCCTAACTCTCAAACATGTATCAGGTCTCTCAAGCCATGTAAATCACACTGAAACCCCCCAAACCGTGGGCATAGCGCATGAAAATGGCTATAAAACGCGAAAACGATGAGTTTTTGGTCATAACTCTCAAACATGTGTTGGGTCTTACGGTCGTTGTAAATCTCCGTAGAACGCCAAAACTGTGGGTAATAGCTAATGAAAACGGCCGTAAAATGCAAAAAACCAAGTTTTTGGTCGTAACTCTGAAACATGTATTGGGTCTTACGAGCCACGCAAATCCCCTAGAACCCCAAAACTATGGGCAATTACTCATTAAAAACGGTCATAAAACACGAAAACGATGAGTTTTTGGTCATAACTCGCGAACTTGTTTCGGTTCTTACTGTCATTGTAAATCGCCCTGAACCCCCCCCCCCCCAAACTATGGGCTATAGCTCATGAAAACGACCATAGAACGTGAACACGACGATTTTTTTCGTCATCACTCTCAAACATGTATCGGGTCTTACGAGCCATGCAAATTGCCTTGGAACCCCCAAAATTGTCGGCAATAGCTCATGAAAACGGCCATAAAACGCGAAAACTACGAGTTTTTGGTCCTAACTCTCAAACATGTATCGGGTCCCTCAAGCCATGCAAATCGCCCTAAAACCCCCAAAACTGTGGGCCATAGCTCATGAAAATGGCTATAAAAAGCGAAAACGATGAGTTTTTGGTCATAACTCTCAAACATGTATCGGGTCTTACGAGCCATGCAAATCGCCTTAGAAACCCAAAACTATGGGCAATAGCTCATGAAAACGACCATAAAACACGAAAACGACGAGTTTTTTGGTCATACCTCTCAAACATGTATGGGGTCTTACGAGCCATGCAAATCGCCCTAGAACATGAAAAATATGGGCAATAGCTCATGAAAACGGCTATAAAACGCGAAAACTATGGGTTTTTGGTCCTAACTCTCAAACATGTATCGGGTCTCTCAAGCCATGCAAATCGCCCTGGAACCCGAAAAATATGGGTAATAGCTCATGTAAACGGCTATAAAACGCGAAAACTATGGGTTTTTGGTCCTAACTCTCAAACATGTATCCGGTCTCTCAAGCCATGCAAATCGCCCTGAAACTCCCAAAACTGTGGGCAGTAGTTCATGAAAATGACCATAAAACGCGAAAACGATGAGTTTTTGGTTATAACTCTCAAACATGTATCTGGTCTTACGAGCCATGCAAATCGCCTTGGATCCCCAAGAGTGTAGGAAATACCTCATGAAAACGGCCATAAAACGCGAAAACTACGAGTTTTTGGTCCTAACTCTCAAACATGTATCAGGTCTCTCAAGCCATGTAAATCACACTGAAACCCCCCAAACCGTGGGCATAGCTCATGAAAATGGCTATAAAACGCGAAAACGATGAGTTTTTGGTCATAACTCTCAAACATGTGTTGGGTCTTACGGTCGTTGTAAATCTTCGTAGAACGCCAAA
Organism: Avena sativa; assembly: GCA_916181665.1. Taxonomy (NCBI): domain Eukaryota; kingdom Viridiplantae; phylum Streptophyta; class Magnoliopsida; order Poales; family Poaceae; genus Avena; species Avena sativa. The sequence continues at coordinate 402,851,916 of OV702280.1, forward strand.
ACTATGGGTAATAGCTAATGAAAACGGCCGTAAAATGCAAAAAACAAGTTTTTCGTCGTAACTCTCAAACATGTATTGGGTCTTACGAGCCATGCAAATCCCCTAGAACCCCAAAACTATGCGCAATTACTCATTAAAAACGGTCATAAAACACGAAAACGATGAGTTTTTGGTCATAACTCGCGAACTTGTTTCGGTTCTTACTGTCATCGTAAATCGCCCTGAACCCCCCCCCCCCCCCCAAACTGTGGGCTATAGCTCATGAAAACGACCATAGAACGTGAACATGGCGATTTTTTTCGTCATCACTCTCAAACATGTATCGGGCCTTACGAGCCATGCAAATTGCCTTGGAACCCCAAAATTGTCGGCAATAGCTCATGAAAACGGCCATAAAACGCGAAAACTACGAGTTTTTGGTCCTAACTCTCAAACATGTATCGGGTCTCTCAAGCCATGCAAATCGCCCTAAAACCCCCAAAACTGTGGGCCATAGCTCATTTAAATGGCTATAAAAAGCGAAAACGATGAGGTTTTGGTCATAACTCTCAAACATGTATCGGGTCTTACGAGCCATGCAAATCGCCCTAGAAACCCAAAACTGTGGGCAATAGCTCATGAAAACGACCATAAAACACGAAAACAACGAGTTTTTTCGTTATCACTCTCAAACATGTATCGGGTCTTACGAGCCATGCAAATCGCCCTAGAACCCGGAAAATATGGGCAATAGCTCATGAAAACGGCCATAAAACGCGAAAACTATGGGTTTTTGGTCCTAACTCTCAAACATGTATCGGGTCTCTCAAGCCATGCAAATCGCCCTGAAACCCCCAAAACTGGGGGCCATAACTCATGAAAATGGCGATAAAAAGCGAAAACGATGAGTTTTTGGTCATAACTCTCAAACATGTATCGGGTCTTACGAGCCATGCAAATCGCCTTGGATCCCCAAGAGTGTAGGAAATAGCTCATGAAAACGGCCATAAAACGCGAAAACTACGAGTTTTTGGTCCTAACTCTCAAACATGTATCAGGTCTCTCAAGCCATGTAAATCACACTGAAACCCCTCAAACCGTGGGCATAGCTCATGAAAATGGCTATAAAACGCGAAAACGATGAGTTTTTTGTCATAACTCTCAAACATGTGTTGGGTCTTATGGTCGTTGTAAATCTCCGTAGAACGCCAAAACTATGGGTAATAGCTAACGAAAACGGCCGTAAAATGCAAAAAACAAGTTTTTGGTCGTAACTCTCAAACATGTATTGGGTCTTACAAGCCATGCAAATCCCCTAGAACCCCAAAACTATGGGCAATTCCTCATTAAAAACGGTCATAAAACACGAAAACGATGAGTTTTTGGTCATAACTCGCGAACTTGTTTCGGTTCTTACTGTCATTGTAAATCGCCCTGAAACCCCCCCCCCCCCCCAACTATGGGCTATAGCTCATGAAAATGACCATAGAACGTGAACACGACGATTTTTTTCGTCATGACTCTCAAACATGTATCGGGTCTTACGAGCCATGCAAATTGCCTTGGAACCCCAAAATTGTCGGCAATAGCTCATGAAAACGGCCATAAAACGCGAAAACTATGGGTTTTTGGTCCTAACTCTCAAACATGTATCGGGTCTCTCAAGCCATGCAAATCGCCCTAAAACCCCCAAAACTGTGGGCCATAGCTCATGAAAATGGCTATAAAAAGCGAAAACGATGAGTTTTTGGTCATAACTCTCAAACATGTATCGGGTCTTACGAGCCATGCAAATCGCCTTAGAAACCCAAAACTATGGGCAATAGCTCATGAAAACGACCATAAAACACGAAAACAACGAGTTTTTTGGTCATACCTCTCAAACATGTATGGGGTCTTACGAGCCATGCAAATCGCCCTAGACCATGAAAAATATGGGCAATAGCTCATGAAAACGGCTATAAACGCGAAAACTATGGGTTTTTGGTCCTAACTCTCAAACATGTATCGGGTCTCTCAAGGCATGCAAATCGCCCTGGAACCCAAAAAATATGGGTAATAGCTCATGTAAACGGCTATAAAACGCGAAAACTATGGGTTTTTGGTCCTAACTCTCAAACATGTATCGGGTCTCTCAAGCCATGCAAATCGCCCTGAAACTCCCAAAACTGTGGGCAGTAGTTCATGAAAATGACCATAAAACGCGACAACGATGAGTTTTTGGTTATAACTCTCAAACATGTATCTGGTCTTACGAGCCATGCAAATCGCCTTGGATCCCCAAGATGTAGGAAATAGCTCATGAAAACGGCCATAAAACGCGAAAACTACGAGTTTTTGGTCCTAACTCTCAAACATGTATCAGGTCTCTCAAGCCATGTAAATGTTAGACCCCTCCTTTGTAAAGGAAAGGATCCCTGTGATTGCAATGCTAGTCCCTGGATCAATGCTAGCATCCACAGTTTAAGATGAAGTACACAGATACAAAGGTCGTTTATTACATTCATTCCAGAGATTTAAACATAGTCTTTTACAACTCAGGGCCATAGGCCTAATACAAGAGTTTAAGGAATAAGTAAATAAACATAAGTCTTCATCTTCATGTGCCACAGGCAAGCATGTTGAGTGTAGACTCATGACTCCTATTCATCATCGGAGTAACCTGCAACATCACAAGTTACAGCCACAGAGGGTCAATACTTTGGAATAGTATTGGCAAGTGATACCTTATTATATTTTAAGTGGACTATATTACTATATGCATTTTGGCTAAGTGTAGCTTGGCTTGCTTTGCTTGAAAATAGGTTTTTCCTATTAGTTAAAACCACTAAGTTTTTCTTTGTCAAAAACATTCCCAAGGAACCACCAATAGACATTGAGGTCCTTCACCCTTGTTCACCCATCAATTTTTATTTAGAAGTTGGAGTGATGAGATTCTTGTAGCTTCCATGTCTTGATGCTCAAAAGTGTCCATTTCCTTGGACAAGGCTAAGTACTTAGGTTTTCCATCTGCAGAGGTTGTGCACTTTCCCCACCAGACTTGGTTTCCCAAGACAGGACCTTTCAGAAGCCTTTCCTTAGTCAAATGGACGCGCTCCAACCTATCAACCCAACTACCACCAACTGTCCAAGTGACTAAGTTCTAGCAACCTATATGATCATGGCAGAGCCCATATTGCCAAGTGGTTGCACTGTAAGCTTTCTCAACACTTGGCCTCCAAATCCCTTTGTGCCTGGGTGGCTTACCACAAGTGAGATACACAACCCAAGTCCATGGCCTTGTGTAACCACTCAACATAACCCATACTTTCCATTCCACCCAGGAGGTTCATTTGACTTAGTGGTTTTATTAGAAAAGTATAAGTCTCTTGACTTAGAAATATTTTCTTTATAGTAAGTGTAGTTTTTCACCAACCCTTGTTTTGCTATAAGCTAGGCTAAGCAAAGTATGGCAACTTATCTTAGGGATAATTCCTTAGCAAATCTACTAGACTACATAGGATTTCCCCATCTTTTGCATTAGACAAAATCACATGCAATACTATAGCAAAATATCTAATGCTAGTTCAAAACATAGGGCAAATATATTCATGTAAATATCACTTGCCTTGGTAGTGGGGAGAGTAGCACTCTTCACAATCACAATCACTAGCAAAATCTACACAAGAAACAATAGCATACAATTACACACAAATATATACAACCAAAAATAATATGAATGCATGCATGCAAGAATCTACTAGGTGGTGATTTTTTTTTTGAAAATTATACCAAGTATGTTCATGAGTACAGAAACTTAACATAACACAAAATTTGCCAACCAAACTTATTTGGCATCCATACAATTTACTAAAATAATTTCTACTAAAAAAATGGTCTTAAAACATGTTCTACAAATAAAATCATTTTAACTGTTACTATATGCTAAATAAATTGGATATTATGAAAGGCCTTGTTTCACTGAATCCAACGGTATAAAATTTGCAAAAATCTAACGTGGCATTCAAAAGTTATAAGCATTTGAAGTTTGAATCTAAATCAGGTTTTAAATTCTGTTTTTAGTTTAAACCCTGCCACGCGTCATGTTTTTATTCGCCCATACCGTTTCGCACTGGATCGAGCTCCACAGCCGTAGGATCTAAATGAAATCAGGCGGCTCAGATCGCGTACCGCTTCGGGTTAAGTGGATCTATCCTAGCGCTACGATACAGATCTAACGGCTGCTATCATCCTGGCCAAGAACTGGCGGCGGAGCGGTGGCTACCGGCGGCGGAACTGTCGGTCGACGACGGAGGCGGCACTACAGGGGGTAAGTGGGAACGGGGAGTAGCTTACCGGGCTTAGGGGGTCACGGCGAAGCTCGTCGTACTCGCGGTTGGTCAAGGGGCACTCGGACACGATTGCGATTGCTCGCCGGAGTGGAGGACGGCGTCGGTGAGTCGGGTGGTCGCCGTGGACGTCGCTGTGAACCACCCCAAGGCAATACGAGGACACAGTTAGATTCACAGAGTCAAGGCAGGGTCGTGTGTTTGAACTAGAAGTCACGGGGCGGTCGGGGCTTACCACTAGAGCTCGCCGGAGTTCGTACTGAAGACGGTGGCGGCCAGTTGATGATGCTGCCGGAGCTACGGTACATGCGAGGGTAAACGAAAGGTGTCAAAAGAAGCGCAGAGGCTCACTGATCTAGTTTGCAAGAACGAGAGGCAGAGGGAAACGCAGAACTCACCGTAATTTGCTGGAGTAGTCGTCGGAGACGGCGGGGTTGCAGAGGGTAATACTCGCAGCCTGGTGGCGCTCTAGGTTCGGGGTTTGGGGGAGAAGAGAGAGGGGACAGAGGGGTTTCTTATAGCCTGGTCGCGAGCGAGAATCACTCGCCAATAACTCGAATTGACGCCGCGAATTAAAACCAGAAACGCCCGCGTTGATTTGGGGACGAATGGGTCGTGCGGGTGGAGACGATGCTGGCGTGGAGAAGGCCCGCTTGTCAGCGAGGTGCGCAGAGTGCAGGTGGGGTCTGGCTGTCAGCGGCTCAGTGTGTGTGCTCGTGCGTGAGAGGAGAAAAAGAAATCCCCGGGTGGGCTTGCTGGGCTTGATTGGTTGCTGGGCCAGATACCTGGCGCCTGGCCCTTTTCTTTTGTTTGTTTCTTTTCTTTTTCTATTTCTATTTTCTGGAATGATTTTCGATATGAATTCAAATCCTTTTGAATCCAAACTGTCTTGGGAATTTTTTGCAGGGTTTTGTGGATTCAAAAACAGTCCTTTTAAACCAGTGGTTACTTTGCAAGGCTTGGTCAGGTTTTGGGTTTCAAAATAAACAGAGATTTGCTCTAGTTTGCAAATATTTGTAAAAGGATTTTGAAACTGTTTCTAAATTTGGAATCTTGGTTTAAAAGTTTCACCTAATCTTTCCATCAATGGAGGCAAGCAAACAAGTATTTAAACTTTCAAATTTCAAAGGGTGATGGTCATTTGGGATAAATTGCCCACATGAAATCATAGCTCCAACTTCTGTCTCTAAATGATTTTTAAGAAAAACCCTAAATGGATGAATGATGCAAAGATGATATGAATAAGTTTTGAAACTATGATTTTTGGGATGTTACAAATCTAACCCCCTTAAGATGAATCTCGCCCTCGAGATTCGGGTTGGCTAGCAAATAGGTGAGGGTGGTCTTTCCGAAGATCATCTTCTCTTTCCCATGTTGCTTCCTCTTCGGAGTGATGGTTCCATTGCACTTTACAAAACTTGATAGTCTTGGTCCTGGTAACTCTTTCTGCGGTCTCTAGAATCTTGACAGGCTTTTCCTCATAAGTGAGATCACTTTCTAGCTGAACTTCTTCCAAAGGTATGGTATCCTTCAAAGAAGACTCTTCCATTTCTGGGTGACATTTCTTAAGCTGACTCACATGAAATACGTTATGGACTGCTGATAGAGATTCTGGCAATTCAACTTCATAGGCAACTTCTCCCTTGCGACTTAGAATCTTGAATGGCCCAACATATCTTGGTGCCAATTTTCCCTTGACTCCAAATCTTTTCACTCCACGGAGTGGTGATACCCTGAGGTAGGCTCTATCCCCAACTTCGTAGGTGACTTCTCTACGCTTAGAATCCGCGTAGCTTTTCTGTCGGGACTGTGCTATCTTCAACCTGTCCTTAACCAATTTGACTTTCTCTTCAGCGTCTTTGATAAGATCTGGTCCAAATAAGCTCCTTTCTCCCACTCCATTCCATAGCAATGGGGTGGTACACTTCCTTCCATAGAGTAACTCAAACGGTGCCATTCCAATACTAGATTGATGGCTGTTATTGTAAGAGAACTCCGCGTAAGGCAAACTTTCATCCCAACTTGCTCCATAATCTAAAGCACAGGCTCTCAACATGTCCTCAAGAATTTGGTTGGTCCTTTCTGTTTGTCCATCCGTTTGTGGATGAAAAGCAGTGCTGAATTCCAATCTCGTTCCTAAGGATTCATGAAGCTGTCTCCAAAAGTGAGATGTGAACTGGGTTCCTCTATCTGACACAATACTCTTTGGCACACCGTGAAGGCATACAATCCTGCTCATGTAAATTTTAGCTAACTTGGCACTTGTATAGGTTGTCTTCACTGGTATAAAATGAGCCACTTTAGTTAGGCGATCCACTACTACCCATATGGAATCATACCCTGACCTGGTCCTTGGTAATCCGGTAATGAAATCCATACCAATATTTTCCCACTTCCATTCAGGAATAGGCAGTGGTTGAAGCAAACCTGCTGGTTTCTGGTGCTCCGCTTTGACTCTGCTACACACATCACACAAAGCAATATGTTCGGCGATGTCCCTTTTGAGATTGTTCCACCAAAACCTTTCCTTCATGTCCATGTACATCTTGGTATTTCCCGGGTGAATAGAATACGGAGAGTTGTGTCCTTCCTGTAAGATCAGTTTCCGCAATTCTGGGTCTTGTGGTACACATATACGTTTCCCGTGCCATAAAGTACCCTGTTCATCAACATGAAAACTCTTAGCCTTCCCTAGACTAATATTTACCTTAATCTTTTCAATTTCCTCATCAGTCTTCTGAACTTCTCGGATTTTGTCCAATAGAGTGGGTTGAACATCTAAGGACATGAGATGTCCTTCTGGCACAATCTCCAATCTGAGTTCTTTGAATTGCTTACACAAGTCATCTGGCAAATCACCTTTGGTAAGGCCATTTACAAACGTCTTACGACTTAGAGCATCCGCTACTACATTTGCTTTACCGGGATGGTATTGCAAACTTAAGTCGTAATCCTTGATAATTTCTAGCCATCTTCTTTGTCTCATGTTGATTTCCTTCTGGGTGAAAATGTACTTCAAGCTCTTATGATCGGTGAACACTTCACACCGCTTACCCAAAAGGTAATGTCTCCATGTTTTGAGTGCATGGACGACAGAGGCTAACTCCAAATCATGAGTAGGATAGTTTACTTCATGAGTTTTGAGTTGTCTCGAAGCATAGGCTACGACTTTACCGTCTTGCATAAGTATGGCACCCAAACCCTGATGTGACGCATCACAATACACTTGGAAATCCTTTTCCAAATCTGGCAGACATAGAACTGGTGCTGTCACAAGTCTCTTCTTCAATTCTTGGAAGCTGACTTCACAACCTTCAGTCCAAGTAAAGTTCTTGTCCTTTTTTAACAATTCTGTCATTGGCTTAGCAACTTTCGAGAAATTTTCAATGAACCTTCTGTAGTAACCTGCTAAGCCGAGGAAACTACGAACTTCTTTCACATTCTTGGGTGATTCCCAATCTGTCACAGCTGAAACTTTAGCAGGATCAACTGCCACACCATCCTTTGTCATAACATGACCAAGAAAACCAACTTCCTCTAACCAAAACTCACACTTGCTAAACTTGGCATAAAGCTTATGCTCTCTTAACTTTTCAAGTATCATGCGTAAGTGTCTTTCATGTTCTTCTTTGCTCTTGGAGTAGACTAAGATATCATCGTTGAAAACGACAACGAACTTGTCAAGAAATTCCATGAACACCTTGTTCATCATATTCATGAAGTATGCCGGAGCGTTGGTTAATCCAAAAGGCATCACAGTATACTCATACAACCCATACCTTGTGGTGAATGCTGTTTTTGGTATGTCTTGCTCTCGTATCTTGAGTTGAAAATAACCTGACCGGAGATCAATCTTCGAGAATACACATGCTCCTTCTAGCTGATCAAATAAGTCGTTGATTCTTGGCAAAGGATATTTGTTCTTGATGGTAACCTCGTTGAGAGAACGGTAGTCAATACATAATCTTTGTGTTCTATCCTTCTTCTCCACGAACAATACCGGGGCTCCCCAAGATGAAGAACTTGGTTGAATAAACCCTTTCTGTAACTGTTCTCCTAGCTGTTTCTTGAGCTCTTTCAATTCATCAACTGACATTTTGTATGGTCTCTTAGCTATTGGTCCTGAACCTGGCACCAAATCTATCAGAAACTCCACATCTCTATCCGGTGGCATTCCTGGTAGCTCTTCCGGAAACACATCCGGATACTCACATACTATTGGTACACTGTCCATGCTAACCCCCTTAAGGGAATTCAGCTTACTTCCTTTGGATTCAAAGTTTGACTTAAATTTTATTCTTTTTCCTTCGGGGGTTGTGAGTGTAACGGTACGATTGGCACAATCTAATACTCCTTCATACTTAGCCATCCAGTCCATTCCCAAAATTACGTCTAGTCCTTGGGAATCTAGGATTATCAGGCTTACTGGAAATTTATGTTTACCAAGCTCTATGGTGAGATCCCGGCATCCAAGGCTTACTATCATGTCTCCCCCCGGAGAACTAACTTTTATTGGACACCCAATGTTTTCTGATGCAAACCCATTTCTATCAACAAATGCCTTTGATATGAATGAATGGGATGCACCGGTATCAAAGAGTACAAATGCTGAAATTGAATTGAGTCTGAACTTACCAGCCACGGCATCAGGCTCCTCATAGACCTCCTCCACATTGATGTGGTTAACTTGTCCTTTCTGAAAAGGATTTGGCTTGTTAGGTCCTTCAACTTTATTATCAGGGCACTCATTAGCATAATGCCCCAGCTTTTTGCATTTAAAGCACTCAACCTGACTGATGTCCTTTTTAGGAGGTTGGCCTCCACTTCCACTACCATTTCCACCATAGTGGTTCTTATGTCCACCCTTGTGGTTCTTGTACTTGTCCTTGTCATGACTGCGGTGATGCTTGTTGTCATGACGGTTGTGGTTGTGCTTGCTGAATTTCCCATGTTTATGGGATCCTGAGTTGCCACTGTCATCATAGTGAGATCGTTTGTGAGACGATCCCGAGCTGTGTTTGTCGGAGTGTTTCCTCTTTCTACTCTCGACTTGCTTCATTTTACTTTCCAAAATAGCAGCCTTGTCACACAACGACTGATAAGTTGGAACATATGCCACAGACAACTGTAGGTTCAGCTCATCATTCAGACCCTCCAAGAACTTTTCCTTTCTCTTGGCATCTGTATCAACCTCATCCGGTGCATAGCGCGCCAGATTGTTGAACTCTTCTATGTATTCTGCCACGCTGCGGTGGCGCTGTTTCAGGTTGTGAAACTCTTTCTTTTTCAGACTCATTATCCCTGATGAGATATGAGCCGTGCGAAAACCATCTTCAAAGATAGCCCAAGGCACCTCATCAATAGGAGTGGTGATTTGGAAGTTGTCCCACCATGTGGCGGCTGGTCCTTCCAGCAGATGTGCTGCGAACCTGACTTTTTCAGCATCCGTGCAGCCCACGGTCACTAGGTCTTTGTTCACAGAACGTAGCCAGTCATTGGCTATCATGGGATCAGTTGTTCCTGAAAACTTTGCTGGCCTCAGACGCAGAAATCTGGTGAGCATATCAAAACCCGGAGGGTTGTTGTTGTTGTTGTTGTTGTTGTTGTTGTTGTTGTTGGGGTCGTTGTTGTTGTTGTTGTTGTTATTCTGGTTTTGGATGAATGTTGTCATCATTTGCATAAGCTGTGTTTGCGCATTCATCATTTGTTGCATTTCCGGGGTGATGTTGTTGGGGTTGGGGTTCGCGCGACGGGGAGGCATCTGTGGTTTGTTCAAATAGATAAGAATGAGATACCCATAGATGTTTCATGCACATTACAACATAAGCAAACACATAACAAGCAACATAAGAACAAAGGTTCAACAACCACATAATGAGCTCATGAAGTAAAACACACAAGTGGCAAGCCATCCACATGTCGGATGGTCCAATAATAAGTTCACAATAACAAGTATGAATATGAAAGGTAAACGAGTAGTCAAGTCTACTCATCAGCGTCAATCTCCTCCTCAACGAAGGTAAGACCAGCGTTCTCCATCGCGGTCTTGTTCTCCTCAATCGTAGTGGTCAAGGAATCGACCTTGGCCTTGAGAGCCCTCTTCTGGGAGCGAAGCCTCTCAATAACCATCTGCTGCTGCTCAAGCTCGAAGTCCTTGGACTTCAGTTCCTCGGTCATGTCCCGGATTTTCTTTTTCCTATCCTGGACGCGTTTCTCCTGACTCTTGAACTTACGATCCTGAGCCTCGAACTTCGTCTCCATTTCCTTGATCATCTCATCCTGCTGTGCAAAAAGCTTGTCCTTCTCGCGTAGCTGCACCTGAAGCTCGTCATTGCCAAGCATGACGTTCGTCCTATCCGTGTCCACGTGCCTGAGAAGAGTCTCTAAGTCCTGAAGATAGAGACGTATCGGCTCTGCAGTGCTCCTCGAGTCGTCCTCAAAGTCGATGGAATCTCCATTAACATCACACCTTCCGAAGGCGTGGAAGTGAGTGCCCCTAACCTGTCGGGAGTGACGGCCCAACAGTCGTCCTATCAGGTCCTGCATGACTACCTCCATGCCTCTCTCCCTGTCGTCGTGCATCAGCTTGAAGACGATGGCCTCCGTAGTAGGCTCAGTCTGGCGTCCGGGCTGGTTCACCTTGAAGCCCCAGAGGTCCTTCCTCTCAAACTTGGTAAGTGGGTACACCGTGATGGTAGGAAGAGGGAGATCAAGCAGAGTGGTAAGCTCAATGATACGGGGTCCGAAACGAGTAACCTGGAACTCCTCAACAGTGCTGACGGCAATAGGCATCTATTTATAAAATTAAAAAGTTAGAACAACACTTATTTAAAATGAACACAAAACAACCATCTCATACATAACCATGGAACACAAATACCACATATGTCATGCATACACAATCCATTACATCAAACAAGGTCCAACTTATTTAAGGTATCATTTTGGAAAATAAGGTGATAAGTGGTGGTCCAACTAACGAAGTGTTCTTACAATCCAATCTCACGGGACCTATTATTAAACACTATGTTCCTAGATGAAATCCACCAATCTTGCTCTCTTGACTCTATCACTAAGTCTATAACATCTCCCCTTATCTCTTGGTTGGTGTCTTCCAACTCTTGAGTAAGTTCCTTCTCTTTCTCTAAGTCCTTTTGGAGGTTGAGCATTCTGCACTTGACTCTAGCACTTAGTTCTTTGATGGTCCTCCAAGCTGCATCCCTGGCTGACTCAAAGAATGTGGTGTGCATTGTAGTGTTAGTGTACATGCAGTATCCTCTTTCTTTGTGGTTGTCTCCCTTGTTTTTGTACAAGTGAAGTTGCACCCACCAATACTCCACTCCTTCATCCATCACTGGAAAGCCCTTGTACACGGCTTCACCATGTGCATCCATTGCCTCCATGAGGTCCTTGAGAATATTGGGAAACTCAGTTTCACACTCCAAGGTCATAGTCATGAGTGGTCCCTTCTTCACGGCTTCGTTGATGGAGTTCATCTACAAAGGAAGTTGAAAGAGATTAGAAAAGTTTTACGAGAAGAATAGACAAGTGTAGAAGTAGTTGAAAAACTTTTTCCTTAGTGGTTTTCCATTCCTAGGGTCATAATCCTACAGGCAACACAGTGCTCTGATACCATCTGTTAGACCCCTCCTTTGTAAAGGAAAGGATCCCTGTGATTGCAATGCTAGTCCCTGGATCAATGCTAGCATCCACAGTTTAAGATGAAGTACACAGATACAAAGGTCGTTTATTACATTCATTCCAGAGATTTAAACATAGTCTTTTACAACTCAGGGCCATAGGCCTAATACAAGAGTTTAAGGAATAAGTAAATAAACATAAGTCTTCATCTTCATGTGCCACAGGCAAGCATGTTGAGTGTAGACTCATGACTCCTATTCATCATCGGAGTAACCTGCAACATCACAAGTTACAGCCACAGAGGGTCAATACTTTGGAATAGTATTGGCAAGTGATACCTTATTATATTTTAAGTGGACTATATTACTATATGCATTTTGGCTAAGTGTAGCTTGGCTTGCTTTGCTTGAAAATAGGTTTTTCCTATTAGTTAAAATCACTAAGTTTTTCTTTGTCAAAAACATTCCCAAGGAACCACCAATAGACATTAAGGTCCTTCACCCTTGTTCACCCATCAATTTTTATTTAGAAGTTGGAGTGATGAGATTCTTGTAGCTTCCATGTCTTGATGCTCAAAAGTGTCCATTTCCTTGGACAAGGCTAAGTACTTAGGTTTTCCATCTGCAGAGGTTGTGCACTTTCCCCACCAGACTTGGTTTCCCAAGACAGGACCTTTCAGAAGCCTTTCCTTAGTCAAATGGACGCGCTCCAACCTATCAACCCAACTACCACCAACTGTCCAAGTGACTAAGTTCTAGCAACCTATATGATCATGGCAGAGCCCATATTGCCAAGTGGTTGCACTGTAAGCTTTCTCAACACTTGGCCTCCAAATCCCTTTGTGCCTGGGTGGCTTACCACAAGTGAGATACACAACCCAAGTCCATGGCCTTGTGTAACCACTCAACATAACCCATACTTTCCATTCCACCCAGGAGGTTCGTTTGACTTAGTGGTTTTATTAGAAAAGTATAAGTCTCTTGACTTAGAAATATTTTCTTTATAGTAAGTGTAGTTTTTCACCAACCCTTGTTTTGCTATAATCTAGGCTAAGCAAAGTATGGCAACTTATCTTAGGGATAATTCCTTAGCAAATCTACTAGACTACATAGGATTTCCCCATCTTTTGCATTAGACAAAATCACATGCAATACTATAGCAAAATATCTAATGCTAGTTCAAAACATAGGACAAATATATTCATGTAAATATCACTTGCCTTGGTAGTGGGGAGAGTAGCACTCTTCACAATCACAATCACTAGCAAAATCTACACAAGAAACAATAGCATACAATTACGCACAAATATATACAACCAAAAATAATATGAATGCATGCATGCAAGAATCTACTAGGTGGTGATTTTTTTTTTTGAAAATTATACCAAGTATGTTCATGAGTACAGAAACTTAACATAACACAAAATTTGCCAACCAAACTTATTTGGCATCCATACAATTTACTAAAATAATTTCTACTAAAAAATGGTCTTAAAACATGTTCTAAAAATAAAATCATTTTAACTGTTACTATATGCTAAATAAATTGCATATTCTGAAAGGCCTTGTTTCACTGAATCCAACGGTATAAAATTTGCAAAAATCTAACGTGGCATTCAAAAGTTATAAGCATTTGAAGTTTGAATCTAAATCAGGTTTTAAATTCTGTTTTTAGTTTAAACCCTGCCACGCGTCATGTTTTTATTCGCCCATACCGTTTCGCACTGGATCGAGCTCCACAACCGTAGGATCTAAATGAAATCAGGCGGCTCAGATCGCGTACCGCTTCGGGTTAAGTGGATCTATCCTAGCGCTATGATACAGATCTAACGGTTGCTATCATCCTGGCCAAGAACTGGCGGCGGAGCGGTGGCTACCGGCGGCGGAACTGTCGGTCGACGACGGAGGCGGCACTACAGGGGGTAAGTGGGAACGGGGAGTAGCTTACCGGGCTCAGGGGGTCACAGCGAAGCTCGTCGTACTCGCGGTTGGTCAAGGGGCGCTCGGACACGGTTCCGATTGCTCGCCGGAGTGGAGGACGGCGTCGGTGAGTCGGGTGGTCGCCGTGGACGTCGCTGTGAACCACCCCAAGGCAATACGAGGACACGGTTAGATTCACAGAGTCAAGGCAGGGTCGTGTGTTTGAACTAGAAGTCACGGGGCGGTCGGGGCTTACCACTAGAGCTCGCCGGAGTTCGTACTGAAGACGGTGGCGGCCAGTTGATGATGCTGCCGGAGCTACGGTACATGCGAGGGTAAACGAAAGGTGTCAAAAGAAGCGCAGAGGCTCACTGATCTAGTTTGCAAGAACGAGAGGCAGAGGGAAACGCAGAACTCACCGTAATTTGCTGGAGTAGTCGCCGGAGACGGCGGGGTTGCAGAGGGTAATACTCGCAGCCTGGTGGCGCTCTGGGTTCGGGGTTTGGGGGAGAAGAGAGAGGGGACAGAGGGGTTTCTTATAGCCTGGTCGCGAGCGAGAATCACTCGCCAATAACTCGAATTGACGCCGCAAATTAAAACCAGAAACGCCCGCGTTGATTTGGGGACGAACGGGTCGTGCAGGTGGAGACGATGCTGGCGTGGAGAAGGCCCGCTTGTCAGCGAGGTGCGCAGAGTGCAGGTGGGGTCTGGCTGTCAGCGGCTCAGTGTGTGTGCTCGCGCGTGAGAGGAGAAAAAGAAATCCCCGGGTGGGCTTGCTGGGCTTGATTGGTTGCTGGGCCAGATACCTGGCGCCTGGCCCTTTTCTTTTGTTTGTTTCTTTTCTTTTTCTATTTCTATTTTCTGGAATGATTTTCGATATGAATTCAAATCCTTTTGAATCCAAACTGTCTTGGGAATTTTTTGCAGGGTTTTGTGGATTCAAAAACAGTCCTTTTAAACCAGTGGTTACTTTGCAAGGCTTGGTCAGGTTTTGGGTTTCAAAATAAACAGAGATTTGCTCTAGTTTGCAAATATTTGTAAAAGGATTTTGAAACTGTTTCTAAATTTGGAATCTTGGTTTAAAAGTTTCACCTAATCTTTCCATCAATGGAGGCAAGCAAACAAGTATTTAAACTTTCAAATTTCAAAGGGTGATGGTCATTTGGGATAAATTGCCCACATGAAATCATAGCTCCAACTTCTGTCTCTAAATGATTTTTAAGAAAAACCCTAAATGGATGAATGATGCAAAGATGATATGAATAAGTTTTGAAACTATGATTTTTGGGATGTTACAGTAAATCACACTGAAACCCCCCAAACCGTGGGCATAGCTCATGAAAATTGCTATAAAACGCGAAAACGATGAGTTTTTGGTCATAACTCTCAAACATGTGTTGGGTCTTACGGTCGTTGTAAATCTCCGTAGAACGCCAAAACTATGGGTAATAGCTAATGAAAACGGCCGTAAAATGCAAAAAACAAGTTTTTGGTCGTAACTCTCAAACATGTATTGGGTCTTACGAGCCATGCAAATCCCCTAGAACCCCAAAACTATGGGCAATTACTCATTAAAAACGGTCATAAAACACGAAAACGATGAGTTTTTGGTCATAACTCGCGAACTTGTTTTGGTTCTTACTGTCATCGTAAATCGCTCTGAACCCCCCCCCCCCCCCCCCAAACTGTGGGCTATAGCTCATGAAAACGACCATAGAACGTGAACATGGCGATTTTTTTCGTCATCACTCTCAAACATGTATCGGGCCTTACGAGCCATGCAAATTGCCTTGGAACCCCAAAATTGTCGGCAATAGCTCATGAAAACGGCCATAAAACGCGAAAACAACGAGTTTTTGGTCCTAACTCTCAAACATGTATCGGGTCTCTCAAGCCATGCAAATCTCCCTAAAACCCCGAAATATGTGGGCCATAGCTCATTTAAATGGCTATAAAAAGCGAAAACGATGAGGTTTAGGTCATAACTCTCAAACATGTATCGGGTCTTACGAGCCATGCAAATCGCCCTAGAAACCCAAAACTGTGGGCAATAGCTCATGAAAACGACCATAAAACACGAAAACAACGAGTTTTTTCGTTATCACTCTCAAACATGTATCGGGTCTTACGAGCCATGCAAATCGCCCTAGAACCCGGAAAATATGGGCAATAGCTCATGAAAACGGCCATAAAACGCGAAAACTATGGGTTTTTGGTCCTAACTCTCAAACATGTATCGGGTCTCTCAAGCCATGCAAATCGCCCTGAAACTCCCAAAACTGTGGGCAGTAGTTCATGAAAATGACCATAAAACGCGAAAACGATGAGTTTTTGGTTATAACTCTCAAACATGTATATGGTCTTACGAGCCATGCAAATCGCCTTGGATCCCCAAAAGTGTAGGAAATAGCTCATGAAAACGGCCATAAAACGCGAAAACTACGAGTTTTTGGTCCTAACTCTCAAACATGTATCAGGTCTCTCAAGCCATGTAAATCACACTGAAACCCCCCAAACCGTGGGCATAGCTCATGAAAATGGCTATAAAACGCGAAAACGATGAGTTTTTGGTCATAACTCTCAAACATGTGTTGGGTCTTACGGTCGTTGTAAATCTCCGTAGAACGCCAAAACTATGGGTAATAGCTAATGAAAACGGCCGTAAAATGCAAAAAACAAGTTTTTGGTCGTAACTCTCAAACATGTATTGGGTCTTACGAGCCATGCAAATCCCCTAGAACCCCAAAACTATGGGCAATTACTCATTAAAAACGGTCATAAAACACGAAACCGATGAGTTTTTGGTCATAACTCATGAACTTGTTTCGGTTCTTACTGTCATTGTAAATCGCCCTGAAACCCTCCCCCCAAACTATGGGCTATAGCTCATGAAAACGACCATAGAACGTGAACACGACGAGTTTTTCGTCATCACTCTCAAACATGTATCGGGTCTTACGAGCCATGCAAATTGCCTTGGAACCCCAAAATTGTGGGCAATAGCTCATGAAAACGCACATAAAACGCGAAAACTACGAGTTTTTGGTCCTAACTCTCAAACATGTATCGGGTCCCTCAAGCCATGCAAATCGCCCTAAAACCCCCAAAACTGTGGGCCATAGCTCATGAAAATGGCTATAAAAAGCGAAAACGATGAGTTTTTGGTCATAACTCTCAAACATGTATTGGGTCTTACGAGCCATGCAAATCGCCTTAGCAACCCAAAACTATGGGCAATAGCTCATGAAAACGACCATAAAACACGAAAACGACGAGTTTTTTGGTCATACCTCTCAAACATGTATGGGGTCTTACGAGCCATGCAAATCGCCCTAGAACATGAAAAATATGGGCAATAGCTCATGAAAACGGCTATAAAACGCGAAAACTATGGGGTTTTGGTCCTAACTCTCAAACATGTATCGGGTCTCTCAAGCCATGCAAATCGCCCTGGAACCCGAAAAATATGGGCAATAGCTCATGTAAACGGCTATAAAACGCGAAAACTATGGGTTTTTGGTCCTAACTCTCAAACATGTATCGGGTCTCTCAAGCCATGCAAATCGCCCTGAAACTCCCAAAACTGTGGGCAGTAGTTCATGAAAATGACCATAAAACGCGAAAACAATGAGTTTTTGGTTATAACTCTCAAACATGTATCTGGTCTTACGAGCCATGCAAATCGCCTTGGATCCCCAAGAGTGTTGGAAATAGCTCATGAAAACGGCCATAAAACGCGAAAACTACGTGTTTTTGGTCCTAACACTCAAACATGTATCAGGTCTCTCAAGCCATGTAAATCACACTGAAACCCCCCAAACCGTGGGCATAGCACATGAAAATGGCTATAAAACGCGAAAACGATGAGTTTTTGGTCATAACTCTCAAACATGTGTTGGGTCTTACGGTCGTTGTAAATCTCCGTAAAACGCCAAAACTGTGGGTAATAGCTAATGAAAACGGCTGTAAAATGCAAAAAACCAAGTTTTTGGTCGTAACTCTCAAACATGTATTGGGTCTTACGAGCCATGCAAATCCCCTAGAACCCCAAAACTATGGGCAATTACTCATTAAAAACGGTCATAAAACACGAAAACGATGAGTTTTTGGTCATAACTCGCGAACTTGTTTCGGTTCTTACTGTCATTGTAAATCGCCCTGAAACCCCCCCCCCCCCCCCCAAACTATGGGCTATAGCTCATGAAAACGACCATAGAACGTGAACACGACGATTTTTTTCGTCATCACTCTCAAACATGTATCGGGTCTTACGAGCCATGCAAATTGCCTTGGAACCCCAAAATTGTCGGCAATAGCTCATGAAAACGGCCATAAAACGCGAAAACTATGAGTTTTTGTTCCTAACTCTCAAACATGTATCGGGTCCCTCAAGCCATGCAAATCGCCCTAAAACCCCCAAAACTGTGGGCCATAGCTCATGATAATGGCTATAAAACGCGAAAACGATGAGTTTTTGGTTATAACTCTCAAACATGTATCAGGTCTTACGAGCCATGCAAATCGCCTTGGATCCCCAAGAGTGTAGGAAATAGCTCATGAAAACGGCCATAAAACGCGAAAACTACGAGTTTTTGGTCCTAACACTCAAACATGTATCAGGTCTCTCAAGCCATGTAAATCACACTGAAACCCCCCAAACCGTGGGCATAGCTCATGAAAATGGCTATAAAACGCGAAAACGATGAGTTTTTGGTCATAACTCTCAAACATGTGTTGGGTCTTACGGTCGTTGTAAATCTCCGTAGAACGCCAAAACTATGGGTAATAGCTAATGAAAACGGCCGTAAAATGCAAAAAACAAGTTTTTGGTCGTAACTCTCAAACATGTATTGGGTCTTACGAGCCATGCAAATCCCCTAGAACCCCAAAACTATGGGCAATTACTCATTAAAAACGGTCATAAAACACGAAAACGATGAGTTTTTGGTCATAACTCGCGAACTTGTTTCGGTTCTTACTGTCATTGTAAATCGCCCTGAAACCCTCCCCCCCCCCCCCAAACTATGGGCTATAGCTCATGAAAACGACCATAGAACGTGAACACGGCGATTTTTTTCGTCATCACTCTCAAACATGTATCTGGTCTTACGAGCCATGCAAATTGCCTTGGAACCCCAAAATTGTCGGCAATAGCTCATGAAAACGGCCATAAAACGCGAAAACTATGAGTTTTTGGTCCTAACTCTCAAACATGTATCGGGTCCCTCAAGCCATGCAAATCACCCTAAAACCCCCAAAACTGTGGGCCATAGCTCATGCAAATGGCTATAAAACGCGAAAACGATGAGTTTTTGGTCATAACTCTCAAACATGTATCGGGTCTTACGAGCCATGCAAATCGCCTTAGCAACCCAAAACTATGGGCAATAGCTCATGAAAACGACCATAAAACACGAAAACGACGAGTTTTTTGGTCATACCTCTCAAACATGTATGGGGTCTTACGAGCCATGCAAATCGCCCTAGAACATGAAAAATATGGGCAATAGCTCATGAAAACGGCTATAAAACGCGAAAACTATGTGTTTTTGGTACTAACTCTCAAACATGTATCGGGTCTCTCAAGCCATGCAAAACGCCCTGGAACCCGAAAAATATGGGCAATAGCTCATGTAAACGGCTATAAAACGCGACAACTATGTGTTTTTGGTCCTAACTCTCAAACATGTATCGGGTCTCTCAAGCCATGCAAATCGCCCTGGAACCCGAAAAATATGGGCAATAGCTCATGAAAACGGCTATAAAACGCGAAAACTATGGGTTTTGGTCCTAACTCTCAAACATGTATCGGGTCTCTCAAGCCATGCAAATCGCCCTGGAACCCGAAAAATATGGGTAATAGCTCATGTAAACGGCTATAAAACGCGAAAACTATGGGTTTTTGGTCCTAACTCTCAAACATGTATCGGGTCTCTCAAGCCATGCAAATCGCCCTGAAACTCCCAAAACTGTGGGCAGTAGTTCATGAAAATGACCATAAAACGCGAAAACGATGAGTTCTTGGTTATAACTCTCAAAGATGTATCTGGTCTTACGAGCCATGCAAATCGCCTTGGATCCCCAAGAGTGTAGGAAATAGCTCATGAAAACGGCCATAAAACGCGAAAACTACGAGTTTTTGGTCCTAACTCTCAAACATGTATCAGGTCTCTCAAGCCATGTAAATCACACTGAAACCCCCCAAACCGTGGGCATAGCTCATGAAAATGTCTATAAAACGCGAAAACGATGAGTTTTTGGTCATAACTCTCAAACATGTGTTGGGTCTTACGGTCGTTGTAAATCTCCGTAGAACGCCAAAACTGTGGGTAATAGCTAATGAAAACGGCCGTAAAATGCAAAAAACAAGTTTTTGGTCGTAACTCTCAAACATGTATTGGGCCTTACGAGCCATGCAAATCCCGTAGAACCCCAAAACTATGGGCAATTACTCATTAAAAACGGTCATAAAACACGAAAACGATGAGTTTTTGGTCATAACTCGCGAACTTGTTTCGGTTCTTACTGTCATTGTAAATCGCCCTGAAGCCCCCCCCCCCCAAACTATGGGCTATAGCTCATGAAAACGACCATAGAACGTGAACACGACGATTTTTTTCGTCATGACTCTCAAACATGTATCGGGTCTTACGAGCCATGCAAATTGCCTTGGAACCCCAAAATTGTCGGCAATAGCTCATGAAAACGGCCATAAAACGCGAAAACTATGGGTTTTTGGTCCTAACTCTCAAACATGTATCGGGTCTCTCAAGCCATGCAAATCGCCCTAAAACCCCCAAAACTGTGGGCCATAGATCATGAAAATGGCTATAAAAAGCGAAAACGATGAGTTTTTGGTCATAACTCTCAAACATGTATCGGGTCTTACGAGCCATGCAAATCGCCTTAGTAACCCAAAACTATGGGCAATAGCTCATGAAAACGACCATAAAACACGAAAACGACGAGTTTTTTGGTCATACCTCTCAAACATGTATGGGGTCTTACGACCCATGCAAATCGCCCTAGAACATGAAAAATATGGGCAATAGCTCATGAAAACGGCTATAAAACGCGAAAACTATGGGTTTTTGGTCCTAACTCTCAAACATGTATCGGGTCTCTCAAGCCATGCAAAACGCCCTGGAACCCGAAAAATATGGGCAATAGCTCATGTAAACGGCTATAAAACGCGACAACTATGTGTTTTTGGTCCTAACTCTCAAACATGTATCGGGTCTCTCAAGCCATGCAAATCGCCCTGGAACCCGAAAAATATGGGCAATAGCTCATGAAAACGGCTATAAAACGCGAAAACTATGGGTTTTTGGTCCTAACTCTCAAACATGTATCGGGTCTCTCAAGCCATGCAAATCGCCCTGGAACCCGAAAAATATGGGTAATAGCTCATGTAAACGGCTATAAAACGCGAAAACTATGGGTTTTTGGTCCTAACTCTCAAACATGTATCGGGTCTCTCAAGCCATGCAAATCGCCCTGAAACTCCCAAAACTGTGGGCAGTAGTTCATGAAAATGACCATAAAACGCGAAAACGATGAGTTTTTGGTTATAATTCTCAAAGATGTATCTGGTCTTACGAGCCATGCAAATCGCCTTGGATCCCCAAGAGTGTAGGAAATAGCTCATGAAAACGGCCATAAAACGCGAAAACTACGAGTTTTTGGTCCTAACTCTCAAACATGTATCAGGTCTCTCAAGCCATGTAAATCACACTGAAACCCCCCAAACCGTGGGCATAGCTCATGAAAATGTCTATAAAACGCGAAAACGATGAGTTTTTGGTCATAACTCTCAAACATGTGTTGGGTCTTACGGTCGTTGTAAATCTCCGTAGAACGCCAAAACTGTGGGTAATAGCTAATGAAAACGGCCGTAAAATGCAAAAAACAAGTTTTTGGTCGTAACTCTCAAACATGTATTGGGCCTTACGAGCCATGCAAATCCCGTAGAACCCCAAAACTATGGGCAATTACTCATTAAAAACGGTCATAAAACACGAAAACGATGAGTTTTTGGTCATAACTCGCGAACTTGTTTCGGTTCTTACTGTCATTGTAAATCGCCCTGAAGCCCCCCCCCCAAACTATGGGCTATAGCTCATGAAAACGACCATAGAACGTGAACACGACGATTTTTTTCGTCATGACTCTCAAACATGTATCGGGTCTTACGAGCCATGCAAATTGCCTTGGAACCCCAAAATTGTCGGCAATAGCTCATGAAAACGGCCATAAAACGCGAAAACTATGGGTTTTTGG
The DNA here is from genome assembly GCA_916181665.1 of Avena sativa. Classification (NCBI taxonomy): domain Eukaryota; kingdom Viridiplantae; phylum Streptophyta; class Magnoliopsida; order Poales; family Poaceae; genus Avena; species Avena sativa. Next base: position 402,874,063 of record OV702280.1, read on the forward strand.
TCCTAACTCTCAAACATGTATCGGGTCTCTCAAGCCATGCAAATCGCCCTAAAACCCCCAAAACTGTGGGCCATAGATCATGAAAATGGCTATAAAAAGCGAAAACGATGAGTTTTTGGTCATAACTCTCAAACATGTATCGGGTCTTACGAGCCATGCAAATCGCCTTAGTAACCCAAAACTATGGGCAATAGCTCATGAAAACGACTATAAAACACGAAAACGACGAGTTTTTTGGTCATACCTCTCAAACATGTATGGGGTCTTACGAGCCATGCAAATCGCCCTAGAACATGAAAAATATGGGCAATAGCTCATGAAAACGGCTATAAAACGCGAAAACTATGTGTTTTTGGTCCTAACTCTCAAACATGTATCGGGTCTCTCAAGCTATGCAAATCGCCCTGGAACCCGAAAAATATGGGCAATAGCTCATGTAAACGGCTATAAAACGCGACAACTATGGGTTTTTGGTCCTAACTCTCAAACATGTATCGGGTCTCTCAAGCCATGCAAATCGCCCTGAAACTCCCAAAACTGTGGACAGTAGTTCATGAGCTATTGCCCTGGAAAACGATGAGTTTTTGGTCATAACTCTCAAACATGTATCGGGTCTTACGAGCCATGCAAATCGCCTTAGAAACCCAAAACTATGGGCAATAGCTCATGAAAACGACTATAAAACACGAAAACGACGAGTTTTTTGGTCATACCTCTCAAACATGTATGGGGTCTTACGAGCCATGCAAATCGCCCTAGAACATGAAAAATATGGGCAATAGCTCATGAAAACGGCTATAAAACGCGAAAACGATGAGTTTTTGGTCATAACTCTCAAACATGTATCGGGTCTTACGAGCCATGCAAATCGCCTTAGAAACCCAAAACTATGGGCAATAGCTCATGAAAACGACTATAAAACACGAAAACGACGAGTTTTTTGGTCATACCTCTCAAACATGTATGGGGTCTTACGAGCCATGCAAATCGCCCTAGAACATGAAAAATATGGGCAATAGCTCATGAAAACGGCTATAAAACGCGAAAACTATGTGTTTTTGGTCCTAACTCTCAAACATGTATCGGGTCTCTCAAGCCATGCAAATCGCCCTGGAACCCGAAAAATATGGGCAATAGCTCATGTAAACGGCTATAAAACGCGAAAACTATGGGTTTTTGGTCCTAACTCTCAAACATGTATCGGGTCTCTCAAGCCATGCAAATCGCCCTAAAACCCCCAAAACTGTGGGCCATAGCTCAAGAAAATGGCTATAAAAAGCGAAAACGATGAGTTTTTGGTCATAACTCTCAAACATGTATCGGGTCTTACGAGCCATGCAAATCGCCTTAGAAACCCAAAACTATGGGCAATAGCTCATGAAAACGACTATAAAACACGAAAACGACGAGTTTTTTGGTCATACCTCTCAAACATGTATGGGGTCTTACGAGCCATGCAAATCGCCCTAGAACATGAAAAATATGGGCAATAGCTCATGAAAACGGCTATAAAACGCGAAAACTATGTGTTTTTGTCCTAACTCTCAAACATGTATCGGGTCTCTCAAGCCATGCAAATCGCCCTGGAACCCGAAAAATATGGGCAATAGCTCATGTAAACGGCTATAAAACGCGACAACTATGGGTTTTTGGTCCTAACTCTCAAACATGTATCGGGTCTCTCAAGCCATGCAAATCGCCCTGAAACTCCCAAAACTGTGGACAGTAGTTCATGAAAATGACCATAAAACGCGAAAACGATGAGTTTTTGGTTATAACTCTCAAACATGTATCTGGTCTTACGAGCCATGCAAATCGCCTTGGATCCCCAAGAGTGTAGGAAATAGCTCATGAAAACGGCCATAAAACGCGAAAACTACGAGTTTTTGGTCCTAACTCTCAAACATGTATCAGGTCTCTCAAGCCATGTAAATCACACTGAAACCCCCCAAACCGTGGGCATAGCTCATGAAAATGGCTATAAAACGCGAAAACGATGAGTTTTTGTTCATAACTCGCAAACATGTGTTGGGTCTTACGGTCGTTATAAATCTCCGTAGAACGCCAAAACTGTGGGTAATAGCTAATGAAAACGGCCGTAAAATGCAAAAAACAAGTTTTTGGTCGTAACTCTCAAACATGTATTGGGTCTTACGAGCCATGCAAATCCCCTAGAACCCCAAAACTATGGGCAATTACTCATTAAAAACGGTCATAAAACACGAAACCGATGAGTTTTTGGTCATAACTCGCGAACTTGTTTTGGTTCTTACTATCATTGTAAATCGCCCTGAACCCCCCCCCCCCACCCAAACTATGGGCTATAGCTCAAGAAAACGACCATAGAACGTGAACACGTCGATTTTTTTCGTTATCACTCTCAAACATGTATCGGGTCTTACGAGCCATGCAAATCGCCTTAGAAACCCAAAACTATGGGCAATAGCTCATGAAAACGACCATAAAACACGAAAACAACGAGTTTTTTCGTTATCACTCTCAAACATGTATCGGGTCTTACGAGCCATGCAAATCGCCCTCGAACCCGGAAAATATGGGCAATAGCTCATGAAAACGGCCATAAAACGCGAAAACTATGGGTTTTTGGTCCTAACTCTCAAACATGTATCGGGTCTCTGGAGCCATTCAAATCGCCCTGAAACTCCCAAAACTGTGGGCAGTAGTTCATGAAAATGACCATAAACGCGAAAACGATGAGTTTTTGGTTATAACTCTCAAACATGTATCTGGTCTTACGAGCCATGCAAATCGCCTTGGATCCCCAAAACTGTAGGAAATAGCTCATGAAAACGGCCATAAAACGCGAAAACTACGAGTTTTTGGTCCTAACTCTCAAACATGTGTTGGGTCTTACGGTCGTTGTAAATCTCCGTAGAACGCCAAAACTGTGGGTAATAGCTAATGAAAACGGCCGTAAAATGCAAAAAACAAGTTTTTGGTCGTAACTCTCAAACATGTATTGGGTCTTACGAGCCATGCAAATCCCCTAGAACCCCAAAACTATGGGCAATTACTAATTAAAAACGGTCATAAAACACAAAAACGATGAGTTTTTGGTCATAACTCGCAAACTTGTTTCGGTTCTTACTGTCATTGTAAATCGCCCTAAACCCCCCCCCCCCAACCAAACTATGGGCTATAGCTCAAGAAAACGACCATAGAACATGAACACGACGATTTTTTTCGTTATCACTCTCAAACATGTATCGGGTCTTACGAGCCATGCAAATCGCCTTAGAAACCCAAAACTATGGGCAATAGCTCATGAAAACGACCATAAAACACGAAAACAACGAGTTTTTTCGTTATCACTCTCAAACATGTATCGGGTCTTACGAGCCATGCAAATCGCCCTACAACCCGAAAAATATGGGCAATAGCTCATGAAAACGGCCATAAAACACGAAAACTATGGGTTTTTGGTCCTAACTCTCAAACATGTATCGGGTCTCTCAAGCCATGCAAATCGCCCTGAAACTGCCAAAACTGTGGGCAGTAGTTCATGAAAACGACCATAAAACGGGAAACCGAAGAGTTTTTGTTTATAACTCTCAAACATGTATCTGGTCTTACGAGCCATGCAAATCGACTTGGATCCCTAAAAGTGTAGGCAATAGCTCATGAAAACGGCCATAAAACGCGAAAACTACGAGTTTTTGGTCCTAACTCTCAAACATGTATCGGGTCTCTCAAGCCATGTAAATCGCACTGAAACCCCCTCCCCCCCAAACTATGGGCAATAGCTCATGAAAATGGCTATAAAATGCGAAAACGATGAGTTTTTGGTCATAACTCTCAAACATGTGTTGGGTCTTACGGTCGTTGTAAATCTCCGTAGAACGCCAAAACTGTGGGTAATAGCTAATGAAAGCGGCCGTAAAATGCAAAAAACAAGTTTTTGGTCGTAACTCTCAAACATGTATTGGGTCTTACGAGCCATGCAAATCCCCTAGAACCCCAAAACTATGGGCAATAACTCATTAAAACGGTCATAAAACACGAAAACGATGAGTGTTTGGTTATAACTCTCAAACATGTATCTGGTCTTACGAGCCATGCAAATCAACTTGGAGCCCTAAAAGTGTAGGCAATAGCTCATGAAAATGGCCATAAAACGCGAAAACTACGAGTTTTTGGTCCTAACTCTCAAACATGTATCAGGTCTCTCAAGCCATGTAAATCGCACTGAAACCCCCCAAACTATGGGCAATAGCTCATGAAAATGGCTATAAAACGCGAAAACGATGAGTTTTTGGTCATAACTCTCAAACATGTGTTGGGTCTTACGGTCGTTGTAAATCTCCGTAGAATGCCATAACTGTGGGTAATAGCTAAAACGGACGTAAAAAGCAAAAAACAAGTTTTTGGTCTTAACTCTCAAACATGTATTGGGTCTTACGAGCCATGCAAATCCCCTAGAACCCCAAAACTGTGGGCAATAACTCATTAAAAATGGCCATTAAACACGAAAACGATGAGTTTTTGGTCATAACTCTCGAACTTGTTTCGGGTCTTACTGTCATTATAAATCGCCCTGAAACCCCCAAACTGTGGGCTATAGCTCATGAAAACGATCGTAGAACGTGAAAACGACGAATTTTTTCGTCATCACTCTCAAACATGTATCGGGTCTTACGAGCCATGCAAATTGCCTTGGAACCCCAAAATTGTCGGCAATAGCTCATGAAAACGGCCATAAAACACGAAAACTACGAGTTTTTGGCCCTAACTCTCAAACATGTATCGGGTCTCTCAAGCCATGCAAATCGCCCTAAAACCCCCCAAAACTGTGGGCAATAGCTCATGAAAATGGCTATAAAAAGCGAAAAAGGTGAGTTTTTGGTCATAACTCTCAAACATGTATCGGGTCTTACGAGCCATGCAAATCGCCTTGGATCCCCAAAAGTGTAGGAAATAGCTCATGAAAACGGCCATAAAACACGAAAACGACGAGTTTTTTGGTCATATCTCTCAAACGTGTATCGGGTCTTACGAGCCATGCAAATCTCCCTAGAACCCAAAAAATATGGGCAATAGCTCATGAAAACGGCCATAAAACGCAAAAACTATGGGTTTTTGGTCCTAAGTCTCAAACATGTATCGGGTCTCACATGCCATGCAAATCGCCTTGAAACTCCCAAAACTGTGGGCAGTAGTTCATGAAAACGACCATAAAACGGGAAAACGATGAGTTTTTGGTTATAACTCTCAAACATGTATCTGGTCTTACGAGCCATGCAAATCGACTTGGAGCCCTAAAAGTGTAGGCAATAGCTCATGAAAATGGCCATAAAACGCGAAAACTACGAGTTTTTGGTCCTAACTCTCAAACATGTATCGGGTCTCTCAAGCCATGTAAATCGCACTGAAACCCCCCAAACTATGGGCAATAGATCATGAAAATGGCTATAAAACGCGAAAACGATGAGTTTTTGGTCATAACTCTCAAACATGTGTTGGGTCTTACGGTCGTTGTAAATCTCCGTAGAATGCCATAACTGTGGGTAATAGCTAAAACGGCCGTAAAATGCAAAAAACAAGTTTTTGGTCTTAACTCTCAAACATGTATTGGGTCTTACGAGCCATGCAAATCCCCTAGAACCCCAAAACTGTGGGCAATAACTCATTAAAAACAGCCATTAAACACGAAAACGATGAGTTTTTGGTTATAACTCCATGCAAATCGCCTTGGATCCCCAAAAGTGTAGGCAATAGTTCATGAAAACGGCCATAAAATGCGAGAACTACGAGTTTTTGGTCATAACTCTCAAACATTTATCGGGTCCCTCAAGACATGTAAATCGCACTGAAACCCCCCAAACCGTGGGCATAGCTCATGAAAATGGCTATAAAACGCGAAAACGATGAGTTTTTGGTCATAACTCTCAAACATGTCTTGGGTCTTACGGTCGTTGTAAATCTCCGTAGAACGCCAAAACTGTGGGTAATAGCTAATCAAAACGGCCGTAAAATGTAAAAAAACAAGTTTTTGGTCGTAACTCTCAAACATGTATTGGGTCTTACGAGCCATGCAAATCCCCTAGAACCCTAAAACTATGGGCAATAACTCATTAAAAACGGCCATAAAACACGAAAACGATGAGTTTTTGGTCATAACTCGCAAACTTGTTTCGGGTATTACTGTCATTGTAAATTGCCCTGAAACCCCCCAAACTATGGGCTATAGCTCATGAAAACGACCATAGAACGTGAACACGACGATTTTTTTCGTCATCACTCTCAAACATGTATCGGGTCTTACGAGCCATGCAAATTGCCTTGGAACCCCAAAATTGTCGGCATTCATGAAAACGGCCATAAAACGCGAAAACTATGGGTTTTTTGTCCTAACTCTCAAACATGTATCGGGTCCCTCAAGCCATGCATATCGCCCTAAAACCCCCAAAACTGTGGGCCATAGCTCATGAAAATGGCTATAAAAAGCGAAAACGATGAGTTTTTGGTCATAACTCTCAAACATGTAACGGGTCTTACGAGCCATGCAATTCGCCCTAGAAACCCAAAACTATGGGCAATAGCTCATGAAAACGACCATAAAACACGAAAACGACGAGTTTTTTGGTCATACCTCTCAAACATGTATGGGGTCTTACGAGCCATGCAAATCGCCCTAGAACATGAAAAATATGGGCAATAGCTCATGAAAACGGCTATAAAACGCGAAAACTATGGGTTTTTGGTCCTAACTCTCAAACATGTATCGGGTCTCTCAAGCCATGCAAATCGCCCTGGAACCCGAAAAATATGGGCAATAGCTCATGTAAACGGCTATAAAACGCGAAAACTATGGGTTTTTGGTCCTAACTCTCAAACATGTATCGGGTCTCTCAAGCCATGCAAATCGCCCTGAAACTCCCAAAACTGTGGGCAGTAGTTCATGAAAATGACCATAAAACGCGAAAACGATGAGTTTTTGGTTATAACTCTGAAACATGTATCTGGTATTACGAGCCATGCAAATCGCCTTGGATCCCCAAGAGTGTAGGAAATAGCTCATGAAAACGGCCATAAAACACGAAAACTACGAGTTTTTGGTCCTAACTCTCAAACATGTACCAGGTCTCTCAAGCCATGTAAATCACACTGAAACCCCCAAACCGTGGGCATAGCTCATGAAAATGGCTATAAAACGCGAATACGATAAGTTTTTGGTCATAAATCTCAAACATGTGTTGGGTCTTACGGTCGTTGTAAATCTCCGTAGAACGCCAAAACTGTGGGTAATAGCTAATGAAAACGGCCGTAAAATGCAAAAAACAAGTTTTTGGTCGTAACTCTCAAACATGTATTGGGTCTTACGAGCCATGCAAATCCCCTAGAAACCCCAAAACTATGAGCAATTACTCATTAAAAACGGTCATAAAACACGAAAACGATGAGTTTTTGGTCATAACTCGCGAACTTGTTTCGGTTCTTACTGTCATTGTAAATCGCCTGAACCCCCCCCCCCCCCAACTATGGGCTATAGCTCATGAAAACGACCATAGAACGTGAACACGACAATTTTTTCGTCATCACTCTCAAACATGTATCGGGTCTTACGAGCCATGCAAATTGCCTTGGAACCCCAAAATTGTCGGCAATAGCTCATGAAAACGGCCATAAAACGCGAAGACTACTAGTTTTTGGTACAAAACTCTCAAACATGTATCGGGTCTCTCAAGCCATGCAAATCGCCCTAAAACCCCCAAAACTGTGGGCCATAGCTCATGAAAATGGCTATAAAAAGCGAAAACGATGAGGTTTTGGTCATAACTCTCAAACATGTATCGGGTCTTACGAGCCATGCGAATCGCCCTAGAAACCCAAAACTGTGGGCAATAGCTCATGAAAACGACCATAAAACACGAAAACAACGAGTTTTTTCGTTATCACTCTCAAACATGTATCGGGTCTTACGAGCCATGCAAATCGCCCTAGAACCCGGAAAATATGGGCAATAGCTCATGAAAACGGCCATAAAACGCGAAAACTATGGGTTTTTGGTCCTAACTCTCAAAAATGTATCGGGTCTCTCAAGCCATGCAAATCGCCCTGAATCTCCCAAAACTGTGGGCAGTAGTTCATGAAAACGACCATAAAACGGGAAAATGATGAGTTTTTGGTTATAACTCTCAAACATGTATCTGGTCTTACGAGCCATGCAAATCGACTTGGAGCCCTAAAAGTGTAGGCAATAGCTCATGAAAATGGCCATAAAACGGGAAAACTAAGAGTTTTTGGTCCTAACTCTCAAACGTGTATCGGGTCTCTCAAGTCGTGTAAATCGCACTGAAACCCCCCAAACTATGGGCAATAGCTCATGAAAATGGCTATAAAACGCGAAAACCATGAGTTTTTGGTCATAACTCTCAAACATGTGTTGGGTCTTACGGTCGTTGTAAATCTCCGTAGAATGCCATAATTGTGGGTAATAGCTAAAACGGCCGTAAAATGCAAAAAACAAGTTTTTGGTCTTAACTCTCAAACAAGTATTGGGTCTTACGAGCCATGCAAATCCCCTAGAACCCCAAAACTGTGGGCAATAACTCATTAAAAACGGCCATTAAACACGAAAACAATGAGTTTTTGGTCATAACTCTCGAACTTGTTTCAGGTCTTACTGTCATTGTAAATCGCCCTGAAACCCCCAAACTGTGGGCTATAGCTCATGAAAACGATCGTAGAACGTGAAAACGACGAATTTTTTCGTCATCACTCTCAAACATGTATCGGGTCTTACGAGCCATGCAAATTGCCTTGGAACCCCAAAATTGTCGGCAATAGCTCATGAAAACGGCCATAAAACACGAAAACTACGAGTTTTTGGCCCTAACTCTCAAACATGTATCGGGTCTCTCAAGCCATGCAAATCGCCCTAAAACCCCCCAAAACTATGGGCAATAGCTCATGAAAATGGCTATAAAAAGCGAAAACGATGAGGTTTTGGTCATAACTCTCAAACATGTATCGGGTCTTACGAGGCATGCAAATCGCACTAGAAACCCAAAACTATGGGCAATAGCTCATGAAAACGACCATAAAACACGAAAACGACGAGTTTTTTGGTCATACCTCTCAAACGTGTATCGGGTCTTACGAGCCATGCATATCTCCCTAGAACCCAAAAAATATGGGCAATAGCTCATGAAAACGGTCATAAAACGCGAAAACCTAAGGGTTTTTGGTCCTAAGTCTCAAACATGTATCGGGTCTCTCAAGCCATGCAAATCTCCTTGAAACTCCCAAAACTGTGGGCAGTAGTTCATGAAAACGACCATAAAACGCGAAAACGATGAGTTTTTGGTTATAACTCTCAAACATGTATCTGGTCTTACGAGCCATGCAAATCGAATTGGAGCCCCAAAAGTGTAGGCAATAGCACATGAAAACGGCCATAAAACGCGAAAACTACGAGTTGTTGGTCCTAACTCTCAAACATGTATCGGGTCTCTCAAGCCATGTAAATCGCACTGAAACCCCCCAAACTATGGGCAATTGGTCATGAAAATGGCTATAAAACGCAAAACAGTGAGTTTTTGGTCATAACTCTCAAACATGTGTTGGTCCTAAATCTCCGTAGAACGCCAAAACTATGGGTAATAGCTAATGCAAACGACCGTAAAATGCAAAAAACAAGTTTTTGGTCGTAACTCTCATACATGTATTGGGTCTTACGAGCCATGCAAATCCCCGAGAACCCCAAAACTGTGGGCAAGAACTCATTAAAAATAGCCATAAAACACGAAAACGATGAGATTTTGGTCATAACTCGCGAACTTGTTTCGGGTCTTACTGTCCTTGTAATCACCCTGAAACCCCCAAACTATGGGCTATAGCTCATGAAAATGACCATAGAACGCAAAACTGGCGAGTTTTTGGTCATAAATCTCAAACATGTATCGGGTTTTACGAGGCATGCAAATCGACCTGGAACCCAAAAAATGTGGGAAATAGCTCATGAAGACGGCCATAAAACTCAAAAACTAAGGGTTTTTGTTCCTAACTCCCAAACATGTATCGGGTCTCTCAAGCCATGCAAATCGCCCTGAAACTCCCAAAACTGTGGGCAGTAGCTCATGAAAACGACCATAAAACACGAAAACGATGAGTTTTTGGTCATAACTCTCAAACATGTATCGGGTCTTACGAGCCAAGCAAATCGCCTTGGAACACAAAAAATATGGGCAATAGCTCATGAAAACGGCCATAAAATGCGAAAACGATGAGTTTTTTTGTCTTAACTCTCAACCATGAATCTGGTCTTAAGGACATGCATATCCCCCTGGAAATCCAAAACTGTGGGCACTAACTCATGAAACAGCCATAAAGCACAAAAACAACAAGTGACTCTCCTCTCAAGCCATGTAAATCGCCCTGAAACCTCCAAAACTGTGGGCAATAGCTCATGAAAATGGCTATAAAACGCGAAAACGATGAGTTTTTGGTCATAACTCTCAAACATGTGTTGGGTCTTACGATCGTTGTAAATCTCCGTAGAACGCCAAAACTCTGGGTAATAGCTAATGAAAACGGCCGTAAAATGCGAAAAACAAGTTTTTGGTCGTAACCCTCAAACATGTATTGGCTCTTACGAGCCATGCAAATCCCCTAGAACACCAAAACTGTGGGCAATAAATCATTCAAAACGTCCATAAAACACGAAAACGATGAGTTTTTGGTCATCATTCGGCATGGAGGAGGAGCTCATAAGGCTCCGAGAAGTGACAGACGAAGGGGCACCCCCAGTCTCAAGGCAGAACGCACCTGACATCGATCAGATCATCGATTCGAGGTGCCCCTTTGGGGTTGGCTAGCCCGTCCTGGTCACGCCAAAGGAACGTGAGCCTCTACTGCTATACATAGCAGCCACACACCAGGTGGTAAGCACCGTGCTCGTGGTTGAACAACCCGAAGATGGCAAGACCCATGGGGTCCAGTGCCCAATCTACTACCTTAGCGAGGTACTGACGCCGACAAAACAGAGGTACCCTCACTACCAGAAACTCGCCTACGGCGTGTTCATGACGGATCGTCGGCTGAGCCACTACTTCCAGGAGCATTAGGTAATGGTCGTCAACGAGGCACCCCTGAACAGCATCCTGAACAACCCAGAAGCCACAGGATGCGTGGCCCTGTGGGGCATCGAGTTGTCCCCTCTAGACATAGTCTACGAGAAGCGCCATGCGATCAAGTCGCAGGTCCTACCGGACTTCCTCGTCCACTGGATGGAGCTGCAGCTGTCGGACACCCCGGACATGACACAGTCATGGACGATGCACTTCGATGGCTCCAAGCGCGAGGACGGGGTAGGATTCGGGGTCATACTGACATCCCCGCATGGCGACAAGATGAAGTACGTCCTCCGGATGAAATTTCGAGCTTCCAACAACGAAGCCGAATACGAGGCCCTCATCCACGGCATGAGGATGGCCAAGATCTGCGGCGCAACGCGCCTGGTCATCTACGGTGACTCAAACCTCGTTGTCCAGCAGACGATGAACGAGTGCGACGCGCACGCCGCCAACATGATCGCGTACCGCGCGCTCTACAATTCACTCAAAGGAGACTTTGACGGCTGTGAGCTTAGGCACGTTGGAAGATAAAGCAACAAAGAGGCCGACAGACTCGCCAACATCGTCTCCACCTGCGCCCGGGTGCCACCAGGTGTGTTCCTCGAACAGATCTGTGTGCCATCCATCAAAAGGAAATTCCCCAAGGGATCACCCAAAGAGGTAGAGCACTCGGGGGTTGCGCTACCCGAAGGACAGGAAGGAACCGAAAAGCTCGACACAGAGGTCGCAGTGGTCAACTGATGCAGGTCATGGCAGTCGAAGAAACATGGACGCAGTCGTACCTGCGCTACCTAATAAATAGGGAACTGCCTGATGACCCGACAGATGCCCAGCGCATATCTCGCCGGTCCAAAGCCTTCACCATCATCAATGGCGAGTTGTACAAGCGCAACATTTTGGGTGTGCTCCAAAAAGGTACGTCACCATCGGTGACGGCAGAACTATCCTCCAAGACATCCATGAGGGCATCTACGGCCATCACATGGGCAGCCGCGCCCTCATCGCCAAAGCTCTACGAGCTGGGTTCTACTGGCAACGGCCATAAACGACGCCAAGTACATCGTCCGAAGGTGTAACGGGTGCAAGAGATCCGTAGACAAACCGCACGCACCTGGATCGGAGCTCAGGCCCATACCTCTGGCCTGGCCCTTCGCCCAATGGGGCCTCGACATGATCGGCAAACTGTCCAAGTCCTCGAAAGGAGGTCACGTCTACCTCCTGGTCACAGTCGACAAATTCACCAAGTGGATCGAAGCCATGCCCGTTACCAACCAAAAGGGTAAAACGGTCGTGAAGTTCTTCCATTCCATTGTCTACAGGTTTGGCGTGCCACATAGCATCATCACCGACAACGGGTCAAACTTCATCTCCAAAGAATTCCAAGACTTCTATGAAGGCCTCGGGATTAACATATCATACGCCTCTATGGCGCACCCGCAAACAAACGGGCAGGTCGAAAAGTCCAACGGCCTCGTCGGCGGTGGCATCAAGAAGCGCCTAATGAGCCCACTCGAGCGGCTCGCAGGAGTTTGGGTAGAAGAGGTACCCTCCTTCCTCTGGAGCCTGCGCACAACGCCAAACAGCTCAACTGGCTACACGCCCTTCTTCATGGTGCACGGAGCCAAAGTCGTGCTACCTAAAGAGGTACACCACAAGGCCCCACGGGTCGTCTCCTACCGCGAATCCGAATCTACGACCCCACACGAACACGTCGTCGACACACTTTACGAGGCACGCGACATCGCCGCAGCTCGATCGGCGGTCTACCAATAGAGCCTCCGCAACTATCACAGCCGCCGGCTGCACCCAAGGTCCTTCGTCGAAGGAGACCTAGTCTTACGACTCAAGCAAGAGCGGCCGAAGAAGCTCGAGTCACCCTGGGAAGGAACCTACGTCATCACCGAAGTCATCCCAGGTGGCACCTATAGCCTCAAGCACGTGGAGTCTGGAGTCGCATACTCCAACCCATGGAACGTCGCACAACTGTGTTGCTTCTACCCCTAGCTATCCCCCTTTTACTTTCAGTAAGGCTATTCAGCCAAGGCTACTCAGCCGAACAATGTACCTCATCATTACGATATGAATAAAGCTAAGTGTCTCGCCCCAAAATTTATCTTTCACTCGCATTTCTCTATGCTACAACACACTCGGGGGCTCCCCCTAACCTCACGACTTCATCGACTGAGGATAACGCATGTGTTGGAGATATGCCCTAGAGGCAATAATAAAAGTGGTTATTATTATATCTTTGTGTTTATGATAAATGTTTACATTCAAGCTATAACAGTATTAACCGGAAACATTAATACTTGTGTGATTTGTAAACTAAATTAGAGTCCCTAGTAAAGCCTCTTTGTAATACTAGCTTGTTGGTTAATAGATGAGCGTGGTTTCCCGATCATGAACATTGAGATGTTGTTAACAACAAGATCATATCATTAGGAGAATGGTATGACGGACATACTCCTATAGATAAGCGTAGCATTAAGATCAAGTAATTTCAATAGTTCATTTGCTATAAGCTTTCTGATACATAGTAACCTAATTCCTTCGACCATGTGATCATGCTAATCACCATCACCGAAAGGATGCTTTGATGACATCAAACACCACACCGAAACTGGGTGGCTATAAAGGTGGCATTGAGTGTTCGGAAAGTATGTGTTGAGGCACATGGATCAAGAGTGGGATTTGTCCATCCATATGACAGATAGATATACTATGGGCCCTCACGGTGGAATGTCATCCAATTGTCTTGCAAGCATGTGACTGGCTCACAAGGGATCACATATCACGGGAACGAGAAAAGAGTACTTATCGGTAACAAGGTTGAACTAGGTATGCAGAGATACCGACGATCAAAACCTCGGATAAGTAAACTATCGTGAGACAAAGGGAAATTGGTATCGTATGTAAGTGGTTCATTCGATCGCAAAGTAATCGTAGAAATATGTGGGAGCCATATGAATTTCCAGATTCCTCTATTGGTTATTGATCGGAGAAGTGTCTTGGTCATGTCCGCATAATTCACGAATCGTAGGGAGACACACTTAAGGATTCGATGTTGTTTAGTAGATATGGAGTGAAAGTAGGGATACCGAATGTTGTTCGGAGTCTCGGATGGGATCCGGGATATCACGAGGAAATCCGGAATGGTCCGAAGAATAAGATTCACATAAGGAAAGTTCGATTCCGGAGTTCGGGAAAAGATTCTGATATTTCATCGGAGAGGTTCTAGAAGGTTCACCGGACCGGAAGGGGAATGGTCCATAAATGTGTCATGGGTAAGTGGAATGATTGGATCATATCCTAGGTCACTTGGTTTGGGCATTTGCAAGAGAGAATTAAAGCTCTGAGTTGAAAGTCAAACTGGAACAATAGTTTCCTAGTGGAAGAAGGAAAGAGTCCTTCTTTCAATCCAACTTGGGTTTGAGTTTGGATTCAAACCCTCCCCTCCCAAGGCTGCCCCCCTCTCATAAATAGAGGGGGGCTGCCCCAAACACACAAGAGCCAGCCCCCCATCCGTGTCGCGCCGCCGCCGCACGCCACTAACGCGCCACCGCCAGCCGCCGACACCTCCTCCTCCCGGCCTTCTAAACCCTAGATCGCCGGGAAACCCTATATCCACCATAACTCGCACCGGTTTAGGAGAAGCCCTGTGGGATCTTCTCTCTACTTCTGACACCACACCGTCGTGCTGCCGGAATTACGAGGGGAGAACTACAACCTCCGCTATCTGCTGGAACAAGGGAGAGGAAGGTCTTCATCGAGTACCGAACGTGTGACCGACTGCGGAAGCGCTGCCGGAACACAGCGCCGGAAGGATCGTCTATGCGATCTTGAGATCGGCAAGTGTACGACTACATCACCACGAGAATCTGCTCTCGTTAACCGCTTTGGAATCTTCGAAGGTCAGTGCTTCTATCGACTCGTTGCTACAATCTAGTAGATAGATCTTAGCTTGTTTGTGTGCATGCGGTAGAAAATTTTTGTTTTCCATGCTACGAATCCCTACAGTGGTATCAGAGCCGTGTCTATATGTAGATCTGTTTCACGAGTAGAACACAATGGTCATTGTGGGCGGTGGTGCTTTTATTATCAATTGCTTTTTCTTACTTTGCATCTTGCGGTATGATGGGATGAAGCGGCCCGGGCTAACCTTACATGACATCATTCATGAGACTTGATCCATGCTTAACATGCAACTTGTATTGCATAAGTGGCTTTGCAGGTGTCTGTCTCTCCCATCATAGTATAGATTCAATTTACAATGGGCACTTGATAGTTGAAGCATCAACGTTGTGGTTCTTGTTCATAAGTTAGAACGACACTTATTGGAAGCCCCAAACCACGTAAAATATGCAAAGAAAATTAGTGGCGTCTAACTTTGTTTTGCAGGGGTGTACTATGATGTGATATGGCCATGATTGTGATTATATATGATGTATGCAATGTTCCTTATTGTAAGTCGGCAACCGACAGGAGCCATATGGTTGTCTTTTTAATTCCGTTAAGACCTGCGTGTCTATTATTCAAAGTAGTTGTAATATTTGGTGCTGGTGGACGATAACCATGAAGCGGCGCCATTGACCTTGATGCCATGCTGGTGATGATGGAGATCATGTTCGTGCTTGAAGATGGAGATCGGAAGCACAAGAAGAAAGGCCATATCATATCACATATTATGAATTGCATGTGATGTTAATCCTTTTATGCACCTTGTATTGCTTAGTTCGCGATGGTAGCATTATAAGATGATCCCTGAAGCACAAAAATTTCAAGTTATAAAGTGTTCATCCTTAGTAAGCACCGTTGCTAAAGCTCGTTGTTTTGAAGCACCACATGATGATCGGGTGTGTTAGATTCTGCGAGTGTATACAACGTGAGCAAGCCAGATTTGCTCATGTGGAAGCTAAGGTTTGATCTTGACGAGCCTAGCATGTACAGACATGGTCTCGGAACATGGATCACCGAAAGGTAAAGCATGAGTCATATAGTAGATATGATGAACATGGTGATTGTTCGCCGTTGAAGCTACATCAACTCTCCTGATGATCGGTTTTGATGTGGTGGATTTGGTTCGTGTGATCACTAAAACAATGTTAGGGATATTGTTTTGAGTGGGAGTTCACCTAGATTAATTTAACTATTAATTAGAACTCAATTTGTCATAAACTTAGTCTAAACTATTGCAAATATGTTGTAGATCAATGGTGGCCCCTACCATCAATTTTAATGCGTTCCTAGAGAAAGAAAAGTTGAAAAACAATGGAAGCAACTTCGCGGATTGGTTCCGCAATTTGAGGATTGTCCTCAATGCTGGTAATTTGACCTATGTGCTGGATGCACCGCTGGGTGACCCACCTGCAGCTGATGCTACCGATGAGGTAAAGAATGTTTTCCTCGCTCAGAAGAATCAGTACTCCACAGTTCAGTGTGCTATCTTGTATGGTTTGGAATCGGAGCTTCTGAAAAGGTTTGAGAACCATGACCCACATGATATTGTACGTGAACTCAAAATGATATTTGAGGCTCACGCGGCATTTGAGAGTTATGAGGCTTCTGAAAAGTTCTTTAACTGCAAGATGGAAGAGGGCAGCTCCATCAGTGAGCACGTTCTTAAGATGTCTGGGCACGCAAGCAAGCTTCAAAGCTTGGGTATAGTGATTCCTAATGCTTTGGGGATTCACCGTGTCCTCCAATCACTACCACCAAGTTACAAGAACTTTGTGATGAACTACAATATGCAAAACATGGACAAGTCGTTGCCTGAACTCTTCTCCATGTTAAAGTCTACGGAAGTGGAGATCAAGAAAGAGCACCAAGTGTTGTTGGTCAATAATACCACCAAATTCAAGAAGCAAGGCAAGTCTAAGAAAAAGGGAAACTTCAAGAAGGGCGGTAAGAAAGTTACCGTGCCGGTGAAGAAGACCAAGGTTGGGCCTAAGCCTGATACTGAGTGCTTTTACTGCAAAGGAGAAGGTCACTGGAAACAGAATTCCCTAAGTACTTGGCGGATTTGAAGAACGGCAACATCAAGAAGAAAGATATATCCGATATACATGTTATTAATGTGTATCTCACTAGTACTCGTAGTAGTGCCTGTGTATTTGATACTGGTTCGGTTGCTCATATTTGTAACTTGAAACAGGTGCTGCAGAATAGACGGAAACTAGCGAAGAACGAGGTGACGATGCGCGTTGGAAATGGATCAAAGGTTGATGTGATCGCGGTCGGCACGCTACCTCTTCATCTACCATCGGGATTAGTTTTGTACTTAAATAATTGTTATTTGGTGCCTGCGTTGAGCATGAACATTATATCCGGATCATGTTTATTGCGAGACGGTTACTTGTTTAAATCCGAGAATAATGGTTGTTCGATTTATATGAGTAATATGTTTTATGCACATGCACCTTCGATAGATGGTCTATTCTTATTGAATCTCGATTGTGGAAATACACATATTAATAACATTGAAGCTAAACGTTTGAAATTGAGCGATAACTCGACCTATATGTGGCACTGTCGTCTTGGTCACATTGGAGTGAAGCATATGAAGAAATTCCATTCTGATGGACTTCTTGAATCACTTGATTTCGAATCACTTGAAAGATGCGAAGCATGTCTGATGGGTAAAATGACTAAGATTCCATTTTCTGGTATGATGGAGCGAGCTACAGACTTATTGGAAATCATACATACCGATGTGTGTGGCCCAATGAGTGTAGCATCGCGCGGTGGTTATCGTTATGTTCTTACCTTCACGGATGAATTGAGTAGATATGGATATATCTATTTCATGAAACATAAGTCCGAAACTTTCGAGAAGTTTAAGGAATTTCAAAGTGAGGTAGAGAATCAACGAAACAAGAAGATTAAATTTCTATGATCTAATCGCGGAGGTGAATATCTAAGTTACAAGTTTGGTGAGCATTTGAGGAAATGCAGAATACTTTCACAATTGACACCACCGGGAACACCACAACGTAATGGTGTGTCCGAACATCGTAATCGAACTCTCTTAGATATGGTTCGTTCTATGATGTCACTTACAGATTTACCGCTATCATTTTGGGGTTATGCATTAGAAACAGCCGCATTCACTTTAAATAGGGCACCATCTAAATCCGTTGAAACGACAACGTATGAATTATGGTTTGGGAAGAAACCTAAATTGTCGTTCCTTAAAGTTTGGGGTTGCGAAGCTTATGTAAAGAAGTTACAGCCCGACAAGCTTGAACCCAAAGAGGAAAAATGCGTCTTCATAGGATACCTGAAGGAAACTATTGGGTATACCTTCTATCATAGATCCGAGGGCAAAATCTTCGTTGCCAAGAATGGATCCTTTCTAGAGAAGGAGTTTCTCTTGAAAGAAGTGACTAGAAGGAAAGTAGAACTCGACGAGGTTGTTGAACCTTCTCTCGAACTTGCGAGTAGCGTAGCACCGGAAGTAGTTCTTCTGGCGCCTACACCAATAAGAGACGAAGCTAATGATGTTGATCATGAAACTTCGGTTGAAGTAACTACGGAACCTCGCAGGTAAACGAGAACTCGTACTACTCCTGATTGGTATGATCCCGTTATGAGTGTCATGTTGGTAGACAACACCGATTACCCTGCGACATATGAGGAAGCGATGATGAGCCCAGATTCCAATAAATGGCAAGAAGCCATGAAATCCGAGATTGGATCCATGTACGAAAACCAAGTATGGACTTCGGTGGACTTACCGGATGGCCGGAAGGCTGTCGAGAACAAATGGATTTTCAAGAAGAAAACAGATGCTGATGGTAATGTTACTGTCTATAAAGCTCGACTTGTCGCAAAAGGCTTTCGACAAATTCAAGGAGTTGACTACGATGAGACTTTCTCACCGGTAGCAAAGCTAAAGTCTGTGAGGATTTTGTTAGCAATCGCTGCATATTATGATTATGAGATATGGCAGATAGATGTCAAAACGGCGTTCATCAATGGAGACATTGATGAAGAGTTGTATATGATGCAACCCAAAGGTCTTGTCGATCCTAAAGATGCTAACAAGGTATGCAAACTTCAACGGTCCATTTATGGTTTGAAGCAAGCATCCCGAAGTTGGAATCAACGTTTTGATAAGGTAATCAAAAGCTTTGGTTTTATACAAACTTATGGAGAAGCTTGTATTTACAAGAAAGTGAGTGGGAGCTCTGTAGCATTCTTAATACTATATGTAGATGACATATTGTTGATTGGGAATGATGTAGACCTTCTTAATAGTGTCAAGGATTATTTGAATAATAGTTTTTCAATGAAAGATCTTGGCTAAGCAGCTTACATATTAGGCATAAAGATTTATTGAGATAGATCGAGACGCCTAATATCATTGTCACAGTGTACATTTTTGGACAAAGTTCTAAAGAGGTTTGGAATGGAAGATAGCAAGAAAGGGTTCTTGACCATGTCGCCCAATACGACCTTGAGTAAAACTCAAAGTCCTGCAACGGCAGAAGATAGAGAAAGGATTAGTAAGACTCCCTATGCCTCAGCCATAGGATCTCTTATGTATTTCATGCTATGTACTAGACCCGACATTGCATATGTTGTTAGTCTAACTAGCATATATCAAAGTGATCCAAGAGTGGATCATTGGACAGCGGTCAAAAACATCCTTAAGTACTTGAGAAGAACTAAGGATATGGTTCTTTCTTATGGAGGTGATGAACAACTCGTTGTTAATGGTTACACCGATGCAAGTTGGAACACCAATCCGGATGATTCTAAATCTCAATCTAGATACGTATTTACTTTGAATGGTGCAACAGGCTGGAGGAGTGCAAAGCAAAGCTTTGTGGCGAGATCTTCAACTGAATCGGAATACATAGCTGCTTCGGAGGCTTCACAAGAGGCGATATGGATGAATGAGTTCATTACAGAGCTCAGTGTGGTTCCAAGTGCGCTGGACCCAATGTCTATCTACTGTGATAACATGGGCACAATAGCCAATGCGCAAGAACCAAGGTCACACAAGAAGCTGAAGCACATCAAGCTACGTTTTCACACTATTCGAGAGCATGTCCAAGATGGTGACATAAATATTTGCAAAGTACACACAGATCTGAATGTGGCGGATCCGTTGACTAAACCTCTCTCGAGGGCAAAACATCACCAGCACCAAACCGCCATGGGTGTTCGGTATATTACCATGTAATCTAGATTAGTTGACTCTAGTGCAAGTGGGAGACTGTTGGAGATATGCCCTAGAGGCAATAATAAAAGTGGTTATTATTATATCTTTGTGTTTATGATAAATGTTTACATTCATGCTATAACAGTACTAATCGGAAACATTAATACTTGTGTGATTTGTAAACTAAATTAGAGTCCCTAGTAAAGCCTCTTTGTAATACTAGCTTGTTGGTTAATAGATGATCGTGGTTTCCCGATCATGAACATTGAGATGTTGTTAACAACAAGATCATATCATTAGGAGAATGGTATGATGGACATACTCCTATAGATAAGCGTAGCATTAAGATCAAGTCATTTCAATAGTTCATTTGTTCTAAGCTTTCTGATACATAGTAACCTAATTCCTTCGACCATGAGATCATGCTAATCACCATCACCGGAAGGATGCTTTGATGATATCAAACACCACACCGTAACTGGGTGGCTATAAAGGTGGCATTGAGTGTTCGGAAAGTATGTGTTGAGGCACATGGATCAACAGTGGGATTTGTCCATCCATATGACGGATAGATATACTCTGGGCCCTCTCGGTGGAATGTCATCCAATTGTCTTGCAAGCATGTGACTGGCTCACAAGGGATCACATATCACGGGAACGAGAAAAGAGTACTTATCGGTAACGAGGTTGAACTAGGTATGCAGAGATACCGACGATCAAAACCTCGGATAAGTAAACTATCATGAGACAAAGGGAAATTGGTATCGTATGTAAGTGGTTCATTCGATCGCAAAGTAATCATAGAAATATGTGGGAGCCATATGAATTTCCAGATTCCTCTATTGGTTATTGATCGGAGAAGTGTCTCGGTCATGTCCGCATAATTCATGAACTGTAGGGAGACACACTTAAGGATTTGATGTTGTTTAGTAGATATGGAATGAAAGTAGGGATATCGAATGTTGTTCGGAGTCTCGGATGGGACCCGGGATATCACGAGTAGATCCGGAATGGTCCGGAGAATAAGATTCACATAAGGAAAGTCCAATTCCGGAGTTCGGAAAAAAGATTCCGATGTTTTCATCGGAGAGGTTCTAGAAGGTTCACCAGACCGGAAGGGGAATGGTCCATGAATGTGTCATGGGTAAGTGGAATGATTGTATCATATCCTAGGGCACTTGGTTTGGGCATTTGCAAGAGAGAATTAAAGCTCTAAGTTGAAAGTCAAACGGGAGGTTTGAAAAGTCAAACTGGAACAATAGTTTCCTAGTGGAAGATGGAAAGAGTCCTTTTTTCAATCCAACTTGGGTTTGGGTTTGGATTCAAACCCTCCCCTCCCAAAGATGCCCCCCTCCTCTCATAAATAGAGGGGGAGGGCTGCCCCAAACACACAAGAGCCAGCCCCCCACCCGTGCCGTGATGCCTCCACCTCGCGCCATCGCCGCCTCTTCGCTGCCGCCCTAGCCGCCGCCGACACCCCTCCTCCTCTCGGCCTTCTAAACCCTAGATTGCCGGGAAACCCTAGATCCACCATAATTCGCACCGGTTTAGGCGAAGCCCTGCGGGATCTTCTCTCTACTTCCGACACTACACCGTCGTGCTGCCGGAATCGCGAGGGGAGAACTACAACCTCCGCTGCCTGCTGGAACAAGGGAGAGGAAGGTATTCATCGAGTACCGAACATGTGACCGACTACGGAAGCGCTGCCGGAACGCAGCGCCGGAAGGATCATCTATGCGATCTTGAGATCGTCAAGTGTACGACTACATCACCCATGAAAATCTTCTCTCGTTAACCGCTTTGGAATCTTAGAGGGTGAGTGATTCTATCGACTCGTTGCTACAATCTAGTAGATAGATCTTGGCTTGTTTGTGTGCATGCGGTAGAAATTTTTTGTTTTCCATGCTACGAATCCCTACAGCATGTACACCTGAGTAGCTGATCATGTCAGGCTAACGAAAAGGGCATGCATACAACAAAGCACAACGTGCTAAAAACAATTAACCTTTACATCAAAGGGCATAACACGCCCAGTCGAATATATACAAATTTTACATCTTTATTTTTACAGGTCCTACCTATTCTGAAGGATCACCCGTGCACGGTGCTCAAAGAGATCTACAACTTCCTCGGCATACTGCCTCATAGCCGCATAGTGCGGGCCGCATGTCCTATAGGCCACCATCTGGTTGAGGAGGCGGCCCAGCTCCCACAGCCGCAAGATTTAGATCAAGGCGATGTAGAAGCACAAGGGAAAGAGCGGCCTTCACCCCCGCAACTAGCTGGTTCCGCACCAGCTCCTTGATATGATGCACATCTCGAAACTTCGCCAGCAAGCCCGAGAGATTCGATGGCGCTTCATCCAGAGGAAACATGACGTGAAGAATTGACGCCAAGGAAGTCTTCACTTGCCGTAGCACCTGCGACACTTGGTGGGCATGATCCTGCACAGTCGCAAGGACCATGGCACGATCGCAATCCATCCAGAAAAAGCCACCAGCCTCCATATCTTGTTGGGTCAGGCAATTGATCCGAACAGCAACGCTCTCCTTCTCCTCCTTCAGAACAAGGTTAGCACCTGCAACACCTACAAAGTAAGATCACCCGCTAGCACGCGCATCCGAAAATGAGCAGCATCTCGAAGAAACTTACATTGCAGCTGTTCGGCCAAACGCCGTAGCTCCCCCATCAGATATTCCACTCTGGCGGCGCCTCGCTCCGCCTTCGACTTCCGAACGTCCGTATGGTCTCGGATGCCAAGAAACTCCTTCTCAAGACTGCGGACGCGGTCACGAAGAAATGCAAGGTGTGATGCATCATCCAAGGATGGTCGCGGCTGCAGAGAAGACGAGGTATTGACGGGGTCATCACCCGAAGGTCCCTAGAGAAAAATAGACAAGAATATGAACAACACAAGAATGGGCAACAGCTCGAAGATTCATTATATACAACAAAAGCCACTGCATGACACAAGAGGTGTTCATGGAGATATTACAACAAAAGAAGACGACAAATTCCTACAACTACAAGGCCTAAGCAGCTATGTCCTGAGTAGCCTCGGAGCCAGATTGCATGCTCTTGACCTCTTCCTGCTGCCTCACCACGTACTCCGCCAGCAAGTCAATCAGCTTCGTCCCATCGCCAGTCCCATGGACGCGCTGATGCCTTTTTGCTTGTGCTTGTACACCGCGGGCGCTTCGGCTCACAGCGCATCCGCCAACAAGTCGACATCCTCAAGGGCAACGCCCTTGGGGACGAGCTCCTTGTAGAAGCGCCCGAGAACCTCTTTGGCCTTGGCAAGAGATCCAACCACAGTGCTGCAGTGGTCTTCGATCGCCGCAGTAGCATCATCCAAAGCACTACCGTGCTCTAGGGCACTGCGGTCGAACTCAATACCCGCGGCATCTTGAGGAACGTAAAAAGCATAGTAAGAATCAAACAAAGCCAGAAAGACAAGGCAGATGAAAAAGAACATACAGGCGAAACTACTCACCCAAAATAGCCTTGGCAGCAGCCATCAGCTTGTCGGCTACCTCCTTTTCGCGCGAGGCCGCGACGGTGGCGAGCTGCTCCTCGCGGTCTGTAGCCTCCTGCTGCAGGCGCTCCTTGGCCGTAGCCGCGTCAGCTAGCTCCCGCTCGAGGCGCTCCTTCGCACCAACGACGTCCTCGTCTTTTTTCTCCGCTCTCCTGATGCTCTTTTTGAGAGCATCAAGCTCGCGGAGGGCAGTGTTATTTTCATCTGCAAAAAGCAACAAGAGCATGCGCGAGCTTTGCAAATTAGCAAGCAGACGAAGAAGTAGAAGACCTAGTTAAGGATGTACCTTGAAGCCGATGCAGGCTGGCCTCCAATGCCATATGCTGCTTCACCAGTTGGTTGGCGCCTTGCACAAAAGGCTGCGAGAAGAAATAGCTTATCAGGAAAAGGGCTCGGGGGCTGCACCCAAGAAACGAGCAAAACAAAATTAAACACATGAAAAGCGCTCGGGGGCTCCCCCCCCCCCCCCCCCCCCCCCGAGACGCACACAAAACAAAAGCAATGATCAGAAGATCATACAAAAAGCGCTCGGGGGCTCCCCCCACGGCAAGAACGGAAACACTTACATGATCAGACGGCGACTCCGAAGGTCCGGCTGTAGTCTTCTGGGAGACGACCACTTGAAACTCCTGTGGAGAAGGGTTCGGAGTAGCGCCCCCAGAGGTGGCCACCGTCTGATAAGGAAGAGGCATCACCTTCGACTCCCCCACCATCTCCTTCATGGCATCGCTAAACGAGCCCTCAGAAAAGTGGCTGCAAAAGAAAAACACCAGTCAAAGATAAGCAAGCAACAAGGAAAGATAGTAATAGGCGTCCGAAGGAACTTACGAGTCCATATCGCTCAAGTTGAAGACAGGAAAGGCCCTCTTGCCCTTCTTCTCTTCCTTCTTCCTTCTTCCGCTTCGCCGGTGGCTATGGCGCTACAGCCCGCACAGGCACGGCCAGAATAGGGGAGGAAAAGCCACCATCACCTCCACTGTGACGCACAAGGCATGGCGGGTTCCTAGGCATCGACAGAGTCGAGGCATCTAACGATTCACTCGAGCTCCGTGCCCGCTTTCGGGTGCGCTCCTCGCTCGACTCGGGGCTTCCTCAACCGGTGACTGCGCCGAGGGAAGCTCAGACATGGAGTCCACTACCTCATTGTCCGGTGCATCTGGAAAACGTTCGGGTTGTGGAGGCACCATGCCAGGTACCTTGAACTCCTGCACAAAGAAAAAAAACTTTCAGAACAAGGAAGAACAAGAAAATGCATTCGGAAAAAGCGCTACGCGCACGTCCCAGATCTACACCTGTGGCACCAGTCGAGAGGTGCTAAAGGAGGGGTCAGTGATCTCCCCGGAAGGTCCTCGTCAGCTTTGAACTTCAGCAGCGGCCGAAGGATTCTGTCGAGGTCCCCCTTGGAGAGCTCCTCAGCCGCAACTCTCGTCGGGTCATGGCGGCCAGTATAAAGGAACATCGGGTGCGCCCTAGCCTAGAGCGGCTGCAACCGACGTTTGAGGAAGGTGCGGATAATATCCACACCGTTCACCTTCTTGTCCGGAATCACCTGAAGATCCTCCACCCAACGGTAGATCTCCTCTATCTCCTCCACCTCACCCTCCATGATGTGGTTCTTCTAGGACCTCTTCGGCTGGATTTTCTGGGTGGAGTCGAAAGGGGCAAGGCCAAAGTCTTGCCCATCCACTGTGGAATCGCGGATATAAAAACACCTCCTCCGCCAGTATTGGACAGACTCAGACATCGAAAAGGAAAAAAAGAGAAAATTGGATCAAAGGGAAATAATGCAGCCGCCGATCGGATAAACTCCGTCGGAACCGGATTGCCTCTTCACGGAAAAGAGCTTCCGGAAGAGGCCAAAGTGCGGCTCGATACCAAGCCAGCACTCGCAGAAGGTGATAAAACAGGCGATGTGGAGAAGAGAATTTGGGGAGAGATGGTGGAGTTGGATGCCATAGAAAAAAAGCAGTCCACAGAGAAAATTATGGACTGGAAGAGAGAGGCCCCGAAGGACAAAAGCAACAAACATGACCCGAAACCCTGCAGGTGGACAGGGAATTACCTCATCGCCGGGAATCTTGACGGCCTCCTTGTCCTGCGGGATCATACCCCGCTCACGAAGCTTGCGCAGGTCGCCCTCGCGCGTCTCCGTACATCGCCACCCACCATCGGTGACGCAAGTGGAGGCGGTTCCCTTTTTGCCGCCGGCAGCAGCGCTGGTGCCCACCACGGCGAAGGCCTTCTTCGGCTTCCCCATTGCAGTACGATGACGACGGTGGTGTGAGCGCAGAAAAGTGGACGGGGAAGATCGAAGAACTTACAGCGCGCGGCGAGAAAAGCTCAAGAAAGTGGAAGCAGTGAAAAGTGAATGGCTGCGGTGAAAACAAACAAATTATTCCCCACAGTTATAAGGACGAAGACAATGAACAGGGACCGTTCATCGGGAAGCCCTAGAGCCAACATCAAATCCAGCCATCCACATGTCAGCACAGCAGCGAACCATCGCTCGCACGCCGTCCACTACGCACGGAAACCGAGGAGACGCCGTAATTATCGCCACGTCGCGCATGACCAGTCAACTCCAAGTCAGAAAGTGGGACCCACGTTCGTCCAGTCGCGTCACCTCTGGCGCCACAGACGCTTGAGATCACAGACCGTCAGCACTAACATTTTCAAAGCTATACTAGCAACGGTTACAAATTTTCGGCTAAACAGCTAAAGTACTCACTCGAATCTATGATTCGAGCAACTACTCGGGGGCTACTCCTATTAGGAGCACTGGACGCACACCCGAAGCATGAATAGCGTACTACGCCAATAAACTATTCTTCGAGTCCTACGTCGAGTCTGCGACTCCACTACGGACTCGGGGGCTACTCAAATAGGGAGGATCGATTCAAGCATCCGAAAAAATTGTCTCCTACGGACAGGAAGCAAACAATGGCTGAATTAAAGTCTTTGCTCGAGTCTACGACTCGAACAGACACTCGGGGGATACTCCCATAGGGAGCGCTATTCGCGCACCCTATGAATTCTTCGACTGTGATCTTTAGGATCAAAACGCAAAAACTTTTTGGCAACTTTGCCCCGATTAACGCTAAGTGAGAAACATCATCCTTGGCCACCCGAAACACCTCCGCGGTGATAAATTTTCGGATGTTGTGTCTACGACGCAAAGATAAGACCTACAGATACCATCTGATGGCCTGGTAACGCACACGACTGCGCTCTGCTAGTAAAAATCTGTGCCAACAGGCGCGATAAAAATCCCGACAGACGCGTTGGGTACATCATTTGAAAATTACTGGAATTCTACTCGTATAAGTCCTCAACGGCCTGAGTTGAATTATGCCAGCATTTGTTCCAGGTTCGAGTCGAGGGACTCGAATCTGAAGAAGATCGTGTTGTTTTTTTCTAAGACAGTTAACTGGCCCCGATCCATCGGGAGAGTCAGGCACACGCATCAACTATTCCTACACAACAGAATCATTTCTCTAAAGAGCAGAGACAACTGCACCTGAAAGATTAAAGAGTCCTCAGCCGAATCTACGATTCGACTGAACACTCGGGGGCTACTGACATGGTTATACCCTACGGGTACACGACTTCAACATACCTGGTCCATCCCAAGAAAGACCCATGAGAATGTGCGCGGCCCATGAAGATATTTGGGTGGCCCAAGTCCATGACGTCTTCGGATCCTTGGAGAGCAAGACTAGATTAAAATATTCAAAGGGGCAAACCCTAAACCTGTAACCGACTCGATCTGTGCCCAGGACCTGCCTACTTCTATATAAAGGCTAGGAGGACACGACGAGGAGGGCATCTCTCATACCACCGCATACACACCTTCATGCCAGATTGCATCTGCGCACCCTTGTAACTTTCGGTTCCGCCCTAATCAAGAGTAGACAAGCAGGAGTAGGGTTTTCCCTCCAGGGGCCTGAACCTGGTTAAATCGTGTGTCTCCTGGTTGCTTGTCTGTTAACCGTTCCGCGATCTCCAGCACCCCCATCTTCTCCAAAACCCAAGGTCATAATAATGGGCATTGACGAGATCGATCCTCGTCACCTCCTGAAGAGAAAATATATGGTATCGAAAGTTTTGTCCCAATTTTATGGGAAATCTAAGGACTCGTATTTCTGGGTTAGTCTAATGGCTACAAAGAAATACTTCTTTCGCTCTAGATCATCATAATTTAGAATGACTCGGAAATGAAATTCTATGAGGACAAGTTGCTAGGTAATGTACACTCCGGGTAAAACATCCATCTCTATAAAATATTGTTTGTCACAAGGGAGATACAATAGCTACGGTCGTGGAGTCCTCTCTACCGAATGTGAAGCTCAGAAGAGATTTATTTGGTTCCATGCTTGCATCTTGGAACAACTTGCTATAACATTTGGCAATAGTGCATTTATTGCAAGGGACTGATGAATTTCATTAGAACCTACATGAGAGTGGTAAATTATATGTAGATTTCATATATAGAGCATTGGTCCAGCCAGAGGTGTCAGTACATAACAACAAAATGCTTTGGAAGATGAAATACAAGTTAATATTAAACAATCGCTTCATATCTTCATCGAGGATTCATCCTCACCCCACCCCCCACCCACCCAACAATTCTCGTAAGCTTTATGCAGCTTTTTTCGTTTACATGTATTAAGTCTTTTTTTTTTGTCTTGGACTGGTCGCGGTTGTGCTGCATCTTATTTAGGCAGAGTTGGGGTGTAATGGTCAAACAACTAATAAAGCAGCCTTTATAAAAAAAACTATTGGATTCAGATTCACTTCGAGGGCCTGTTGTACCACTTCATTTAGTAATATCAATTAACTAATTTAGTTTGCTAAAACATTTTACATTAGCGAAAGTAGGAAGTAATAAAAACTTGAGATGATCTTTTTCTATTTGAAGAATTGGTTGACTTTGCTCTGCTCTCCGTCCGTGCCTAACTTCACACGGTATGGTGTTCTTGTTCAGTTCAATTGACAATAGCTAACGGACAGCTGTCGATGGTTGGGTGACTAAGCACTTCTTTTTAAATCCTTGTTAGGGAGAACCTTCATCTGTGGTGCAGAGGCCGGGAAGCTAGCTGTCTCCATCTCGGAAAAAAAAAAAAGGACAACGATTAGAGATGCTCTCATGTATCTCTCTCCTCAGGGATTGTGATGGACAAAGACAAATTATTTGTGGTAGCCTGCAGGTTGCTCTACATAAATGGTGACTGTCCAGTGTTTGGGTGCAACCCTCTACTGAATTCTTAGTTAAGCCCGCAGCTGTTCCCAACATTGTACATACCACAGTCATACACCACCGGCGATCTCACCAAGTTGTACATACATTGTCCAAATTTAGGTATAGTGACATCGCATCGCATGTTACTAGGCTAACTCGTTATAGCTGCTGCTGGCGAAGGATGAGCTGCACGTCGTCGTCGCCGATCACAGATACGCCTTCGTCTTTGATGGGGAGACGACGTCGACGCCGCGGTCCACCTCCGGCGATCTCACCAAGTTGTTCGGGCTGGCCTTGAGCTGGTCCTCGAACATCTTCTGCAGCCTCTTGCCTTGCTCCTCTATCCTCACCTGCAGACTCCGCTGTATCTGCAGCCCAAAATGTCACAACAGTATGACAAAAAGAATCGTATGATCCACCAGCTAATTTGCTTTGTAAAACAACAGCTTTTAAGTTGTTTCTTCTAAAAAGCCGTATGATGATATATGTTCTGGAATCTAAATCTATCTTTGCAACGGTACCAAACTTTTCTTTATCACTTGGAATATATACAGCACCTCGAGCTGCTCGTGGAGGCGACGCTGCACGTCGAGCTGGACGCCAAGTGCTTCCATGATGTGCAACCGACTGCCAAAAATAGAATAGAAGACTGCTATTAGCCATGCTAATACCAAGTGTTAAAAGTTATAACACATCATGAGCACATGCATGTATTCTGTTAAGATCTAATCTAAAGCCATCAAGTGTAATAATACTAGTACGTTTTCGGTTCTGGATTCTGCCTGTCGCCCCTCTTCTCGTGCTGTTTCTCTGCAATTCGGCAACAGGATGAACACATACATATATATGTCAGTGGACCCTAGGATATATGGATAGTATCAGCTATGGAAGTCTTGAAACAAAACAATTGAAATCCTAATCCGCCGCCGTCCAAGGAGAAGGGAGGGGTAGGAAGAAATGGAAGTGCGGCAATGCAAGTTGGAAGAAGGAATAGTTTGCGTACCCATATGCTCAGAGCAGCAACTTGAAGAAAGGATCATACACTCACATTTCACACAAGCCATGGGAACTTCGTGCAGATTAACCGTAATCTTTCCCTGTCTCCGTATATGTGTCTCTGAATTCACCTTTCTCGGTAAAGTCTGAACTCAAACTGTATCTGAAGAGGAATCAGTAGGAGAATTGGGAGTGGAGAATTAATGGTGGGGGCAGAGGTGGATCTATTTTTATCACCCCTAGGATATGATCAACTTCTCGATCTCAACGGCTGGTCAATAATATAATAAAGATAGAAATATATATTGGAATCAAGGACATCAGACAAGTGAGAAGGACACAATAATCAGCCACTTTGGGGATTTCACCCACTCTAAATTATCATTGATTGGGTAGCCTTGACACCTAGTATCCATCTTCATGCTCTATCTCATCCATCTATAGATCTCTATGTTGATTCCCTTCTTTCTTGCTTGCATTTGTCATCCCAGCATGGGCTGGATGGACATCCAAGATTGTGCATAGGATGTTGCAAGTTCACCAATATATTATTTTTAATGTAGCCATGGATGGTTTTAAAAACAGAGGGCTCTTTGTGGTTACAAACTTGGGAAGATGACGGGATGCAAGGAATGTGTCTGCATGGCTTCAGGTGGTGTCACCGGGGCTCATGCGAGCTACATTCGCTGTTGACGAGCCCGGGGCGGCAAGGTCGGTGCTTTCATTGTTGACGGTGGAGGTTCGTGTATTTGGGATCCGAAGAACTTTGGCACTGTGAATCTGAGCTTGCCAGATATTTCTTCATCATTGTATCAGTACTAACATGGTTACACACTCTCTTCACTCTCAACTCGATGGCTATAATGGTGTCACTAATCACTAGCTTGATCTTCATCATCTCCACCAGCGTTATCACCTTCCGATGTGGGTTTTCTTCTTGCCCGATTAGGTGGTTGCGGGTGGCATTGTTTGTTTTCTCCTCTCCTTGGAGAGCGAGCATGATCTTCACGACTTGGGGGCTCTTCACGGTTTTCGTGCCTTGGAAGACCCTCTGTTGGAGAGCATGATATGCAAAACAAAAAATTACCACGCACAAAAACCATGATCACTATCAAGTTGCAAACAACAAGATAATACCCTTGAAGAACACGTCATCGCAGTAGAGTTCATGCACTACACCACATCACTAGATACCCTACCAACATCTGTCGGGAAAAGTCAGTTTACCCAACATATTGCATGGTGACTGTCTTCAACCCCCGTAGATAGGCTTATACGTCCTAGTCGTGGGAGGTTTTACATTGCGAAGATCCACAAGATCAAGCGTAGAAGTAGACGACACCTCCAGTGTAAGGTGCAGCATCACCGTGTTGGCATGCGATCGAGCACACGAACGCCACAAAGAAGCAAGTCAGTGGAGATTTGATGCTCAGAGATTGTCGTATAGATTAGATAGAAACGATGAGAGAGCGAGACAAGGGTTGGTGCGCCCTAAGGTTTTGGTTGGCCGCGGGTGGTGAAACGGTGATGGTTTGGAGGAGGCGGCGTACAACTAGGGCAGGGGAGCGTGGCCTCGAGATGCCTTGTGCTGCCCCCTCCTTATATAGGTGGTCAGCCCCTAGGATTACATGACTCCTAGGAGGACTCTTCCTTCCTTGCCAATTCATCTAGGATTTTAGGAGTTCTCCTAGAACTCATCCCACACCCCCAAGTCGGTCCACCATATGGGTATTGGCCCCGAATGCAAGGTGTACACCCACTGACTTAAGAAGTTTGCGAACTTTCTAAAATATTCCATGTTCCATGACCTCACGTCTTTGTAATCTCCATCATCGGGATCACCTTTAGGTGTGAGTTATCTTCATAATTGATTTTCTGGTTGTGGGCAGCATAGGTTGTTGTCGCCTCGCCTTGGAGAGCAAGCACGATTTTAACGTCTTGGGGGCTCTTCGCAGTTCTCGCGCCTTGCAGCAGCTTTCGTGTCTTCACGTCATGGAGAAGACTCTTTGTGGGGGTGTGGGGGGGCTTGGAGAATCTTCAAGTTCTTCACATCGTCGCCGAGCTTATTTTTCTTCATTGTTGTGTGGCGTCTATTCTTGAGCTTGATCTTGAGAAATATCTGGAGCGAATGGATATTGAGGAGTTTATTCGATAATGGGAAATTTTTGCAATTGATGTTTGTAGTTCCACAAATGATACATCTAGGCGTGTTTCAAATCTTGAAAATTTCGCTTGCGTGGCTTGATGAAGAGCCAAAGTGTTGTGCTCTTGTCACATATTGAGCATCGCAGGCTTCACCTTTATGAATGCAAGGTAAAGAAGGAAAAGTAAATATAACTAGCAAAGACTACCCGGATTCGAACAATAGCAAACAACAATATGTAGCCTTTGCATCAAACACATGAAAACTCAACTCTAATTGACACCGGTTTCAATTTGGTTAGTCCACCAACTAATAGAATCCTCACAAGAAATGCTTGCTAGATCATCTAGACGTGATCATGGTCTCTTTTGGATTCCACTTGGGAAAGGGCGAGTGACGACTCAAGTCTTATCTCATGTCTAACCATAGATCACGGCCTATTTGTAAGCTAAGGGGTGAATACGTAAATTACATGGGTCCGGTCCCCTTTTCTACAAGGACGTTGTGCGTCATGCGATACTTTCGGCACCCGTCGTTCTCTTGGTGCCTGGCTCGTGGAGTCGTGATGTTGTTTCTTCAGAGCATTCCTCCCTAGGTGCTAGATAGCTTGACTACTGCGGGCACGACATGGCCGAACACTCTCCTAGTCATGTCCGATGACATTCTATCAATTGCGTCGGACAATCTAGCATCTTGTCTTCGTCTTCTCCCCTTCTTCTTGTAGCTTCTCTCCCCCGCTTTGCCTCGAGGGACCTATATATGTAGCATGTGGCAGGTCTTGTCCAGCCGAGATGTATTCTTGATGTTGCAAAGCTTGATTTCATGTTTGTTGCATTCGTTGTTTTTCCATGTTTTATATGTTGAAGTCGACTTTCCTCAAAGTTTTTCGTGGCCTTGTTCTGAATGTTGTAGCATTTTTATTACAGACCAAAAGAAAAATGATGCCAATTATCTTGAAAAATGTTGCAAGTATATGTTGCATTGGAAAGATTGGATGTTGTATTGATTGGACGGCCTGGAGCTCACACTTAAGTGAGATCCGACGGCTCTAGGATCGCTGTCGGTTGATGATTCGAACCGACGCCTAGCACTTTATACAAATATAGTCACGCTTGAAATTTTTAGAGCTCTGGTGAGGATCGATATGGCAGTTTAGAATGAACTCGTGGGTCCTGAAAGCCAGCTTCAGTTTCCGCATGGTATGCATCGATTGCCACACATGGTGAACCACAGCAACACATTATGTCAAAACTAGAGGGCTGGCGTCGCGGTCCACTAGGCCGCCTATTATTACAAGTCGCCGTCGTAGCTGCTGGTAGCGACGGACAGCAGCTGCACATCGTCATCGTCGTCGTCGACGGTATCGATGTCGATGAACACGGGGCCGTCGTCCTGCTCGGCGGTGGCCGTCGGGAAGAGGACGACGTCGTCGGGGTCCGTGGACGGCGAGCAGCTGGCCTGCACGTTCCTTCTGGCCCTGAGCTGCTCCTCGAACATCTCCTGCAGCCTCTTTCCCTGCTCCTCGATCCTCACCTGCAGCTTCCGCTGTATCTGCAGAGAGCAGAGAACAACCATATGTTACAGAGAATATAAGTCATGGCGGCACTGACATGCGAGCTCATCTTCCCTTGGAAAAAGCCTGTAAAAGTACCTCGAGCTGCTCGTGGAGGCGGCGCTGCACGTCGAGCTGGACGCGGAGTGCTTCCGTGATGTGCATCCCACTGCCAAAAAATTAGACCATATTGCTACTGATTAGTAGAGGAACAGTCTGTGTGTAATGCTTGACACATCATGAGCACAGCAGTCTAGTATATATGCGTTCCGTGTAAGACTGAGCGAATGAAAAGGGTGATTATAGCTAGAAAGGTACGTTCTCGGCTCCAACAGATCCTGCGTCGTGTCGCCACCCCTCTTCTCCTGCTGCTTCCCTGCGATGATCCCACGACAGCATAATAAGAGCAAGGCAAAATTTGGAATAATCCCAATAAAAGCTAACTAATCAAGCATAGCTAAGCCTACTATACTACTAGTTGATAATCAAATGGTTTTGCTAATCCTACTACTACTACATTTCCCAATTGATTGCAGACTTCCTTACATCCAAGTCAACTTTTTAAAAACTTTAAGTTATATATTTACTTTTTAGAAGAGAAATCAAGTTGTAGTTTCTACTGAACTGAAGTTGCATGATGTAGACAAAACAGTTAATCGAATTAGATGGTTATGGTGGTGGTACCTTCGGACGGTGAAGATGGTGCTGGCATGCACTTGGCCGTACGGTATTTCTGTTAGTATCAAGTAAGAGGATTATATATGCTGGAGTGAAAAAGTAGGAATAGGAGTGAAAAGGTTGGAAAGAAAAGTGTGGAAATTGTGGACACATCACGGAAGCCAAAAAAAAAAATCAAGTTGCTGCAGGTAGTACCTGAAGATGGCTCTTGATGTGGTAGATGGTGAGGCCGTCCGAGTTCATCAGCTTCAGGATCCCCTTCGGCGTCGCCCCTGCAAGCATCAATCATCGTTCGTCGCAGGTTAGATAAGCCATCAGAAAATACAGTCGAGGATGCCAAGACGAAGAGCAGGAACAGAGGTTTCAGGGATCAAGAACACTACGCACTGTCTGCGCCGCCGAGCTGGTTCACGCACTCCACGAACCGCTCGTGCAGGTCCTGCGTCCACCGGATCCGCGTCTTGCTCGGCGGCGGCGTGGCTGGCCGCGCCGCGCCGCCGTTGACGTAGACGCTGCCGCCGTGGGACGCCGGCGCGCCCACGAGGCTCCTGGCGGACAGCTGCTGTTCCATCTGGCTCTGCAGGCTGCTGCTCGGCGCCTCCCTGGCCGCAGCAGCCCCAACGAACAGCCCATGATGGTGCGCGCGCTCTTGCTGCTGCTGATGCTGATGCGTCGGCGCAGGTAATGGGAGCTCCGCGGCGTCCTCCCGCCGCTGTGGCCGGACGTAGTACGTCCTCACGGAGGACGACTGGTCCAGCAGCATCGGGTCGAGCCGGAAGAGCTCGTTGTTCGTCCTGGCCCTCGGCGCGGCCGACGGCATCGTCGTCCTCGCCGGCGGGAGCATCCCGAAAGAAGGCAAGTCGAACTGCGCCATGCCGAGCAGGTTCTCGGCGGCGTAGAACGCCGCCGTGCTGGAGCCGACGCAGCTCGGCGGGAACGCCGGCATCGCTGGCGCCGCGTGGTACTCCTCCCGCGGCCAGCCGGCGCCGCCCTGCTCTTGCTGATGCTGGTGCTGATGACCCGCATAGCTCGCGAACCCCTGGCAGAACGCCGACGAGAGGTCGGGGGAGGATGAACGGAACCGCGCAGCCGGCGACGGGTCGCGCAGCGGCATCATCCCGTTGCAGTGGCGGTACTGGTCGTGCAGCTTAATCTTCTTCGTGTTCATCTATATACTTCTTCTATTTACTGAGAACAAAGAATCAGAATAAGAAGAATATCATCATCATTAACTCATCGTCGATTGATTTCATATAACGAGCTTAAAAGCTCAAGATTGCACACCATATAACTAGCTAGTACAGAACATTACGCGAGAACAGATCGACCTTAAAAACAGAACGGTTTCTTCACGATCTGAGACGAATTTAAGGCGAGATTCGGAGGAGGGAAGAGGGATTAGCGCGGCGGCGGTGCTTAAATAGCCGGCGCCGCAAGTGCGAGGCCGGCTAGATCGGAATCGATGCAGCACCACCGGTGACCGGCCTAGATTCCCCGAGGCGTGGCACGCAACACGATGGGAATAATTCGTCGATGGGCACACCCAAAACTATCGGAATCGCCAACACGTACCAGCCGTCGCCGCAGCCGCAGCCGCCGCCGACGATCGATCGAGCAAGCAGCCGGAGGAACCAAGGAAGCAAAAGCACGGCAATGCAATGCAAGTTGGAAGAAGGAATAATTTCCTTACCCATATGGTCAGAGCGGCAGCAACTGGAAGAATTATTCACCTCATCACCAAGCCATGGAAACTTCCTGCAGGTTAAGCACAGTATATAAACGTGTCTAGGTTCACACTGTATCTGGGGGGAGGATTGGAATCTGCAGGAGGATTGGGTAGGAAGAATGGGTGCAGAGGGGCCTCCTCTTGATCATCCCAAATGGAATACGGTCAGCTCTCTCTCAGTGGAGGGGTTCCTGATGGGAACAACTGACAGGAATATAAAGATGCAAAAAGATGAATATTATATGAAATTGCAATTTGATCAGAGCATGTCAGACAAGGAGGATGGAAACAATTGGTCCCTTTGGAGGTTTCGCCTTTGTCATTCTCCCCTTGATGGGGTTGCTAGCTTGGCTCCACCTCAGGCTTTACCTCATCCATCTCTAATTCTCTGTGTTGAATCTTTCTTTGCTAGCTTGTCTTTTGATATCCCAACAAGGGGTTTAATGGACTGCAAAACAATTATGAACTTTTCTTGGATGTGATGTGTTCCCGTGTATGCCATCGAAACAAACAAGTAAATTACGAGAACTGCGATGGAAAATACAGGATTATCATACGGTAAGTTACCTAGTACAAATACACAATAGCCCAAATAAAACAATCTTGTTTTCAATGAGAGGGTAAGATCCATTGATTCCTATTTTGGCTTCATTTATTCCAACCATCTTCAAAGAAGACACCTTTGTTGTTTACCACTTTGTTTAGTAGCCCTTTTTAAAGAAAAGATTGGCATGGTCACAACATACTCAAGCGATACATCATCCTAATTGGTCCATATTTATCCTTTGTCATAAATCATAACATAGTTTTATTTTGCTAGGCAAATTATTCAAACGTAGTGTACCAGGATCGCTTCTGCATTTTCCTTTTTAGAATGAATGTGATATCTATTTAAAAAGTGAGTATAGCAGGGGAAGAGCACAATGGACCAATGGACTTTAATTAAGGTAGAGAAGACTATGAGATACCGTCCAAAGTAAACACATGGTTATGCGAGCGGCAATATAATTGTACACGCTTGGAGGATCGAATACAGCGAGGGATATTCTTTCCCGATATAGATGACAGCGTAATCTGCGGACTGAACTTCCATCTGCGTTTTGTTTTATCAGACGATTGTGTACTTCTCGCCTAGTTGGTTTTATTTTGTGTAATAGTGGATGGTTGTCAGCTATGTGCATCTTGTTATTGAGAGGCCGGGTGTAATGTTTTTGAGTAATAAAGCGCTAATTTCCAAAAAAAAATGCGAGCAGCAATATGAAGAAGACAAATTATCAAAATATAATATGGTAAGTTGCATTGTAAAAATGTGCAATAGCTGAAATAGATCAATCTTGTTTTTGTTGATAGGGTAAGATTGATCGGTCTTTGCTTTGGTTCTGTTTATTCCATCCATCGTCAAAGAAGACACCCTTTTTGTTTCCTGTATGGCATAGCAGACTTTTAAAAAGATGGGTATGGTTACCAAAAAACTTAGGTGACACATCATTATAATTGTTCCATATAGTTTATTGGGTGCCCTTCATCATTTCTATTTGCTTTTTAGATGGAATGTGATATCTATTTAAAGAAGTTATAGAAAGGGTGATGTAGTTTAATTAAGGTAGAAATGATCATGAGATACCGTCTAAGGAAAGCATGCATGTAGTTATGGTCCAAAGGAAATGTCAAAATTATCAAAAAATAATATGGTAAATTGCATAGTAAACATGAGATATATCTCAAATAAGTTGATATTGTTTAGTTGATGCACAAATATGGGTTGATCCTTGTTTTGGTTTATTATATTCCAAACATCGTAAAAGGAGATGTGTTTTGTTCCCACATATGTTACCAATATATATATCCTTATCCTGCTGTGAAAATTCCAAGGTAACCACAGCTGATGATGTTTTTTTAACATGTTATTATAAAAGTTGTTGATGGAAGATGGGCCATGGAAATCCCACATAAAAAATGTAGTAATAAAAAAAGTTCTCAGAGTATGAAAATCACTCAACGAAAAAATGTTCTTTTTTCATGAAAATTATAATCCCATTGAAGGCATGCAGATTTCTATGTGCATGTTTTCAGAATTTTGGGACAATTTCAATGAAATGTTTACGATTTTATTGTTTATCCCGAGAGTCATTGCATCTCTCTCTGCCATAGTACAATTATATTTCATTGGTTGAATGGTTTGTAGTGTGGTTACATCCCCAGGCAACTATCATTCGAACCCTCGGTATGAAGTTCACTAAATTGGATTATTGTTATGATGGGACGCAATGCTTCCGTAGACAGCGCGACATGTATGGTGACTTTGTAATCTTCAAGATCTACAAATATAGTCCTTAGTAGGCATTGTCAGCGTGTTCATGAATCTATCCACTCCTCATCTCCTCTCCTTTACACGGGAAAACCAAAAGACACACTCGCGCCGCTCCGGGGGGGGGGGGGGGGGGGGGGAGGGGTCCAGCGAAACTCTAGCCGCCTCCCCCCTCCACCCACATCTCCCATACCCCCACACCCTGTGCGCGCCGTCGGAGGAAGATGGCGGACAGAGCATCGCACTGCAGACGGCGGGCGGGGGCCCTTCGTCTCCTTCCCCAGGGATCTTCTCGTGGTGTTGACCTCCGGACCGAGAATCTCCAGGGAGGCGGCCTCGAAATGGTGGTGCATGGGTGAACGCGGTTGGAAGGGCAACGTCGGGGTTCCTTGGTGCATGTGTGGCCACGACGTCGGTCGTGCAGCGAAGCGAACTCCTCTACTTTCGACGATCCACCCGATGGCGATGGGATTCAGGCGTTGGAACTAACCTCGTGGCGGCTCCCGGGCAGATCAGATGCGCCCTTCAGGCATGGTGGTCGATGGCGGCGAGGAGGAGTTGGTAGCCCAACTAGTGATAGGTGCAAGGATCTACCGTCAAAGGCATCTCCCCAATCATTTTCCTATGAGAATCAAATAATTTCATGCATGGAAAAAATTAAAAAAAAAATGTTTACTAAAGCAATATGTGCCTACGTGCCTTGATCTCTACTTTTTTTTTTGGAAGAGGGTATCTCTAACAAGGCAGCCCTCTAACAAATACAGCAAAGTCAAATGTGGGTTATTAAATCTATATCGTCTTTAGTTTATTGGGGAATCCATTTGGGGGTCATTCCGGCCCTTCATAAAGGACGGTTTGCAGGTGTTTGATGAGCATTGGACAACTTCCATCATCTTTGGAATCTCCCTAGATAGACATTAATTAGAATGAGAAACCAAGGCCTAAAAGCTGTCATCCTGGCCCACCCAAGTATACTACTCCGTACTTATAAAAGGTCTTTGTATTTTTATGAATCATGTGTATATAGACATGTTTTAGTGTGTCTGTTCACTAATTATTTCAGTATATACGAAATATACACTGAAATATCCAAAACATCTTATACTAATTCGGAGCTATAGTAGCTAGCTTATACAGATAGCTAGAGGGAGAGGCTACAGAACTAATCTAAAGTTAATGCCGCAGAAAATGAAAATGCACCAGGGGTGCCCTGATCAGACCACACTGCACTGGTCAAGTATGATCACACTCTTACCCGCAAAAAAAAAGTATGATCACACTCATATTCATCTACACTTGTGCATGTCGAATCACTAGCTAGCGCCAGACTTGGCAGATCGACAAAAGAAAAAGAAAAAAGCATTTTTTTAAGATCGTAAACATCAAAATGATTCGGCGAACTGGATCAGGCGACAATGTTTATGCGAGTTTAGAGGTGGACGTGCCAGAGTCCAACGTGGAAAGTAATAATAGCCAAAGAAAGAATCTCATCCGGATATGGATGTATATAGCCTTTCTGTAGGTGTAGGTTGGTGCTGCAGGAGTGCAAGAGGTAGGAGAAGCAATGCTAGACCAGCTCCTCAAACCCTCAAGAGGCATGACGGCTCCTTGGCTCCACGAAACCTTGCCTAATTAATTTTTTAGTTCATTGGATCTATCGTCGATCGCCACCTCGATGGATTAAATTAAACAGCGCGATAAATAAAATAGTGCCACATGGAGAGGCCACACAGGTTTGCCAAGTGTCGAGTGTCGGACCCGGATTAGCGCGTGATTATCTTGCCGGATTAGGCATGGGCGGCCTCGTTCCTCTCAGGCCATGGCATCTTTGGTCGTCATCAGCTTGGACGTTGGAACTTAGCTTAATTGGCCCTATCATGGCTGATTAGTCAGATGTATACGCGTCCTCGAGTGTTTTTTAGGTGTATATATCAATGTCGCGGTTCGTCAGCATCATACTAACATACGACGTCAGGACAACTCGACGGAGCTTCATCTGTCGACGTACCTCACCGGTCTCTGCCATAACAATAATCGTATGCGAGTCGATGCTCGAATTTTTACATAATTGGTATTTTTCTTCACTTAAGCATGTGCATCTATTGAAGTATTGTCACGAAACCCTGTCACCGCTACCGAGGACACTCAGAGCACTAATCTCTACTACTTAGTTAAAAACACGAAAGCTTCTGATTTCATGCCACTACGGACTACGGTCGCTTCACTTCCGTCTGTCGTTCGTCGCATATTTTGCTTTTTCAGCCCAATGTTTTTGGAAATTCCACCAACGGTGCACTACTAAGAGCTCGATGTCTATCTCCAGTGCCCCTCCTTGTACGACCATTGAAGTTTTGTCATGAAACTATCACTAAATCTAACATGTTCTGAACGTCATATCACACATGGCCTAGGCACCATCTCAAATACCATCGGATGCATCTGGATGATGAAGCACAATGATGACAATGAGATGATTGGCGTGGACCAAGGATGGCTGGGCTTTGCCATAACTCGTCCGACGATCAAGATCGACTACTTCTTAACCTTCAAGGTCCTCCAGTAGAATGTCTACAAGGTCACTAGCTTCGACTATTCGATGACTAGGGTGGTCATGAAGTGCAAGTAGAACGAGCCAACCCTTGCCATGATGGGTTTATGTCTTCTTGTTCTAGTTGGTGACGGATTACACACTACAGGAATGGCGTTGTGTGCCGACGGCAGGGAGCTACGCCGACGGCCAAAGGTCGGAGCCGTCGGCGTAGCACCGGGCCAGGCCAGCCCAGCTTCCGAGCCCTCGGCGTACCGCAGCCGTCGGCGTAGCGGCACGTACGCCGAGGGTGACCGCCGGCGTAAACTTAGCCCTCGGCGTACGGGGTGGCCGCGTGGCACTAGTCAGGCCAGGCCGGGACATGCCCTAACGGCGTCAGCATTACG
The DNA here is from genome assembly GCA_916181665.1 of Avena sativa. NCBI lineage: Eukaryota > Viridiplantae > Streptophyta > Magnoliopsida > Poales > Poaceae > Avena > Avena sativa. The sequence goes on from OV702280.1 coordinate 402,915,436, forward strand.
CCGAGAGCCGCTGTCGGCATAGGCTACGCCGACGGTCACCCTCGGCGTACGTCCTGCCTACGCCGACGGTGACCCTCGGCGTACCAATGCATTTTTTTTCCTTACCAAATTATTTGTATTTATTTATTAGTATTAATTATTTAGGTTCTATTTTATCAATTGGATGGATTCGTAGCCTCCGAATAATAGTCTTCACGCCCACATAAAATGTCGAATCTTCTCACAAGTTGAGAAATTTGCATGTTTGTGTGTTATTATCACATGTGCATGAAAATTATATTTCACAAATTTTTGACATGGTTTGACCCAACTTGTGAGCCAACTTGTGAGCCAACATGGTTTGACATCACCCTATGACCTAAACAAACACAAAACAAGAGAGAGCTACGCCGGGCTACCCCTGTCAGAGGAACGTCTAGGGGGGTAGACGGTCCGAGTGTGCACAGAGATCAGGGTTTCGCCGGAGGAAGACCACGAGAACATCGGAATGAGATGAAAACTTGCATGTGCCCCTAGCATATGTGTGTGTGGGTGTGGTTAGAGGTTGGTATATATATGTGCATGCATGTGTCCCCCCTCGCATGCATGCGCTCTAACCTAGAGGCAAAGGTTCCGGGCCCGTATGAGGGTGGAATCTCCCCGTCGAGGTGAAACCGGGTAGGATAGTGCCCCAACCTGTGAGCCAACATGGTTTGACATCACCCTATGACCTAAACAAACACAAAACAAGAGAGAGCTACGCCGGGCTACCCCTGTCAGAGGAACGTCTAGGGGGGTAGACGGTCCGAGTGTGCATAGAGATCAGGGTTTCGCCGGAGGAAGACCACGAGAACATCGGAATGAGATGAAAACTTGCATGTGCCCCTAGCATATGTGTGTGTGGGTGTGGTTAGAGGTTGGTATATATATGTGCATGCATGTGTCCCCCCTCGCATGCATGCGCTCTAACCTAGAGGCGAAGGTTCCGGGCCCGTATGAGGGTGGAATCTCCCCGTCGAGGTGAAACCGGGTAGGACAGTGCCCCAACCTGTGAGCCAACATGGTTTGACATCACCCTATGACCTAAACAAACACAAAACAAGAGAGAGCTACGCCGGGCTACCCCTGTCAGAGGAACGTCTAGGGGGGTAGACGGTCCGAGTGTGCACAGAGATCAGGGTTTCGCCGGAGGAAGACCACGAGAACATCGGAATGAGATGAAAACTTGCATGTGCCCCTAGCATATGTGTGTGTGGGTGTGGTTAGAGGTTGGTATATATATGTGCATGCATGTGTCCCCCCTCGCATGCATGCGCTCTAACCTAGAGGCGAAGGTTCCGGGCCCGTATGAGGGTGGAATCTCCCCGTCGAGGTGAAACCGGGTAGGATAGTGCCCCAACCTGTGAGCCAGCATGGTTTGACATCACCCTATGACCTAAACAAACACAAAACAAGAGAGAGCTACGCCGGGCTACCCCTGTCAGAGGAACGTCTAGGGGGGTAGACGGTCCGAGTGTGCACAGAGATCAGGGTTTCGCCGGAGGAAGACCACGAGAACATCGGAATGAGATGAAAACTTGCATGTGCCCCTAGCATATGTGTGTGTGGGTGTGGTTAGAGGTTGGTATATATATGTGCATGCATGTGTCCCCCCTCGCATGCATGCGCTCTAACCTAGAGGCGAAGGTTCCGGGCCCGTATGAGGGTGGAATCTCCCCGTCGAGGTGAAACCGGGTAGGATAGTGCCCCAACCTATGAGCCAGCATGGTTTGACATCACCCTATGACCTAAACAAACACAAAACAAGAGAGAGCTACGCCGGGCTACCCCTGTCAGAGGAACGTCTAGGGGGGTAGACGGTCCGAGTGTGCACAGAGATCAGGGTTTCGCCGGAGGAAGACCACGAGAACATCGGAATGAGATGAAAACTTGCATGTGCCCCTAGCATATGTGTGTGTGGGTGTGGTTAGAGGTTGGTATATATATGTGCATGCATGTGTCCCCCCTCGCATGCATGCGCTCTAACCTAGAGGCGAAGGTTCCGGTCCCGTATGAGGGTGGAATCTCCCCGTCGAGGTGAAACCGGGTAGGATAGTGCCCCAACCTGTGAGCCAGCATGGTTTGACATCACCCTATGACCTAAACAAACACAAAACAAGAGAGAGCTACGCCGGGCTACCCCTGTCAGAGGAACGTCTAGGGGGGTAGACGGTCCGAGTGTGCACAGAGATCAGGGTTTCGCCGGAGGAAGACCACGAGAACATCGGAATGAGATGAAAACTTGCATGTGCCCCTAGCATATGTGTGTGTGGGTGTGGTTAGAGGTTGGTATATATATGTGCATGCATGTGTCCCCCCTCGCATGCATGCGCTCTAACCTAGAGGCGAAGGTTCCGGGCCCGTATGAGGGTGGAATCTCCCCGTCGGGGTGAAACCGGGTAGGATAGTGCCCCAACCTATGAGCCAGCATGGTTTGACATCACCCTATGACCTAAACAAACACAAAACAAGAGAGAGCTACGCCGGGCTACCCCTGTCAGAGGAACGTCTAGGGGGGTAGACGGTCCGAGTGTGCACAGAGATCAGGGTTTCGCCGGAGGAAGACCACGAGAACATCGGAATGAGATGAAAACTTGCATGTGCCCCTAGCATATGTGTGTGTGGGTGTGGTTAGAGGTTGGTATATATATGTGCATGCATGTGTCCCCCCTCGCATGCATGCGCTCTAACCTAGAGGCGAAGGTTCCGGGCCCGTATGGGGGTGGAATCTCCCCGTCGAGGTGAAACCGGGTAGGATAGTGCCCCAACCTGTGAGCCAGCATGGTTTGACATCACCCTATGACCTAAACAAACACAAAACAAGAGAGAGCTACGCCGGGCTACCCCTGTCAGAGGAACGTCTAGGGGGGTAGACGGTCCGAGTGTGCACAGAGATCAGGGTTTCGCCGGAGGAAGACCACGAGAACATCGGAATGAGATGAAAACTTGCATGTGCCCCTAGCATATGTGTGTGTGGGTGTGGTTAGAGGTTGGTATATATATGTGCATGCATGTGTCCCCCCTCGCATGCATGCGCTCTAACCTAGAGGCGAAGGTTCCGGGCCCGTATGAGGGTGGAATCTCCCCGTCGAGGTGAAACCGGGTAGGATAGTGCCCCAACCTGTGAGCCAACATGGTTTGACATCACCCTATGACCTAAACAAACACAAAACAAGAGAGAGCTACGCCGGGCTACCCCTGTCAGAGGAACGTCTAGGGGGGTAGACGGTCCGAGTGTGCATAGAGATCAGGGTTTCGCCGGAGGAAGACCACGAGAACATCGGAATGAGATGAAAACTTGCATGTGCCCCTAGCATATGTGTGTGTGGGTGTGGTTAGAGGTTGGTATATATAGGTGCTTGCATGTGTCCCCCCTCGCATGCATGCGCTCTAACCTAGAGGCGAAGGTTCTGGGCCCGTATGAGGGTGGAATCTCCCCGTCGAGGTGAAACCGGGTAGGATAGTGCCCCAACTTGTGAGCCAACATGGTTTGACATCACCCTATGACCTAAACAAACACAAAACAAGAGAGAGCTACGCCGGGCTACCCCTGTCAGAGGAACATCTAGGGGGTAGACGATCCGAGTGTGCACAGAGATAAGGGTTTCGCCGGACCCGTATTAGGGGGGAATCTCCCCGTTTAGGTGAATCGGAATCAGATGAAAACTTGCATGTTTCTTCTATAATAATAGACATCAAATAATATATTTTCATTTGTTATATCAGTAGACACCAAATATTTTTTTTTATTTATAACTAAAAAAAAACCTTGCTACGCCGACGGCTGCCCTCGGCGTACGCCTGGCCGTCGGCGTAGCGTTATCCCTTCCCCTAACCCGCGGCCCACCCCGGGCCACCCACTCACTCACACACCCTCCCCCTACCCCGCGCCCCTGACCCCGACCCCGACCCTGCGCCGCCAACCGCCGCCGCCTCCAGCCGCCGCCAACCGCCGCCTCCCTCCCCGACCCTCCCTCCCTCCTCCCTCCCTCCTCCCTGCCGCCAACCGCCTCCTCCCTCCCTCCCTCCTCCCTCCTCCCTCCCTCCTCCCTCCCCGAGCCTCCCTGCCTCCCTCCCTCCTTCCTTCCTCCTCCCCGACCCTCCCTCCCTCCTCCCCGACCCTCCCTCCCTCCTCCCTGCCGCCAACCGCCTCCTCCCTTCCTCCCTCCCTCCTCCCTCCCCGAGCCTCCCCGCCTCCTCCCTGCCTCCCTCCCTCCTCCCTTCCTCCTCCCCAACCCTCCCTCCCTCCTCCCTCCCTCCTCCCTGCCTCCCTCCCTCCTCCCCGAGCTCGGCCCCCTCCTTCCCGAGCTCGGCCCCCTCCTCCCCAAGCTCGGCCCCCTCTGCAGGTACCTCCTCCACTCCCCTGTAGAAGAAAATATTGTTGTTAGAGTTAATTTTGTTAGATGAAATCTTGTTGTTAATCTTGTTAGAATTTATTAGTTGCATCTATTAGTAGTTTATATTAGTTGCATCTATTACTAGGGCCGTGAGTGCGTTGCATGCTTACAAAAGTGTTCTTTTTATGTCAATGTACAGACTTTGTAGTGTTTCGGGAGTGACCATCCTTGGCGGACTGACTGTCGTTGCGGGAGATGGTGTAGGTGACACCTCGATCCCGTCTCCGAGTTCCGTCACCGACCTCGACACTCGGTTGATCGACTACTTCCTCTACCGCCGAGGGTGAGAATCTGTTCGCCTCTCTTGTACCTAGGTTTTATTTTTGTGTCTAGATCACCAAGTCTGTCGCGTCACCTAGGCGTCATCCCGACCGTAAGCGTTACGCGACTTAATATGCATTAGTGGTCTCGCATATTTTGGACCGTAACGCTTATGGCTTTTATCAGGCAGTCGGCGGATTCGTAGATGGGTTTGGTTCTCCCTGGCTCTACCTCTATTCGAGACAGGATTTCGGTGGCGCCTCCTCGTTGTTCTCCGGATGCACATCCTCTTGGCTTTTTGTCGAGACGTGTATCGGGAGAGCAGCGGGGAGGTGCTGCCGAAATTCTGCTTGGATCGGGGTAGAACCAGGGAGAACTTACCCAATCTACGGATCCGGCGGCTGGTTAGGACCCTCTTTTCCTATTGGACATGTAGGTTGATGAATGCGTAAAAATATGAAGCATTTAATCTCCTGTTTGATATAAAATGTTATATTTGTTGTTTGTCTCCCAACAAAGCAGAAGAGGATGGCTGATAATGGGTGGATGTACAGTGGCCGTATTAGTGCGACTAATAAAACAGACGATTGGGTACGGAACACTCATTTGTTAGTGAATGAGTTAGCGCGTGGTTCGAAGGCAATTGTTCGGGCACTTTGTCCATGCGCTCATTGCACTAAGCGTCATCGTCAGGGAAAGGATGACATGTACAAACACCTTCTGCAATATGGGTACATGTCTAACTATGTCACGCAAGTCGACTTTGCTCGGTACGAACGTGACAGAGGTGAGGTGATGCGTCAGCGGCTCAATGGCAATGAGCACGATGGGATTAGAAACATGCTAGATGATCTTATCGATGCCGACCAGCCGAATTCGCCACCTCCACGGGAGGAATCACCAGAACCGGAGGAACCGCTAGAACCGGAGGAACCGGAGCCAACCGCGAAGGCCTTCCTTGATATGATGGCCGCGGCTAAGAGGCCTCTGTACGAGGGTGCAAAGATTTCTCAGCTCGATGCCATCTCTCAGTGTCTAGCCGACAAGTGCCAGTACTCCGCCACCCGTTCTCACTTTGAAGCGAATCTGAGAACATGTGGTAACATGTTGCCCGAAGGGCATTGTCTGCCCAAAACCTTTCACGAAACGAATAAACTCATGAAGGAGCTCAACATGGATTATGAAAAGATAGATTGTTGTCCAAAAGGCTGCCTTTTGTTTTGGAAACAGTTTGAGGGTGACAAGTACTACTCCATTTGTAAGGCCTCTAGATATGAAGAGATAAAGGGGAAGGATGGTCAGGTGAGGCAGTCGAAGGTCGCTAAGAAGATACTTCGGTATCTCCCATTCATAAAAAGAATCCAGCGGCTTTACTTGAGCGAGGAGACTGCCAAACAGATGACGTGGCACAAGAAGGGGAAAAGATACGAGGACGGGCACGGACGGAAGAAGATGGGACATCCATCTGATGGTAAGGCATGGAAGAACTTCGATGACAAATACCCCCGGTGGGCAGAAGAGGCTCGGAATGTTAGAATTGCGATAGCAACAGATGGCTTCAACCCATATGGTATGTCGACGACCTCGTACAGCTGCTGGCCGGTGTATGTTATTCCGCTCAATCTCCCTCCCGGAGTATTAATGCAACGGAAGACCATGTTTTTGTCGCTGATAATTCCAGGACCTGAGTATCCGGGGAAGAACTTGAGTGTCTACATGCAGCCGATTGTGGATGATTTGAACCACTCTTGGATACACGGGACGTTGACATACGACCGAGCATCAAAGAGAAACTTTTTGATGAAAGTTTGGTTACAATATACTATGCATGACATGCCCGGGTACGCCCTAACGTGCGGATGGTGTACAGCTGGTAAGTGGCCATGCCCAGTGTGCAAGCACCGACTTGAGTTCCTTTGGCTAAAGTCGGGTCGCAAATATGTTGCATTTGACACGAATCGACAGTACCTCAAAAGAAATCATTCGTTCAGAGAAGATAGAAAGAACTTCAAGAAGGGCAAAGTTGTGCATGAAGTAAAAGAGGTACCAAAGTTCGAGGGTGCAGTTGTTGATGCCGAGATACGTGCTCTCGTGCCCGCGGCGCCGGGAACTGGCCATCAATTTGCGGGATATGGTGTAACGCATAATTGGACTCACGTGGCAGCCTTAACGAATCTCGTGTATTACAAGGACCTCGAACTTCCCCATAACATCGATGTGATGCACACCGAAAAGAATGTCGGGGAGTCCCTTTTTCACACAGTCCTAAACATTCCTGGGAAGTCAAAGGATAATGTCAAGGCTAGAGTTGATGTTGAGAAGCTTTGTCATAGGAAGAGATTACACATGCAGCCTCCTACTGTCCGTCGAAAGAATTGGTTCAAGCCGCATGCCTACTACTGCCTTGATAATGTCCAAAAGAAGGAGTCATTTAGGTGGCTCAAATACGTCGTGATGTTCCCTGACGGTTATTGTTCGAATATAAGTAAGGGAGTCAATCTTTTGACAGGACAAGTCAACGGGCTCAAGAGTCACGACTATCATATATGGATTGAGCGGCTGATGCCGGTGATGGTTCGAGGGTATCTCCCCGAAAAAGTATGGCGAGTGCTTGCGGAGTTGAGCCATTTCTTCCGCACCCTCTGTGCTAAGCAGATATGTCCTCTGGTGATTGAGAAGCTGCAAGTTCAGGTGCCGGAGTTGCTATGCAATTTGGAGATGATCTTTCCGCCAGGCTTCTTTACTCCGATGGCACATCTCATTGTGCACCTCGCGAACGAGGCACTATTGGGGGGGCCGGTGCAATTTCGTTGGCAATTTTGTATTGAGAGAGAGTTTAAGTATATTCGAAAGATAACTGGAAACAAAGCCAAGATTGAAGCATGCATAGCTGAAGCAACATGCCTTCGGGAGATGGCAGACGCCGCGACAACCTACTGGCCCGATGATGTTCCCACTATGCATAACCCGGTCTCTCGTTACAATGTCGACCTGCCCAAGAATGACCCCAATCTCGAACTATTCCAATTTCCCGGTGGCAAGGCCGGTAAAGGACTAAAATATAGGTTGCCGAAGGAAGAGAAGGATTGCATAATGCTCTATGTGCTTATGAACATGAAGGAAGTGGTCGATTTCATTAGGTAAAATGGTGAACACCCTATTTCTCTATGCAGCTAGTAACTCGGTCTCCGTCTAATGCTTATTTTCTCCTTCTTAGCGATTTCACGGATGAACAGTGGCCGGGACCGACTGATCCCTCTCCCATGGAGTTGGACACTCTACTGAAAGAGGGTGCTCCCGGAAATAAAAAAACTTTGTATCCTGGTTTATGGAAAAAGTAATTTCTAACCTGTCCCTCTTACCTTGCAATATGTGACTTGTCGCTCTTATTCCACGTAACTACTGAACGCAACAAATTCCTCTTGTACCTGTAGGGAGCTGATCCCAACGTTGAGATGTCAGATGAGCTGAAATGTGTTTCCCAAGGTTGTAACAGTGTCGTCATGAAGTATGAGAAGTATGATGTGAATGGGTTTCGCTTCCATACAGAGACGCACCAGAAAGGGCGACCGAATGCAAAAACGGTAAATACTGGGGTGTTCACCAAAGGAGCCGATTCCCTTGATTACTACGGAAGGTTAGAGAATGTATACGAGCTGACCTTCAATCGTACGAATGTCGAACTCAATCTTGTTGTGTTCAAGTGCCACTGGTTTGACCCAAGGGGTGGACTGAAAAGTACCCCTTCCATTGGGTTAGTTGAAGTTAGGCCTTCAACCACCTATAGCGGAGCCGACGTCTTTGTTGTTGCTCACCAAGCCAACCAAGTTTATTATTTGCCCTACCCATGCCAGAAAGCGGAACTCCAGGGCTGGGAAGTCGTGTTCCAAGTATCGCCACATGGTAACCTACCGATTCCCTCCGAGGACGATTACAACAACATTAACCCTTTAACGTACGAGGGAATTTTTTATCAAGAGCAAGAGGACTTCGGACACTTTGATTTAGAACCGGTTGATCTTGAGGATCTTGGGAATGATGTAGAAACTCGGGGTGAGTCAGTGGTGAATCTACATGACATAAGTATGCTCGAGAAGCTCCATACCGAGAATGACAACGATGATGAGCCTACACCCTTCGATGAGAATCCAGATTTCTACTCAAAAGATAGTGATAGTGAGAATGAGAATGAGAATGTGAATGAGAATGAGAATGAAAATGATAGTGAGTATTTATTTTTTAATGCATTTTATTTTGTCTTTGTGCTTAACTGTTTTCTTAATTGCATTATGCCTTTATTCTTTGTGTATACATTTTATTATGTCTTTGTGCTTAACTGTTTTCTCTTACTTAATGCAGGTGATTGAACAATATGAGCAGCGGCAAGGCAACCAGTTCGTCCTTTCTTAATGCGCTGAAGCAGCGCAAGAAAAGTGCTACACGGAGTGGGAGACAGCCAAATCCCAATCCGCGTTACCCCGATCTTGCTCCTGCTGGCGGAGGACGGGGTCGAGGCCGAGGTCGAGGAGGACGAGGACGAGGTGCCACGGGAGGAGGCGTGGACTTTGACCCACCACCCTCTGCTTCTGGCGACGTGGCTCCTGAGTTGTTCCTGACAGAGCAGCCTTTCAGGGCCGAGAGGGAGGCAGAGTCCGAGAGGGAGGCAGAGTCTGAGAGGGAGGCGAGGACCGAGAGGGAGGCGGGGACCGATACGGAGGCGGACACTAGCCGCGAGTTGGTGGGGCCGAAGAAATTGCGGAATCGTGGGGAATCGGGAGTCCCTGACGAGAAGTTTGAGCCTAGGACTCAGGAGGCGAAAGCCCTTATTATTCCAGATGGCCTTGAGTAAGTTTACTAATTTGGCAATTTAAAACATTTTATTTCATGTTGGTCATAAATAATTATTGTGTACTAATGTTTATTTTTGTGCAGCAATTGGACATTTCCTCCGGGGACCAAGGCTCGCCTTCCTAACAGCCTCGTTGGAGCTCTGATTAGGAAGTTCTGGCCGGGCTATCACATTACCCCCGAGGGTGACAGGAAGCTAGCTACTACTTGGGCGGACTACCAGACTACCCGTGTCCCGGGCTTTCCGACAGCTGCTGATGCTGTCATCACCAAGTTTTGGGTAAAGCATATTTCTCGAGTTATGTTCATACCTGATGACCCCACCGTGCTAACTCATGACTCTTATGCATGATTGAAGTGCTTTTACCGTGTGGCCGAGGAGGACCAGGAGAAGGCGCAGAGGACTTTGCTTGGGGCTTGTGTGAAGTTGACCCCCCAGGTGTGGTACAACCAGAAGGCCACGGCCGCTAGCCACTTCTAGGCTGACAGGGGCGTGAGGGTCAGGAAGGAAGACATTGTCGGTAGGAACCCTAATCCTGAGTACTCGATGACGCCAGAAGAGTACATGTCGGTGAGTAAAATGTCAATGAGATTCTACATTGCTTCTAAGTTGCCATTGCATTTTCTGGAGTTGAGTATTGCATTTTCAGGTTATCCCCGATTGGGCCGAGCCGCATCGACTCGCATGGGAGGAGCTGGTTAGGACGAGGTGGCTTAGAGAAGACGAGGAGTTTGCAGCCTTGTCGAGGCGGAACGCGGATAACCGAGGCGATGGTGGAACGCACTGCCCGGGAAACCGCAACTTTGACCGCTTCAAGGGGAAGGTGGTACGTATATACATGGAACGACCTGCGTGCATTTCTGCTTATGTTTGTACTTCATATGCATAATATTTTCTTTTCGCGATACAGGTGGCCGAGGCACAACCCGGGGAGGTGATTCATGACGTCGCCGTCTATGAGATGATGCGGCGAAAGAATCCCAATTACTCGGAGCCTCAACCCTCGTTGCCCGTGTACTTCGGTACTGCCCAGAACGACTTGGGGAACTACAGCACGATGGTGAAGGCTCGTCACCCCCATGTGGATGACCCCATTCACGCGGAGATCGACGAGGAGTCATTGGTCCTGTCGGGGCACGGATTGCAGCATGGACGCCTCAAGATTCTGAATAAGAAGGTCAAGCCTACCCTCAGCACGAGCTTCAGCCGTCTCAAGGCTACCTACCCCGCCGACGGCCCCCCTATCCCGCCTCGTGGCCAGCCTCGTCGCTCCGCCGAGGATGTAAGTTTTTCTCGTTTTCATCATCTTTATGACTTTTGTTCCTGCATGGCTAACCGCTGACGAGATTCCTTGTATTTGAAATTGTAGCCTGAGTTAGACGCGGCCTACGAAGCCGCTTATGAGGAATATCAGGTGGCCTTTCGGCAGCATCAGGAGGCGAATGCGATCTACATGCAATACGTAAATGTAAGTCCGAACCTTTATTTTTTGCAAAAGATACAAGTCCCACTTCCCCCCGTTTGTTGTACTACAGCCTGACTTCTAAACTATCTTGCAGGCCATGATGGTGAATATTCAAACTGGCCAGAATAGAGATTTAGGGCCCGTGCCTCCCATGCCAGGTCCGATGCCATTTTGGCAATCGAAGGAAAGCTTCGCTAGGACCTACTACGCCTCGACACCGGTAAGTTCTTTGCGAACCCACTGGTTATCGCTTTACTTTGCCTCGCAAGTTGCTAACATGTAGGCAACATGTAGGGAACGAGAGCTTCTGGGAACCGGCACTTTGGCCACGCCTCGCCGGATGGGCGTCAGATCACACCGCTTCATGACGATGGTCCATCTCCTGGCCATTCTGCAGGTGGTTCTCCCGAGTTTCACACTTCTCCTACTCCCTCGCCAGGTGGCTCTTCTGCTGCTTCTACTGGACGCAACCCTCGGCAGAGGTCGCCACTTTTCACCAGGGGAGATCTCGGGTACACCCCGTCTCCTCCAGAGTTGTAGGGATGTGTGATGATGTTGATGATCTTGTATGACTAATATATGGATGATCTTGTATGACTGATGTTGATACATGTGTAGTTGTATGGATGATGTATGACTAATGTGTGGAATATATATTGCATGGATGTATGGATGATGTATGGCTGTATGGATGTATGCATGGATGATGTATGGATGTATGCATGGATGATGTATGGCTGCTGTGAGTGCTGCTGAGAAAAAATCAAAAAAAAAACTGTGTATGTGATACGCCGACGGCAATGCCCTCGGCGTAGCCCTCTGCCATGTGCCATATGGTCAGGTCTACGCCGAGGGCACTGCCGTCGGCGTAGCACCTGCTCCTACGCCGAGGGCAGGCCGTCGGCCTAGCGCCAGCCTGGAAGGCTCAGGCGGTGGACACGCGTCCACATACGCCGAGGGCGAGGCCGTCGGCGTAGCCCCCTCCTGGGGAGGCCCAGCGCGTGCCACGTGGCCACCAAACGCCGAGGGTAAGGCCGTCGGCGTATATGGTGCGCCGTTAGCGGCCGTCTAACGGCAGCGCCGCCGTTCGCCGACGGCCGTTACGCCGACGGGCCCGCCTCGGCCGTCGGCGTAGATCTACGCCGACGGTTTTCTGCTACGCCGACGGCCGTTTTTGCTCCGCCGAGGGAGACCTTCGCCGAGGGGGCTACGCCGACGGCAGCCCTCGGCGTAGCGTATGCCGACGGCAATGCTGGCTACGTCGAGGGCTTTTAGCCGTCGGCGTAGCCGTCGCGTGCTGTAGTGACACAATCATCTCTCTTTGTTAGTAAGTGTGTGTATGTGGGTGAAGTGAGTCGTACAGTGTGTAGGTTAAACCAATTACTACTGATATCATATATACTTGCTATCATGACTATGGTTTAATTGCCATTTGTGCTTTAACCCTATTAATGATTTTTGTTTATTGTTGCTGCTACCTTTGGTTGTGCACAAATTGGCCGGTAACCTCGCCACTCCAAAAAAGAGGTTACCCACTTCACATCTCTTCCTCGCAACCCGCGGTGGTCCAAGGATGGTGGTTAGGTCCATGGCTAGACGGCCAAGTTGCTGATAGATAAGACGGGGTTCTAGCCAGGATAAAGGAATGCGGTGTGCAAATTCTCAGTTGCAGATGTAACTTATAAAATTTATATTAATTCTTAGTTACAAGCTAGTTGCAATTTATTAAATTCTCATTTATAACATGCATGAATCAAGAGATAAATCAAGAGATGACACTAGTACACATACAAAGTTGTTAGACGACTGAAAAATAGCAAATCATCTACTTCCTCCGACCCATATTAGTTGACTTGAATTTTTCTAGATTCAGCTGTATCTAGCATAAAAACATGTCTAGATATATTCGAATCTAGACAATCCAAATCAACTAATATGGATCGGAGCGAGTATTTCTACGCAACATCCGGCTTGGACCGATCGACTCAATCAAACCTTTGCATGATTTCAGACGCTGCCGACAGTTCAAGTTCCAAGAGAAAAAGTTTTTTTTTTGAAAGATCCAAGAGAAAAAGATTTGTTCAAACGCGTTTGCATGTATGTATGGATGCTGATTGACTATGCATGCACGTCATGAACCTAGCACCTGCAAGACAGCAAGAGTACAAATTGTTAGCAAGATACTTCACGTGAATATTTTGGATCGAAGTTGCATGCCCACGTCTCGCTGGAGAGAGCACGCCGCCGAATGTCGCGTATCAGGACGAAGCCGAGGGTCGCGCCGCTCATCGAGCTTAGCGTTGGACGAAAGTTTCGCGTTATTGTGATTGGCTCGGTGTCTTCGGCTACTTTTTTTTTGTACGGTAAAGATCACGAAGGGCCTGAAATCGGCATTACCGCGGTGGGTGTACAATTACAAGAAAGACCTCCAACAAGAAAAAAAACAGCATAGTCCACAAAAATTACATTCAACACCCTAGAGAGAATCGCAAAAACACAATCAGGTCCTTGTTCACCGCCAGATCTTGACCACCAGCCACGGCCGCCGGCAACTCCACTGGGGACGAAACCACTTGGTGGGGAGGCAGCGATAAGCGTCGCGCCGTGGTCGGAGAAGACCCTCCAGCCAAGGAGGGATATGATGCCTGAGCACACCAGCTCAGGCGCAGCAGGGCCATGCTCATGGCCGATGATAGCTCCGGCCAACTTGAGACGGTGCTTGGGTACTGCTGTCGGTGCTACAGATTCTGAGAGCACCAGGAGTCGGCTTCTCGAAGGCGCAAAATCCTCTATGCCCATCTTCTCTTACTCGCCACCCCGTCCGGCCAAGAGAAGAAGCAGCACAACAAGACTGAACCATAGAAGCCAGCGACGCTTGATGGAGATGCCCGTCTCGCTCTCCTTCATTCTGACAGCCCACCATGGGATCCAGGAACCGAAGAGGAGCAAGAACTGCCTAGCACCGCGTCGGAGCGCTGGCGCGTACGAGCAGTCGGACGACCCGCTCTCCGTAGCGAAGATCTCGTCGTCGGCACGCATCCCCTCCTCGCGACCACCACCGGCCAGGGGGTACGACACCGCCGCTTCATCTTACAGGAAGAGAAGGCCCTAAGCCCTACTGTTATTAACGGAGGTGGCGCCGCCCTCCACCGCACCGAACATCGACCTAGGGAGCCATCGGGCGAGAAGGACGAACCCTAGAAAACCCAAGATCTGGCTTCCTCGGTCTTGCGCTGCACCTCGACTACCGGGCAAAGAGTCCAACCCTACTGGCAGAACGCCCATAGACATAATCCTACATCTACAACTACGAGGAAGAAGTCGGGCAACCCACTCTTCCCCATCCCCAGCGGCGGCGCCGCCAGAGAAGGGCTGAGAGAGTGCTCGGGGCCAGGAGACGACTCTTAAGGGGGACTGCCTCTAGAATCGTGTGAAGGGGTGGGGAGTGAGGCTTCACCGCCTACGCGGACTACTCTAAGAGTATCCCAGCAACGGGTCGCATATGTACCGTTCACGTGTGAATAGCACGGCTAAAAAACGAGCTTCCAACGTGAGGGCGTAGATGGTCCGCAGGTTCCGGACCGACACATTCGTCGCCTAATTCTAAAGCACGTTTGTGTGCTTGCGCATGTCCGCGATGAACCATTTTGCGTCTTACATTTTGTCCTCTCCGACCCGCTCGTCAACGTCAATTCTCCAGTGCTCCCTGATCCAACTCCCAAGATGCCATGGACGCGCGACAGCCGCCGCCGCTCTGTCCCCTCTTTTGGCCTTGCGACCGCATCGAAGGCCGGCGTCTAGCCTCTTCTCAAGCCTAAGAAAGAGCCAAGCGGGGAAAGCAAGAAGAGGGTCGGCCAACTTCACGGTTAGAAATATCAAGCGACCCAGGCAGCCGCCGATGCTACGTGGTTGCTGGAGTCCCAGAAGATGGCTGAGGTTCATACCCAGGCTACCAACGCGACCAATTGCTCGCTGGGATTTCTAACCGGCCTGGCCCAGAGGGAGTTTTTGGTGACTGGTTTTTCTGTTTTCCTTTTCAGTTTGTGTTTCTTTTTCAGTTTTCTTTTTCTATATTTATGTTTGTGTATTTTGTTCAAAATATTTGAATATTATTTAATTGTGAACATTTTTAAAATTAAACATTTTCAAAATGAACCTTTTAAAGGTTGAATTTTTTAAAACTCTTTGAGCCTGTTTTAGACACTGAACATCTTTTTAAACCTGAACTTTTAAAAGCCATAGTAAGTAGTCATCATATAGGAAACATAGAATGCAGAAGAAATAATGGGTGGTAGCCGAGCGAATTTGGCCAGCCCGTCCTAGAATCGCTTGTTCAAGCGAGGAAAGCGTCTCACGATAAACCCTATTCTCCTCTCGCTGCGGGACGGAATGCGCCCCCCGCACGCGTGTGGTGCGAGCTGGGTAGCGGCCCGTTAGCACTGTTTTCTATTTCCTCGTTTCTGTTTTCTTAGTTTGTTTTCTGTTTTTTCTCAGGGTTTTTCTGTTTCATCTTTTTGACAGGTTTTTTAGCCTTTGTTTCCTTTTTTTTCTTCTGTTTTTTTATTTCAAACATTTTTTGAATTCTAACAATTTTGAAATATGAATATTTTCCAATCCGAATAACTTTTCAATGTTAGCTTTTTTGAAATCTGATGTTTTTTTAATCCGGACATTTTTCGAGTTTCGAACAAATTTCAAATCTGAATAAAATTCATATTAGAACATTTAGAAAATATGAAAAAAAATCAAACACCTTTTTAAATCATAGAGAAGTATGTAAAGTAAAAAAAAGACAGCAACTTACCTGTTACTAGGCCGCAGCCCATCTAGTGGCCCATCTGAAGGCTGCAGATAGAGTCAGCCTTCACCGGCCGAACGCGGTGGAGGTCCCTCGTTTCCTTTTGCTTATAAAAAAATAATAACTGGGCTTTTTAGTGGGCCGAGCACTTGGTCAGCCCACTTTCTAGATGGACATCTCGACCTTTTCTCGTCAATCATTGCCGCCCGAAACGCGCGTGTGCCGCTGGCGACGGCATCATTCGCCGATCATGCGAGAGAGGAGGCTCGCGGCGGCTGCTGCGTGCGATGAAAGTGCGTCGTCCACTGTTCCGGTGATGATCAACGCAACGAGAGACTGTGACTGTGAGAGGAGGAGGCTCCAAATAATTCCTTGAGATCGATCCATGGAATGGACGTATGGATGCTGTCACTGCATCCCCAACTGCAACTGACCAGCGCTGCGGTCGCCAGCCAGCAGTATCCCAACGACTAGATTCCCGAGATCGCGCGCACCGGACGCGTGACCGCCCGCCCAGGTGCATGCACGCATCCATCCATCCCCCCATGTCAGGCTCATGGATACGCACGCAACCCCTCCGTACAGTTCATCGTGTTCACACTTCACACTCTCTGTCATGGCTGTTTGTTATCCAGCCGAGCAGCTAGCAATGGCCACACGCAATGGCGCACCAAAAACGGGAGGAAGAAGAAGAAGAAGAAGAAGAAGAAGAAGAAGAAGAAGAGACCGATCGCCAGCTCGGACTGCCCACTAGACGCTGCTGGGAAGAAGAAGAAGAAGAGGAGGAGATCGCTCGGTCGCCAGCTCGATCGAGCCAGCAAAACTGACAATGCTGAGATACCACGCAACAACACACACACATTCCGTGGAGACAGCACGTACGCATGCATGCAGCTACGATGATCCACCTTTCTCACTATATATGGTTTTGCTGCATGCGCTTATTAAAACGGGATCCCCAGCTGTTCAGCACAAACTAGCATGCAGATGCAGTGCCATCCGGAAAGAACAAATTCCAGATAACCACTAAAGCTGAATCGTCGTGGGCAAGCTGTACGCAGGGCATATATATGACCCGTGACGCAGCAATCACGTCACGCTAGTTAAAAGTTTGTTTTCACGGATTATTATTCCGCAGCTGCTGATGAATCTAGTAGTACTACCTCCGATCCACCCACGTTAATTGTCGTTGAATCGGATACATCCAAACAATGTTCTAGTGCTAGATATATTCAATTATTGAGCGACAATTAATATGGATCGGAGAAGGTAGTAGTAAATATGGTGTGTCATTTTTCATATCCAAAGGGATATAAATTTTGTTCCCAAATCAGCAGCAACCTTCTCCAGCTGGCACACTAAAGGGTTTGTTGTCTTACCTGAATCAGCAATACGTTTTTTTTTTGTTTTTTTTCCGTTTTGCATAGAATCTATAGTAGAGCTTTATTCTCAAAAACACAGCTCCAGCGCTATCACACTACAGGAAATGCTAAATAGGCCGACGGCTGGACCCCGTCGGCGTAGGCCATGTTCCCCGTCGGCGTAGGCTTGCCCGACAGGGGCCATCGGCGTATGCCTGTCGGCGTAATAGGCCGTAGGCGTAGCCCAATAACCCGTCGGCGTATAGATTCCCGTCGGCCTAGGCCCACCTGGGGCCTACCTATAGCAGGTAACGGCCGTTAGCGCATGGTTCTATACGCCGACGGCAATACCGTCGGCCTAAGGGGACGTGTGCCTCCCTTGTGGCTGCCTACGAGCGCGGATACGCCGACGGTTATGCGGTCGGCCTAAGGGGACACGTGCCCCCCTTGTGGCTGCCTACGAGCGCGGATACGCCGACGGCCTGGCCGTCGGCCCTACAGCACTGACGCTGACGGCAATGCCGTCGGGCAAAGGTTGCTCTCTGGGCCACACGCGCACTGACGCCGATGGCTATGCGGTCGAGCAAACTAATTACGTGCCATATGGTCTGGTCTACGCCGACGACAATGCCGTCGGCTTAGTCCTTGGCAATTTTTTTTCATTCGTTTTATTCATTTCCTGCAAATTATATATTCCCAGATTCATCGTCAAAAGAAGACACAGATTTCAGACACAGCACATGGACAAACATAAGATCATCATCGTCAAAAGAACATAACTAGATCATCCATACATAGGTACATCCTCATCCAAACAACATAGCTAGTACATCCTCATCCAAACAACATAGCTAGTACATCCACACATAGGTACATCTCTAAGTGCATCCTAACACATGCACATGCCTACACCTCCGGAGAGCTACTCGAGAGACCCATGTCTCCCCGCGTGAAGAAAGGTGAAGCTTGACGTCGAGTAGCCGCCGTCGAACCAGCACCGGAAGAAGGAGAAGTACCGCCATGACCACCACCACCGGTAGAAGGAGAAGCACTGCCACCCTCAGCACGATGGAAAGAAGGAGAATCCCCGCCACCGCCACCGCTACCACCACCAGCACCACCACCACCAGAAGCACCAGGAGAAGGACGGCCGGTATGAACCGGTGTCATCGTGCGCGAGATAGTCGACGAGGCATCAGGACGACCAAAGTGTGTATTGCCGGAGCATCCCGGTCCCTACATGTTTGAGGCAGAGTTAGCAACCACCAAGACACATGTTTGTTGTAACAACCGGTTTGGCAAAAAACTTACCGGGGTCCCTGAGTAGAAGGTCAAAGCATATTCGTCCTTTGATGGGAAGATTGGCTGCGGCCCTGGCCTAGGTGGCCGTGGCGGTAGAGTGGCTCGCTCTCCAGTGCCATAAAACCTCTCCAAAAGCTGCAAGATATTTTAGATATGAGGCGTTGCAGAAATAAAGATTCAAACTAGGGAATGCGAGACTTGTCATATTTTGCAAAAATAAAGGTGGAAACTTACATCATCGTGTAACTCTGCCCACTGCTCGTAGGCCGCTCGGGTCTGGGACCACGTCTCGAGCGTCACCAAGTGTTCCGCAAAAGCGGCCTTGTAGGCCGCGTCCAAAACAGGCTACAATTTCAAAAACAATGAATCTCGTCAACTTAGCCACTCACGAATGACTTTCGGAAATATGATGGAAATGAGAAAAACTTACATCGTCGTTCGCTCGGGAAGGCCGTCGAGGCGGGATAGCGGGGTCGTCGGCGGTGAGGGTAGCCTTGATCCGCGTGAGGCTCAAAGCAGGAGTTCGCGGGATCACCCTATCGAGAATCTTGAAACGGCCGTGCTCCCGGCCGCGCCCCGCCACGACCACCGCTCTCTCGTCGGTCTCCGCTGCTCTAGGATCTTCCACCTCCGGATGAAAACCAGTGAACGCCTCGAGGTAGTTAGCACCATCCTCCTTGGCAGTGCCATAGAACTCTGGAAGCGAGGGCTGAGGCTGGGACATACAGGCTTCTTCTGCTTCATCATTTCCCATACTTCATAGTCAGAATAAGGCCTCTCTAGATGTGTCTCCTGCATGGACAAAAAAATGTTATGCATATCAAGTAGGATCACGAAGGGAAATAAAGACATATTGTTCCATGTATACATGTATACCATATGGGCCTTGAAGCGACCATGGTTGCGGTTTCCCGCACAGTGTGTCCCTCCGGAGCCACGGTTTGCCTTGTTCCGCTCGCTCAAGGCGTTGAACTCAGCGTCTTCCCCGCGCCACCTCGCCGACAACGCCAGCCATGCGTCCTCCTTACCATCGGCCCACGTGGGCATAAACTGAAAAAACAATACTCATTTGAAGAATGGATAATGCAATTAGCAACAACATAGAATCTGATTGACAATTTACTTACCCTGGAATAATCTTCCTCGGTCATCTTTGGTTGGGCCTTCACATTCAAATGCTTCGGCGCCCTCTTTCTCAACTTCTCGGAGCTGTATAGACTGGTGGTGGTATGCTTCTGATTGTAAAACTGCTGCCGTGTCAACCTCTGACAAGCCCCCCGCAAAGTCTTGTCCGCCTTCTCCTGGTCCTCCGGAAGCACCCTATAGAATCTCTGTAATCATACATACAAAATATTGTGAGGGTCATAAGTTAGCATGGTGGGGTCATCAACTATGAACGAAACTCGAAAACTTTGCCTTACCCAAAACTTGGTGATCACGGCTTCAGAAGCTTTCCCAGCATAGCCCAAGTTTTCGGCGGCCTCATAGTGTGTAGGGGTTCGTAGCATGGAAAACAAAAATTTTCTATCGCATACAAACAAACAAGCCAAGATCTATCTACTAGATTGTAGCAACGAGTCGATGGAATAACTTACCCTCGAAGATTCCAAAGCGGTTAACGAGAGCAGATTCTCGTGGGTGATGTAGTCGTACTCTTTCCGATCTCAAGATCGCGTAGACGATCCTTTCGGCGCTGCGTTCCGGCAGCGCTCCCGCAGTCGGTCACACGTTTGGTACTCGACGAAGACCTTCCTATCCCTTGTTCCAGCAGGCAGCGGAGGTTGTAGCACTCTCCTCGCGATTCCGGCAGCACAACGGCGTGGTACCGGAAGTAGAGGGGAGATCCCGCAGGGCTTCGCCTTAAGCCGGAGCGAGTATGGTGGATTATGAGAGAAGGCTATTAGTGGTCTAGAGATTAGACACACCAATTAGAAGGCTCTAAACCGCAGGCTAAAGCAATTAGAAGCTCTAAACCAAACGGCTCTAAACCGGAGATTAGAGGTAGAAACTTGTGTGTCTCAAGGAGGAGCCCTGCCCCTCCTTTTATGGGTGGAGGGGCCTTGGCGCGCCAGGGAGGGAGGGAGTCCCTCCCCAACTCGGCGTAGGGCTGGGCGCCGGCCAAGGAGGAGAGGAACTCCTCCTCCAAGTTGGTTTCAACCTCCTCTTGCTTGTTTCCCACAGTTTCCTGTTTCCCACAGTTTCCTGTTTTAGCCGTTTGACTTTCAAACTGGCAATTTGACTTTCATGTTTTTGGAACAGCAAGAACACTTAGTACATGATGCAATCATTCAATGACACATTCATGTACCCTTCCCCCCCCGGAGTGCCGGACAATCCGGAACCTTCTAGAACATTCCCGATGAAAACACCGGAATCATTCCCGAACTCCGAAACGGGACTTTCCTTATATGAATCTTATTCTCTGGACCATTCCGGATCACCTCGTGATATCCCGGATCCCATCCGAGACTCCGAACAACATTCGGTCTCTTTCTCATAATACCATAACTACTCAAACAACGTCGAATCCTTAAGTGTGTCTCCCTACGGTTCGTGAATTATGCGGACATGATCGAGACACTTCTCCGAACAATAACCAATAGAGGAATCTGTAAATTCATATGGCTCCCACATATTTATACGATTACTTTGCGATCGAATGAACCACTTACATACGATACCTATTTCCCTTTGTCTCACGATAGTTTACTTATCCGAGGTTATGATCGTCGGTATCTCTGCATACCTAGTTCAACCTCGTTACCGATAAGTACTCTTTTATCGTTCCCGTGATATGTGATCCCTTGTGACCTAGTCACATGCTTGCAAGCTAATTGGATGACATTCCACCGAGAGGGCTCAGAGTATATCTATCCGTCATATGGATGGACAAATCCCACTCTTGATCCATGTGTTTCAACCAATACTTTCCGAACACTCAATGCCACCTTTATAGCCACCCAGTTACGGTGTGGTGTTTGATGTCATCAAAGCATCCATCCGGTAAAGGTGATATGCATGATCTCATGGTCGAAGGAATTAGGTTACTATGTATAAGAAAGCATATAGCAATTGAACTATTGAAATGACTTGATCTTTATGCTACGCTTATCTATAGGAGTATGTCCATCACATCATTCTCCTAATGATATGATCCTGTTGTTAATAACATCTCTATGTTCATGATCAGGAAACCATGATCATATATTAACCAACAAGCTAGTTTAACAAGAGGCTATACTAGGGACTCTTATTTTAGTTTACAAATCACACAAGTATTAATGTTTCCGGTTAATACAATTATAGCATGGTATGTAAACATTTATCATAAGTGTGAAGATATGATAACAACCACTTTATTATTGCCTCTTGGGAATATCTCCAACAGTCTCCCACTTGCACTAGAGTCAATAATCTAGTTTCAAACCTTTGTGTATTCAACACCTATGGCTTTCTGGTGTTGTATGTACACGATTGCTAGTGGTCAACTGATCTCCGGATCTGACACTTCCAGGCCCGTGTGTAATTGCATGTCTTTGTGTCTCTACGCATCACTCATTCTCTAATGAGATGGCTTTGTATAAATTTGGTCTTTCGGTGTGACCTTTAGCTCTTTGGGGTTAAAACATGTTGATAATATTGTCGCACAATATATCTTCATAGTATTATCCCACTGTGAACTACACCTAGTTTGATAACAAACTACTTGACACAAATGCCCTCTTTTGCTGCTATAATAGCAGTCATATACTTAGCCTTTTGTTGTAGTATATGTCACAATGTCTTAACTTTGGAACTCATCCAAATCCATTATGGAACTCACTTTCCATTATATTGTGCCACCCTTAGTTTAGATTGAGATAAACTTAATTTGTATTTTGTGACAAAGCTAGTATCAATGTAGTACTTTTACAATGAACTAACCATCTATTTGTCACTTCTACAAATATTATACTCTTAGTTCTTCCAAAAGATCATAAGAATATCCTTACTATTGTCCAATGATCATCTTACGAATCATTCTGGTATATGCTCACAACATTTAGAGCATAGGACATATTTGGATTTGTACATATCACAGTATGATTGATATAAATACTCTTTGTGATTTCATACATCAAGTATCAATCTATACTTGATTATTTGTTTCACTTTACCAAATGTCAATACACTTGAATATATCATCAACATTGAACTCATTCAATCCTTTCTGTGCGACAAGAACCTCTCTTGTAGTTTCTATATTGAACTCATTCAATATCTTGTCTATGCACTTCTGGCACAACCATATTAGCGTCTATTGATGCCAAATATTTGGGTTTTTCCTAAGTCTTTCATCGGGATGAAATTCTTAATATGTGTTAATAAAAGATACATTATTTCCAATCAACAATATGTCTTCCACATAATGTATTAGAAACATGTCTTAGCGCTCCCACTTAGTTTCTTGCAAATGCAAGCATCTTCATTATCTCTGATGAATTTAAACTCTTTTAACAGTTTCATCATAGTGAAGATTCCAACTCCGCTATGCTTACTTCAACTATTGAAGTTTGCATATGTTTTTAGCATCCCTTGAATTTTAACAAAACCCTTTGGACAGTGTCATGCACACGTCCTAGGTAACCCTTCTATTAGAAGAACTTGTTTTGTTTATTCAACTACCATATAATAAAATTATATGTAGTGGTTGCTACACTAATCCGTCTAGACTAAATATTGCTATGAAAGATCAGATCTTGCCATAGTCAACCTTTGAACATTGTTGTGAACTCTTTCCCAACATGTCGACTATTTCATAGATGTGCAACACCCATGTCTATTTATTTTATAGATCCAAACACAACTATAAGGTCTTACACCTTTCTCGAGGGTCCTTCAAGTTCAAAACTTGATTTCCCGTGTATGGAACTATCACGGATTTTATGGCTTCAAGCCATTTGACGGAGTCAGGGCTCATCATTGCTTCTTTTCATGTAGTCGGATCATTATTATCAAATAATGATTTAACTCTCAAATCTTGGTATTTGATTGTTTACCCGACCTTCTTGTTTCAATAGGAACTTGGATCCCCGTGACCACAACCTTTGAGGTACGTGAGCCATGAGCTTTGTTGCTGCCTCCGGAACACTTTTCGACGCTGCGCAACTCTGCACATATAGCTAAGGTTCTTTTAACCTTATCAAAGTTCTATTGTCCTCCCACTTAACTTTTCACGAAAAAATTCCTTCTAAAAGAAACTTGACGTTCTAAGTGACAAACACTTTTGTCTCCGGTGTTATGGAGGAATACTTAGCAAAGACAGGTTCATCCGACTTTGGTTGCAAACATCTTTCTTATGCATAGCATACCAATGTTTAAGAAAGGACAACTTGGGTTTTATCCCAAACCATAACTTTATATGGTGTCAATTCAACGGATTATGATGAAGCTCTTTTCAGTGGAAAAACGGTAATCTCTAAAGCTTTTAATCTTTAAAATATAATGGCAGTTTTATGAATTATACCTTTGATCTTACCATGTCAAACAAGGTTTAATTACATATCTCGAATCCTCCATACTCTTATGGTGTTTCGGGAAATGCAAATCCACGGAACGATTCCATAAATCTTAGGTATTATGCTAAACTTTGTAACTCAAATATCTTCCTTTATGATCTTTATCATAAACTATTTATATTCTTGTTACAATGATTTTGCACTTCATCTTGAAAAGCCTTGAACTTTTCAAATGTTTCACACTTCATCCTTATTAAGTAAATATTCATATATTCACTCAAATTTTCGGAGAAAGCACATGAAGTTGAAATACATCGCTCTTGACTATACATAATGGACTTCATACAACAATATGTACAATTTCCAATAAGTTAGTCTATCGTTCCCTTTTGGCCTATGAACAAAGTTTTAATTATCTCTAGGAAAGTTTCACAAGCGTCATTTGATCAAAAATCAGAAGACTCCAAAATTCCATCCACATGGAGTTTCTTCATGTTTTCTTTCCAATATAATTTAAACGGCGATGTCACTTCCGAAGTGATCTTTCAATCAATTTGTCTTTCGACATTTTTAGCACTAGTTTTATGGATGTGATTTCTCCAACAAGATTTGTGAATCATCCATCTTTTATGGATTACGGCAATTATTTGAACAACCCTTTTGTTCTCATAATACCTGATAAAACAAATCTTTGAAGGCAAGCTTTGATGTTTAACGAGCAACACAATAACCCTTTATTTGTTCTCGATGAACATCATCACATATTCTTTTGCTAGTTACTTAGGCCATTGTAGTTCATGAATTGTGTTGTTTCGTATGACGATTCACACCAACAAATTCAGTATCAAATACTTAAGAACCACATTGTTTAACAAGCAAAGAATATAGCCATAACATGTATATCATCCATATACTTAAATTGAACAATTCTAGTCTTTTCTTTTCTGCCATATATTTATGAGATTATCTTTCAGTATTTCCTTTTCTGTTTGAAAGAATCTATCAACATCAATAGTGGAGTCATACATATGACACATAGTCCAAAGCGTGTATAGTTAAATACCAATGTCTTTGGACTTGCACTTTGAAGTAGATCACCATCATCAAATGTTTGGTGTTCTTTCAAATTCCTTTCTTTAGTAATCTCTTGGTGCAGTAAACATTTTACCTACATCAAATATTCACCCTCATCATGGATTTATCCATGATCAAGCTACTTTTAGCTTATAACGATGAATTATGAGTATAATGTTGCTTTCCAAAAACCTTTTGGAGGATTAGGACAACAAGTGTCTCCAACATTTTTGCAAATTCTCATCAAAATATGAGAACATAAACTTTGCCATATTATACTCTATCATGTTGTAACCAAAACTTCGTTTCAGATATCACAATATCTTCCACACATCATGGTTTCTGAAACAACTCTTTCAGATCCTAGATAACCTTGATATTAAGAGAATCCTTTGAACATCAAGAATCATGGAGACAAACATGATACTTATTACTAACACTTGGAATTGTTACTCTTGATTTAATACTAATTATTAAACTTCATGGAGTAACCGGAACTTACTGAAAGTTTGCAATAGGACTTTTAAACTTTAGATTAACACTTCAAAACAATACGATACCAGTTCGTAAAGTAACTAACCAGAATTCTATAGTTCTATCATCTCAATTATAACTAAGCGCAAGGTGCTAAACGGATGCCAATGACTACAACAACTATGCAAATTCACTTTGATTTAGTTTATGATAAATTGAGTTCTAATTAATAATTAAATTAATCTAGGTGAACTCCCACTCAAAACAATATCCCTCACATTGTTTTAGTGATCACACGAACCAAATCCACCACATCAAAACCGATCATCACGAGAGTTGATATAGCTTCAATGGCGAACAATCAACATGTTCATCATATCTACTATATGACTCATGCTCTACCTTTCGGTAATCCGTGTTCCTGAGGCCATGTCTGTACATGCTAGGCTCGTCAAGATCAAACCTTAGCTTCCGCATAAGCAAATCTGGCTTGCTTACGTTGTATACACTTGCAGAATCTAACACACCCGATCATCACGTGGTGCTTCGAAACAACAAGCTTTAGAACGGTGCTAACTAAGGGTGAACACTTTATGAGTTGAAATTCATGTGCATGAGGGATCATCTTATAATGCTACTGTTGTCTACTAAGCAATACAAGATGCATAAAGGATTAACATCACATGCAATTCATAATATGTGATATGATATGGCCTTTCTTCTTTGTGCTTCCGATCTCCATCTTCTAGCACGAACATGATCTCCATCATCACCGGCATTGCATCAAGGTCAATGACGCCTCTCCATGGTTGTCGTCCACCGGCTTCAACTATTACAACTACTTTGAATAGACACGCGGGTCTTAACAGAAATTAAAGACAACCATATGGCTCCTGCCGGTTGCCAACTTACAATAAGAAACATTGCATACATCAAATATAATCACAATCATGTCCATATCACATCACTGCACACCCCTGCAAAACAAAGTTAGACGCCTCTACTTTCTTTGCATATTTTACGTGGTTTGGGGCTTTCAATAAGTGTCGTTCTAACTTACGAACAAGAACCACAACATTGATACTAGTATTGTTGATCACCCGTTGTAAATTGAATCTTAACTATGCTAGGAGAAATAGGCACCCGCAAAGCCACTTATGCAATACAAGTTGCATGTCAAGCGTGGAGCAAGTATCATGAACGATGTCATGTAAGGTTAGCCCGGGCCGCTTCATCCCAACATACCGCAAGATGCAAAGTACACAAGAAGTAATCGACAATAAAAGCATCAACGCCCACAATGACCATTGTGTTCTACTAGTGCAACAGATCTACATATAGACACGGCTCTGATACCACTGTAGGGGTTCGTAGCATGGAAAACAAAAATTTTCTATCGCATACAAACAAACAAGCCAAGATCTATCTACTAGATTGTAGCAACGAGTCGATGGAATAACTTACCCTCGAAGATTCCAAAGCGGTTAACGAGAGCAGATTCTCGTGGGTGATGTAGTCGTACTCTTTCCGATCTCAAGATCGCGTAGACGATCCTTCCGGCGCTGCGTTCCGGCAGCGCTCCCGCAGTCGGTCACACGTTCGGTACTCGACGAAGACCTTCCTCTCCCTTGTTCCAGCAGGCAGCGGAGGTTGTAGCACTCTCCTCGCGATTCCGGCAGCACAACGGCGTGGTACCAGAAGTAGAGGGGAGATCCCGCAGGGCTTCGCCTTAAGCCGGTGCGAGTATGGTGGAGTATGAGAGAGGGCTATTAGTGGTCTAGAGATTATACACACCAATTAGAAGGCTCTAAACCGCAGGCTAAAGCAATTAGAAGCTCTAAACCAAACGGCTCTAAACCGGAGATTAGAGGTAGAAACTTGTGTGTCTCAAGGAGGAGCCCTGCCCCTCCTTTTATGGGTGGAGGGGCCTTGGCGCGCCAGGGAGGGAGGGAGTCCCTCCCCAACTCGGCCTAGGGCTGGGCGCCGGCCAAGGAGGAGAGGAACTCCTCCTCCAAGTTGGTTTCAACCTCCTCTTGCTTGTTTCCCACGGTTTCATGTTTCCCACAGTTTCCTGTTTTAGCCGTTTGACTTTCAAACTGGCAATTTGACTTTCATGTTTTTGGAACAGCAAGAACACTTAGTACATGATGCAATCATTCAATGACACATTCATGTACCCTTCCCCCCCGGAGTGCCGGACAATCCGGAACCTTCTAGAACATTCCCGATGAAAACACCGGAATCATTCCCGAACTCCGAAACAGGACTTTCCTTATATGAATCTTATTCTCCGGACCATTCCGGATCACCTCGTGATATCCCGGATCCCATCCGCGACTCCAAACAACATTCGGTCTCTTTCTCATAATACCATAACTACTCAAACAACGTTGAATCCTTAAGTGTGTCTCCCTACGGTTCGTGAATTATGCGGACATGATCGAGACACTTCTCCGAACAATAACCAATAGAGGAATCTGGAAATTCATATGGCTCCCACATATTCCTACGATTACTTTGCGATCGAATGAACCACTTACATACGATACCAATTTCCCTTTGTCTCACGATAGTTTACTTATCCGAGGTTATGATCGTCTGTATCTCTGCATACCTAGTTCAACCTCGTTACCGATAAGTACTCTTTTCTCGTTCCCGTGATATGTGATCCCTTGTGACCTAGTCACATGCTTGCAAGCTAATTGGATGACATTCCACCGAGAGGGCCCAGAGTATATCTATCCGTCATATGGATGGACAAATCCCACTCTTGATCCATGTGTTTCAACCAATACTTTCCGAACACTCAATGCCACCTTTATAGCCACCCAATTACGGTGTGGTGTTTGATGTCATCAAAGCATCCATCCGGTAAAGGTGATATGCATGATCTCATGGTCGAAGGAATTAGGTTACTATGTATCAGAAAGCATATAGCAATTGAACTATTGAAATGACTTGATCTTTATGCTACGCTTATCTATAGGAGTATGTCCGTCACATCATTCTCCTAATGATATGATCCTGTTGTTAATAACATCTCTATGTTCATGATCAGGAAACCATGATCATATATTAACCAACAAGCTAGTTTAACAAGAGGCTATACTAGGGACTCTTATTTTAGTTTACAAATCACACAAGTATTAATGTTTCCGGTTAATACAATTATAGCATGGTATGTAAACATTTATCATAAGTGTGAAGATATGATAACAACCACTTTATTATTGCCTCTTGGGCATATCTCCAACATAGTGCGCCCAACTGGTGGCTAGCTTCCTCTCGCCGTTGGGGACGGGAGTGTAAAAGCCTGGCCAAAATTTCCTAATCAGAGCTCCAACCAAGGTGTTAGGCGCACGGGTACCTGGAGGAAATGTCCAGTTGCTGCACAATAGTAAAACATTAGTACATGCCAAATTCTTATGACCAAAATGAAATTACATGTTCAAAATTAGTATAGCCACTTACTCAATGCCGTTAGGCGTAATGATGGGTTTCTCCTCCTCAGAAGCAGGTTCGTCCACTGGGACACCCGATTCCCCACTTTTGGTAACCTTCTTCTGCTTCCACTGGGACACCCGATAGAGGACGGTGATTCCTTGCGTTGGCTCATATTGGTCAATCACCTACATTGAGAAGAGGTAAACAATTTAGTCAAGCATAATAAAAATACTAAGCATAATAAAGATATTAAACATAAATACTAAGCATAATAAAGATACTAAGCATAATAAAGATACTAAGCATAATAAAGATATTAAACATAAATACTAAGCATAATAAAGATACTAAGCATAATAAAGATACTAAACATAATCGAGGCATAAAAGACATAAAAGACCCTCACCATTCATCATCATCACTCTCATGTGTATGTCTTGGGTTCTCATCAGCACTATCAACATCACTATCACGTGAGAAGTAAGTTGGAGGTTCATCGCAGGGTGGAGGCTCATCGTTGCCATTGTCCGAATATAACTTGGTGAGCATATCAATGTCCTTTATATTCGTGACTACCTCACCACGAGTATGCGCATTGTTCTCGAGGTTCTCAAGATCTTGTAAGTCAAAGTCCCCAAAGTTCTCTTGTTCTTGATAGAAAACTCCCTCGTGTGTTTTAGGGTCAATGTTGTTGTAATCATCGTCGGAGGGCATGGGTAGCTTACCACGTGGCGATACCTGGAACACGACTTCCCAGCCCTTGAGTTCCTCTTTCTGACATGGGTAGGGTAAATAATAAACTTGTTTGGCTTGGTGGGCCACAATAAATACATCGGCTCCACTATAGGTGGTTGAAGGCCTAACTTCAACTAACCCAATGGAAGGGGTACTTCTATATCCACCACGTGGGTCGAACCAGTGGCATTTGAACACAACAAGCTTGAGTTCTAGGGGCGTATTATTGAACGTCAGCCCGTATACGTTTTGTAACCTTCCATAGTAATCAAAGTCATCGGCTCCTCTGGTGAAGACCCCGGTATTTACAGTTTTTGCATTTGGCCGACGGTTCTGGTAAGACTCTGTATGGAATCGATAACCATTCACATCATACTTCTCATACATCTCGACTTTACGGTTACAACCCTGGGAGACACATCTCAACTCATCCGACATCTCAACGTTGGGATCGGCTCCCTACAAGTTGCGTACAAATTGTGCATTAGTTACGTGTAATAAGAGGGACAAGTCACGGATTGCCAGGTAAGAGGGATAGGTTATAAATTACCTTTTCATAGAACCAAGACGTGAAATTTTTCTTTCTAGGGGCACCCACTTTCAGAAGGGTTTCCAACTCCGCGTCATCGGGATCCGTCGTTCCCGACCACATTTCATCTGTGAATTGGCTAAAAGGAGAAAATACGTATTAGATCGAAACCGAGTTACTAGTTGCAAATGAATTTGTTCACCATTTTACCTAAGGAAACTGGGCACTTGATTTTCTTCCTCATCTTCATTCTCACCGCGGACCACTTCCTTCATGTTCATAAGCACATAGAGCATTATGCAATCATTCTCTTCCTTTTTCAAGGTATAACTTGTTGCGCCACCGGCCTTGCCACCGGGACACTGGAAGAGGAGGAGCTTGGGGTCATGCTTCGGCTCGTCGACATTGTACCGACAGACCTGGTTATGCATAGTGGGAACATCATCGCCATAGTATGTTGTCGTGGCGTCTGTTATCTTCTGGAGGAGAGTTGCCTCAGCTATGCATGCTTCAATCTTATTTTTGTTTCCACATTTGGTTCGAATATACTTAAACTCTCTTTCAATACAAAACTGCCAACGAAACTACACCGGTCCACCCAAGAGTGCCTCGTTCGCGAGATGCACAATGAGATGTAACATCGGAGTAAAGAAGCCTGGCGGAAAGATCGTCTCTAACTTGCATAGCAACTCCGGCACTAGATCATGTAGCTTCTCAATCATCAAGGGACATATTTGCTTGGCACAGAGCGTGCGGAAGAAATGACTCAACTCCGCAAGCACTCGCCAGATATGCTCTGGGAGATACCCTCGAACCATCACCGGCATCAGCCGCTCAATCCATATATGATAGTCGTGACTCTTGAGCCCAGTGACTTTTCCAGTTGCCAAATTGACTCCCTTGCTCATATTCGAACAATAACCATCTGGGAACATCACGACGAATTTGAGCCACCCCAATGACTGCTTCTTTTGGAGGCTATCAAGGCAGTAGTAGGCATGTGGCTTGACCCAATTTTTTCGATTGCGTTCAGGAGGTTGCATGCATAGTCTCTTCCTATCACATAGCTCCTCAACATCGACTCTAGCCTTGACATTATCCTTTAACTTTTCAGGAATGTTCAGAATTGTGTAAAAGAGAGACTCTGCGACATTCTTTTCAGTGTGCATCACATCGATGTTATGGGGAAGTTCGCAGTCCTTGTAATACTTGAGCTTCGTTATGCCTGCCTCGTGTGTCCAGTTGTGCGTTTTTCCATATCCCTCAAACTGTGGGAAACCAGACTCGGTACGCACGAGAGCACGTAACTCGGCATCAACAGCAACACCATCGAACGTTGGTATCTCTTTTTCTTCAAGCACAACTTTGCCCTTGATGAAGTACTTTTTGTCTTGTCTGAACGGATGGTCTCCTTTGAGGTATGGTCGATGCATGTCAAATGCGGAATACTTTTTACCCGCCTTTAGCCAAAGGAACTCAAGTAGATGCCTGCACACTGGGCATGGCCACTTACCAGCTGTACACCATCCGCAGAATAGGGCGTACCCGGGCATGTCGTGCATGGAATAGTGGAACCAAACTTTCATGTAGAAGTTTGTCTTTGATGCACGGTCGTATGTCAACGTCCCGTGGTGCCAAGAGTGGTTCAGATCTTCCACAAGAGGTTGCATGTACACACTCAAATTCTTCCCCGGGTATTCAGGCCCTGGAATGATCAGCGACAGGAATATGGTCTTCATTTGCATTAGGGCTCCGGGAGGGAGATTGAGCGGCATAACAAACACGGGCCAGCAGCTATACGAGGCGGTCGACATACCATATGGATTGAATCCATCTGTTGCTATAGCAATTCTAACGTTCCGAGCCTCTCCTGCCTCATCGGGATGGTCTCTATCAAAGTTGTTCCATGCCTTACCATCAGATGGATGTCCCATCTTTACCCGTCCTTGCTCATCCTCATATCTCTTCCCCGTCTTGTGCCACGTCATCTGTGTGGCAGACTCCTTGGTCATGTAAAGCCGCTGGATTCTTTTTATGAATGGGAGATAACGAAGAATCTTCATGGCGACTTTTGTTTGCGTCTTCTGACCATCGTCTCCCACCTCATGATACCTAGAGGCCCCACACTTGCTACAGTAATTGTCATCCGCAAACTGTTTCCAGAACAAGAGGCAACCTTTTGGACAACAATCTATCTTTTGGTATTCCATGTTGAGCGCTCGCAGGATTTTCTTTGCTTCGTACATGGTTTTAGGCAGACAATGCCCTTCAGGCAACATGTTACCATATGTTTGCAGATGGTCTTCAAAGCATGAAGGGGTGTTGCCGTACTGGAGCTTTTTGGCTAGTGCTTGTGAGATGGCATCGAGCTGAGAAATCTTTGAACCCTCGTACAGAGGCCTCTTAGCCGAGGCCATCAAATCATAGAAGGCCTTCGCGCTTGGCTCCGGATCCTCTGGTTCACGAGGTTCCTCCAGTTCTGGCGGTTCATGTGAAGGTGGCGAATCTGGCATGTCGGCATCATGGAAATCATCTAGCAAATTTCTAATCCCATCGCCCTCATTGCCATTGATCCGTTGCCGCATCACCTCACCTCTATCACGTTCATACTGAGTAAAGTCAACCGTCGTGACGAAGTCCCGCATATAACCATATCTCCAAAGGTGTTTTTTCATTTCCTCCTTTGACTGACGATGACGCTTATTGCAATGAGCGCAAGGGCAAGTTGGACGAATGCCTGCCTTTGAACCACGCGCTAACTCCTTCACTAACAGATCAGTCTTCTATGTCCACTCATCTGTTCTATCAACAACACTAGTACGGCCACTGTATATCCACCCATTATCAGCCATCCTCTGTTTTTATTGGGAACCAAACAATAAACATAGCATTTCATATCAAATAATAGCATGAAACTAAATGCATCATATTTTCTATTTATATACCGAGAAAAACGCATAACCTACATCTCTAATAGGTATAGAGGGTCCTAGCAGCCGCCGGATCCGTAGATTGAGTAGGTTCTCCATGCTCTACCCTGTTCCAAGCCAGAATTTCGGCAGCACCTCCCCGCTGCTCTCCCGATACACGTCTCGGCAAAAAGCCAAGAGGATGTGCATCCGGAGAACAACGGGGAGGCGCTACCGAAATCCTGACTCGGACCAGGACAGAGCATGGAGAACGTACCCAACTACGCATCCGCCGACTGTCCCGTAAATGCCGCAAGCATTACGCTTCATAATATGCGACCTCTAATGCATATTTATCCGCGTAATGCTCGCAGACGGGATATGACACCTAGGTGACGCGACTTGACATGGAAATGGAATCTACTGACATCAAATATGCGAGGGAGGAGACGGAGTTGTAGCTCACCCTCGGCGGTAGAGGTAGTAGGCGACCTCCGGGACGGTGACCTCCAGGACGGGGACCTCCGGGACAGCGACCTCGACCTCCGGGACGGGGACCTCCGGGACAGCGACCTCCGGGACAGCGACAGGACCTAGTGAATGTAAATAGAGTCATGATTATAGCACAACAAGTAATATACTAGAACAACTAATATACTAGAACTAATTATACTAGAACTAATATACAACAAGTAATATAGTAGAAACTAATTATATAACAACAAGTAATTACCCTAAATAGGCAGGGAGGCAGAGGGAGGAGGGGAGGCAGGAAAGGAGGGGAGGCAGAGGGAGGAGGGAAGGAGGGGAGGCAGAGGGATGTGGGGAGGTGGGGAGGAGAGGAGGCAGAGGGAGGAGGGGAGGCAGGGAAGGAGGGAAGGAGGCAGGGAAGGAGAGGAGGCAGAGGGAGGAGGGGAGGCAGGGAAGGAGGGGAGGCAGAGGGAGGAGGGAAGGAGGGGAGGCAGGGATGTGGGGAGGTGGGGAGGAGGGAGCTGCCGGCGGGGAGGAGATGTGGGGAGGTGGGGAGGAGAGGAGGCAGAGGGAGGAGGGAGCTGCCGGCGGGGAGGAGATGTGGGGAGGTGGGGAGGAGAGGAGGCAGAGGGAGGAGAGGAGGGGGGAGCTGCTGGCGGGAGGTGGGGGAGGCACAGGAGGAGGGGGAGCGGCCGGCGGGAGGAGGGGGAGGAGGGGGAGCGGCCGGTGGAGGAGGGGGAGGAGGGGGAGCGGCCGGCGGGGAGGCGGGCGGCCGACGGGGAGCAGGCGGGCGGGAGCGGCCGGCAGGGAGGCGGGCCGGCGGGTAGGCGGGCGAGCGGGAGGGGGGCGGCCGGCGGGGAGGCGGGCCAGCGGCGGAGCAGCGGCAGCGGAGTAGGCAGGGGCTCGCGGAGTAGGCAGGACGGAGGAGGAGTGCGAAGTGCGTGTGTGGTCGCGGGGTAGGCAGCAGAGCCCCTTATCCACTTAAGTCAAGGCCGACGGCTTTCCCGTTGGCGTAGACAAACCCAAAAAAAAAGCCCCCAGATAGGCCGACGGCAAAGCCGTCGGCGTAGACTAAATAAAATTTAATAAAAAAATGTTTTTTTATTAAACTTCTAAAAAATATAATAATCTAAAAATATAATATTAAACTTCTATCTATAATTTTTTATGTAGTTATATAATGCAAGTTTTGGAGACATCCTCGTGCTCTCGTGCCCACGTAAACCCTAATCCGAAACCCTAATCACGTGCATGTATCGCATGTGCCGACGAACGGTCACACCCGGGAGCTAGGTTTTCCGTCTAGGGGCAATCCACCACCCTTGTGCATGTATGCTAGGGCCACACGCATGTTCCCGTGGCATCCCGGCACTCGGGCGGTCCTTTTCCGATGAAACCCTAATCCGAGGGCCCCGCGGGTCTACCCCCGTAGCATTCTCTGTACGAGGGTTGAACAACGCACTCTCTCGGTGGTTTAGGTTTGTTTGGGTCATATCTACATGGAAAACCAAGGATAGGCCCATGGTTCCACCGGTCTACCCTCGTTTGACCCGCGGCGGGAGCCTACTCCTACATGTCCAGCACACTTCTATAGGTGTTATCGCATGCAACGTGGACGGTCAAACCCCGGAGCTAGGTTTTCCATCTAGGGGCAATCCACCACCCTTGTGCATGTATGCTAGGGCCATACGCATGTTCCCGTGGCATCCCGGCACTCGGGCGGTCCTTTTCTGACAAAACCCTAATCCGAGGGCCCCACGGGTCTACCCCCGTAGCATTCTCCGTACGAGGGTTGAACAACGCACTCTCTCGGTGGTTTAGGTTTGTTTGGGTCATATCTACATGGAAAACCAAGGATAGGCCCAGGGTTCCACCGGTCTACCCTCGTTTGACCCGCGGCGGGAGCTTACTCCTACATGTCCAGCACACTTCTATAGGTGTTATCGCATGCAACGTGGACGGTCACACCCCGGAGCTAGGTTTTCCATCTAGGGGCAATCCACCACCCTTGTGCATGTATGCTAGGGCCACACGCATGTTCCCGTGGCATCCCGGCACTCGGGCGGTCCTTTTCCGACGAAACCCTAATCCGAGGGCCCCGCGGGTCTACCCCCGTAGAATTCTCCGTACGAGGGTTGAACAACGCACTCTCTCGGTGGTTTAGGTTTGTTTGGGTCATATCTACATGGAAAACCAAGGATAGGCCCATGGTTCCACCGGTCTACCCTCGTTTGACCCGCGGCGGGAGCCTACTCCTACATGTCCAGCACACTACTATAGGTGTTATCGCATGCAACGTGGATGGTCACACCCCGGAGCTAGGTTTTCCATCTAGGGGCAATCCACCACCCTTGTGCATGTATGCTAGGGCCATACGCATGTTCCCGTGGCATCCCGGCACTCGGGCGGTCCTTTTCCGACAAAACCCTAATCCGAGGGCCCCGCGGGTCTACCCCCGTAGCATTCTCCGTACGAGGGTTGAACAACGCACTCTCTCGGTGGTTTAGGTTTGTTTGGGTCATATCTACATGGAAAACCAAGGATAGGCCCATGGTTCCACCGGTCTACCCTCGTTTGACCCGCGGCGGGAGCCAACTCCTACATGTCCAGCACACTTCTATAGGTGTTATCGCATGCAACGTGGACGGTCACACCCCGGAGCTAGGTTTTCCATCTAGGGGCAATCCACCACCCTTGTGCATGTATGCTAGGGCCACACGCATGTTCCCGTGGCATCCCGGCACTCGGGCGGTCCTTTTCCGACGAAACCCTAATCCGAGGGCCCCGCGGGTCTACCCCCGTAGCATTCTCCGTACGAGGGTTGAACAACGCACTCTCTTGGTGGTTTAGGTTTGTTTGGGTCATATATACATGTAAAGCCAAGGATAGGCCCATGGTTCCACCGGTCTACCCTCGTTTGACCCGCGGCGGGAGCCTACTCCTACATGTCCAGCACACTTCTATAGGTGTTATCGCATGCAACGTGGACGGTCACACCCCGGAGCTAGGTTTTCCATCTAGGGGCAATCCACCACCCTTGTGCATGTATGCTAGGGCCACACGCATGTTCCCGTGGCATCCCGGCACTCGGGCGGTCCTTTTCCGATGAAACCCTAATCCGAGGGCCCCGCGGGTCTACCCCCGTAGCATTCTCTGTACGAGGGTTGAACAACGCACTCTCTCGGTGGTTTAGGTTTGTTTGGGTCATATCTACATGGAAAACCAAGGATAGGCCCATGGTTCCACCGGTCTACCCTCGTTTGACCCGCGGCGGGAGCCTACTCCTACATGTCCAGCACACTTCTATAGGTGTTATCGCATGCAACGTGGACGGTCAAACCCCGGAGCTAGGTTTTCCATCTAGGGGCAATCCACCACCCTTGTGCATGTATGCTAGGGCCATACGCATGTTCCCGTGGCATCCCGGCACTCGGGCGGTCCTTTTCTGACAAAACCCTAATCCGAGGGCCCCACGGGTCTACCCCCGTAGCATTCTCCGTACGAGGGTTGAACAACGCACTCTCTCGGTGGTTTAGGTTTGTTTGGGTCATATCTACATGGAAAACCAAGGATAGGCCCAGGGTTCCACCGGTCTACCCTCGTTTGACCCGCGGCGGGAGCTTACTCCTACATGTCCAGCACACTTCTATAGGTGTTATCGCATGCAACGTGGACGGTCACACCCCGGAGCTAGGTTTTCCATCTAGGGGCAATCCACCACCCTTGTGCATGTATGCTAGGGCCACACGCATGTTCCCGTGGCATCCCGGCACTCGGGCGGTCCTTTTCCGACGAAACCCTAATCCGAGGGCCCCGCGGGTCTACCCCCGTAGAATTCTCCGTACGAGGGTTGAACAACGCACTCTCTCGGTGGTTTAGGTTTGTTTGGGTCATATCTACATGGAAAACCAAGGATAGGCCTATGGTTCCACCGGTCTACCCTCGTTTGACCCGCGGCGGGAGCCTACTCCTACATGTCCAGCACACTACTATAGGTGTTATCGCATGCAACGTGGATGGTCACACCCCGGAGCTAGGTTTTCCATCTAGGGGCAATCCACCACCCTTGTGCATGTATGCTAGGGCCATACGCATGTTCCCGTGGCATCCCGGCACTCGGGCGGTCCTTTTCCGACAAAACCCTAATCCGAGGGCCCCGCGGGTCTACCCCCGTAGCATTCTCCGTACGAGGGTTGAACAACGCACTCTCTCGGTGGTTTAGGTTTGTTTGGGTCATATCTACATGGAAAACCAAGGATAGGCCCATGGTTCCACCGGTCTACCCTCGTTTGACCCGCGGCGGGAGCCTACTCCTACATGTCCAGCACACTTCTATAGGTGTTATCGCATGCAACGTGGACGGTCACACCCCGGAGCTAGGTTTTCCATCTAGGGGCAATCCACCACCCTTGTGCATGTATGCTAGGGCCACACGCATGTTCCCGTGGCATCCCGGCACTCGGGCGGTCCTTTTCCGACGAAACCCTAATCCGAGGGCCCCGCGGGTCTACCCCCGTAGCATTCTCCGTACGAGGGTTGAACAACGCACTCTCTTGGTGGTTTAGGTTTGTTTGGGTCATATATACATGGAAAGCCAAGGATAAGCCCATGGTTCCACCGGTCTACCCTCGTTTGACCCGCGGCGGGAGCCTACTCCTACATGTCCAGCACACTTCTATAGGTGTTATCGCATGCAACGTGGACGGTCACACCCCGGAGCTAGGTTTTCCATCTAGGGGCAATCCACCACCCTTGTGCATGTATGCTAGGGCCACACGCATGTTCCCGTGGCATCCCGGCACTCGGGCGGTCCTTTTCCGACGAAACCCTAATCCGAGGGCCCCGCGGGTCTACCCCCGTAGCATTCTCCGTACGAGGGTTGAACAACGCACTCTCTCGGTGGTTTAGGTTTGTTTGGGTCATATCTACATGGAAAGCCAAGGATAGGCCCATGGTTCCATCGGTCTACCCTCGTTTGACCCGCGGCGGGAGCCTACTCCTACATGTCTAGCCCACTTCTATAGGTGTTATCGCATGCAACGTGGACGGTCACACCCCGGAGCTAGGTTTTCCATCTAGGGGCAATCCACCACCCTTGTGCATGTATGCTAGGGCCACACGCATGTTCCCGTGGCATCCCGGCACTCGGGCGGTCCTTTTCCGACGAAACCCTAATTCGAGGGCCCCGCGGGTCTACCCCCGTAGCATTCTCCGTACGAGGGTTGAACAACGCACTCTCTCGGTGGTTTAGGTTTGTTTGGGTCATATCTACATGGAAAACCAAGGATAGGCCCAGGGTTCCATCGGTCTACCCTCGTTTGACCCGCGGCGGGAGCCTACTCCTACATGTCCAGCACACTTCTATAGGTGTTATCGCATGCAACGTGGACGGTCACACCCCGGAGCTAGGTTTTCCATCTAGGGGCAATCCACCACCCTTGTGCATGTAGGCTAGGGCCACACGCATGTTCACGTGGCATCCCGGCACTCGGGCGGTCCTTTTCCGGCGAAACCCTAATCCGAGGGCCCCGCGGGTCTACCCCCGTAGCATTCTCCATACGAGGGTTGAACAACGCACTCTCTCGGTGGTTTAGGTTTGTTTAGGTCATATCTACATGGAAAACCAAGGATAGGCCCATGGTTCCACCGGTCTACCCTCGTTTGACCCGCGGCGGGAGCCTACTCCTACATGTCCAGCACACTTCTATAGGTGTTATCGCATGCAACGTGGACGGTCACACCCCGGAGCTAGGTTTTCCATCTAGGGGCAATCCACCACCCTTGTGCATGTATGCTAGGGCCACACGCATGTTCCCGTGGCATCCCGGCACTCGGGCGGTCCTTTTCCGACGAAACCCTAATCCGAGGGACCCGCGGGTCTACCCCCATAGCATTCTCCGTACGAGGGTTGAACAACGCACTCTCTCGGTGGTTTAGGTTTGTTTGGGTCATATCTACATGGAAAACCAAGGATAGGCCCATGGTTCCACCGGTCTACCCTCGTTTGACCCGCGGCGGGAGCCTACTCCTACATGTCCAGCACACTTCTATAGGTGTTATCGCATGCAACATGGACGGTCACACCCCGGAGCTAGGTTTTCCATCTAGGGGCAATCCACCACCCTTGTGCATGTATGCTAGGGCCACACGCATGTTCCCGTGGCATCCCGGCACTCGGGCGGTCCTTTTCCGACGAAACCCTAATCCGAGGGACCTGCGGGTCTACCCCCGTAGCATTCTCCGTACGAGGGTTGAACAACGCACTCTCTCGGTGGTTTAGGTTTGTTTAGGTCATATCTACATGGAAAACCAAGGATAGGCCCAGGGTTCCACCGGTCTACCCTCGTTTGACCCGCGGCGGGAGCCTACTCCTACATGTCCAGCACACTTCTATAGGTGTTATCGCATGCAACGTGGACGGTCACACCCCGGAGCTAGGTTTTCCATCTAGGGGCAATCCACCACCCTTGTGCATGTATGCTAGGGCCACACGCATGTTCCCGTGGCATCCCGGCACTCGGGCGGTCCTTTTCTGACGAAACCCTAATCCGAGGGACCCGCGGGTCTACCCCCGTAGCATTCTCCGTACGAGGGTTGAACAACGCACTCTCTCGGTGGTTTAGGTTTGTTTGGGTCATATCTACATGGAAAACCAAGGATAGGCCCATGGTTCCACCGGTCTACCCTCGTTTGACCCGCGGCGGGAGCCTACTCCTACATGTCCAGCACACTTCTATAGGTGTTATCGCATGCAACGTGGACGGTCACACCCCGGAGCTAGGTTTTCCATCTAGGGGCAATCCACCACCCTTGTGCATGTATGCTAGGGCCACACGCATGTTCCCGTGGCATCCCGGCACTCGGGCGGTCCTTTTCCGACGAAACCCTAATCCGAGGGACCCGCGGGTCTACCCCCGTAGCATTCTCCGTACGAGGGTTGAACAATGCACTCTCTCGGTGGTTTAGGTTTGTTTAGGTCATATCTACATGGAAAACTAAGGATAGGCCCAAGGTTCCACCGGTCTACCCTCGTTTGACCCGCGGCGGGAGCCTACTCCTACATGTTCAGCACACTTCTCTAAGTGTTATCGCATGCAACGTGGACGGTAGTTTAGGTTTGTTTATGTCATACCAATATACTTTTTTGGCCTTTACAAGGGTACATATGCGATAACCTTCACTCGGTGGAGGGTTTCTCCAAATAGTGGGTTCGATGCCCGAGGGTCCCCAAAAGAGAGGGGTTTCTAGGGTTTCCCAATAGATAGGGTTCGGTTCCCCGTGGTCCATAAAAAATGAGATATCTTACAATCACCAAGTTATTTATAAATTACATCTACATTAAAATTACAGTGGGAAATAAATTATGCAACTATTTAAATATTATAATTTGGAGTAAAGTAGTAAAAGTACCTACCTAGGCCGACGGCATTGCCGTCGGCGTACACGTGCTGGCCAGATAGGCCGACGGCCTGGCCGTCGGCGTATCGACGCGCCTAACGCCGTTGCCCACGCCCGTCAGGTGGGACGGGTGGTAGGGACACGTGGCATCATACGCCGACGGTACCTTTACGCCGACGGTCGCCGTCAGATGTAGGTAACTGGAGGCCGACGGTTTTATATACGCCGACGGCGGCCGTCGGGGGGTTTCGCCCTACGCCGACGGCCACCTGGCCCAGCTGACGAGCCCGCCCAGTTACACCGACGGGCCCGACCTTTAGCCGTCGGCGTAAAATAAGGCCGTCGGCGTTTCTTGTTATTCCTGTAGTGTCAATTTGACAGTTCTTAAAGAGGAACCGAGTCCATTGAATAACTCAACTCCTACTGTAAACAGGCAAACTTGACACACGGTGAGACTGACATATTGGCTGATCTGTTTACATGGTGAATAACAAAACTAGAGAGAGAAAAAAAGCTAGCCCGGCCTTGAATTTCTAAGAAAACTGGCGCAACCGTTTGTGTGCAAGAACTGCCACGCGAGTCGCAGAGATTAACAATCTCCGACCAATCAACTTCCATAACCACTCGCGTAAAAACTACTGCTCGCTGCATGTCTGTGACACATACACGTGTCATACGTGCTGTTCATATATGTCATTGGAGGCACAGGCCGAATAAAAGTTCAGTGCAATTTTTCTCTGTGAATAAATTAGGGGCATCATTAGTAGGTCACTGGAAATTCAAGAGAAATTTTAGCAATTTGATCTCTGTACAACTCAGAATCCTTCCCTTCTCCTTAAACCATGCTGCTGACAAATCTTCTACTCCCTCCGATCCATATTACTTGTCATTAAAATGGATGTGTCTAATATTAAAACATGTCTAGATACATCCATTTTAGTGACAATTAATATAGATCGGAGGGAGTAATTGTTCCCCCTCCCGCTTTTACCATGTCCCTACACGTCTTTCTCGGTCCTTCACCAGCTTGCGGATTTACCCTTCTACTATCACATGACTCTTCCCAAATAAGGATAACCACATTTTCTTCCACCCACCCACCCCAACCCCTAGAACTGCCGATCATGTCTCTGCCTGGACCATCCTCTAACCCCAAAGGGAACACAATTTCGTGTCTAGCATCGATGCCCCATTCTCACCCTAAATTAAACCGTGTGAACTTGAAACCCTTAACTCCAACCTCGCCTCCATCGGCACTAATGGGTTTGCTATATCTATCTCGAAATCCAACCTCCCGTCTTTGCAGAGAGCCGATACTCCTTGTTGTTGCATATTCCACCTCATTTCTCGACACATGGAGCAAGCATGACGAAGGAAATTTTTTGTAGTTAAGTACTTCCTCCGTTTCAAAATCACTAGTGGAAAACATGTCTTAGGTTCTATCTGCACAAAGCCAGGAGTCTCGGCCTGTCAGGAACCGTGACTAGTGCTAGCACTAGTCCCGGGCCATGAGGCCTCCAACGGTTAGAAATGGCCGTAGACACTAGTCCCGGGCCGGACCAGAGCGAACCAGGACTAGAGAGGAGGGGCCTCTGGTCCCTTTTGGCAGTCCCGAGCCCAAAACCGGGACTAGAGCCCGTTGCGGCCCAGGACTACAGGCCTGTTTTCCACCAGTGAATATAAGATGTTTTAGTTTTGTGAAGCAAATGTATCTAGACTACTTTTAGTATATAGGTTCAGTCAGGTTTGAAATAAATCTACAGACTAAAAAAAGTCTAGATATATTTTATTTATAAACCTAAAACATTTTATATTTTAAAACGGAGGGAGTACATGTGAATTAACAAAATGTGAAGAAAACTACCGTTTATTGGCAGTTCGGTAGTCACGTCATCTGTACTTGTATTGTTATACGGTTCTTAATGTTTAAACTTCATAGTTCTTAGTGTTAAATTTGAAGTTATTTCTCCGTAACATGAGAAATATTTAGCAAAACTGAAATAAAATTGCAGCAAAGCTGCACGAGCACATTTTTATGGGCGAACAATAAAAAACTTAGAACGCAGGTGAGAGTCACGAAGCCAGCTTGGCATTGGGCTAAATGGCATGCATGAGCGATGGCATCGCAGCGCAGCTGTGACACATTTGATGGGTACATGAAACGCACGAGCGTCGTGTATATAGACCCATGGGAGTCGCGCAGGCGAGCTCACCACCTCGACCTCTCGTCCGCCATGGCTCCACTTTTCCACGTGGACGCCCTCCTCCCGAGCTCCATCTCCCCCAAAATCGACTCCATCCTCCACTCCCACATCTACCCGCAGGTCGGCCACGTCTTCCGCGCCGTCGCCAAGTTCAAGGCCCTGCTCACCGACGTGATACTCAGCAAGAAGAAGAGGACGGCTGCCGGCCGGTCCACGAATAGGAGCCGCGGCAAGAAGCGGTCGAGCAAGATCGCCGCCTTCGTGAAGATGCAGTTCACGGCCGGCTCCTCCCCGGCCCGAGCGAGGCATGAGCTGGAGTACGCCAGCCGCTCGTCGTACCGCGAGTACTCGGCGGCGGTGTGGAACGCGGCGGCCACGGAGGGGGAGGAGGAGGTGGTGGAGGTGTGCGACGACGACGAAACGGCGGAGTGCGGGTACCTGTGCTGGCTGGAAGAGGAGGAGGAGAAGCCGGGGGAAGAAGACGCCGGCGAGGGTGATGTGGCGGTGAACGAGATCGACAGACTGGCGGAGAAGTTCATCGCGAGGTTCCACGCCAAGTTCCTGCTGGAGAAGCAGGAGTCGTACCGGAGGTACCAGCAGGAAATGATCGCCAGGAGCATCTGATCGATCGGTCATCAAGATATCCAAGACATGGCATATTTTGAGCAGATGAAACTTTCAATGGTATATATGAAGTTTTTTGTAACATTTTCGGTTTATCCTTGTAAATTATTGGAGCATCATACTATGAGCAATTGAGAACAGAGAAATAGTCCTGCTAATTAGTTCCTGGGCATGGAATGCTTGGCATTGTGAATAGACCTTCGCTACCAGAGCATCTCTAATGGATGACCTATTATAGGACATGCGAAAAAAATTATAGGGCAGCCGTTTTGGGCACAAAAGTGATTTTTGGTTTTTCAAATGATGTATTTTAGGGCAGAAACTATCTAGCAAATGATCAAAACACACATTCAAACTTCAATTTCAAACACCAATACACTTGTTCTATGTTTGTCCGTTTGCGCCCTAAAAATCAGGTTTGGGGGGCATGAAGCTAATATAGATCATCCATTATAGATGCTCTCACAAGGGTACAATTGTTCTGTGTCTGTCCATAGTCCATACTCATATGACTCTTAATTGGAGGTTGGGGGATCCTGTTTTATTCTTGTGCTTGTTGAAAAGGTCTTGCAAAGCGATGATGAATCGTTCATGGACTTCATTTATCTGCAATCATCACATACACACTTGCGTCATTACATATATGTACGAAATCCTTAGGTTGTTTTCTTAAGAACTAGCATGGCGTCCCACAGAAAATGTTTTCAATTATCCATAGGCTATTACATACCTTCGCATAATTATATCTTATTTTAAATTACTTAAAGAGTAAATATTTGTGATGAGTATCTAGAATAGTGTGGTCAAAATTTTCAAACCTACTAGCAACTTGTATATAGAATACTGAGGTTCATCAAATAGAATGATCAAAATTGTGATGAATATACATTCTATTTTTTTTAAGTATTGGAGGGTCAACATCTACTCCTTGAGAGGGAGAGGAGATTGAGAGGTTGTTGAAGTCTCCCCTCCCTTCCCCTTTGTGCTTATGCTTTGTGCTCGAGAGTTCGTGCCTACTCAATTCCAATCCTTTAAGGAAACTTAGTGGGATTTGTAAGATATT
This sequence comes from Avena sativa, assembly GCA_916181665.1. Lineage (NCBI taxonomy): Eukaryota > Viridiplantae > Streptophyta > Magnoliopsida > Poales > Poaceae > Avena > Avena sativa. Next base: position 402,960,310 of record OV702280.1, read on the forward strand.
TTCTTGATTTTTTTTAAATGTATCCCAAATCCAAGTGAATATACAAACTAGTTGTAACTATTGGAGGTTCAAGCCCTACATAACTACGTGTTACCTGGATGCTTTATGGTAGGAGTCAAGAATATGTTCTTGTTTCGAGATAACTTACTTTGTGTGAAGATCTACTTGAGGTGATTGGGCACGGATTTGGTGACATACACTCAAGGAAATATAAGTGGATTTTATTTAACCTCATGACACTTTATCTGAAGCTCTCCAATGATGATAACAGGTTGCGGCAAGAACTCGACATGGGGACTACATCCTTGTCGTTGCAATTTTCTAACTCAACTCCTTTACACTGTGTGATATACTCTTCTGCAAGCTTATTTTCATGTAATCGCATGTTTGGGGGGGGGGGGGGGGGTGCTTATGGGCAACTTGTACAAAAAAAATTCTAAACTTTGTTAACTAAATTTTAGTTGTCCTATTCACCGCTCTCTTGTCTATATTGTGACCTTTCAAAGGGCCCACTTTGTTTTTTTGCAAAATTCCACAGATCTATTAGTAACCATCATCAGCTACAAAGAGTGCTAAAAGTAATAAAAACTATAAATAGGTCGATGTACCATCTAGCAATGACTACTGCCACTAGCACAAGCAGAAGGCGCGTTGCAGTTGTCATTGTTACTTTGTTAAATATTCATCAACTAAGCCAAAATAACAAGCTCATATTTTTATTATTTTGCACTTTTCGAAATAGCAACCATTTGTTTCTGATTTATACTCACATGATCCTTGGGGCCTTGTGGGATGGTGCAAGGAAAATACTATGCGCAAAAAAAACACTATTGAAAGTGTAACAAGGTTTGTCACCTCATCCATGGTAGGCTGATCATTTTTCTTGAATTCTATTGGTGTTCCAACAAACACATGCATAGGTGATCCGAAAGGGATATGTGTCCTACATAAACAAGTATATTCGGTCATATTTAATTTTTTATCAATATGTATATATAAACAAGTATACATTCAGTCATGCATAATTTTAGTTGTCCTATTCACCGCTCTCTTGTCTATATTGTGACCTTTCAAAGGGCTCACTTTGTTTTTTTGCAAAATTCCACAGATCTATTAGTAACCATCATCAGCGGTACAAAGAGTGCTAAAAGTAATAAAAACTATAAATAGGTCGATGTACCATGTAGCAACGACTACTGACACTAGCACATGCAGAAGGCGCGTTGCAGTTGTCATTGTTACTTTGTTAAATATTCATCAACTAAGCCAAAATAACAAGCTCATATTTTATTATTTTGCACTTTTCGAAATAGCAACCATTTGTTTCTGATTTATACTCACATGATCCTTGGGGCCTTGTGGGATGGTGCAAGGAAAATACTATGCGCAAAAAAAAACACTATTGAAAGTGTAACAAGGTTTGTCACCTCATCCATGGTAGGCTGATCATTTTTCTTGAATTCTATTGGTCTTCCAACAAACACATGCATAGGTGATCCGAAAGGGATATGTGTCCTACATAAACAAGTATATTCGGTCATATTTAATTTTTTTATCAATATGTATATATAAACAAGTATACATTCAGTCATGCATAAACAAGTATACAGTAAACATGCATAGGTCCTATATGTGTATGTGCGCGTCTAAATAATGCTGGTTAAATAAAAAGTATTAAATCTCGTATTCTAGAAAAAAGTGTGTTTGGAACATAAGATGATCAATGTCATGACAACAAGCCGAAAACACCGAATTACCCAAATTTTCCCCAGAAGACAATTGGGGGAGATTTGATTGCTCTAGCGATCTTCAGAAGTGATATACTTTTGGGCCTCCACCAATTGTAAAGATTTCCCTAATTGGATAACAAAGAGTAATAAGATAATCCATGGTTAAGAAACTGAAGAGTGAAGCTAAAAGAGTATACTTATAGAAATAAGGAACTGCCATGAAATGTTTGGAACCAATGGTGTCATAAGCTCAGTTTGATATTGCGGTGTGTTATAATATGTGTAGTTGTACAACCTTATTATTTGTATTTTGCCAGGAAATCTTTGGAACCAAATTCTATCACTAGCTCAGTTTGAAATGTGGTGTGTTATATTGTATACAACTTGATTTCTACATTTTACCGCTTTCTTAAGTAACATTTTCTATTTTTGTGGAGACAATTTCTCATATAATATTGTAAAATAAGTTAGGCAAAACACAACTAAAAACCATATTGTTGATAATAATCGACAGAATGTTTGCTCACTTCCGCATCAATGCGATTACAAGAAAATTGCTAGGGAAAAAAAGATGTGGGTCCAAGAAACTTTGTCCCGTGGCAGCCAAAAAAAAGCCAGGAGTTTCTACCCACGTATGCTGGAACATTAAATGGTTGCCGATGTGTTTGTTCCACGGGACTAAAATTCGCATGTTCGCTCCCTATAAATTTGGGTATTTCTTTTGCGAGAGTACAAAGTGACACACATTTTCCAAACACATGGAAATATTAGATGCACCACCGTCCTCACTTAACATTGCTACACGATTCCCCCACTTAACGCATATGTGTGCATGCACTATAATTAAATAAAACACATTGTATCAATCCCTAAGGATTGAACCTGGGTGGGTGAGAATTTTGACGGTTAGGTTTACAGAGACCGGACAAAAGGTCATTATCGCATCATATGTGTTCCACATATATCCTCGTACATCAATGTCATATTTGATCTTCCACATTGATTTTTCATTTGGCAATAAAGACTAGACTTCTATCCCATATGTCTGGAGGATACACACATATGAGAATTTTTACCTATGGGGGGGCGATGCAGTGGTATTTTTTTGACCAATCAAGGATGACATGCTCAACCTAAAGGGAATTCTACAGAACTTTAGGGAAGTCACTGGATTTAATTCCAGCATATCAAAAGCACCATCGCCCCTATCCAATGCCAGAACATTGATCATTACCCAAGGCGCAGTTTTCCAACTCATCATGGATAAGATGGTTTTGAAGCTAGCACCTTGGCTTAATTGGAAGATTCATCAACATGGCGGGTCACACAACACGATCATTAAGTCTACCCTAACCTATCTACACATCTTCCCTCACAGTCGTGAAATTCGGCAAAGGAACAATCAAACTCTTCATGAAGAAGTGAAGAAGCTAATGTGGCCTACAAAAGAGGACGTCTCAGGGAGGCAATGCAAGGTGAAATGGCCTAGGGTCTGTAGGCAGAAATCCATGGGAGGACTTTGCATCATGGATCTAGAAAAATTCTCCCAATCCTTTGGCTTTGGTGGTTTTGGAACAAATGGGTCTTGTGTCACATGCCTTGGGTGGGGTTCCCACCTCTCGGCAACGATATGGATGCCATGCTCTTCTCGAGACCAACCTCCATATCCTTGGGGGTGGAAAAAGTTCTAAATTTTGGCTTTAGCTTGGCTAAATGGATCTTGTCTAAAAGACTCGTCGCCTCTGCTTTTTAGGGCTTGCAAAAGGATAAACATGATTGTAGATCAGGCCAGTTAGCACAAGACCTGGATGCTCGACCTCAACATCCAGCTCTTCACAAAACATTACATGGTTGAGTTTGTCGACCTATTAATCAAAAACCACCATGTGGCTCTTCTTATTGACATGAATGTCACCATAACTTGAAGCTCTGCTCTGATGGCATAAGTCGTTTTCCTTGGCCCTACCATACCCAATTCACCATCGGCTCCACCCCATATCCGGGGTGCCCCATGGTTTGGAAGGTTTGGGCGCCATCAAAATCCGAAATATTTTCCAAGGTGACCCTCGAGAAACAACTATGGACAACCTATCATCTTGCAGTAATAGAATGGCCCCATTACCCACTATGACAACTATGTAAAGTGGTCCCCGAAACTACAACTCGCGAATGTTTTGAATTGCGCTGCTCTAAGAGAATCTGGCCAGGTAATGCCATGTGGATTGGGCATCCACAACTCTTCACACCTCCAAGCACATATGTTAACATGGTCGTTCGTTGGGAGGCTTGGGTATCATAGCCGGGAGCTCCATCCAAAGGGCTCAACACGGTGATCACATTGGTGTGCTGGAAATTAGGAATGAAAGGAATTCTAGGGCTTCAACAACACCTCTGCAATGCCTTTCGTGGTTTCGGAAAGAATTAAAAACGAAACAAGAGCCAGAATTGTAGTACTGGCAAAGAACCCCGCGCACCTAGTGCCATAGTTTCGGGAATACATTTTTGTGGTGATGTGATGTTCTTTATTTTCTTTTTGGCCTAGGCTCCCCATGTTTTCCTCCTCTTAAAGCAATGAAAAGGCGGAGCTCCTTCCTAAGTGCACTTTTGAGCGAAATACATTTCGGTTTTCAATTCAATTTTTAAGCCATTAGATTTAATTGGACGGATGTGTTTAACCCTAACTTGTATATTCATATTGATTAGTACTCCCTCTGTCTTAAAATATAAGATCTTTTAGCTTTGTGAACCAAATGTATCTAGACTTCTTTTAGTATATAGGTTGACTTAGGTTTGGAGTGAATCTACATACTAAAAAAAGTCTAGATACGCTTTCTTCACAAACCTAAGACATCTTATATTTTGAAACAGAGAGAATACCATGGATATGCGTAACGTATATACTATATGCAAGCAGTAATAAAAAATGTGGATGTTAATTACTTGTCCAAAGCAGAAAACTGGGACTAGAGGGCAGCCAGTTTGCAGGGCTATCTTAACGAAGCCTTTTCTTGATCTGATGAAAGCAACCTGCCAAAAAAATCAGGAAGTATTCATTATTAGTAGTATTTAGCATTTTATAAACTGTATGTTTGCTATATGAAGTGGGGCAAGAAGGTAGTTGCAAATTAGGTAAAACCTCGGAGTCATGGTCATGATCCATGTGTAGCATCTCACGCAGGCCTCCCGGCACCACCGCGCAACTATAACCGGATGTGAGATAGTGGCAGAAATTCTCCCTTGACGCCGGAACTAGCCCCAGCCACGTCCATATCTGCCTCTGGAAAGGCGTGTAGAAGGCCTAAATTGAACATCATTTTGTTAACTACCAAAACGTTGAATTTTTGTACTCACTTCGATCCATATTACTTATCGTTGAAATGGATGTATCTAGCACTAAAACATGTCTAGATACAGCTATTTTAGTGACAAGTAATATGAATTAGAGGGAGTAGCAAGGCTCGTCTGCTTTAAGTTAGCAGTAGTAGAGTATATACATACCGCGCTACTTGCTAGAATCTTCAACTTTGGTGTAGGCATAAACCCCATGCGGGCTGAGAGGACCCACAATCCCAAGGGCCAAGCGCTGTGCGGCTCGTATGCAAAAACTGCAAGTTAAGAAGAAATCCAATCGCCCTCTCTTTTAAAACATAAGATGTTTTAATTAACTTTGTAAAAAAAATATATCTAGATCTTTTTTAGTGTGTAGATTCAGAGTGAACCTACAAACTAAAAGAGTGTCTAGATATATCATTTTACAAAGCTAAAACATCTTATATTTTGAAACAGAGGGAGTATATGTTTGTGAGATTAGAGAATCCATCGATGAGGTTAATTACCTACCGTAAGCTGTGTTTGGATCGAATGCAGCGTAGTCCTCCACATGCAGAGTGATTGGGAAGTAGTGGACCGCGTGCTTGCAGATGAACCTGGCGATGCTGCGGCCCAATCTGCTGGTGTAACTCACAGGAGCGAACGCGAGGAACAGCTGCGTGCCTAGCACCCTGCAGCATGCATGCACATACTAAATCTTACAGGTAGCAATAATGGCAGCTAATGGAGTAGCAGAAGACAGACTAATTAAGGAGAAGAAGTAGTCCATACAAGGCGGCAGTGCGCTTGTGGAAGAAGAAGACCGACGCCAAGACGAGTAACAGATTGAAGTGGATGGCTCCAAGCCACAGTGTCAAAGCCACCGTGGTGCGCACCGGCGAGTGAGGAGGAGGCGCCGCTGGTGGCCGGAACACCGTCGTGCCGTCCGCCGCCTCCTCCCGGACGACCGCATTCATGTAAGCTGCGCCGCTGCTTCGCTCGCCGCCGGCTGCGCCCATGGGAACTGGAAACTAAACGTGCCTATCAACTAGTAGCATGCATGAAACCCGCCACCGGATCGTACGCAATAAAGAGGAACGAAATAGTGAAGAGAAATAGAAACACACATCTCTGTCGACGGAAGGCACCCAGCTGCTTGATTATAAAGCCACGAACGGCAAAGCCAGATTTTTTCAGATTTCGAACGACAACCTAGCACACCGATCGTTGACAAGCCAGACGACAAATGAAGTCCAATCAGCTGCATGGGCTCCCTGCCGTACCATCAGGCTTGTCCCCGCCCGCCCATTCGTCAGCATTACACGAATAATCAGGGACAAATTAAACGCGAAAATATTAGGTATTCCACTAGTTTTCGGGAGAACCCAGTCATACACTTTCATTACGTACGTTATCGTCATGACGACTGTAAATGGTCGAATGTCATGGCCTTTTTTCGGTCTCCAGGCTCCGCCCACAAAACACATAGCAATGACGGATTATTTTTCTGCTAGTCATCAGTGAGTCCTGCGGGGATCAGTTTACGACTTATAGGTGATGGTCTTTTTTTTTTCTCCTTAGCACGTTAATAGCTATGTACTTTCGACTTTCTGCCGCTAAGTCTGCTGTGGCGCTAATAGCATCTCCACTCGCCTATCAGCAGGCCGATCCAGACATCGAAAATTAGTTTAGTCGCGTATCCAAGGACCTGTTTTCGTCCGGATTTCGGCGTGTTTTGGTCTGGCCTATCCAGGCTGAACCTAGAATCCTGGGTACGTCCTGGAAACGCCAGACGAAACGAATTTGGCAAGTGGACGCGCCTAGTCACACATATTCGCCCTTATTCATTCAAAGTTCGCCCATATAGACCATATTCGTCCAAAGTTCGTCCACGTAGACCATATTCGCCCAAAATTCGGGCATATTCGCCCAAAGTTCGTCTGTATCGCCCATTATTCGTCCAAATTTCGCCCAAAGTTGTCCATATAGACCAGATTTTTCCAAAGTTCGCCCAAAATTCGAGCATATTCGCCCAAAGTTGGTCTGTATCGACCATATTCGCCCATATAGACCATATTCGCCTAAAATTCGGGCATATTTGCTCAAAGTTCGTCTGTATCGCCCATATTCGCCCAAAGTTTGCCGAAATTTGTTAAATTTTAGCCAACGCGGGACTCGCCTGGGCGAGTGGGAAACTAGGCGTACCCAGGCCAAAATCAAGCTCCGTCCGGCCCAAAAAAAGATCTGGATTTTGGCCTGGGTTCGCCCAACAAGTGGAGATGCTCTAAGCCTTTTCGCAATAGTGATTGGCGTCATATTCGTCAAGGATGGGATTATTGTAAGTGTGTTGAATATGTGTATAGGCTGTATTTGGACTTGGATTACACATAATGTTTGGTGTTTGAGTCGGGCACTTGTAGCATATCGAAATATATAAAAGCACCAAGAGTAGTCAAACTAGACTAGATGCAAGCCAGATTAGATACAAGATCGAGTTTAGAGTACGGTCTGGTGCCTGTGGCAGGGGCGTTAGATAGGTGTGGCGTTGTAGGTTCGGTATGTTTGTACACCATGGCAGCTTGTTATCGATGAATACTATGATGAGTATCTAGGGAGGAGTGCTCGTAAAACATGCTCTGTAGATATAGGCGGTTATCCCTGAACTATGTAACTGTTAGAGTATTGTACGTATACGATTGTTATGGTAGTTTAGGATAGTTAGGACTTTAGCCTAACTTGACTTGTACTCCAAGATAATCCATGTACGTCTATATATACTCGTCCATGAGGCTTAATAATACATTCAACATATTACGCCAATCTCATAATCTTACATGGCATCAGCCTAAACCGATCCAAAACCTAGCCGCCGCCGGCACGCTTCCGCCGCGCCGCTCCCGGGGAGGTCGATCTCCATGATCTCCGCCGGGGGCCGCGCAACCCGTACGCAGGGTTCGTCCGCCGATCCGTGATCGGCTGCCCTGCAAGTTTTTTTTTCCGATCTCTTGATCGGTTTTCTTTTTTGGTTTACCGATCTTAGATCGGATTGCGTCGCCCATTGTTCTCGTCATCGCCGCGCCTCTACTCCGACCATCGGCACCGACAATCTACCGTGGACGGCTGCTACGCCTTCCTTGGAAGGCTGTCGCGGCTGCCCCCTCGGATTGTCTTCGTCGTCATCGTCCGGGACTTCACCGACAACGCCACCATTGACTCCGATCTACGCGTCGTCCACGCCGTGGTGCATAAGGTGCACCGTCGGTCTGATCAACCGATCCCGCGCCTATCTACGCCAAGCACGTCCTCGAGCACGCGCCTACCACCGATCGAGCTACGGGCTAACGCTGCGCCGCCCGAGGTTTGGTCCATGCTACCGGCTTCCAACGCGCATTCCTTGGCGTGTACGTCGCTGGTGGTCTCCCAGCCGCCGCAACGACTTGCGCCCTGCAGCTATGCCGCACCCTCGGGTCATAGCGTCGCTGCACGCAGTCTACTTCGTCGTCCTAGTGCATCAACGTCCTCGGCTTTTACCGTGCCTACTCCTACATGCGTGGATCGCCGCCTTCTGCACGTGGTCTTCGTCACGTTGCCGGGGTCTTCTTCGCCTACTTCGAGTACCGCCGCCGCGCCTCTCTAGGCGTCCAGCATGACCACTTCAGGTCGCCGTTGGTTTCGCCGCCTTCTAGGTCTTCTCCACATCGACCTCGTCAGCATCATCATACAATACTGACGCACAGGTTCATGATGGCAACCACCCCTGCATGCCTGGTATTGGCAACACCGGTGTGTGCCTTCGTCCCCGACGCGTTCCCGAGTCTGGCAAACTCGCGCCGGACGCCTCGTCTTTGTCGGCATGATAACGTCTTCTTCGGCATCGACACCTTCCTCTACGACTGCCTCGACCGCATCAGCGATGCATTCTTCTTGGCATACTAGGTTCTGGCAGAACCAAGTTGTGCCTTCGTCCCCGACGTGCGCCTAGTTCTGGCAAAACTTTGGCGCCGATCGTACCCGACGGCTCGGACTGCATCGACTTCGGCATTGATCGACACCTTCGACCTGCCTCGACGTTTCTCCGTCATCCTCTTCGCGTACTATGCGCTTGAGGCTTCATGTGCGGCTACATCGACACCGGCAACCCCGACCACGATATCGACCACGGCGACCCTTCGCACGGCTACATCGACCTCGGCACCGCTCCACGCTCTCCGCTCCCTCGACATTGGCACAAGGGCTTCCACCTCGCTTGAGCTTCATCAGCCTCCTCTATAGTCCAAGAATCCGCGCCGCGACATCGTCTACGACACTCCCGCTGCGACTGCGGGAGGGATGTCAGCCTACTGGTCTACTTCGGCACTCCAGTCTGACCGTTTGCGACGTTCTTGTTGTTCATGACGCTACCGCTACGACTGCGGGGGAGTGTTAGAGTATTGTACGTATATGATTGTTATGGTAGTTTAGGATAGTTAGGACTCTAGCCTAACTTGACTTGTACTCCAAGATGATCCTTGTACGTCTACATATACTCGCTCATGAGGCTCAATAATACATCCAACATATTACGCCAATCTCATAATCTTACAGTAACCAAACATCTTTTCTCGTCCACTTTCTGCAATGATTTATTCACGTATTTTACGAAGGGATACATTAAAGCCAAAAAGCCACCACCAGTCGCAATAAACAAAAACAAAATAAATAAAAATAGAAACAGATCTTTGAACAGAAGGCAGCCAGCTTGATTATAAAGCAACGAACGGCAACCAGAATTTACAGATTTGAAACGACATGGACAGACAACGCCCACCAGCGCACGACTTATCACGGCAATGCAGCCCGGCATTTAAAATGATGAAAAGGACGTCTGACAAGCGAGACGACAAATTAAGTCCAATCAGCTGCATGGGTTCCTGCCCATTCTGCGGCAACAATTACAAGCTACAATCGGCAGCATGTTTCTAATGATTTTGCCTTCAACCAATCAACCTGTAAGTTATTGCTGATTCTCAGGAGGGCCCAACATTGAGCCGCTAACCAATCTATCCGTACGTACCCTTGCACAAACCTTGCGCCTGCCCCACCCAGATTCCAGTGATCACAACATTTCTCTCTTTTTTTCTACCTCAGTCTTTGCAACATTTCGAAATTGGGAAATTGCGATAGGAGCAGGTGCTATTAGAGAACAATTAGCAGATTTGGATTTTGGAAAGTTCCCGTGCACAAACCTTGTGTCTATAGGATATGTCGCGGAGACGTGTGTCCTCCATGACATGGTTATACCCTACGGGTACGTAACTTCAGCATACCTAGTCCAGCCAAAAGAAGGCCTACGACGGACATACGCTGGTCCATGAAGATTTTTGGGTGGCCAAGGCCCATGACGTCTTCGGATCCTTGGAGAGCAAGACTAGAGGAGATAGAAAATTCAAAGGGTAAAACCCTAGAACTTGTAACCGACTAGGACTACGCCCGGGACCTGCCTAAGTCTATATAAAGGCTAGGAGGGCACGTCCTAGGACAACTCGACTCATACTTTCGCACACGCATCCACGCCAGATCAAATCTGCGCACCCTGTAACCTTCGGTTCCGCCGTAATCAAAGAGCAGACAAGCAGGAGTAGGGTTTTCCCTCCGGGGGCCTGAACCTGGGTAAATCTCGTGTCCCCTGGTTGCTTGTCTGTTAACCGTGCCACGATCTCCAGCATCCCCATCTTCTCCAAAACCCAAGTCCATAACAATGGGCATTGACGAGATTAAACCTCGTCAATTGGCGCCGTCTGTGGGAATTGGGGCTGCTGATTGTGCGGTCGTGACGGTTCTGACCCGATCGATCTACAACTCCGCGGCGACGGAGAATCACCTCCTCTTCGGCGCTTTCGACTTCACCGCCCATTCGACGGATACCATGAAGGATTTCGAGCCCGTAGGCGACGGACTCGAAATTTTGTTCGGAAGCTTCTGCTTCCAGGTGGGACAAACTGGCACCCTCCGCCTCCCTGAGCGGGTGCCCGTGCCGTCAATCAGGCCCGCTTCGTGGGCTCCACACCCCGTGCTACGCACATCACCATCAACAGATGAGTTCTACAGCAGCAGCAGCTGCAACTCCGATCTGTGCGATCCACCTTCGGATGAAGGGACCTACGGTTCCGGATTCGAAAGCCGCGGCAGCAGCCAACCAATCTGCAGGCGCTATCTGTGCGCCGCAGTCATCCAAACCGACGAGGAAACGCCTAACCCGCCGCCCAACCCCAACCTGCAGGACAGAAACGGCGAAAACGGTGGAAACGGCGAAAACGGGGAAAACAGTGGCCACCTCATCCAACTTAGCAAAGAAGGATGGGTCGAAGCACGCCGCGCCGTCGCAGGCGAAATAGTCCTACCTCTGGACTCCCCACGTGATCTGCTGAGGGCATACCACTACCTCCTCATCGAGGAGCACAAGAAGCAAGTCAAGATGCAGGAGACGCTCGACAAACGCAAGCAAGTAGCCTCTGAGTCCAGTGCGCGACGAGTTGCGCTCTCCGCCATGGGACCTGGCTCTAGCACAAATGGAAATCAGGGAAACAAGCACCGCTCTCGGGTGGAAAACATGGACCCCAAGGAGCGGCGTGACGTGACCCGAACTCTCCATACATCGTTCATGGATATGGACGCTGACGGCAACATCATCCGAAGACGCCACAAGCTACGATCATGGCAGCCACTGCGTATCTCACGGCTCACCCACCTCCGGAGGGGGACCCGAAAAGGGCCATGCATAGGTCCGCACTCACCGGACTAGGACTAATTGGAGCTGCGCTCCACGAAGACGCTCCTGCGGAACCAAAGAAGAAACCTCCGGCCAGGCGCGACCAGAGTCCCACCCCCTCATCCGAAGAGGAAGAGGAGCACGATCTTCCTCGAAGGAAGAAGAGCTCGCACCGCCATAAAAGCGACTACGACGCCAGAGACAAGCTTACACGGCGCAAGATCTATAAAGCACGCGCTAAACACGCATGCTCATCTGAATCTGAGATGGATGAAGATGAAGGAGAACTCTGCGGGGCTCGATGCTTCAGCAGATCCGTCCGGCGAACACAGATGCCACGCAACTTCAAGCTTCCTTCGGATACTCCAAAGTTCAACGGCACGCAAGATCCAAAGTCCTGGCTCAGTGACCATCTGTCATCCGTCAAGCTTCACGGAGGCAACAAAGAAACCGCCATGCAATGCCTTCAGCTGCAGCTGACAGGCGCAGCGCGGGTCTAGCTTAGCAGCCTAGCATCAGGATCCATCCGAAGCTGGGAGGAGCTCGCTTATAGCTTCATCCGAAACTTCAAAGGCACCAACAAGAGGCCCGCCTCAATCGAAGAATTGCGAGCCTGCACTCAGAGAACGGGTGAATCTATTCGCTCGTACATACTACGTTGGTCTACAACCAAGAACTCCGCAGCACACATCTCCGAAGAGCGGGCCATCGAGGCCTTCAGGGACGGCGTCAAACGCCCAGACTTCAAGGAGAAACTTGGACGTGTAAAGCCCAAGACACTCGACCAGCTCATGGAAATCGCCAACAGTTGGGCAGACGACGAAGATTGCATCCAGCGGGCGCAATCAGATGAAGAGGACGACTACGGCCGAAGACGCGAACGCTGCAGCAAGATGAGATCGCGCGTCTACGAGGACCGCGACGGACCCGACATGGTCGCAGCCGGCTACGCCGACCGCCGTAACGACAACAGCCGCAACAGCGGAGGATACCGCAGCGGAAACTTCCGCGACAACGGACGACCAACGTAGTCGTGGCAACGCGCGACCGCGACAACGGACCCTCAACATTCGACAAACTTTCGGGTCCATGCACCATACACTTCTACATCGACAAACAAGATGGCAAAAAGAAAGATAGCCACATGCTCAAGGACTGCCGCGAGTTCCAGAAACTCAGCGAAGGCATGGTGCAGATGAGGCAACAAGCTCCAATCCCTGCGTTCGGAAACGCGCCTGCGCCAGGTGAAATAGCACACGGAGCTCCTCCACCGCCGCCTATTGGAGGCCCAAATCAACCAGTCGCACCAGCGCAAAACAACGCCGGGGTCGCATACCCCCCACCAAAAGGAGCACTCAATATGATACAGAAGGGACGCCCCACAAATAGGGTGCAGAAGAAAATCACCCGACAAATCAACTTGGCCGTGGCAACCCCGCCTGCAATCCCTGAGTACCTCAGCGGATCGGAGTCCTGCATCACATTCACTCGCGCGGATCACCCTTGCTAGATCCCTCGCCCAGGTCATGCTGCCCTGGTGCTGGAGGCACAGATCGGAGGCTTCGAGATGAGTCGCGTCTTCATGGACGGCGGCAGCGGCATCAACCTAATGTTCGCAAGCACTCTAGCAGCTATGCGGATCCCGCAATGCAGCCTGGAACAATCAGACACAAGGTTCCACGGCATTGTCCCAGGGAAGGGCATCTTCCCCCTGGGCAAAATAGGGCTCGACGTCATCTTCAGAAAGACGGACAACTTTCGGCAGGAGCGCCTAGAATTCGAAGTGGTGGACTGGCCGTCGCAATACCATGCCATCCTGGGACGTGTAGCATTCGCAAGGTTCCTGGCCGTCCCACACTACGCATACCTACTACTCAAGATGCCAGGACCAATGGGCGTCATCACAGTCCACGAGAGCTTTACCCGATCGGACCAATGCGACAGGGATTTCAACAAAATCTCCCAGTCCTTCGGCATGCAAGACGAGCTCGTAAGGCTCCGCGAGGTGACGGACAATGGGCTACCCCCAGTCACAAGGCAGAACGCACCCGACATGTCCTTCGACTCCACCATCAACACCAAGAAAGTGCAGGTCCATCCGACAGACGCCTCCAAGACGGCGCTGATCGCCAACGACCTCAGCACCGCATAGGAAGGCGCGCTCGTCGAATTCCTCCGTGAGCGCTGGGAAATCTTCGCCTGGTGTCCTGCGGACATGCCAGGAGTTCCCAGGGAATTCGCCGAGCACGCACTCAATGTCTTCCCAGACACCAAGCCAGTCAAGCAGTCTATCCGAAGACTGTCGGAGCCACGAGCCGAAGCTATCGGCAAGGAGATCAACAGATTACTCGCAGCAGACTTCATCCGGGAAATCAAGGAAACCGAGTGGCTGGCAAATACGGTGATGGTCCCGAAGAAGGACACGGACATCCTGCGGATGTGCGTGGACTTCACGTCACTAAATAAACACTGCCCAAAGGACCACTTCCCTCTTCCTCGGATCGACCAGATCATCGATTCGACTGCAGGTTGTGAGAAGCTCTCCTTCCTCGACGCCTACTCGAGCTATAACCAGATTCGACTCAAGGTCGAAGATCAAGAGAAAACGGCGTTCATCACACCGTTCGGAGTATTCTGCTACAACACAATGCCCTTCGGGCTAAAGAACGCGGGTGCCACGTACCAGCGATGCATGCAGGCCTGCCTCAAGGACCAGATCGGTCGCAACGTCCAAGTCTATGTCGACGACATAGTCATAAAAACCAAGGAGGCAAGAACACTTATCGACGATCTCCGCGAGACGTTCGACAACCTTGATCGCTACAGGATCAAGCTCAATCCAGAAAAGTGCGCCTTCGGCGTCCCCTCGGGTCAGCTGCTCGGGTACTTCATCTCTCAACGAGGGATCGAAGCGAACCCGAAGAAAATCAAAGCTATCATGACAATGGAGAAGCCAAAAAACCTCAAGGGAGTTCAGCAGCTCGCAGGGCGAGTAGCGGCACTAAGCAGGTTCATCAGCCGCATGGGCGAGAAGGCCCTACCATTTTACCAGCTGCTGCGCAAGGCAGACAAGTTCGAGTGGACACCAGAAGCCAACGACGCATTCGAAAGCCTCAAGCGGCTCCTCTCCACCTCGCCCGTTTTGCTCACGCCAAAAGATCGCGAGCCCCTGTTGCTGTACATAGCAGCCACGCACCAGGTGGTCAACACAGTACTCGTGGTCGAACGACCCGAAGAAGGCAAGACCCACGGAGTACAACGCCCAATTTACTACCTCAGCGAGGTTCTCACTCCAACAAAACAGCGGTACCCGCACTACCAGAAGCTGTCCTACGGCGTGTTCATGACGGCTTGACGACTGAGCCACTACTTCCAGGAGCATCAGGTGATGGTCGTCAACGAGGCACCCCTGAACAGCATCCTGAATAACCCAGAGGCCACAGGACGCGTGGCCCTGTGGGGCATTGAACTATCACCCCTGGACATCGTCTACGAGAAGCGACACGCAATCAAATCTCAAGTCCTTCCAGACTTCCTGGTACACTGGATGGAGCTGTAGCTGCCTGACACCCCAAATATGTCACAGTCCTGGACAATGCATTTCGACGGCTCCAAGCGCGAAGCAGGAGCAGGGGCAGGAGTCATACTGACCTCCCCGCAAGGTGACAAAATGAAGTACGTTCTTCGGATGAAATTCAGAGCCTCCAACAACGAGGCCGAATACGAAGCCCTCATCCATGGCATGAAGATGGCAAAAATATGTGGCGCAACGCGCCTGGTCATCTACGGTGACTCCAACCTTGTCGTACAACAGACGATGAATGAGTGCGACGCACACGCCGAAAACATGATCGCGTACCGCGCGCTATACAACGCACTCGAAGGAGAATTCGACGGCTGCGAACTTCGGCACGTTGGAAGAGAGAGCAACGAGGAGGCCGATAGACTCGCCAACATCGGCTCCACTTGTGCAAAGGTGCCACCAGGTGTGTTCCTCGAACAGATCTGCGTGCCATCCATCAAACGAAAATTCCCCAAAGGATCACCCGAAGAAGCAGAACACTCGGGGGCTACGCTACCCGAAGGTCATGAAGGACCCGAAAAGTTGGATACCGAAGTTGCCATCGTCAACCTGATGCAGGTCATGGCAGTTGAAGAAACTTGGACACGTCCATACCTCCAGTTCCTGACAAACGGAGAATTGCCTGACAGCCCGACAGATGCCCGGCGCATATCTCGTCGATCGAAAGCCTTCACCATCATCAACGGCGAGCTGTACAAACGTAGCATTACGGGTGTATTGCAACGGTGCGTCACCATCAACGACGGCAAGGCCATACTCCAAGATATCCATGAAGGCATCTGCGGCCACCACGCAGGCAGTCGCTCCCTCGTCGCCAAAGCTCTGCGAGCAGGATTCTACTGGCCAACGGCCATGAGCGACGCGAAGGACATCGTCCGAAGATGTAACGGGTGCCAACGGTTCGCCGACAAACCGCACGCACCTGGGTCCGAACTTCGACCCATACCCATAGCCTGGCCTTTTGCCCAATGGGGCCTCGACATGATCGGCAAACTGCCAAAATCTTCGAAAGGAGGACACGTCTTCCTCCTGGTCGCAGTCGACAAATTCACCAAGTGGATCGAGGCCATGCCAGTCACCAACCAGAAGGGCAAAACCGCCGTCAAGTTCTTCGAATCCATTGTCTACAGGTTTGGCGTACCGCACTGTTGGAGATATGCCCTAGAGGCAATAATAAATATAGTTATTATTATATCTTTGTGTTTATGATAAATGTTTACATTCATGCTATAATAGTATTGACAAGGAAACATTGATACTTGTGTGATTTGTAAACTTAATTTGAAGTCCCTAGTATAGCCTCTATACATCACTAGCTTGTTGGTTGATAAATGATTGTGGTTTCCCTATCATGAACATTGAGATGTTATCAACAACAAGATCATATCGTTAGGAGAATGATATGGTGGACATACTCCTATAGATAAGCGTAGCATAAAGATCAAGTCATTTCAATAGTTCAATTGCTATATGCTTTCTGATACATAGTAACCTAATTCCTTCGACCATGAGATCATGCATATCACCTTTACCGGATGGATGCTTTGATGACATCAAACACCACACCGTAACTGGGTGGCTATAAAGGTGGCATTGAGTGTTCGGAAAGTATTGGTTGAGACACATGGATCAAGAGTGGGATTTGTCCATCCATATGACGGATAGATATACTCTGGGCCCTCTCGGTGGAATGTCATCCAATTAGCTTGCAAGCATGTGACTGGCTCACAAGGGATCACATATCACAGGAACGAGAAAAGAGTACTTATCGGTAACAAGGTTGAACTAGGTATGCAGAGATACCGACGATCATAACCTCGGATAAGTAAACTATCGCGAGACAAAGGGAAATTGGTATCGTATGTAAGTGGTTCATTCGATCTCAAAGTAATCGTAGAAATATGTGGGAGCCATATGAATTTCCATATTCCTCTATTGGTTATTGTTCGGAGAAGTGTCTCGGTCATGTCCGCATAATTCACGAACCGTAGGGAGACACACTTAAGGATTCGACGTTGTTTGAGTAGTTATGGTATTATGAGAAAGACCGAATGTTGTTTGGAGTCTCGGATGAGATCCGGGATATCACGAGGTGATCCGGAATGGTCCGGAGAATAAGATTCATATAAGGAAAGTCCCGTTTCGGAGTTCGGGAATGATTCCGGTGTTTTCATCGGGAATGTTCTAGAAGGTTCCGGAATGTCCGGCACTCCGGAGGGGAAGGGGTACATGAGTGTGACATTGCAAGTTGGAATGATTGCATCATGTACTAAGTGTATTCTCTGTCCAAAATAAAGGGTTTATTCAAATCCTAAATTGAAAAGTCAAACGGCTAGTTTGAAAGTCAAACGGCAAGTTTTGGAAAGTGGAAAAGAGGAGGAAGGAGGGAAACCGAGTTGGGGAGGGAAACCGAGTTGGGGAGGGAATCCCTCCTCCAACCGGCGGCCCACCTCCAAGCCAAGTTGGGGAGGGACTCCCCTCCCTCCCCTTGGCGCGGCCAGCCCCTCCACCTATATAAGGAGGGGCAGGGCTCCCTCCTCTACACACAGAAGTCCCTCACCTCAAACCCTAGAAGCCGCAGCCCTCCATAGCCGCCGCATCCACCTAGGGTTTTGCCCTAGCCGCCGACTTGGGGGTCCCCGGAACCCTAGCCGCCGGCTCTAGTCCCTCCTCCTTGGTGCATCTAAACCCTAGATCCCCGAGGAGCTCTCTCATACTCCACCATACTCGCACCGGCTTAAGGCGAAGCCCTGCGGGATCTTCCCTCTACTTCCGGTACCACGCCGTTGTGCTGCCGGAATCGCGAGGAGAGTGCTACAACCTCCGCTGCCTGCTGGAACAAGGGAGAGGAAGGTCTTCGTCGAGTACCGAACGTGTGACCGACTGCGGGAGCGCTACCGGAACGCAGCGCCGGAAGGATCGTCTACGCGATCTTGAGATCGGGAAGAGTACGACTACATCACCCACGAGAATCCGCTCTCGTTAAACACTTTGGAATCTTCGAGGGTAAGTTATTCCATCGACTCGTTGCTACAATCTAGTAGATAGATCTTGGCTTGTTTGTTTGTATGCGATAGAAAATTTTTGTTTTCCATGCTACGAAACCCTACAGTGGTATCAAAGCCAGGTTTATATGTAGATCTGTTGCACGAGTAGAACACAATGGTCATTGTGGGCGTTGATGCTTTTATTGTTGATTGCTTCTTGTGTACTTTGCATCTTGCGGTATGTTGGGATGAAGCGGCCCGGGCTAACCTTACATGACATCGTTCATGAGACTTGCTCCACGCTTGACATGCAACTTGTATTGCATAAGTGGCTTTGCGGGTGCCTGTTTCTCCTAGCATAGTTAAGATCCAATTTACAACGGGTGATCAACAATACTAGTATCAATGTTGTGGTTCTTGTTCGTAAGTTAGAACGACACTTATTGAAAGCCCCAAACCACGTAAAATATGCAAAGAAAGTAGAGGCGTCTAACTTTGTTTTGCAGGGGTGTGCAGTGATGTGATATGGCCATGATTGTGATTATATTTGATGTATGCAATGTTCCTTATTGTAAGTTGGCAACCGGCAGGAGCCATATGGTTGTCTTTAATTTATGTTAAGACCCGCGTGTCTATTCAAAGTAGTTGTAATAGTTGAAGCCGGTGGACGACAACCATGGAGAAGCGTCATTGACCTTGATGCAATGCCGGTGATGATGGAGATCATGTTCGTGTTTGAAGATGGAGATCGGAAGCACAAAGAAGAAAGGCCATATCATATCACATATATATTGAATTGCATGTGATGTTAATCCTTTATGCATCTTGTATTGCTTAGTAGACGACGGTAGCATTATAAGATGATCCCTCATGCACATGAATTTCAACTCATAAAGTGTTCACCCTTAGTTAGCACCGTTGCTAAAGCTTGTTGTTTCGAAGCACCACGTGATGATCGGGTGTGTTAGATTCTGCAAGTGTATACAACGTGAGCAAGCCAGATTTGCTCATGCAGAAACTAAGGTTTGATCTTGACGAGCCTAGCATGTACAGACATGGTCTCGGAACACGGGTCACCGAAAGGTAAAGCATGAATCATATAGTAGATATGATGAACATGACGATTGTTCGCCATTGAAACTATATCAGCTCTCGTGATGATCGGTGTTGATGTAGTGGATTTGGTTCGTGTGATCACTAAAACAATGTGAGGGATGTTGTTTTGAGTGGGAGTTCACCTAGGTTAATTTTATTATTAATTTGAACTCAATTTGTCATAAACTTAGTCTAAACTATTGCAAATATGTTGTAGATCAATGGCAGCCCCTACCATCAATTTTAATGCGTTCCTAGAGAAAGAAAAGTTGAAAAACAATGGAAGCAACTTCGCGGATTGGTTTCGCAATTTGAGGATTGTCCTCACAGCTGGTAATTTGACCTATGTGCTGGATGCACCGCTGGGTGACCCACCTGCAGCTGATGCTTCCGATGAAGTAAATAATGTTTACCTCGCTCGGAAGAATCAGTACTCCATAGTTCAGTGTGCTATCTTGTATGGTTTGGAATCGGAGCTTCAGAAAAGGTTTGAGAATTCAGACCCATATGATATTGTCGAGGATCTCAAATTGATCTTTGAGACTCATGCGGCAATTGAAAGTTATGAGGCTTCTGAAAAGTTCTTTAACTGCAAGATGGAAGAGGGCAGCTCCGTCAGTGAGCATGTGCTTAAGATGTCTGGGCACGCAAACAAACTTCAAAGCTTGGGTATAGTGATTCCTAATGCTTTGGGGATTTACCGTGTCCTCCAATCACTACCACCAAGTTAAAAGAACTTTGTGATGAACTACAACATGCAGAACATGAACAAGACGTTGCCAGAACTCTTTGCCATGTTGAAATCTGCAGAAGTGGAGATCAAGAAAGAGCACCAAGTGTTGTTGGTCAATAAGACCACCAAATACAAGAAAGGCAATTCTAAGCAGAAGGGACACTTCAAGAAGGGTGGTAAGAAAGTTACCACGCCGACGAAGAAGACCAAGGCTGGACCCAAGCCTGAAACTGAGTGCTTTTACTACAAGGGAGAAGGTCACTGGAAGCGGAATTGCCCAAAGTACTTGGCGGATTTGAAGAACGGCAACATCAAGAAGAAAGGTATATCTGATATACATGTTATTGATGTGTATCTCACTAGTACTCGTAGTAGTGCCTGGGTATTTGATACTGGTTCGGTTGCTCATATTTGTAACTCGAAACAGGTGCTGCAGAATAAACGGAAGCTAGCGAAGAACGAGGTGACGATGCGCGTGGGAAACGGATCAAAGGTTGATGTGATCGCGGTCGGCACGCTACCCCTTCATCTACCATCGGGATTAGTTTTATACTTAAATAATTGTTATTTGGTGCCTGTGTTGAGCATGAACATTATATCGGGATCTTGTTTATTGCGAGACGGTTACTTGTTTAAGTCCGAGAATAATGGTTGTTCGATTTGTATGAGTAATATGTTTTATGCACATGCACCTTTGATAGATGGTCTATTCTTATTGAATCTCGATAGTGGAAATACACATATCAACAACATTGAGGCTAAACGTTTGAAATCGAGCGATAACTCGACCTATATGTGGCACTGTCGTCTTGGTCACATTGGAGTGAAGCGTATGAAGAAACTCCATTCCGATGGACTTCTTGAATCACTTGATTTCGAATCACTTGAAAGATGCGAAGCATGTCTGATGGGTAAAATGACTAAGACTCCATTTTCTGGTATGATGGAGCGAGCTACGGACTTATTGGAAATCATACATACCGATGTGTGTGGTCCGATGAGTGTAGCATCGCGCGGTGGTTATCGTTATGTTCTTACCTTCACGGATGACTTGAGTAGATATGGGTATATCTATTTCATGAAACATCAGTCCGAAACTTTCGAGAAGTTTAAGGAGTTTCAAATTGAGGTAGAGAATCAACGTAACAAGAAGATTAAATTTCTGCGTTCTGATCGTGGAGGTGAATATCTAAGTTACGAGTTTGGCGAGCATTTGAAGAAATGCGGAATACTTTCACAATTGACACCGCCGGGAACACCACAGCGTAATGGTGTGTCCGAACGTCGTAATCGAACTCTCTTAGATATGGTTCGTTCTATGATGTCACTTACAGATTTACATGCTACGAAACCCTACACGCACAGCATCATCACCGACAACGGATCAAACTTCATCTCCGAAGAATTCCAGGACTTCTGCGAAGGCCTCGGGATCAATATCACGTATGCCTCAGTGGCACACCCGCAAACAAACGGGCAAGTGGAAAAGGCCAACGGCCTAATCGGCGCTGGCATCAAGAAGCGCCTCATGAGCTCACTCGAGCACAAAGCTGGAAACTGGACGAAAGAGCTATCGTCTGTCCCGTGGAGCTGACGTACTACGCCAAACAGCTCCACCGGCTACACACCGTTCTTCATGGTGTACGGAGCTGAGGCCGTGCTACCAGCCGAAGTACGCCACCAGGCTCCACGAGTCGTCGCTTACAGCGAAGCCGAGTCCACGGCTGCACTCGAAGACGCCGTCGACACACTCGACGAAGCACGGGATATAGCAGCAGCTCGATCAGCGGTGTACCAGCAGAGTCTCCGCAACTATCACAGCCGCCGGCTGCGCCCAAGGTCTTTCGTCGAAGGAGACCTCGTCTTGCGACTCAAGCAAAAGCGACCGAACAAACTCGATTCACCATGGGAAGGACCCTATGTCATCACCGAAGTCATCCCAGGTGGCGCCTATCGCCTCAAGCACGTGGAGTCTGGAGTCGCATACTCCAACCCATGGAACGTCTCGCACCTGCGACGATTCTACCGTAGCAACCTACCCCCTTTTTTTCAATAAGGCTTTCAGCCAAGGCTACTCAGCCGAACCATGTACCTCCTCCATTACGATATAAATAAAGCTAAGTGTCTTGCCCCCAACCTTCGGTTGACCATTCTCTGCAACTTTACTACATGCTACATACGCACTTGGGGGCTCCCCCCACCTCACGATTTCATCGACTGAGGACTAAACGTGTACACCTGAGTAGCTGACTACGTCAGGCAAACGAAAAGGGCACGTACTCAATCAAAGCACTGCGTGCTCACAAACAAGCAAACCTTTACAACAAAGGGCACATGAACGCCCAGCCGCAATATACAAATTTTACATCTATCTGTTTATTTTCAGGTCCTACCTACTCTGAAGAATAACCTGAGCACGCTGCTCAAACAAATCTACAATTTGTTCGGCATACTACCTTACAGCCGCGTAATGCGGACGCATGTTCCATTCGCCACCATCTGGTCGAGGAGGTGGCCTAGTCGCCACAGCAGCCAAATCTACGTCAGGGCGGTGCACCCTCACAAGAGACAAGGCAGCCTTCACCCCTGTGACGAGCTGCTGCCGCACCAGCTCCTTGACATTGCTGGCACTCCGAAACTTCATCAGAAGACCTGCAAGGGTCGTTGGCACGGCATCCAACGGAAACATGACGTGCAGCACCGAGGAAAGTGATGTCTGCACCTGGCGGAGCACCCGCGAAACCTGGTAGACACGATCCTGCACCGTCGCCAGAACCACGGCGCGATCACGATCCATCCAGAAGAAGCCGCCGGCCTCCATGTCATGTTGAGTCAAGCAATTGACTCGAACAGCGATACGCTCCTTTTCTTCCCTCGGAGCAAGATTGGCACCTGCGACAACCGCACATAACAAGAATAAGGCCAGCAGGCTCACCCGAAGAACTGAGCTACAGCCCAAAAGAAGGAACAACTTACATTGGAGCTGCTCGGACAGCCGACCCAGCTCCGCCATCAAATACTCCTCTCTGGCTACACCACGGTCTGCCTTGGATTTCCAAACGTCGGCGCGACCGCGTAACCCAAGCTGCGCACGCGATCTCGAAGAAAAGCGAGCTGCGAGGAATCATCCAATGATGGTCGCAAGGGCCTTCCGGATGAAGTGTCAACTGGGTCAGCACCCGAAGGATCCTATAGCAGCAGAAAAAAGAAGGCACACCGACATTCAGCCAAGGATAGAGCACAACTCGAAGGAATTCATTAAAATATATAAGGCCACTACGTGGCATAAGGATGGTACTACAAAAGATATTTACAACAAAAGTAGACTACAAACTACCCTACGTCTACTATGCCTAAGGCGGAGGACACTGTGTCGCCTCAGAACCAGACTGCCTAGCTTTGGCCTCGCCCTGCTGCCGCAATGCAAACTCAGACAGCAAGTCAATGAGCTTGGGCCCATATCGTCTACAGCGAGCGGAGTAGGCGGCGAAGGCTACCTCGGATCCATCCGCAGCCGTAGGCATCCGAGAAGTAATCTGGGGCAGGTCCAGCTCCGCCCAGCCGCCATGGCCATCGCCAGCCCGACGGACGCGTCGATGCCCTTCTGCTTGCGCTTATACGCTGCAGGCGCTTCGGCTGACAGGGCCTCTGCCAGGGCATCCACATCTTCAAGGGATGCGCCCTTCGGGAAGAGCTCCTGGTAGAAGCGACCAAGGACCTCTTTCGCCTTGGCAAGGGAGTTGACGACGGTGCTGCAGCGGTCTTCGACCGCTACAGTGGCATCATCTAGAGCATTCCCGTGCTCCAGAGCACCGCGGTCGAACTCGATGCCTGCGACATCTGAGACAAAAAAGAAGAAAACATGAAGAAAGACAACATAGAAGAAGAGCCGTAGAAAAAGAGGCAAGTACAAAAGCTAACGCTCACCCGAAATAGCCTTGGCAGCAGCCATGAGCTTCTCCGCCACCCCTTTTTCACGAGCAGCCGCAACGGTGGCCAGCTGCTCCTCACGATCTGTGGCCTCCTGCTGCAGACACTCTTTCGCTTCGGCTGCCTTCGTCAGCTCTAGATTAAGGCGCTCTCTCGCACCAGCGGCAGCTTCGGCCTTCTGCTCCGATTGGCCAAGGCTCTTCTTCAGAGCGTCGACCTCACGGAGAGGGTCGTTATGCTCCTCTGCATTTACAACAAGCAAGTGTCAAAGAACAGGACGAGGATAAGCAAGAGAAGTACTACAAGGCAGACGAATACCTTGAAGCTGCCGCAGTTTCGCCTCCAGCGTCAGGCGTTCCTCCACCAGTCGCTTGGCCTCTTGGACAAAAGGCTGCAGCAAAAGGCAATAGTAGTAAGAACAGGACTTGGGGGCTACGCCCAACACAAAGAAGCATAAAACAACATCAGCATACGGAGACACTCGGGGGCTCCCCCCGTAACATCAAGCAGAAAAACTTACGTGCTCCAAAGGCGAACCCGCAGGCCTGCCTGCGAAATTCTGAGGCGCAACCACCAGCCTCTCCTGCACAGGAGGAACTGACGCAGCGTCACCAGAAGTCGCCACCGTCTGAGGAGGAGGCGACGCAATGTTCGACTCCCCCATCATCTCGCGTGCACCATCACTAGAGCCGTCGGAGGATTGCCTGCATACGAACCAATCAACACAGGTGCAAAAATAACAAGGGAACAAAGGACAACAGTAGCAACAAGAAAACTTACGAGCCCAACGCGCTCAGGTCAAAGATAGGAGAAGCCCTTCGGGCCCTCTTCTCCTCCTTCTTTTCTTCCTTCTTCTCCTCCTTCTTTTCTTCCTTCTTCCGCTTTGCTGGCGGGTGCGGAGCAACAGCCCGCACAGGGATGGCAGGAAGGGGAGAGGAAGAACCCCCATGAACATCATCATGACGCTCAAGGCCCAGAGGATTTCTGGGAGTCGGAGGAGTCGAGGCATCTGACGACTCGCTAGAGCTCCGTGATCGCTTGCGCGAATGGTCCTCACTCGATTCGTCGGCATCCTCCGTTGGGGATCACGCTGACGGTAGCTCGGACACGAAATCCACCACTTCATTAACCGGGGCATTCGGATACCTTTCGGGCAACGGTGGTGCCATGCCCGGCACTTTGAAGCTCTGCAAAAGGAAAAGGAACTTTGTTAGCAAACA
Organism: Avena sativa; assembly: GCA_916181665.1. NCBI lineage: Eukaryota > Viridiplantae > Streptophyta > Magnoliopsida > Poales > Poaceae > Avena > Avena sativa. The sequence goes on from OV702280.1 coordinate 402,985,645, forward strand.
AAGGAAAATGTACACAGCTGACAAAAATAAAAGGGGAGCACTACGTGTGCAAATCTACACCTTCGGTACGACCAACGTCGAAGAAAAGGGAGGAGTCAGCGACTTCCCCGGGATTTTGTTGGAGATATGCCCTAGAGGCAATAATAAATATAGTTATTATTATATCTTTGTGTTTATGTTAAATGTTTACATTCATGCTATAATAGTATTAACAGGGAAACATTAATACTTGTGTGATTTGTAAACTTAATTTGAAGTCCCTAGTATAGCCTCTATACTTCACTAGCTTGTTGGTTGATAAATGATTGTGGTTTCCCTATCATGAACATTGAGATGTTATCAACAACAAGATCATATCGTTAGGAGAATGATATGGTGGACATACTCCTATAGATAAGCGTAGCATAAAGATCAAGTCATTTCAATAGTTCAATTGCTATATGCTTTCTGATACATAGTAACCTAATTCCTTCGACCATGAGATCATGTATATCGCCTTTACTGGATGGATGCTTTGATGACATCAAACACCACACCGTAACTGGGTGGCTATAAAGATGGCATTGAGTGTTCGGAAAGTATTGGTTGAGACACATGGATCAAGAGTGGGATTTGTCCATCCATATGACGGATAGATATTCTCTGGGCCCTCTCGGTGAAATGTCATCCAATTAGCTTGCAAGCATGTGACTGGCTCACAAGGGATCACATATCACGGGAACGAGAAAAGAGTACTTATCAGTAACGAGGTTGAACTAGGTATGCAGAGATACCGACGATCATAACCTCGGATAAGTAACATATCGTGAGACAAAGGGAAATTGGTATCGTATGTAAGTGGTTCATTCGATCGCAAAGTAATCGTAGAAATATGTGGGAGCCATATGAATTTCCAGATTCCTCTATTGGTTATTGTTCGGAGAAGTGTCTCGATCATGTCCGCATAATTCACGAACCGTAGGGAGACACACTTAAGGATTCGACGTTGTTTTGAGTAGTTATGGTATTATGAGAAAGAGACCGAATGTTGTTCGGAGTCTCGGATGGGATCCGGGATATCACGAGGTGATCCGGAATGGTCCGGAGAATAAGATTCATATAAGGAAAGTCTCGTTTTGGAGTTCGGGAATGATTCCGGTGTTTTCATCGGGAATGTTCTAGAAGGTTCCGGATTGTCCGGCACTCCGGGGGGGGGGGGAGGGTACATGAGTGTGTCATTGAATGATTGCATCATGTACTAAGTGTTCTTGCTGTTCCAAAAACATGAAAGTCAAATTGCCAGTTTGAAAGTCAAACGGCTAAAACAGGAAACTGTGGGAAACAGGAAACTGTGGGAAACAAGCAAGAGGAGTTGGAACCAACTTGGAGGAGGAGTCCAACTCCTCCAGGCTGGCGCCCAGCCCTAGGCCGAGTTGGGGAGGGACTCCCTCCCTCCCCTGGCGCGCCAAGGCCCCTCCACCCATAAAAGGAGGGGCAGGGCTCCTCCTTGAGACACACAAGTTTCCACCTCTAATCTCAGGTTTAGAGCCGTTTGGTTTAGAGCTTCTAATTGCTTTAGCCTGCGGTTTAGAGCCTTCTAATTGGTGTGTCTAAACCCTAGACCACTAATAGCCCTCTCTCATAATCCACCATACTCGCTCCGGCTTAAGGCGAAGCCCTGCGGGATCTTCCCTCTACTTCCGGTACCACGCCGTTGTGCTGCCGGAATCACGAGGAGAGTGCTACAACCTCCGCTGCCTGCTGGAACAAGGGAGAGGAAGGTCTTCGTCGAGTACCGAACGTGTGACCGACTGCGGGAGCGCTGCCGGAACGCAGCGCCGGAAGGATCGTCTACACGATCTTGAGATCGGGAAGAGTACGACTACATCACCCACGAGAATCCGCTCTCGTTAAACACTTTGGAATATTCGAGGGTAAGTTATTACATCGACTCGTTGCTACAATCTAGTAGATAGATCTTGGCTTGTTTGTTTGTATGCGATAGAAAATTTTTGTTTTCCATGCTACGAACCCCTACAGTGGTATCAGAGCCGTGTCTATATGTAGATCTGTTGCACGAGTAGAACACAATGGCATTGTGGGCGTTGATGCTTTTATTTTTGATTGCTTCTTGTGTACTTTGCATCTTGCGGTATGTTGGGATGAAGCGGCCTGGGCTAACCTTACATGACATCGTTCATGAGACTTGCTCCACGCTTGACATGCAACTTGTATTGCATAAGTGGCTTTGCGGGTGCCTGTTTCTCCTAGCATAGTTAAGATCCAATTTACAACGGGTGATCAACAATGATAGTATCAATGTTGTGGTTCTTGTTCGTAAGTTAGAACGACACTTATTGAAAGCCCCAAACCACGTAAAATATGCAAAGAAAGTAGAGGCGTCTAACTTTGTTTTGCAGGGGTGTGCAGTGATGTGATATGGCCATGATTGTGATTATATTTGATGTATGCAATGTTCCTTATTGTAAGTTGGCAACCGGCAGGAGCCATATGGTTGTCTTTAATTTATGTTAAAGACCCGCGTGTCTATTCAAAGTAGTTGTAATAGTTGAAGCTGGTGGACGACAACCATGGAGAAGCGTCATTGACCTTGATGCAATGCCGGTGATGATGGAGATCATGTTCGTGCTTGAAGATGGAGATCAGAAGCACAAAGAAGAAAGGCCATATCATATCACATATTATGAATTGCATGTGATGTTAATCCTTTATGCATCTTGTATTGCTTAGTAGACGACGGTAGCATTATAAGATGATCCCTCATGCACATGAATTTCAAGTTCGAAAGTGTTCACCCTTAGTATGCACCGTTGCTAATGCTTGTTGTTTCGAAGCACCACGTGATGATCGGGTGTGTTAGATTCCGCAAGTGTATACAACGAAAGCAAGCCAGATTTGCTTATGCGGTAGATAAGGTTTGATCTTGACGAGCCTAGCATGTACAGACATGGTCTCAGGAACACGGATCACCGAAAGGTAAAGCATGAATCATATAGTAGATATGATGAACATGACGATTGTTCGCCATTTAAACTATATCAACTCTCGTGATGATCGGTGTTGATATAGTGGATTTGGTTCGTGTGATCACTAAAACAATGTGAGGGATATTGTTTTGAGTGGGAGTTCACCTAGTTTAATTTCTTTATTAATGTGAACTCAATTTGTCATAAACTTAGTCTAAACTATTGCAAATATGTTGTAGATCAATGGCAGCCCCTACCATCAATTTTAATGCGTTCCTAGAGAAAGAAAAGTTGAAAAACAATGGAAGCAACTTCGCGGATTGGTTCCGCAATTTGAGGATTGTCCTCACAGCTGGTAATTTGACCTATGTGCTGGATGCACCGCTGGGTGACCCACCTGCAGCTGATGCTCCCGATGAAGTAAAGAATGTTTACCTCGCTCGGAAGAATCAGTACTCCATAGTTCAGTGTGCTATCTTGTATGGTTTGGAATCGGAGCTTCAGAAAAGGTTTGAGGATTCAGACCCATATGATATTGTCGAGGATCTCAAATTGATTTTTGAGACTCATGCGGCAATTGAAAGTTATGAGGCTTCTGAAAAGTTCTTTAACTGCAAGATGGAAGAAGGCAGCTCCGTTAGTGAGCATGTGCTTAAGATGTCTGGGCACGCAAACAAACTTCAAAGCTTGGGTATAGTGATTCCTAATGCTTTGGGGATTTACCGTGTCCTCCAATCACTACCACCAAGTTACAAGAACTTTGTGATGAACTACAACATGCAGAACATGAACAAGACGTTGCCAGAACTCTTTGCCATGTTGAAATCTGCAGAAGTGGAGATCAAGAAAGAGCACCAAGTGTTGTTGGTCAATAAGACCACCAAATTCAAGAAAGGCAAGTCTAAGCAAAAGGGACACTTCAAGAAGGGTGGTAAGAAAGTTACCACACCGGCGAAGAAGACCAAGGCTGGACCTAAGCCTGATACTGAGTGCTTTTACTGCAAGGGAGAAGGTCACTGGAAGCGGAATTGCCCAAAGTACTTGGCGGATTTGAAGAACGGCAACATCAAGAAGAAAGGTATATCTGATATACATCTTATTGATGTGTATCTCACTAGTATTCGTAGTAGTGCCTGGGTATTTGATACTGGTTCGGTTGCTCATATTTGTAACTCGAAACAGGTGCTGCAGAATAAACGGAAGCTAGCGAAGAATGAGGTGACGATGCGCGTGGGAAACGGATCAAAGGTTAATGTGATCGCGGTCGGCACGCTACCTCTTCATCTACCATCGGGATTAGTTTTATACTTAAATAATTGTTATTTGGTGCCTGCGTTGAGCATGAACATTATATCGGGATCTTGTTTATTGCGAGACGGTTACTTGTTTAAGTCCGAGAATAATGGTTGTTCGATTTATATGAGTAATATGTTTTATGCACATGCACCTTTGATAGATGGTCTATTCTTATTGAATCTCGATAGTGGAAATACTCATATCAACAATATTGAGGCTAAACGTTTGAAATCAAGCGATAATTCGACCTATATGTGGCACTGTCGTCTTGGTCACATCGGAGTGAAACGTATGAAGAAACTCCATTCCGATGGACTTCTTGAATCACTTGATTTTGAATCACTTGATAGATGCGAAGCATGTCTGATGGGAAAAATGACTAAGACTCCATTTTCTGGTATGATGGAGCGAGCTACGGACTTATTGGAAATTATACATACCGATGTGTGTGGTCCAATGAGTGTAGCATCGCGCGGTGGTTATCGTTATGTTCTTACCTTCACGGATGATTTGAGTAGATATGGGTATATCTATTTCATGAAACATAAGTCCGAAACTTTCGAGAAGTTTAAGGATTTTCAAAGTGAGGTAGAGAATCAACGTAACAAGAAGATTAAGTTTCTACGTTCTGATCGTGGAGGTGAATATCTAAGTTACGAGTTTGGCGAGCATTTAAAGAAGTGCGGAATACTTTCACAATTGACACCGCCGGGAACACCACAGCGTAATGGTGTGTCCGAACGTCGTAATCGAACTCTCTTAGATATGGTTCGTTCTATGATGTCACTTACAGATTTACCGCTATCATTTTGGGGTTATGCATTAGAAACAGCCGCATTCACTTTAAATAGGGCACCGTCTAAATCCGTTGAAACGACACCGTATGAATTATGGTTTGGGAAGAAACCTAAATTGTCGTTCCTTAAAGTTTGGGGATGCGAAGCCTATGTAAAGAAGTTACAGCCGGACAAGCTGGAACCCAAAGCGGAAAAATGCGTCTTCATAGGATACCCAAAGGAAACTATTGGGTATACCTTCTATCATAGATCCGAAGGCAAGACCTTCGTTGCCAAGAATTGATCCTTTCTAGAGAAGGAATTTCTCTCGAAAGAAGTGACTGGAAGGAAAGTAGAACTCGACGAGGTTGTCGAACCTTCTCTCGAAATTGCGAGTAGCGCAGCACCGGAAGAAGTTCCTGTGGTGCCTGCACCAATAAGAGAGGGAGCTAATGATGGTGATCATGAAACTTCGGTTGAAGTTGCTACAGAGCCTCGGAGATCAATGAGAACTCGTACCACTCCAGATTGGGATGATCCCGTTATGAGTGTCATGTTGGTGGACAACACCGATGACCCCGAGACATATGAGGAAGCGATGATGAGCCCAGATTCCAATAAATGGCAAGAAGCCATGAAATCCGAGATTGGATCCATGTACGAAAACCAAGTATGGACTTTGGTGGACTTACCGGATGGCCGAAAGGTTGTCGAGAACAAATGGAATTTCAAGAAGAAAACAAATGCTGATGGTAATGTTACTGTCTATAAAGCTCGACTTGTCGCAAAAGGGTTTCGACAAATTCAAGGAGTTGACTACGATGAGACTTTCTCACCAGTAGCGAAGCTAAATCTGTGAGGATTATGTTAGCAATCGCTGCATATTATGATTATGAGATATGGCAGATGGATGTCAAAACAGCATTCCTCAATGGAGATATTGATGAAGAGTTGTATATGATGCAGCCCAAAGGTTTTGTCGATCCTAAAGATGCTAACAAGGTATGCAAACTTCAACGGTCCATCTATGGATTGAAGCAAGCATCCCGAAGTTGGAATCAACGTTTTGATAAGGTAATCAAAAGTTTTGGTTTTGTACAAACTTATGGAGAAGCTTGTATTTACAAGAAAGTGAGTGGGAGCTCTGTAGCATTCTTAATACTATATGTGGATGACATATTGTTGATTGGGAATGATGTAGACCTTCTTAGTAGTGTCAAAGAATATTTGAATAATAGTTTTTCAATGAAGGATCTTGGCGAAGCAGCTTACATATTAGGCATAAAGATTTATAGAGATAGATCTAAACGCCAAATATCATTGTCACAGAGTACATATTTGGACAAAGTTCTAAAGAGGTTTGGAATGGAAGAAAGCAAGAAAGGGTTCTTACCCATGTTGCCCAATACGACCTTGAGTAAAACTCAAAGTCCGACATCGGCAGAAGATAGAGAAAGGATGAGTAAGACTCCCTATGCCTCAGCCATAGGATCTCTAATGTATGCCATGCTATGTACTAGACCCGACATTGCATATGCTGTTAGTTTAACTAGCAGATATCAAAGTGATCCAGGAGTGGATCATTGGACAGCGGTCAAAAACATCCTTAAGTACTTGAGAAGAACTAAGGATATGGTTCTTTCTTATGGAGTTGATGAACAGCTCGTTGTTAATGGTTACACCGATGCTAGTTGGAACACCGATCCGGATGATTCTAAATCACAATCTGGATACGTATTTATTTTGAATGGTGCAGCAGTTAGCTGGAGGAGTGCAAAGCAAAGCGTTGTGGCGAGATCTTCAACTGAATCGGAATACATGGCTGCTTTGGAGGCTTCACAAGAAGCGATATGGATGAAAGAGTTCATTACAGAGCTGGGTGTGGTTCCTAGTGCGCTGGACCCAATGTCTATCTACTGTGATAACATGGGAGCCATAGCCAATGCGCAAGAACCAAGGTCACACAAGAAGCTGAAGCATATCAAGCTACGTTTTCACGCTATTCGAGAACATATCCAGGATGGGGATATAAAGATTTGCAAAGTACACACAGATCTGAATGTGGCGGATCCGTTGACTAAACCTCTCCCGAGGGCAAAACATGACCAACACCAAACTGCCATGGGTGTTCGGTATATTACCATGTAATCTAGATTAGATGACTCTAGTGCAAGTGGGAGACTGTTGGAGATATGCCCTAGAGGCAATAATAAATATAGTTATTATTATATCTTTGTGTTTATGATAAATGTTTACATTCATGCTATAATAGTATTAACAGGGAAACATTAATACTTGTGTGATTTGTAAACTTAATTTGAAGTCCCTAGTATAGCCTCTATACTTCACTAGCTTGTTGGTTGATAAATGATTGTGGTTTCCCTATCATGAACATTGAGATGTTATCAACAACAAGATCATATCGTTAGGAGAATGATATGGTGGACATACTCCTATAGATAAGCGTAGCATAAAGATCAAGTCATTTCAATAGTTCAATTGCTATATGCTTTCTGATACATAGTAACCTAATTCCTTCGACCATGAGATCATGTATATCGCCTTTACTAGATGGATGCTTTGATGACATCAAACACCACACCGTAACTGGGTGGCTATAAAGATGGCATTGAGTGTTCGGAAAGTATTGGTTGAGACACATGGATCAAGAGTGGGATTTGTCCATCCATATGACGGATAGATATTCTCTGGGCCCTCTCGGTGAAATGTCATCCAATTAGCTTGCAAGCATGTGACTGGCTCACAAGGGATCACATATCACGGGAACGAGAAAAGAGTACTTATCAGTAACGAGGTTGAACTAGGTATGCAGAGATACCGACGATCATAACCTCGGATAAGTAACATATCGTGAGACAAAGGGAAATTGGTATCGTATGTAAGTGGTTCATTCGATTGCAAAGTAATCGTAGAAATATGTGGGAGCCATATGAATTTCCAGATTCCTCTATTGGTTATTGTTCGGAGAAGTGTCTCGATCATGTCCGCATAATTCACGAACCGTAGGGAGACACACTTAAGGATTCGACGTTGTTTTGAGTAGTTATGGTATTATGAGAAAGAGACCGAATGTTGTTCGGAGTCTCGGATGGGATCCGGGATATCACGAGGTGATCCGGAATGGTCCGAAGAATAAGATTCATATAAGGAAAGTCCCGTTTCGGAGTTCGGGAATGATTCCGGTGTTTTCATTGGGAATGTTCTAGAAGGTTCCGGATTGTCCGGCACTCCGGGGGGGGGGAGGGTACATGAGTGTGTCATTGAATGATTGCATCATGTACTAAGTGTTCTTGCTGTTCCAAAAACATGAAAGTCAAATTGCCAGTTTGAAAGTCAAACGGCTAAAACAGGAAACTGTGGGAAACAGGAAACTGTGGGAAACAAGCAAGAGGAGTTGGAACCAACTTGGAGGAGGAGTCCAACTCCTCCAGGCCGGCGCCCAGCCCTAGGCCGAGTTGGGGAGGGACTCCCTCCCTCCCCTGGCGCGCCAAGGCCTCTCCACCCATAAAAGGAGGGGCGGGGCTCCTCCTTGAGACACACAAGTTTCCACCTCTAATCTCAGGTTTAGAGCCGTTTGGTTTAGAGCTTCTAATTGCTTTAGCCTGCGGCTTAGAGCCTTCTAATTGGTGTGTCTAAACCCTAGACCACTAATAGCCCTCTCTCATAATCCACCATACTCGCTCCGGCTTAAGGCGAAGCCCTGCGGGATCTTCCCTCTACTTCCGGTACCACGCCGTTGTGCTGCCGGAATCACGAGGAGAGTGCTACAACCTCCGCTGCCTGCTGGAACAAGGGAGAGGAAGGTCTTCGTCGAGTACCGAACGTGTGACCGACTGCGGGAGCGCTGCCGGAACGCAGCGCCGGAAGGATCGTCTACACGATCTTGAGATCGGGAAGAGTACGACTACATCACCCACGAGAATCCGCTCTCGTTAAACACTTTGGAATCTTCGAGGGTAAGTTATTCCATCGACTCGTTGCTACAATCTAGTAGATAGATCTTGGCTTGTTTGTTTGTATGCGATAGAAAATTTTTGTTTTCCATGCTACGAACCCCTACAGATTTCTTCGTCGGCCTTGAACTTCAACAGCGCGCGAAGAGCCTTGTAAAGTTCCACCTCGGAGATTTTCTCACTCGAAACCCTCGGCGGATCACGGCGCCCAGAGTAAAGAAACATCGGATGCGCCCTCGCTTGGAGAGGCTGCACCCGACGCTCAAGAAACGTCCGGATGATGTCCACACCGTTCACCTCCTTCTCAGGAATCAGTTGGAGATCCTCCACCCGACGGTACAGGGCCTCTATCTCCGCCACCTCACCGTCTAAGATTTGGTTTTTCCAAGATCTTTTCTTCTCAATCAATTGGGAGGGGTCAAAAGGAACGAGACCAAAATCTTGCCCAGGCAGTACGGAGTCACGGATGTAAAACCATTTCCTCCGCCAGTACTGGACAGATTTGGACATGGAAAAGGAAAAGAATTGCACATTGGGACTGAGGGAGATGATGAAACCCCCAATGGGATACACACCATCCGAACCAGACTGCCTCTTCACGGAATAAAGCTTCCGGAAGAGGCCAAAGTGCGGCTCAATGCCAAGCCAACACTCACAAAGCGTGATAAAACACGCAATGTGGAGAAGGGAGTTAGGAGACAGATGATGGAGTTGAACCCCATAGAAAAAGAGCAGTCCACGAAGGAAGTCATGGACCGGAAAACAAAACCCGCGAATCATGAAGGCAACAAACATAACCCGATACCCAGATGGGGGACGGGGGATTACCTCATTGCCGGGGAGTCTCACGGCCGTCGTGTCTTGCGGGATCAGGCTTCGCTCGCGCAGTTTGCGGAGATCGCTCTCCCGCGTTTCTGATCGCCGCCAGCCACCGTCGGTGATGTGAGCAGTGGTGGTACCCTTCTTGCCTCCGGCGGCGCTGGTCCCAACCGCAGATGAGGATTTCTTTGTTTTCCCCATGGCGCTAAGGCGGTGGTGGCGTTGCCAACGAAGAAAGACAAAGGAAATATGGAAGAAACTCTCAGCGCGCAGCCAGAATAGCTCAAGAACGAGGAGGCAGTGAATAGATGAACTGCTGCGGTGAAAAACAAACCACGACTTCACCAGAGATTATAACAGCGAAGACGACGCACGCTGGCCGTCCATCGAGAAGACCTAACGCCAACGGTAGATCTAGCTGTACACGTGTCAGCACCAAAAGAAACCGTCGTTACCACGCCGTCCACTACGTGCGGAAATCGAGGAGACACCGTAATCATCTCCACGCCGCGCGTGACCGGTCAATTCAAAGTCAGCAAGTGGGACCCACGCTCCGTCCAGTCAAGTCATCTCTGGCGTAGCAGACGCTTGAGGTCATCGATCGTAAGCACTGACGTCATCAAAAGCTATACTAGCACCACTTCGGCTCCACAGTTAAAAGTACTCACTCGAATCTATGATTCGACTAAATGAGGACAAAATTACTTATCTGAGTCCTACGTCGAGTCTACGACTCCACTACGGACTCGGGGGCTACTCCCATAGGGAGGATGGATTTAAGCATCCGAAAATTTTCGAGTCCTGCGGACCTAATGATTGAAACAATGCTTGACTGAAAGTCTCCGTTCGAGTCTACGACTCGAACAGACACTTGGGGGCTACTCCCATAGGGAGCGCTGGTCGCGCACCCTATGAAATCTTCGACTGCGATCTTTCGGATCCGCATGCAAAAACTTTTTTGGCAACTCTGCCCCAACAAAACGCTAAGTGAGCAACGATTTCCTTGGCCACCCGAAGCACCTCCGAGGTGATAAATGTTCGGATGTTGCGTCTGCGACGCAAAGATAAGACCTACAGATATCATCTGATGGCCTGGCAACGCACCTGACTGCGCTCTGCTAGTATGAATCCGTACCAGCAGGTACGATGAAAAATCCTGACGGACGCGTTGGGTACACCAATTAAAATCACTGGAATTCCACTCCTATAAGTCCTCCGCGGCCTGAGTTGAATTACGCCAGCATATGTTCCAGGCCCGGGTTAAGGGACCCGAACCTGAAGAAGATCGTGTTGTTTCGTCCTAAGACAGTTAACTGACCCTGATCCGTCGGGTGAGTCAGGCACACGCATCAACAATCCCTACACACATATACTATTAACATATAGTTGCTCCCGAAGGATGGAAGAGTCCTCAGCCGAATCTACGATTCGACTGATCACTCGGGGGCTACTGACATGGTTATACCCTACGGGTACGTAACTTCAGCATACCTAGTCCAGCCCAAAGAAGGCCCACGGCGGACATACGCTGGCCCATGAAGATTTTCGGGTGGCCAAGGCCCATGACGTCTTCGGATCCTTGGAGAGCAAGACTAGAGGAGATAGGAAATTTAAAGGGGTAAAACCCTAGAACTTGTAACCGACTAGGACTACGCCCGGGACCTGCCTAAGTCTATATAAAGGCCAGGAGGGCACGTCCTAGGGCAACTCGACTCATACTTTCGCACACGCATCCACGCCAGATCGAATCTGCGCACCCTGTAACCTTCGGTTCCGCCGTAATCAAAGAGCAGACAAGCAGGAGTAGGGTTTTCCCTCCGGGGGCCTGAACCTGGGTGAATCTCGTGTCCCCTGGTTGCTTGTCTGTTAACCGTGCCACGATCTCCAGCATCCCCATATTCTCCAAAACCCAAGTCCATAACAATGGGCATTGACGAGATTAAACCTCGTCAGTCCCTCACTCGCATCCGTTTCTTATACAAGCACTGCGCCCGTTTCTACCCCACACATCGTGTGTCAATCTCGCACTTGAAGTTCTCCATTACACACCGCTCCACCCTTCGTAAGCTACCCCTAATGGTTGATGTCGTGGCTTTCCCATGATAACGGTGGCTTGTTGTTGAGGATATACTTTCCGGGTATACCCACATGTACTCATTGATCAGGGTGACCTACCTATGGGTTAGAACTTTGCTCCACGAGCGGTCCAGTCAGAGAAAGAAGACGGAGGCCCTTCCGGCTACGCGAAGGTCTAAAAGACTTACCGACTTAGTCCTGTAGATTTACTTGTAGTCCAAGATGTACTCTGTCCCCGTTTAAAGCGCAACACCATCGATGGTGCTAGTATGACCGGCAAGATTTGGCGTTGTTGCAAGCAGCATGAGGTAGTTGTGACGATGTTGCGAGCAGTCGCGTTGCAAGGCAGACTCAAGGCGGTGATGGAAATGTTGCAATTACTAGAGAAGGGAGTGTCCAGGATCTCATGTCGTGGCAGTTTGTGAGTAGCGGATGAAAAACATCGTCGGAGAGAGTTTCTTCTTTTATTATTAGGTTTAGATTGAGCATATCCCTTTCTTCCGGTGCGGCATAAATATGCTGCGTTGTCGACCAGGCCTCAAAGAGGCACGCCAAGTCTCGCACCACCAGGGACCACATGGGCCTTGGACATTCGGTGAGCCCGGCCACATTCCAATGTACTTGTTCTTTTCTCGTTAATCATCACCGTCCAAAGGTCACTCGGGCTGGCCATAGTGTGAATATCATAGATGGTATCATGCATAACATGTATACAAAAATCTGATGTGGCGCATCGTTTAATGAAGTGAGAGGTGATAGTGGTATCATAATATGATATCGTATCATAGCACATAAAACTAATATTTTTAATTATAAATAGATCTTGTACACATGTTTGCATTGAGATTTTGGCCCCCGCCCGCCGCGTGTAGGATTTGGCAGGCGCGTGTGGCCTGCCGGCGATACAGCGATCGACGGCAACGGCGTCATTCGGTGACTGGTGATTCGGTGCTTGCGTCCGCGTGTATATGTTGGGACCTCGCTCCAACAACTCCGGCCCCAAATCATTTTCTGCATTTTCCATGGACGACTGCAGCTGCGCTTGCGAGTAGCATCCCAACAACTAGATTCCCCAGTAGCAGGCACACCGGAGGCATGATCGCCCAGGTGCATGCATGATGCATCCATCGTCACAGGGAGGGATACACTGTTATCCAGCCGATCAGCAATGGCCACACGCAATGGCGCACCAGAAACGGGAGGAGGAGGAAGAAGAAGAGGAGATCGGTCGCCAGCTCGGACCGAAACTGACAAGTTCAAGGTGCCACGCAACATTCCGTGGAAGAAGACGTACGGCTTGCGGGTTATGCATGCATGACCATTCTTGTTCTGAATTTGTTGCGCTTAAAACGGAACTAAGATCATCGTCTCCAGCTAGCTGTTGAGCACTTCCCTCCAGCCAGCCAGCCAGCTAGCTGCACCCATTTGCAGGTTTTTGCTAGTATGTTTATCCACTCCAGCCGCGGGTCTGCACACATCTCCCGAGCTGAATCAGGAGCGAGATTCAGTGTACGCCCACGCCGTACCGCACGACCGGCGTGGCGGATAACGCACCAAACAAACAAAGAGATCAATTAATTCACAAGCTGATCATGACCAGTAACAAAGTTCAGACCGAGGGGGGTGGGAGACTCTCAGCAGGATATGAATTCAGTACGTTTGGAATTTCCTTTCCCAAATCAGCAGCAACTTTCTCCAGCTGGCACGGTAAAGGGTTTGTTGTCTTGCCTGAATCGGCGGTACTGCTCCGCTGTCTGTGATGCACTGCATGTTCATATAAACAAAATGGCATACGTCGTTGTGCGTATCACTAGTCTAACACCTCTACCAAAAATTTAGGTTCTCCTTTACATTACCTAGAAAAAAGTTCAGTGCCATAGTACATTTCTGTGAAGCCACATGAAGATTCGAGGAAATTTAGCCATCGGATTTCTATTCACAAAACTCAAAATTTATTCCATGCTTTTTACCCATAAAACCTGACCCTCTTCGACATCGTCAACAAAATAAATCATCTTCACGATCTCAACTTTTTTTCTTCATGTGCCCCTAGATGTCCCCTCATAATTCTTTGTCGCACCGCTGCCACGTTCCTCACACTTTACCAAGAAGGACTATTGCCTATCCTACCACCTTGTCCCCCTCCCCTCCTCGCTTGTCGTCCCTCTAGCTCGTAGGGGCACTATTTTTCTTCTCATGTGAACAATCCTGGCCCTAATCCTTGTCAATCGGGCCACTGCTCCAGACACCCCTCTAGCGACCTGATGGAACCATTTTGTTCTTTGGCATTGGTACCAATCCTTAGTGTGAATCTAAAATTCTAACCCTCCAATCTTGCTTCCACTGAAACCCTCCAATCTTGCTTCCACTGAAACCTGATGGAACCATTTTGTTCAAATCATGGTGTCATAGTTCTGTACTTGTACAATTCTTATGCTATATGGTTCTTGGTTGTGAAATTATACTAGCAAAATGCATGTTTTTGAGGGAACTACAACGGTCACAAGGCAGGCCTGAACCAAATTTTATTGAAACCAAAACCGAGGAACGAGAACAAAACAAAACCAGGTAAAAAAACCTGAAAGAAGAGAAGAAAGAAAAGGCAACTATCTAATTAAGGAGAGCCAAAAAACTATACATGCTCAGAGTAGAAATAGACATAGCATCCTATAGAAATAACCAGCTAGGGGAGGCTAGGTGGGAGAACATTTTCGCTCAATCCTTGATGATGGCCTTGAGATCGATTTTTGGGCAGCGATGGTACCAAATGAATAGGTCTTCCGCATATCTGCGAAATATGGACGTAATTGGCTCGATCTCACCTCTGAAGATCTTTGTATTCCGCCTCTTCCAAATATTCTAAAGAGCGCATATGATTACAGTCGACCTGACTTTGCATATGGGTGAGCCTTCCAAAATCTCTTTTACCGAATGACACCAACGTATATCCTCATGAATAGCTGGAACAGCAGCCCAGAACTGAGCGATCGAAGCGCAATGGAGAAGCATGTGCTGCGTCGATTCAGTGCACGAGCAGAACGGGCAAGAGTCCCATAACCTTAGAAAAATGCATGTTGTGTTGCAACGATATAAAATAAATCAATAAGCGATCACAATTTGAGAATATTAATGTATTGCTTGTTGGTAAAAAAAATCGTAGTTTCACATTGCCTTTTCTTTTGTACCATTTGAAATAAGACACGCTTTCAATCGAATAAACTCTGAATCAAAATAAGTAGCCAAGTTAAAGAAACAATATGCAATTTATACCAAGTTATATATTGACTTTGTCTCACAATAGTAAAGATGGTGCGTTCTAGGTCGTAGGGAATGTCACATGGGTCAAGTTGTGGGAATCACCCAAAAACGATGTACGAATCCCAAGTGGTGGCTAAATGGAGGTGCAAGTTCAAATTTGAGCAAATAGTTATTTCTCCATTGCATGAGAAATACGGAGCAGTACTTATGAAATTGCAATTGCCGCAAAGTTTGGATTAGTACATTTTTTAGGTGAACGATTTTTTTTTTTTTTTTTTTTTTGCAATAGCAGACATTAGGCTAACTGACGAGAGCGATGCCACTGCAGCGCAACCGATCGAGTAACGTTTGGCCACACGACACGCACGGGCCTTGTGTATATAGACCCACGGGAGTCGCGCAGGCGAGCTCACGCACCTCCTCGACCTCGTCCGCCATGGCTCCACTGTTCCACGTGGAGGCCCTCCTCCCGAGCTCCATCTCCCCCAAGATCGACTCCATCCTCCACTCCCACATCTACCCGCAGGTCGGCCACGTCTTCCGCGCCGTCGCCAAGTTCAAGGCCCTGCTCACCGACGTCATACTCAGCAAGAAGAAGAGGACGGCTGCGGCGGCGCGAGCCGGCCACTACGGCCGGTCTACGAATAGGAGCCTCGGCAAGATCGCCGGTTTCCTGAAGATGCAGTTCACGGCCCGAGCGACGCATCAGCTGGAGTACGTCAGCCGCTCGTCCTACCGCGAGTACTCGGCGGCGGCGGAGGGGGAGGATGATGAGGTGCGCGACGACGACGACACGGCGGAATGCGGGTACCTGTGCTGGCTGGAGGAGGAGGAGGAGGACGCCGGCGACGGCGATGTGGCGGTGAACGAGATCGACAGGCTGGCGGAGAAGTTCATCGCGAGGTTCCACGCCAAGTTCCTGCTGGAGAAGCAGGAGTCGTACCGGAGGTACCAGGAGATGATCGCCAGGAGCATCTGAGTGATCGATCAGGTAATCGTCAATGGCGACAATTTCGAGGCTAGCCTTGAGCTAGCCTCATCTGGAGTACGTGATCAGTTGAACCGAACAGTGAGCGCTTCATGCATGACGAAGGTCTTCCATGGCCGCGGCCGTGCCTCAAAAGTGGGGGTCGTTTCCGGATGGCTTTATGTAAGAGTTGGGGTTTGAAGTTTGAATTATGGGATCCAAAAGGAGCATGATGGTATGTAAATTCATTCATTGTCAATTAATGGACCGTATAAGATTGTCAAATAAACGATGGAAGCTCGTCATGTCATGGTAAAACAAACATCTATACGTCTCGCATGAGGCTTTGTGTGTGTATGCAAATGTATAAAAATCACACCATTAATTAACAATTACCATTGGATGAGAACATTCTATAGACCATGACAATTTTTTTCTCCACATATTAGATCATGTTTGACAAGTGGCCTCAACATGATATCCTGATTCCCACCTCTGTCCTTAATTACCGAGAAAATCATTTGATGAAATTATATTATCTTCCTATTAAGTTTTTAACTTTTATGACCTATTTCTGAACCAAACCTAGATCTTTGGATTCATCTTGCTATTGTGCTATTTTCCCCTTTTGCTATAGCTATTTTCATATTTTTTTGTTAAATAATGACCCTATCCTCCATATTCTCTTTTCTGTTTATATATCAATATATTGAAACCCATATAAGATCGAATAATAAGAGAACTCTTGTGCCTATATAAAAATCTACCATGCTCAGCAAAGCTGTATATTTATTTTTATTTGCCCTTGAGTTAATTATTTGAATTTCATTAAGCAATGCTAACCAAATAAATGGAAAACCATTTTTTTCTTCAATCCATTTTTTCCCATTTTATATATATAGTGGCCCCATATAGCTAACTAGGTCAGGATGCCAGAGTTCTTGGAATAGGTGTTGTTTCTGAGGGTACAAATGCTAGAGAAGGGAGTTTTATTTTATGGCGGAGAGGTTATATTCCTATGAAGAAAGGTGGAGAGAAGGGATGCGCCATTGCATTATGTTTGAGTTGGTGAGATGAGTGTGATCAGTGGTGAAAGACGACTATGAGCCTGACCAATGCCGAGGATGGCAGTGAGCTCGACCGGACTTCAAGCTTGACAATATGATGCTCATATCTATAATCGTAGGACTACAATAGCCTGCTTTACTTGTTTAGTGGTGCAATTAGCATTGGAGTATCTCTATATAGTGGAGCTTCCCACATATTGTGGCTTCTACAAGAGAGATGGAAATTTGAGCTTGGATTGCAGGTGGACTTGGGGAGAGACAAGAAGAATTCTTCTCTTAGGTGAGCTTGTGCCAAAAAATTAAGGAAAATAAATAAGTGCATATGACAGATGTGATCAGTGAGGATAGTTGCATTGGGCTATTGATATGTTGACCGCTTCCTTGAACAATCTTTGCTTTCGTGCCGTGGTGGAGAGGTGTAGTGATAGGATGATGAATTAGTGATGCTTTTATCTAGCATATGCCAGTTGAAATGCCAGGTTGCATTGCAAACAAAATTGTGCACAATAATTTTGTATCAAAGCTGCTTCAGATGTAAACAAAAAGTCCAAGTTTCTCTTCAGCAAACGGAGCTACATAAGGTGGGGCCCAATTATCAGCGCCACACGCACATGAACCTAATTGGGCCCGAACACGAACTCCCTATCCGACTAGAGGCCCAAATCCCAAGTGATGGGCTTATAAGCCCAACCACCATAAGAGCCGCGTACACCCACGTCTCTCACCGTTAACTCGACCCAAGCGATTTCGCAGTTGTCCTCTTCCTCCGCTCCGCTCCACTCCGCCTCCGCGAAACCGCGAGCTAGGGTTTCGGCCTCGACGCGCAGTGCTCGCCATGGACGGGGCCGCCGCCGCCCGCAAGAGATCCCGGCCGGACTCCGCCAACGGCGGCTCCGGAGGGAAGCGCTCGAGAGGTAACGCCCCAAGCTCCCATCCCTACTTCCGCCTCTCGTTTTCTCGCCCTGCTTCTAGATATCGTTGTGTGTGCTCCGTGCCGCTGGATCTGCGACCTCGGCGCTCTCTATGGTATTCCTAAGGTTCATGGTGCGAGCGAGCGTGTCGTGACGTACTGCAGTTAGCCCTGGACTGTAGTAAGATTTACCTGCATCTTGCCCGACAGTATTCGTATGAGGAAGTATTCGTCATACTGTATTGCTGGCAATTCCCTTGGTAGGTATCTGATAATCAATATCACATCCACCATATGTCCTTTTCGCACTGGTGCAACTGCAAGGCAGTAGCTATGTGCAACGGGGTGCAGTTAAGGTTCACTCCTGACAGTTTTCAGTCTAATGATGAACAAATTGTAAGAAAGGATTGAGCCAAGCCATACTTACCAAGTAAAGAAAAATCATCTTCACAGCAGAACTCTGAAACAACCCAGTCTAAGAGCAGGCAGTAAAGTACTAAAAAAGCTGATCTAGAAGAGGTTTCTTTGCAAAGAAGGAAAGAACATGTGTGGAAGGTGATGGGGAAGGGGGTCGAATTTGGAAAAAGAATAGCACCTGCTTTTGATCAAAATCGAATTGGAAGATACTCCATTGCAAGCAAAGAATCATGTGAACACATGTTAACCGTCATCCATGCAATGATCTATTGCTAGTTCTCAGTGTCTCAACAGTATGCAGTGTGAGAGTAACCATGACTATTTTCTGCAGGATAACAACCAGTGAATACCATTTTATCTTTTCTAAAATTATGTTCATTCATCACATTTATTGGCCACAAATTGTATATGTTTACTTGGTTAGAAGATCAACAAGGCAACTTCTAACTAGTGAAAAAATGTAATTAATTCTATGCAACAGACACGGAGTCACAACAAACTGGTCTATCAAGCAAATCGAAGCCTTGCACCAAGTTTTTCAGGTTCAAATCTTAACCCATCCAAAATAACATCAGAACGGTACCTTCTAATTTTCACTATGCATTACAGTTTAGGATTAATTCTCCCCTGCAAATTTTATTTTTCGTCCAGAAGCTTTTCGTTACAAATTGTAATCATGCACTACATTGTCCCCAAATGATCACAGTAGATAGATTCACTTTTTTTTGTCATGGTTTTATAAATAAATAAGACACATGACAGTACCTCAATCCACAGTTAATTCATGCTTTTTGTTCTTTAATGTTAATTGGATATGGTGTTTTCCTTCTCTATTACTTGGCTCTTGAGTGTGCACTAATATGGTTTTGTAATACTCGAGTAATAAATGCATCCACTAAGCAATTATCTGATTCAGAATCGTAATAGTCTGTTTTTCTGCACATACAGATTGCATGTGATATTTGCAATATTGTGTTTCTCGTCGATCTAGGGTGATTCTTGCATTTGTCTAGATCTATGTTGAAGTAGTTTGGTTCTTGTGCAAATTCTAAAATAGCTTTGGTCTCATGCAAATCCCCACATAAATGGAAATTGTAAAATAAGATTTCTTGCAAGTTATCATTTGTTTTCTGCTTAAGTCCGAAATTTTTGTTCGTTGGCACTGTTAAGCATCGGTGAAGTGTGTCAACTTTTACATTTGACAACACCATTATCTTGTTTTGGAAAATCTTGTTAATATACAGCAAAGCATTTCAACCTGTCGCATGATAAAACGTTTAAATTTCTCATTCAACTATGATTCTACTTTTTTTTGTTATATAGCAATATCAGTACATAATCTGTAGTGTTTTGAATGATGCAGCACTGTTGGGTGTCCCTTTGGAGAGAGCTGTCACTTCCTGCACTTTGTCCCTGGTGGATATCAGGCAGTATCAAAATCACACAACCTAGGTCATGCTGCTGTGTCTGCACCGTCAAGAGCTCCCGTGGACCATTCAGCTCCTTCTGGCAAAACACGCATGTGCACAAAGTACAACACCGCGGAAGGCTGCAAGTTTGGTGACAAGTGCCATTTTGCCCATGGCGAGAGGGAGCTCGCCAGGCCACCACCATCCTACATGTCCCAAGAAAGTCCCTATGCTCCTCCTATGGGCGGCCGATATGGAGGCCGGCACGAACCACCTCCACCAGCTTCTATGGGCCCTGCAACCGGAAGCTTCGGAGCATCAGCTACTGCCAAGGTCAGTGTCGACGCTGCTCTTGCTGGAGGCATCATCGGGAAGGGTGGGGTCAACACGAAGCAGATCTGCCGAGTCACAGGGGTCAAGCTCTCGATACGTGACCACGAATCAGACCCGAACCTGAAGAACATTGAGCTCGAAGGCAATTTCGACCAGATAAAGCAGGCCAGTGAGATGGTGCGCGACCTTATTGCCAGCATCAGCGCCACAATGCCGCCGAAAAACCCTGCCAGCACCGCGCCCCCTGCACGCTCCGGGGGAGGCCCTGGTGGCAGGAGCAACTACAAGACCAAGATCTGCGAGAACTTCCTCAAGGGCACCTGCACATTTGGCGACCGCTGCCACTTTGCCCACGGCGAGAATGAGCAGCGCAAGGGTGCTGCCGTCTGAGAATGGATTTTCTCTGTTGGCTTTCTGTGACTATTCTCCCTGCTGCTCTAGGTGATTAGCCTGTTGTATTGCAATTTTCATGGATTCTGTTTTTAGATTCAGCTTTTGAACGATGCTTAAGCAGAACGCTCGTCCACATGTGATCCCGGTGTAGTTAGTCACCTTTTGTGTTTTCCCCCTTTTTGCATTTTTGTTATCCAGCTGTGTTGAGTTGACCAGGCTTGGTATGATTTGTATCATACTACCGGTGCTTTCGCCAAAATCACAGCGTTTGTCAATGACAGCTTTGGACCATTTTGCCAAAATCACAGCGTTTGTCAATGACAATTTACCAACTTCTTACAATACCAATTCCAATTCCAATAGATGTACTCTATCACAATATATATTTTGGTTCCATAGAAATCAATATTTATGAAAAAATGTTTGACATTGGATCAAAGAAATGATTTTGGCAAGGAAGTAATTCATTGACACGTGGGACCAGATTGCGGTCCTGTTTGATTATTCTACGTGGCCTTGCCAAGACAGCAGCTTCTAGCAACTCGCTGACAAGAGCAGCATCTCCAGCTCTTCTCCTCCTCTCGGCTCCCCTCCGGCAAAGTCGCCTCGCCCGGCATGGCCGCCGCCACCGCCGCCGCCGCAACGCTCGCCCCCGCCTCCCCTCCGCTGTTTCTTCTCGCCCTCGGCGGCCGCCACGATGGCCGGGTGCGCCTCTCCCGACGCCACGCCGCCGCGTGCCGCTGCAGGGCCAGGGCCACGGCGCAGACGTTCCAGGGGGGGCCCGCCGCAAGCTACGCCCGTGAGATGGAGCGCCTCTCCGCCAAGGAGTCCCTCCTCCTCGCTGTGAGCCCTCTGTCCCTCCCCTGCCTCCTGTCCCCATCTCCCCCTTGCACCATGAATGGCTACGCGTATTGGTCCATACGAATCGTATCCACTAGGAGCCCACTACCCAGCAAACCTGTGGCGTTTGGATTAGTTTCTCGGCCTGATAATTGTGCCGCAATCAATCTTTCACAATTGCCGATTCGATCATCAAGTAAGCGCGCCAATTTTGCAGAACCAACCTAAATAACGAGCAGATAAGCAATAGGCGTTTCATTTTGCTAAACCAGATGTGTAAGTATTTGAGTGTCCGCAGTCGGAGTCCTGCATTCACAGTTTCAGAAAATGTTCTTATTGGTTGGTGCTGAGATTCAAGATTGTTTCTCAACTAGGGTATGTTGAACAACTGCTACTCTTTTCAGTTCAGAGACGCTGGAGGCTTCGAATCCTTGGTCAGTGGCAAGACCACGGAGGTGCAGAAGATTGACGTCAATGAGCGGATCGTTGGGCTCGAACGCCTCAACCCCACTCCTCGACCCACTACGTAAGTGTCTTGTAGCTGGAGATACTCTTCCTTATCTGAGTAGCTATCGCAACGGCACGGAAGTTTAAATTGCGGCATTAATGGAGTCTCTATCAAAAGAATGCAGTGGCACAATACTCAACAACGGAAACCTCACTAAGATAAGAGCTTGCTATCACGATGTTCAGTTTAGGACGCAATGACTTTCATTCATCTCAACGTTTGCATGTCCCATACCCATGAGGAACTCCTGACCTCCTGTCCTTTTTTGAGTAAAATAGTTCTGTTGTACAGAAATTTCATTGATTGCTATTCTTGTTTCAATTTCAGATCTCCCTATCTGGAAGGTCGGTGGAACTTTGAATGGTTCGGTGATAACAGTCCTGGAGCATTTGCGGCCCGGCTTTTGTTTGAGTATGGCACTGTTACTGGACGCAAGTTATATTACCATTTAAGTCAGTTTTTCATTAACTTATTCTCATTAGAATGAGTTAACTGGTTTGTTAAAGTTTGTCTTTACATGATGTGTTGCAAATACATAAAGCTACCTTAATATTTCTTTGACAAAAATGTGTATAACATAGCAAATATGCTGTTTTTGTAGGAGGTCACCTACAAGTGTCGCACACTTTACAGGACTTGATGTGGTGATCAGAGATGGCTACTCCAAACTTTCATCGAACGTCAAGTTGTTTAATACGGTAATTTCACAAGATTTGGAAAGTTGCCTACAACTATTGTGCATTTTCGGATCTCTTAACAACCTCCTCAATATGTTTGCAATGTTTGTGCCATACCTGTGTACAACATGAATATCTAATGCTTTCCTTCAAATAAAGTTATGGTTTGTGTATTCATTTATCAGCAGTAGCTCTCACAAAATTGCAAGATCTCATGATCGTACTAAGGAATTACCGGCACCAATTGATCTGTCTTCTCTGGGAGCTGTATCTTTGTATATATGACTATGCTAAGTTTTGTTGTTCTACTCATGGTCTCACAATTTACCCCCGTTTGGTGTATGCAGATACAGAATAGATTTGTACTGACTACTCAACTGTCCGTGGAGGGGCCTATCAGGATGAAGGAGGAATACGTCGAGGGGTTTTTAGAGACCCCAAAAATCAGTGAGGAAACACTACCCGAACAACTGAAGGGCTTTCTTGGACAGACTGCAGGAGCTCTACAACAGCTTCCGGCTCCCATAAGGGATGCTGTTTCAGAGGGTGTTAAGTTACCTCTTAGTAAGTGGCTTAATTATAGTCTTCTTATTATAGTAATGCAGTACTGATTTATGGTACCATCATTGTAGCAATTATTGAAATTAGTACTCCCTCCGACCCATATTAGTTGACTCAAATTTGTCTAGATACGGTTGTATCTAGCACTAAAACTTGACTAGATACATTCATATCTAGATGAATCTAAGTCAACTAATATGGGTCGGAGGGAGTATTAACTTTCCCAGTTTTCTTGAACATACTGCCCATTCAGACAAGGCCACTGTGCTTTGTTTCAGTGCATTTGTAACCATCGAGTTCTTTGCCAAATTTTCTTTTGGAATGCTGTCTCATCCTGAACTTGATTTTCAACAATGAACAGAGGAAATGGCACCAATATTCATGACAACATGGTAGTTAGGTCGCCTCACTTATCTTGACACCTGCAGTTTTTGTTTACCTGTAATATTTATTGCATCATCTCAGGATGATTGCGTACGTTTTTCATTCTTAGATGCCATGATGAATATGTAACAACTGTACTGCATATACACTGAATGATAAGCTACGTTACATGCCTCCTTTTTTTATTACAGACGGGATGTTCCAGCGCTTATTCATGATTTCTTACCTGGATGAAGAAATATTGGTACGTTTTTCCCACGCTTACAGCAACCAACAAATCACACTGTAATACATGCATTTGTACCTGTGGACTTTACACTGGCAATATGGCATCCATCTCAAAGTAATTATTTCCCCTTACTGTTTATCTGAATGCCCCATTGATGAGGGGACTGCAATAGTTTGAAATTCTACAAAAGTGTAGAATCAGTACTGTGTACCTTAACATTTGAGTTGTACTGTATGTCTAGTTCTTCTACTTTGTTTCACATGTTCAACACACTTAGTGAACTATACCTGGTTTGCTTTTTGAGAAAAAATGTACCTGGTTCTATACTTAGTTCATAAACACATTGATTTCAGAGAAAATAAAACTGATGGTAAACTGAGTCTGAATGCTGCATAGGTTTATGATCATTCTTTCTAAACAGTTAAAATTGCTCTGAAGTGCTAGTTTAGGTTTCTTCTTGAGAATGGTGAAGTTGAACATTCCGTAAACGAGACCAGAAGAAAAAATACACATGCTCTTCAAAGTTTTGGTACAAAATGTCATGGATAAGATGCCAGCATTGTTGCATATAGGTTAATATGCTTTGCAGTCAGCCTACTGACTCAATTGGTTGCACAGTAGAGTCCCTTTGATGTAACTCTCACTGCCATCAGTATCCACCAAATGGCTGCGAAGATAGCTTTTGCCCTGAATCCTCTTTGTTAGACAAGTCAACTGAACCATGACTCTTAAGTACAGCCTACAAACTTACTGAACTCTAACTGGTTCGGTTTTAGAGAAAAATGTACCTGGTTCTATACTTAGTTCATAAACTGGGGAGATAACTCTGCCCTGAATCCTCTGTGTTAGACAAGTCAATTCATCAGTACAGACTGCATTGTTTGAAACCTCATATTATTCATCTTGCTAGTAACACTTTGGAAATATCAAAAAGTTGCAACTTCTAATGGTTGTGCTGTTTGCTCATTTAGATTATCAGAGATGCTGCTGGAGCACCTGATGTCCTCACCAAGCTGGAAGGACCACAACCAAATCCAATGGACAACGCGCCGGATGTAGTGGTTCCAGAATATCAAAGCTAGTGTTTGGGTACTAACTGGAGCATCACGATTAACATTCGGAGGGATTATTTCCTGTCACGCCATTTTGTAGGTTTGCACGTGCATGAAAAAAAACTGTAGTGCATGTTAGCAGTCACTTGAGTGTGTAATTAAGCTTACTTATTACTATAAGCTCCCTTTTGTTACTGGCTAGAGTAGATACTGCATGCTGTTCTTGAGCTGAGAAATACTCTGTTGTGGCCATCAAGCACTGAAATAAGATGAAAAGATAAATTTGCAAAATGGGGAGCCAAATAGCTTTGATGGCAAACCGACACCAGTTCACCACTGTAAATTTTGGTTGATATGAATATGATTCCAGTACCCAGCTTGGAAAGGTACATAGAACGAAATGACGATCTTGTTCTGCCTTCCAATGGCACCTGGGGCCATGATCCCAGTACATTAGCTTGGTCAGTCACTATTTCAAACTGAAATATCCAACATTAAGACAAAATGCAGCTCCTGGGGCCACTTGCCAGCGACACATTTTTTTTTGGCATTTTCAACTTTCTTGGACCCCGGTGATATAAATTTCTCCTTTTAGAAGCACGTCCTAACATTTTTTTAGCGCAGTAAGGCTAATCAGGGTAGCTAGAGAGAGAGGGAGCACGATGTACTGTACATTCTACCTGAACAAAAAATGTCCAGTCCTGTTATTTTGTAAGTAGCGTACGTTCGGAATTGTCCCATCTTGATCTTTTCATTCTCTCAATTGAACGTGTGGCACAAGGTTAGCCCTGTATGTAAACTCTCCTGATAGTCTGACGCTGCAAATAATTCTGCCATATCCTCAAATAATTTAAGGCTTTGTCATGGAGATCGCCATTGGTTGATCGAGCCAAACATCATCATCCTAAATACTCGCAAAGGATGTCACATATTTATCTATAAGGCTATGGGGACGAGGGAGGCTCTGCCAAGCAGAAAATGGGAAAGCGGTCGAGAAAACCATCGGTAGATGAGAAGAAAGAGAACAAATGAGGTCCCTCGGTCAAGGTGGACGCGTGATGAAGCGACGCGATGGAACATGAGGATGCCAGAATACTGGGCGGTGTGCAGGCTGTCCTAGGTTTCCGCGTCGCGCGCCAGGGTACGGAGGCACGATGTGAGAGCCATTTTCCCGTGCCAACATGCGAGTGGCAAGGCGTCGCCGCGAGGACCCGCTGCTGGCGAGGAATTCGCGTTGCCACCTTGATAGCGCCCAGTACTTGTCGTGAAACGCTTCGTTGGAAACCTCAAGAGCAAGGTATGAAGCAGCACAACAGCAAGTTTCCCTCAGTAAGAAACCGAGGTTATCGAACCAGTAGGAGGAAGGAAACGTCACACAGGTGTTGCAAGCAACGCGGAGACCTGCACAACACAAACTCAAGACTTTGCCCCAACGAATCAGTGAGGTTGTCAAGCTCACCGGTTTGCTGTAACAAAGGATTAAACGTATGGTGTGGAAGATAATGGTGGTTTGCAGCAAGTAAACAGGTAACAGTGAAAGATGTATCAATGGTAAATATTGGACCGAGGTCCATAGTTCACTAGAGGTGCTCTTCTTAGATAAACAATATGGCATGAAGGGTAAACAAATTACATCTGGGCAATTGATAGGAACTGAGCAAGGCATAACAATGCAATTACTAGTCAGAAAGATCCTATGAGGCTGATTGAGCAATACAACAATATACATAGACCATCATCCAACTGCATCAATGACTAGAAGTCTACCTTCAGGTTATCATCCGAACCCCCTCCAGTATTAAGTTACAAGCAATAGACAACTGCTTTAAGCAAAGTGTATAAGGTAAACAGTCCACATGTTCCATGAACAAGAGACCGTTGTTTTCTCCCTAGTAGCAACAGCACATCTACAACCGAAGAGATTTCTGTCACTTCCCTTGGAAACTAGAGGCATGAACCCACTATCGAGCATAAATACCCCCTCTTGGAGTCACTAGCAACTACTTGGCAAAGATAGCTACTAACAACGGAGAGCATGCAAGATCACAAACAACACAGACATGATAGAATCATAAAGATAAAACCATTAATCAAATCAACATAATAATCTCAATATCCATCGGACCCCCACAAACACAACATGCATGATTACAAATAGATTAGATCTTGATCATGAACGGAGCTCACAAGATCTATACATGAAAGCACAAAGGAGGAGATACAACCAACTAGCTACTACATGGACCCATAGTCCAAGGTGGAACTACTCACGCATCATACCGGAGAGAAGGCCTCCGGGATGATCTCCCCTCCAGCAGGGTGCCGGAAAGAACTTCAGATCCCCTCGATCTAGGGACGATGGTGGCGGCGGCTATAGACGGTTTCGTGGATTTCTGATCGGGTACTCAGGGTTTCTGCATCGGGGTCTTGTTATAGGCGAAGGGGCGAGACCGGGAGGCGGCCAGGGCCACAAAACCCTAGCCAGGCGCGGGCCCACCTGCCCCCGCGCCTGGGGTGGGTCTGGCCCCCCTGGCTGGCCCCTTCGGCTCTCCTCTAGACTTCTTGTTCCCCACGGAAAGTAATTGACTTTGTCCTTTGTCCCGTACAATTTCGAGAATATTTCTTTACTAACGTTTCTGAAACCAAAAACAGCAGAAAACAGGCATCTGGCACTGTTGCAATTTTTTAGTAGGTCAGTACCAGAAAACATGTGAAAAGCACCTCAAAGTGTGGACAACTAAAGTAAAGTAGATACAAAACAAGCATGAATCATCAAAAATTATAGATACGTTTCCAACGTATCAATAACCCCAAGCTTAACTCCTGCTCGTCCTCGAGTAGGTAAGTGATAAAAAGAATAATTTTTGAGGTGACATGCACCCTCACAATAAAGATCCACCCATTTGCAAGCATTAAAAACTGGGATCAAAGAACTCTAAACATGTGCATGAAAGATGGAGTTCTAACAATAGGACATAGTAATTATGCATGCAACATGACAAGCTACAAACAAAGATCATGAATAACATGCATTGAAAAACGTTTGTTTGTTTCACATACGGAAAACATAGCATAGTGGCAATCAGCTTGTCCCTCATAGAGTAGCAATATAGATGCATAGGACACCTGCAAAGTTTACAAGGGTGACTAGAAACAAGTAGCACAAGAATAAGTAATAACACAATATGCATCAATTAATAAGCTTTGGAACACTGCACACAGAATAACAACTATGCTCTCTTAAAGGTGCTTAAAGGTAGAAGGTGGAGACTCGATAGTGGTGGAAGAAAGGCCTTTTTGTAAAGGAAGCAGGGATTATAAGTTTCAAAAAAATCTTCTAAAAATTATGGTACTTGTTAGCTTTCAGCCCTCATTGCCCCTATCATAAGTATCTTGAAGTGGTTAAGGTTAAAGTGGCAAAGCTGGAGTATATGCTTGACAAAGTATAAGTTGGCAATCTCATGCCCCTTGAATACGAGGGTCACACCTCATGCATACTCAACTTTGGGTCCAGGTAAGTTCTTGTCACTGTAAGTATTTGCATATCATTGAGAACCGCCAACGGGGTACCCCTTGCACATGGTATAGGAGCTTTCCCATAACCAAAATGACAAGGCAAGCAGACAATGAGCATCTCAGCAATCTTTTTATTTACCATATGCATAGCTTTTTATTGAGGATGCTTCATAGATAGCTTACTATGATGATGCTACAAGTTTCCACCATGATTAGGCATGGATTAGGCTAGCGGCCCAGACGTTTCTCTAACACAGGATACAAACTCCATGGACTTACAAGTTCCCTCTTTATTTCACACCGGTGACATCCATACACAAAAGAACATGATATCAACTGAGTACAACAAGGTACAAGTGCAATGTCGAAAACGTTCCCCGTGACAACACGGTTCTGCTAATTCCAACTTATAAGTGCAAGCATATACAACAAAGTTGTCACAATTGTTCAAGTTTATTAGGGGCAAGGAATAAAGTGTGCCATAAAGTTCGTGAGGGCTTTAATCACTAAGTTTTCACATAACAAAATAGTTTTTAATTGGAATATAGTTGAAAGCAAGAATATACTTTGGAATGGTGTAACACACCATGCATAGGAGTTTATAGTGGACACTTTGGAATAACTTGGTTTTTTGGGAGTTGGAAGCATGAGTAGAACTTACTCATACAAATGGAGGCTAGCAAAAGACTAGGAGCAACCA
Organism: Avena sativa; assembly: GCA_916181665.1. Classification (NCBI taxonomy): domain Eukaryota; kingdom Viridiplantae; phylum Streptophyta; class Magnoliopsida; order Poales; family Poaceae; genus Avena; species Avena sativa. The sequence goes on from OV702280.1 coordinate 403,014,773, forward strand.
ACTAAGAGAGCAATAATGGCCATAATCATGCAATGCAACAAAGCAAACTAATCAAAGCAAAGAGTGGTACTACAAGTCAAGGACTAAATGACCATAGAGGATATGGTGAATTTTTATAGTCATAACATGGTGTGAGCATGTGCCAAGTCAACCCACGCAAAGCATCAAAGGAGAATACCACAATACTATGCTTTTGCATGCTAAAACAAGGCATAATTTCTTCAAGGCACACTAAGCAATCCCAATTATTTGGAACAAGACATGCTACAACAATAATCACTAAGCATAATGCTAAAACAACACCTAGCATGTCATGCTAAAATCTAAGTCACGGTCAATGCAAGCTCCTCTTGCACTTCAAGCAAGAACTTACTACTCCTTTCCAAACACCAAGCAAACTTATTTGCAAAACTGTAGGGGTTCGTAGCATGGAAAACAAAAAAATTCTACCGCATGAACACACAATCAAGATCTAATCTATGATCAAGCCAAGATCTATCTACTAGATCGGTGCAACAAGTTGATAGAGTACTAACCCTCGAAGATCCAAAGCGGTTTAACGAGAGAAGATTCTCGTGGGTGATGTAGTCGTTCACTTGCCGATCTCAAGATCGCGTAGACGATCCTTCCAACAGCGTGTTCCGGCAGCGCTCCCGTAGTCGGTCACACGTACGGTACTCGATGAAGACCTTCCTCTCCCTTGTTCCAGCAGGCAGCGGAGGTTGTAGCTCTCTCCTCGTGATTCCGGCAGCACGACGGCGTGGTGTCGGAAGTAGAGGGGAGATCCCGCAGGGCTTCGCCTAAGCCGGAGCGAGTATGGTGGAGTAGAGGTAGCCCCGGCGATCTAGGGTTTAGAGGGCCAAGGTTTAGAGGTAGCTAGCAACTAGAGTTTAGCTAGTCGGTAGCGGTTTAGAGGAGATCTAGATTGGTCGCAACTAGAGAGGGGGGCGGCGGCCAACCTAGGGTTTCTTGGGCGCCTAGGGCAAGGGGGATACCTTGGGGTGCGCCCCTACCCCTCCTTATATAGGTGGGGGGCGTCCAAGGGTGTTCCCAACCCAGGTGGAACCCCTCCCTAACTCAGAAACCCTCCGTAACTCGGAAACCATGTTGGGATTTGACTTTTTCAAACTGCCTTTTTAACTTTCAAATTAGAGTTTGATTTCTCTCATCCAAGTGTCCAGCCAAGTGACCTAGGACATGATGCAACCATTACACTTTGTCATGACACATCCATGTACCCTTCCCCTTCCGGATCGGTGAACCTTCTAGACCCTTCTAGAACATTCCGGTGAAAACACCGGAATCATTCCCGAACTCCGAAATTGGACTTTCCTTATATGAATCTTATTCTCCGGACCATTCCGGATCTCCTCGTGATATCCCGGATCCCGTTCGAGACTCCGAACAACATTTGGTCTCTTTACTCACATTTCATATCTACTAAACAACATCGAATCCTTAAGTGTGTCTCCCTACGGTTCGTGAATTATGCAGACATGATCGAGACTCTTCTCCGATCAATAGCCAATAGAGGAATATGGAAATTCATATGGCTCCCACATATTTCTACGATTACTTCGTGATCGAATGAACCATTTACATACGATACCAATTTCCTTTTGTCTCACGATACTTTACTTACCCGAGGTTTGATCGTTGGTATCTCTGCATACCTAGTTCAACCTCGTTACCGATAAGTACTCTTTTCTTGTTCCCGTGATATGTGATATCTTGTGAGCCAGTCACATGCTTGCAAGCTAATTGGATGACATTCCACCAAGAGGGCCCAGAGTATATCTATCCGTCATATGGATGGACAAATCCCACTCTTGATCCATGTGCCTCAACACATACTTTCCGAACACTCAATGCCACCTTTATAGCCACCTAGTTACGGTGTGGTGTTTGATGCCATCAAAGCATCCTTCCGGTAATGGTGATTAGCATGATCTCATGGTCGAAGGAATTAGGTTACTATGTATCAGAAAACTTATAGCAAGTGAACTATATTAAATGACTTGATCTTTATGCTACGCTTAACTATAGAAGTATGTCCATCACATCATTCTCCTAATGATATGACCCTATTGTTAATAACATCTCTATGTTCATGATCAGGAAACTATGATCATATATTAACCAACAAGCTAGTTTAACAAGAGGCTTTACTAGGGACTCTTTTATGTTTACAAATCACACAAGTATTAATGTTTCCGGTTAATACAATTATAGCATGGTATGTAAACATTTATCATAAGGATGAAGATATGATAATAACCACTTTATTATTGCCTCTTGGGCATATCTCCAATAAAAACAACATAGCGAGAACGGGGGTCCAAACTACTTTAGAAAACTAAACAAACTAAGCAAAGAAAACTAAAACTAAGATGCTCCAAGAATAACACATTTGTGCATGAAACAATAAAAACAAAGTGTCTAGACAGACCTGAGCTTTTTATTGATGAAGAAGGGGATGCCTTGGGAATCCCCAAGCTTTGACGCTTGTATCTGTTGGATACTTCTTGGGGTGACACCATGGTGGCATCCCCAAGCTTGAGCTTTTGTCCATTGTTCATCTCATTGCATCGTTCTCTCTCCACACCTGAAATTTTTCCTTCATACAAAACTTCACATAATCTTCATTAGCAACATTAGCTTATTCAAAAGATATTAGACCACTGGAAAAACTTTGGAACAGCAAGGATTTTCACTAAAAACACAATATACTGTAGAAACTCCTTCAAAAATCTCAATTTACCTGAAGAGAACTCGAAAAGGAATCAATAAGAAGCAAATGCAAATAATGGCAGAAATCTGTCAAAACAGACCAGCAGGTATAAATGATTTTTTCGAACATCTTCTGTTGCTCAAATCAAACAGTGATGAACTAACGAAAGTTATCTAACATACTAGGGGATTTATTCATAAATTTTTAGCTCAATCCGAGTTACAGAGCCTCCTCATGATTTTTTTTGGTGGAGGACAGAAATCTGTTCCGGGACAACAACTCCCCAAATCTTACTTCCCTCTCATTAGAGGTCATCACAAAAAGCAAACAAAAAGGATAAGTAGAGGTTACTACAGAAGTAATAACTTCCAAGACTTAAGGAAACTCTTGGGTTATCTCCCAACAAGTACTTTTCTTTAACTCCTTTAAGTTAGGCACAAGAAGCAAGAAGAATCAAGTATTTTCAAATGAGGAAACATTAACATCAAATCTTGCTTTCAAAGGAGGAGCAAAAAACAACTTCTCTCTTCTCATAGGGAAGTGTTCAATACCTTTCTTGAATGGAAAATAATATTTAATGGTGCCTTCTTTCATATCAATGATGGCACCAACTTTTCTAAGAAAAGGTCTTCCCAAAGTAATAGGACAAGAAGCATTGTATTCAACATCCAAAACATAGAAATCAACAGGGACATAAGCATTGTTTAGCATAATGAGAACATCATTAACACTCCCCATGAGTTTCTTCTTAGCATTATCATTGAGTGGGACATCCAAATAACAATCTTCTAATGGTGGCAAATCAAGCATTTCATAAATCTTCGTAGGCATAATAGAAACACTAGAACCAAGATCACATGAAGCTTTGAGATCAAAGTCATTCACTTGCATATTAATAATGGGTTCCCAACTATCTTCTACTTTCCTAGGAATAGAAGCTTTGTGTTTTAGCTTCTCTTCCTTAATCTTAACAAGAGCATCTGTAAAATGTTTGCTGAAAGCAACATGCATATCACTAGCATCAGGACTTCTAGCAAACTTTTGCAAGAACATAATCACATCAGAAATATTGCAACCATCTATATCAAAGTCAAACTTGACATCACTAGTAGTAGGCTCAATAGGCTTAGGCATAGTAGGAGGAATAAGGGCTACTTGTGGTTTAGTGGTGATAGTGCACACACTATTGTTTCTATCAATTTCAGCTTCCCTTTCCCACTTAGCATGAAGTTGATCTAATAGCCTAACATTTTCATCAATAGTAACTTGTATGACATGAGCAGTAGCAAAGGTGTTTTCCATAGTTTCAGATTTAGCAGCCATTTTATTAACCAAGGAAGTTTGAGTTTCAGACAAAGAGAATATATTTTTCTCAACAGTTAAAAGCTTTTCCTCTATAGTCTTATTGAAAGTGGTTTGTTTACTAATAAAGTCCTTGAGCATGACTTCAAGTTCAGAGGGTAACTTCTAGCATTATTGTAAGAGTTTCCATAGGAATTGCCATTATTAGGAGAATAAGGCCTATAATTGTTGTTGTTACCAAAATTATTCCTATAGGCATTATTGTTGAAATTGTTGTTTCTAATGAAGTTCACATCAACTTGCTCTTCTTGAGCAACCAAAGAGGCTAAGGGAACACTATTAGGATCTAGAGGAGCTTTCCCATTAACAAGCATAGCCATAATAACATCAATCTTTTCACTCAAAGAGGAAGTTTCCTCAACAGAATTTACCTTCTTACCATGTGGAGCTCTCTCAACATGCCATTCAGAGTAGTTAACCGTCATATTATCAAGGAGCCTTGTTGCATCACCGAAAGTGAGGCCCATGAAAGTACCTCCAGCAGCTGAATCCAGCAGGTTCCTTGAGGAGAAGTTCAAACCTGCATAAAAAAGTCTGGATAATCATCCAAGCAGTGAGGCCATGAGTAGGGAAATTTTTAACCAAAGATTTCATTCTTTCCCAAGCAGGAGCAACATGCTCACTATCAAGCTGTTTAAATTTTATAATGTCACTTCTCATAGATATAATCTTAGAAGGAGGATAATACTTTCCAATAAAATCATCTTTGCACTTAGTCCAAGAATCAATACTATTTTTAGGCAAAGAAAGCAACCATTCTTTAGCTTTTCCCCTCAAGGAGAAAGGAAAAGCTTGAGCTTAATAATATCTCCATCTACATCCTTATACTTTTGCATCTCACAAAGTTCAACAAAGCTATTAAGATGGGTAGCAGGATCATCAGAACCAACACCAGAAAATTGCTCTATCATCACAAGATTCAACAAGGCAGGTTTAATTTCATAAAAGGTAGCATCAGGAGCAGGTGGAGCAATATGAGTGCTTAGGAAATCATTGTTGTTGGTGCTAGTGAAGTCACACAACTTGGTGTTCTCAGCAGAGTTCATTTTGGCAAAGGTGGGCAAGCCAAAAACAGCAGCAGCTAGAGCAGGAACTAATTTTTTTGTGTTTTTAAATAAAAACCAAACCAAACTAGACTAATTTTTTTTGGCTTTTTGAAAAGAGGCAAACAAAACCAAGCAAGAGAAACAAAGCAAACTAAAAACAAAGTGAAGAGAAAGGAAGTGAAGGACTCCCCTAGTGAAGACATCCTTAGCTCTCCGGCAACGGCGCCAGAAAATAGCTTGATGGCGCCCAGAACTTGTCGTGGGACGCTTCGTTGGAAACCCCAAGAGCAAGGTATGAAGCAGCACGGCAGCAAGTTTCCCTCAGTAAGAAACCGAGGTTATCGAACCAGTAGGAGGAAGGAAACGTCACACAGGTGTTGCAAGCAATGAGGAGACCTGCACAACACAAACTCAAGACTTTGCCCCAACGAATCAGTGAGGTTGTCAAGCTCACCGGTTTGTTGTAACAAAGGATTAAACGTATGGTGTGAAAGATAATGGTGGTTTGTAGCAAGTAAACAGGTAACAGTGGAAGATGTATCAATGGTAAAGTTTGGACCGGGGTCCATAGTTCACTAGAGGTGCTCTCCTTAGATAAATAACATGGCATGAAGGGTAAACAAATTACAGCGGGGCAATTAACAGGAACTGAGCAAGGCATAACAATGCAATTACTAGTCAGAAAGATCCTATGAGGCTGATTGGGCAATACAACAATATACATAGACCGTCATCCAACTGCATCTATGACTAGAAGTCCACCTTCAGGTTATCATCCGAACCCCCTCCAGTATTAAGTTGCAAGCAACAGACAACTGCTTTAAGCAAAGTGTGTAAGGTAAACAGTCCACATGTTCCATGAACAAGAGAGCGTTGTTTTCTCCCTAGTAGCAATAACACATCTACAACCGAAGAGATTTCTGTCACTTCTCTTGGAAACTAGAGGCATGAACCCACTATCGAGCATAAATACCCCCTCTTGGAGTCACTAGCAACTACTTGGCAAAGATAGCTACTAACAACGGAGAGCATGCAAGATCACAAACAACACAGACATGATAGAATCATAAAGATAAAACCATTAATCAAACCAACATAATAATCTCAATATCCATCAGATCCCCGCAAACACAACATGTATGATTACAAATAGATTAGATCTTGATCATGAACGGAGCTCACAAGATCTATACATGAAAGCACAAAGGAGGAGATACAACCATCTAGCTACTACATGGACCCATAGTCCAAGGTGGAACTACTCACGCATCATACCAGAGAGAAGGCCTCCGGGATGATCTCCCCTCCAGCAGAGTGCCGGGAAGAACTTCAGATCCCCCGATCTAGGGATGATGGTGGCGTTGGCTATAGACAGTTTCGTGGATTTCTGATCGGGTATTCAGGGTTTCTGCATCGGGGGCTTCTTATAGGCGAAGGGGCGAGACCGGGAGGCAGCCAGTGCCACCAAACCCTAGCCAGGCGCGGGCCCACCTTCCCCCGCGCCTGGGGTGGGTCTTCCCCCTGGCTGGCCCCTCCGGCTCTCCTCTGGACTTCTTGTTCCCCACGGAAAGTAATTGACTCTGTCCTTTGTCCCGTCCAATTCCGAGAATATTTTTTTACTAACTTTTCTGAAACCAAAAACAGCAGAAAACCAACATCTGGCACTGTTGCAACTTGTTAGTAGGTTAGTACCAGAAAACATGTAAAAATCACCTCAAAGTGTTGACAAGTAAAGAAAAGTAGATACAAAACAAGCATGGAGCATCAAAAATTATAGATACGTTTCCAACGTATCACACCTCATCCCACATACGGGACCCACCAACTGGTGGCTGTGGAGCTCTCCCGCTCCTTGAACGCCTCTCACGCACGCGACCGATGACGGCAGGCCTAGGGCACGCGCGGTCCACCGTCCGGAGACACATGGCAGAAAAGGGATGCGTGGAACATGTCTGGGGGATCTCATGCCCGGCCCCGTGGCGGGCATGTCTCCTGGGAGAGAGGGCTCTGCTGCAATAGCGACACACACCCTCCCTAGCATCCATCCCACGGCCTAAAGAATCGAAACGACGCAGTGGCTATTATTGACTTTGATTCAACTTTTGAATATGAATTCAAATTTCTATTCTACCCATCGTTTGGTCTTAAATGCTGAGGTGTTACACCCCTACTCAACAACGAAGCCCTCAAGATGGTCACAACGCCAAGCGACACCACCGCCACCATGCTAGTCCGAGGTGGACGTAGGTTTTCACCTCGAGTGTCGGAAGGAAGGGGTAAAGGTCAAAGTGGCTCCCAAGAGGAATGCGACGCCCAAAAGTGACACTACCGTCGGCGCTGAGCCATAGATCTTTCTCTCGACCTCCCCCACCCACCATGTCATAGTAACAAGCGCTCAAGGGAAGCCACCATAGCGGAACAAGAGATCTAGATCCACATCAGGGCTTGAAAAACCAGGACCACCCGCCATAGTATACCTCGCCATCCGCATGGACAAAGCATACTGCCAACACCTTCTACCATGATGACTGTCAAAGAGCCAAAGTGTGCAGTCCGCCATCCAGTACCACTGTCTTGACATCCTTAGCTCCGAGCCCGCCCCATGTCAAGCCTAACTCCACCAAACACCGCAATAGCAGACAGAAAGGCTGCTCCTTCCCTTCCTTGGACAAGAATCAAACTCGTATCGACCCTCGATCACGAGCAGATCTAGCCCACGACGAGTGCTGCCTTGATGGCCGCCACCACCAGCAGCATCTATCGAGTCAACAAATCTAGCCTCACCAAAGAACACGCCTAGATGGGACCCATCCGCACCTCCGACCCCAACTTGGCAACTGCATTACAGAATATGCAATATTATGACAAGTGGCACATAAATCAGGTGTCAATAAGAAAACAGAGTAATAAAATATTAAAATAGATTATTAACCAGTAAAACTAACTTATGGTGAACTGACTAGAATCATGTATCGCCATAAAGATCCATTGTCAATTCAAGATAAACTTCTATAATAACCTCAGAATACTAAACATCAAGAGTATATGGATTTCATGAAATTATACCAAATTTTTAGGAGACACATAGACAAATTAAATGATAATCATAGGATACCCTTCCAAGTGTTTTGATCAAACCCTTAGTTGTACTTGGCTGCCTCCTTGACGGTGACCATTGCCTCCTTCGCCTCGAGCTCGTTTTTATTCTTGTTGAGGAGCTATGTCTTTTTGTCGAGCCCAACCTTCTTATGGATGAGTGACATGGCCTCATCCTTGTCCCGCTCCTTCTAGGACTGCATCCATTAGCAGTTTTAGTAACAACTTAAGTTCTGAAATCATTAATCAAGCCGCACACAAGAGAAAACTTGCGAATATTTTTCCCAATGTGAAATTTACAAATTTAAGCACGGCTAACCAGACATGGCTAATGTATCGAGGACAGTAGAGCAGATCATCTATGACGTTTTCCCCATTTGCTAGTTTACCTCGACCTTGTTTTCCTTCATGTTTGCTGGCCGCTTGGCTACCCCTTAGTGAGAATTAATACCGAGTGTTGAAATTCCTTATGTCTCTTGAATCCTCGTGCATTGATTCGTTGAAGTTGTAACCGAACATCCTCAGGAATGTGTGAGACATCACTGAATCTTGAGAGGATACTAGGTGACCTTGGTAAAGCGGTCGGTGTAGCGAGGTTACTGATGGGGGACGATCTGGTGGCAGCGATGGAGGAGGATGCGTGGGCGGTGAGTATTAAAGGAAGGATGGCCATGCTAGATGAGGACATGTGCGCGGCGACCGCTAGTGCCCACATCAATTGTGGAGTTCCAAGAAGTTGAAAGAGTCTCGGATTTAAAGTCCTCATCAAACTATGTTGTTTATATTTTATACTAAACTTTTATACTCACACACACACATATATATATATATATATATATATTCTATTTTTGTGAATATAAGATATTAACTAATAATTTGTATTCTTTACAAAATTAGCTATTTCTGAGATATAGTGTTACATGCTATAACTTTGATGTCTATTGTGGCGAATATACATTCAAATTTATCTCAGTTTGTCATCATTTGTTTTGTCAGAAACTTCTCCTATAATTGTTTTGTTGAATTTAACACTAAGATCTAAACTATATACAAAAAGATCCTACATATAACATTATTATATGTCAACGAGAAGTGTTATAATGGAGTTTTATACATTCACGTTTGTTTTAGTATTCTTAAATATCTAGCTAGAGGGATATAAATTGTGTATGCACAAACTATATATTAATAGTCAAATATCTTTCATAGGTTTCTATAGTGAATGACCATCAATCTTCTCCTCAAGGGTGTAAAATTATGGAAAGATACTATAAAATGTCCGAGAGTGTCCATATATCATTTGCAATGCAAGTTAATATGATATTTCTTTCATGGATCAATATGCCCTTCCTATATTTACTACTAAACGTCGGTTGGCTTCATGTGCTTTTTGTAATTGATACATGACATAATTTACAAACAAGGTAGCTTAGAACATGTCAAAGTTTGACATATTTTATGCTTAAACCTTTTTTGGGGAAAACAATAGGTATGTGTTGACTCTTGTACATAAGAGTTCTCTTAAATAGAGCAATGATCTTTTAGATTCTACCACCTCTCGCTTCTCAATTTAGCTTGATAGCTCAAATAGAGCATCCCTTGGATTTACGCTAAGAGCAATGATCTTTTATATGTCGCTAACTACACCTTTGTAAGCGGCGAACTTGATGCCACCATGAGACAGTAGTGTAGAATTGCAGAATATTGACTGTATTGATTATGGTCTCAAAGGGCTGTTTATATAGATTACAAGACTTGGACTCCAATAAGACTACTAGAGATATAATTGGATTATAAACTTAAACTGCCAAATATAGTCCAAACCGTGATATACTCTAACACTCCCCCGTAGTCGGATCGGTAGTGACGCGAACGGTCTGACTGGAGCATAATCCGGAGGCGGAGATTGGAGAGGATGTCAATATCGATGTAGCCGGAAGCAGGGCATTGTAGTCGTGGTTGATGGTGTCGTTGGTGAAATTGTCGCCGTAGATGAAGTCGATGAAATTGATGATGTTGTAGTGTTGTGGTCGATGTCGTCGTTGAGCCTGGAGAATTCTCCGTAGTAGTTGAGGTAGACGTAGTTTGAGTTGGAGTAGTCGAGGTAGGTGACACACCTTGCCAAGCTTGCCAAACTCGGGAGGGCACCGGGGACGAAGGAACGCGTCGGTGTTGCCAATACCGGACGTGCGAAGACAGGGACCATCACGGGCCATGCGAGCCAGAGGCGGAGGGAGCAGCAGAGAAATTCTCCGTTAACGGTCGGTGCGTAGAAGTTGTCCGCCGATTTGTCGGAGCAGATGAAGTAGTTGCAATAAGAAAATTAATTTAGTGCAAAATAAAAATTAGACTGCAACTCTGGCGGCGAGGTCGTGTTGGACGAAGACGACGAGGTAGTTGTTGATGGCGATTAAGTTGTTGCGGTAGTCAATTTCGGGGATTAGACCCGTATTTTCCGCTTGAATGAGCGTGGCGTCGCTCATGGAGAAGAAGAACTTGTTGGCGTTGATGATGACCACTATTGGTGGTGGCGGCGACGATGTGGAGATGTTGTTGGTGTAGATGGTTGTCGGCGATGATGACCACGAGTGATGAAGGTGCAACCCTTTGTTGACGGCGAGGCGTGTACTTGGGGCTTGTGTCCCGGTTGATGTTGGTGAAGACGATCCGGCGCGGTCAATGATGATGTAACCGGAGATTCGTCGACGCCGAGGTTGAAGTAGAGACGCGTGATGACATGCGACTGTGGAAGACGCAATCGGTCGGCGAGAAAATTTTGACGAAGATCTAATCTACTATTGCGTGGCCCCCGGCGGAGAAGGATCTTCCCGGGTGCGGCGCCGGGAAGCAGTGGCTAAACCCTAGGCGGAGCAAACCGCTCTGATACCATCTAGAATTGCGGAATATTGACTGTATTGATTGTGGTCTTAAAGGGCTGTTACATAGACTACAAGACTTGGACTCCAAGAAGACTACTAGAGATATAATTGGATTACAAACTTAAACTACCAAATATAGTCCAAACCGTGATATACTCTAACAAGTACTTCCTCCGTCCTAGAATAGATGTCTTGGGTTTTTAAAATTTTGGATGAATCTATATATTAAATAGTATCTAGATTTATTCAGATTTTGATAAATTTGAGACATCTATTTTAATACGAAGGGAGTAGTATAGAATGACACCAAGATCAAAGAATACAAAATGCTATGGAAGTTTCACGATTGAAAAAGTGTGTATTACCAATGAGGCCTGATAGGAATGGGTGCACGACCCATGGCCAATGGATAAATAAATTTAACTTTTTTAGGGAAGAAATAAATTTAACTGTATACACTATAGCAGGATCATTAAAAAGGACAAACCTTCTAATTGGTCCATCTCGAATGCTCCTATCTCTCCAAGTGTTCACTTCTCCTCCTGTCTTGCCAAGTGTCACCTTCTCATTGGTGCACATCCCGTGGGGTGTTTCACGTCATTTGTTGCAAGGGGAAGCAATGTTGTAGAGGATGAGATAGAGGGGTAGGGAAGGGTGGGAGACCAGTTATTTCCCTTTTATTTTTTCAAACATGATGATTAAAAAGTAAATAACTCAAGAATTATTTTGTACATGTTAGACAAATAATGTAATGCATCCGTATAGACAGAGATTAGTTTCCGCCTCGTACCTTGCGGGCATTTGGCCGAATAAATTGTGGGCACCGACCTCGGTGACTTGCGGTACGGTGACTCCGGCCACCAGCGGGATATGCTTCTTCTTCCTGTCCGACGGCACCTTTTTTGGCCCGGTCCCTGCCTTTTTATGTGGTGCGCCGGGCTTCCGAGTGGCGGCCTTCGGGGCAACGGGTGTCGGGGCGGCGACGGCCATGGCCTGAGCAACACCGGCGAGGGGAGCGGCGGTCGGGGAAACGATTTACGTCGCCGCCCGCTTCCTCTTCTTGAGGACGGAAGCGGCGGCGGCGGCCGGCGAGCCCGCGTGGACTGCCAGAGCGACGTGAGGGGTGGTTGTGGCCGCGGGACCTTAGCAGCGGCCGGCGGGAGCTTGAAGGGATCTATGGTGTGGAATCCGCGAGGCGGCGACAGTGGGGAGGTAGATCTATGCCGGCACGGTAGGGGAAGCAGGAAGGAAGAAGGGGGAAACTTCCGCGGGGCCGAGCAGGTTTACGGAAACTGATCCGTGTCTTTTTTTTATGTGTCTGTGTGGTGGTGGTGGTTGTGTGTGTGTGTGTGTGGTGGTGGGGGTGTGCGCGCGCGAAAAACTGATGACTATTTTACGATTTTGGCCTGTTTATGGAGATGCTCTAACACTGGCCGGTGGCCGCGCTACACGAAGCAGCAGCCGGAGCATCCCCTGAACTGCGTGGTCATGGACTAGGCGTTTGTCTCCCGAGGGCAGGACGACATCGGCGGCGAGATCGGTGCTGCTTGCCACTGTCCATTAATCCTGCGCCAGTGCCGCCCTGGATGAGCAGCATGAGGTCCAGTTGTACGGCAGTTTGCAGTCTACTACTAGGCTAGTTGCAGGTAGCCGGCACGCCATGGACGAGCTGCACACCCACGCTCTGCCATCTCTCTGCTCGACCAAGACGTACGTAGGTATATATGGTCTCCTCCCCTTCACCTCGTCGTTGCCACGGCACCATCCAGGAGGAGAATAAACCCTGAACTTTCAATATGCAGCGATGCAGAGGCTAGAGGTTATACTCATTTTCCTAAGAAATAAATACGGATTTTTTTTAAAAAAACACTGAACTTTCAAGGGGCGTGCTAACGCGCGGCGCCGCATATTTCGCGTCGCGTGCGGCGCCGACTGAAACCCGCTGATCTGTTCTCTCTGACTCTCCTGTACCTTCGCGTACACGTGGGATCGCGAGGCCGTGAGTCTGTGCGTCAGAAACAATCGGACGTTCCGACCATGAAGTAGGCAAAGCAGCTTTTTTTCTTTTGCACTAGAGAAAGATTTCTTCACAAGCTCTTTGCTAGGTGCCTAGGAATGGTCCATAAAGACTAGGGGAAAACAATCAACGAACCAAAACATTTGCTAGCCCCTAGGTGGCTGGCCGTCCATTGGTAGAAAAACTAGGGTGAAAGTCATGAGAAAAATTGTAAGATACACTCGCCAACTCGTCTATGGATGGTTGCCAGATAAGTTACGCTTGGCTGTCGGATAAACTATACTTGGCTACCTAATAAATTATACTTAACTGTCATAATTTAATTAACCAAGATGGTTGCTACCCAATTTCCTAACACTGATATAGACTGTCACGTTGCTTTCCGGCTACATGGTAAGCGGAGGATGGCTCGGTTTGCGCGTCGCACAGTAAAACACACAGCGTGCGGCACATGCGGTTAGATTTTTTCCAACTTTCAATGACTTGTGAAAAAATAGAACCAACTTGAGAACGGAAATTTGAGGACGAGGCTATGCTAAAATCTAGACGCGTGCAGTTGTTGTTCCTTTTTTCCGGTAAAAAACTTGGCGGTCACGATTCCGTTGCCGATCGCTAGCTCCAAGTACGGAGCGGATTGAGCCAACTAGCTAGCTTGGAGAGGCGTACGCAAACAACAGAGCAAGATCAAAAGGCGGAACAAACACCTCCGGCAAGGAGGAAGATCGAGCCGCAGCAGCAGTCGCGATCGACGATGGTGGCGTACATCCCCACGGAGCTCCTGGTGGATATCTAGACGCGTGCACCTTGGTCAACCCGGCCACCGGCGACGCCCTGGCCCTCCCGCAGCTCGACGGCGTGTTCAGGCGCCAGAACACGCGGCGCTCCGGCAGGGGCTGGCACCAGGCGTACAGCCTCGATCGGGTACCACCACTAGAGGGGGCAGTACAAGGTGGTGCACGTGCCGTGCTTCTTCAAGACGAGGGACACGCTCCACGTACGTGTTCACCTTGGGGGAGGCGTCCTGGAGGGAAGTTCCAGCCGGCGGAAGGAGGAGACCTGGATCCATCAATACATCCTCCTATCGCCGCGCATGACATGGCCATGCTGCCTTCACCACGACCACCACTATTTCCTGCTGGTTTGGGGACAAGGCCAGCAACTGTTCCACTACACCTACGACACAAAGCCGGAGTGCATCACGGTCCAGACTAAAAGATGCTACGGTAGCACACTAGCTAGTTCGTCGGACATTCGCCTACGTCAAGACCACAGAAGCATTGAGCGTTTACAGGCGTTGCCAACCAATTACGAATTGATCTGTTTGTTTATAGCTCGTGTCAACTACTATTAAACGTCTACCTACTCCATGTTATTTGGTTATTTGTTCAAATTCTACGTCCGCAGTACTGCTGGTTTGTCGTAGTGCTCACAATAGCTCTTTTGGCTCGCGATAAACTTGTTTAGAGCTCTTCAAGTTTCATCCTACTTCCAATTCTCTTTGTTCAGATTCGTTGTCTGTCGTACTATATATATCAAGGTTGAGTGGTCTTTTTTCAGGTTTAAGTTTGCGGATTTGCTAGAGCTCGGTTGACCGATATCTTCTTTAGTGCTCGGTCACGTCCACATACATTGGATCTGCATCATGATCTGCCAGCCCTTATGAGTTGTAAGTGGGTTGATTGATCATGCAGTACAACAGAATTGTTCACGTAGTCAAATTTTTTTTGTTCATGTAGTACAACAAAAATTGTTTACGTATAGTTAAAAACAATTATTCATGCAGTGCGACATGAGTTGACATCACGTGATCGAGAACTAAGGCCGGTCTCGGTCGACCGAGAGCTAGACATGCCCCTTCAAATTGTGGCTCTAATAGTTGGTATTATTGATACTAGTATTGTCAATCACCCGTTGTAAATTGAATCTTAACTATGTTGGGAGAAACAGTTGCATGTCAAGCGTGGAGCAAGTCTCATGAATGATGTCATGTAAGGTTAGCCCGGGCCGCTTCATCCCACCATCTCGCAAGATGCAAAGTACACAAGAAGCAATCAACAACAAAAGCATCAACGCCCACAATGACCATTGTGTTCTACTCGTGCAACAGATCTAAATATAGACACGGCTCTGATACCACTGTAGGGGTTCGTAGCATGGAAAACAAAAAATTTCTACCGCATACAAACAAACAAGCCAAGATCTATCTACTAGATTGTAGCAACGAGTCGATGGAATAACTCACCCTCGAAGATTTCAAAGTGTTTAACGAGAGCGGATTCTCGTGGGTGATGTAGTCGTACTCTTGTCGATCTCAAGATCGCGTAGACGATCCTTTCCGGCGCTGCGTTTCGGCAGCGCTTCCGCAGTCGGTCACACGTTCGGTACTCGACGAAGACCTTCCTCTCCCTTGTTCCAGCAGGCAGCGGAGGTTGTAGCACTCTCCTCGCGATTCCGGCAGCACAACGGCGTCGTACCGGAAGTAGAGGGGAGATCTCGCAGGGCTTCGCCTTAAGCCGGAGCGAGTATGGTGGACTATGAGAGAGAGCCTCGGAGATCTAGGGTTTAGACGCACCAAGGAGGAGAAAGGCCGTCGGCTAGGGTTTGCCTAGGCGGCGGCGGCTTGCCCTAGGCGGCGGCAGCAGGAGGTGGCGGCGCCGGCGTCTAGGATTAGGGTTTGTGGGGCGTGGTGTTGTGTGCTTGGAGGGGCAGCCCTGCCCCTCCTTATATAGGTGGAGGGGGCGCGCCAAGGGGAGGGGAGTCCCTCCCCAACTCGGTCTCCAAGTGGGCCGGTGGTGGAGGGAGGGAACTCCTCCCCAAGTAGGTTTCCTACTCTCCCTCCACCTCACAAAATAGCCGTTTGACTTTTCAAATTGGCGTTTGACTTTTCAAACTAGGATTTGATTAAACCCTTTATTTTGTTCAGCGATGACACCTAGTACATGATGCAATCATTCCAACTTGTTATGACATATTCATGTACCCTTCCCCTCCGGAGTGCCGGACATTCCGGAACCTTCTAGAACATTCCCGATGAAAACACCGGAACCATTCTCCAACCCCGAAACAGGACTTTCCTTATATGAATCTTATTCTCCGGACCATTCCGGATCCCCTCATGATATCCCGGATCCCATCCGAGACTCCGAACAACATTCGGTCTCTTACTCATCATTCCATAACTACTCAAACAACGTCGAATCCTTAAGTGTGTCTCCCTACGGTTCGTGAATTATGCGGACATGATCGAGACACTTCTCCGAACAATAACCAATAGAGGAATCTGGAAATTCATATGGCTCCCACATATTTCTACGATTACTTTGCGATCGAATGAACCACTTACATACGATACCAATTTCCCTTTGTCTCACGATAGTTTACTTATCCGAGGTTATGATCGTCGGTATCTCTACATACCTAGTTCAACCTCGTTACTGATAAGTACTCTTTTCTCGTTCCCGTGATATGTGATCTCTTGTGAGCCAGTCACATGCTTGCAAGCTAATTGGATGACATTCCACCGAGAGGGCCCAGAGTAT
This sequence comes from Avena sativa, assembly GCA_916181665.1. Classification (NCBI taxonomy): domain Eukaryota; kingdom Viridiplantae; phylum Streptophyta; class Magnoliopsida; order Poales; family Poaceae; genus Avena; species Avena sativa. The sequence goes on from OV702280.1 coordinate 403,031,443, forward strand.
ATCTATCCGTCATATGGATGGACAAATCCCACTCTTGATCCATGTGTCTCAACCAATACTTTCTGAACACTCAATGCCACCTTTATAGCCACCCAGTTACGGTGTGGTGTTTGATGTCATCAAAGCATACTTCCGGTGAAGGTGATATGCATGATCTCATGGTCGAAGGAATTAGGTTACTATGTATCAGAAAGCATATAGCAATTGAACTATTAAAATGACTTGATCTTTATGCTACGCTTATCTATAGGAGTATGTCCACCATATCATTCTCCTAACGATATGATCTTGTTGTTAATAACATCTCAATGTTCATGATAGGGAAACCACAATCATTTATTAACCAACAAGCTAGTATTTATAAAGAGGCTTTACTAGGGACTCTATTTTAGTTTACAAATCACACAAGTATTAATGTTTCCTTGTTAATACTATTATAGCATGAATGTAAACATTTATCATAAACACAAAGATATAATAATAACTACATTTATTATTGCCTCTAGGGCATATCTCCAACAGTCTCCCACTTGCACTAGAGTCATCTAATCCAAATTACATGGTAATATACCGAACACCCATGGCAGTTTGGTGTTGGTCATGTTTTGCCCTCGGGAGAGGTTTAGTCAACGGATCCGCCACATTCAGATCTGTGTGTACTTTGCAAATATTTATGTCCCCATCTTGGACATGTTCTCGAATAGCGTGAAGACGTAGCTTGATGTGCTTCAGCTTCTTGTGTGACCTTGGTTCTTGCGCATTGGCTATGGCGCCCATGTTATCATAGTAGATTGACATTGGGTCCAGCGCACTAGAAACCACACCGAGCTCTGTAATGAACTCTTTCATCCATATTGCTTCTTGTGAAGCCTCCGAAGCAGCCATGTATTCCGATTCAGTTGAAGATCTCGCCACAACGCTTTGCTTTGCACTCCTCCAGCTAACTGCTGCACCATTCAAAGTAAATACGTATCCAGATTGTGCTTTAGAATCATCCGGATCGGTGTTCCAACTAGCATCGGTGTAACCATTAACAACGAGCTGTTCATCACCTCCATAAGAAAGAACCATATCCTTAGTTCTTCTCAAGTACTTAAGGATGTTTTTGACCGCTGTCCAATGATCCACTCCTGGATCACTTTGATATCTGCTAGTTAAACTAACAACATATGCAATGTCGGGTCTAGTACATAGCATGGCATACATCAGATATCCTATGGCTGGGGCATAGGGAGTTTTACTCATCCTTTCTCTATCTTCTGCCATTGTCGGACTTTGAGTTTTACTCAAGGTCATATTGGGCAACATGGGCAAGAACCCTTTCTTGCTATCTTCCATTCCAAACCTCTTTAGAACTTTGTCCAAATATGTACTTTGTGACAATGATATTAGGCGTCTCGATCTATCTCTATAAATCTTTATGCCTAATATATAAGCTGCTTCGCCAAGATCCTTCATTGAAAAACTATTATTCAAATATTCCTTGACACTATTAAGAAGGTCTACATCATTCCCAATCAACAATATGTCATCTACGTATAGTATTAAGAATGCTACAGAGCTCCCACTCACTTTCTTGTAAATACAAGCTTCTCCATAAGTTTGTATAAAACCAAAACTTTTGATTACCTTATCAAAACGTTGATTCCAACTTCGGGATGCTTGCTTCAATCCATAGATGGACCGTTGAAGTTTGCATACCTTGTTAGCATCTTTAGGATCGACAAAACCTTTGGGTTGCATCATATACAACTCTTCATCAATGTCTCCATTGAGGAATGCTGTTTTGACATCCATCTGCCATATCTCATAATTATAATATGCAGCGATTGCTAACATAATCCTCACAGACTTTAGCTTCGCTACAGGTGAGAAAGTCTCATCGTAGTCAACTCCTTGAATTTGTCGAAACCCTTTTGCGACAAGTCGAGCTTTATAGACAGTAACATTACCATCAGCATCTGTTTTCTTCTTGAAAATCCATTTGTTCTCGACAGCCTTCCGGCCATCTGGTAAGTCCACCAAAGTCCATACTTGGTTTTCGTACATGGATCCAATCTCGGATTTCATGGCTTCTTGCCATTTATTGGAATCTGGGCTCATCATTGCTTCCTCATATGTCGCAGGGTCATCGGTGTTGTCCACCAACATGACATTCATAACGGGATAATACCAATCAGGAGTGGTACGAGTTCTCGTTGACCTGCGAGGCTCTGTAGAAACTACAACCAAAGTTTCATGATCATCATCATTTGCTTCCTCTCTTTTTGGTGTAGGCGCCACAGGAACTACTTCCGGTGCTGCGCTACTTGCAAGTTTGAGAGAAGGTTCAACAAACTCGTCGAGTTCTACTTTCCTTCCAGTCACTTCTTTCGAGAGAAATTCCTTCTCTAGAAAGGATCCATTCTTGGCAACGAAGATTTTGCCTTCGGATCTATGATAGAAGGTATACCCAATAGTTTCCTTCGGTTATCCAATGAAGACGCATTTTTCCGCTTTGGGTTCAAGCTTGTCCGGCTGTAACTTCTTTACATAGGCTTCGCAACCCCAAACTTTAAGGAACGATAATTTAGGTTTCTTCCCAAACCATAATTCATACGGTGTCGTTTCAACGGATTTAGATGGTGCCCTATTTAAAGTGAATGCGGCTGTTTCTAATGCATAACCCCAAAATGATAGCGGTAAATCTGTAAGTGACATCATAGAACGAACCATATCCAAGAGAGTTCGATTATGACGTTCGGACACACCATTACGCTGTGGTGTTCCCGGCGGTGTCAATTATGAAAGTATTCCGCATTTCTTCAAATGCTCGCCAAACTCATAACTTAGATATTCACCTCCACGATCATAACGTAGAAATTTAATCTTCTTGTTACGTTGATTCTCCACCTCACTTTGAAATTCCTTAAACTTCTCAAAAGTTTTGGACTTATGTTTCATGAAATAGATATACCCATATCTACTCAAGTCATCCGTGAAGGTGAGAACATAACGATAACCACCGCGCGATGCTACACTCATTGGACCACACACATCGGTATGTATGATTTCCAATAAGTCCGCAGCTCGCTCCATCATACCAGAAAATGGAGTCTTGGTCATTTTACTCATCAGACATGCTTCGCATCTTTCAAGTGATTCGAAATCAAGTGATTCAAGAAGTCCATCGGAATGGAGTTTCTTCATATGCTTCACTCCAATGTGACCAAGACGACAGTGCCACATATAGGTCGAGTTATCGCTCGATTTCAAACGTTTAGCTTCAATGTTATTAATATGTGTATTTCCACTATCGAGATTCAATAAGAATAGACCATCTATCAAAGGTGCATGTGCATAAAACATATTACTCATATAAATCGAACAACCATTATTCTCGGATTTAAACAAGTAACCGTCTCGCAATAAACAAGATCCCGATATAATGTTCATGCTTAACGCAGGCACCAAATAACAATTATTTAAGTATAAAACTAATCCCGATGGTAGATGAAGAGGTAGCGTGCCGACCGCGATCACATCAACCTTTGATCTGTTTCCCACGCGCATCGTCACCTCCTTCTTCGCTAGCTTCCGTTTATTCTGCAGCACCTGTTTCGAGTTACAGATATGAGCAACCGAACCAGTATCAAATACCCAGGCACTACTACGAGTACTAGTGAGATACACATCAATAACATGTATATCGGATATACCTTTCTTCTTGATGTTGCCGTTCTTCAAAGCCGCCAAGTACTTTGGGCAATTCCGCTTCCAGTGACCTTCTCCCTTGTAGTAAAAGCACTCAGTATCAGGCTTAGGTCCAGCCTTGGTTTTCTTCGTCGGCGCGGTAACTTTCTTACCACCCTTCTTGAAGTGTCCCTTTTGCTTAGACTTGCCTTTCTTGAATTTGGTGGTCTTATTGACCATCAACACTTGGTGCTCTTTCTTGATCTCCCTTTCTGCAGATTTTAACATGGCGAAGAGTTCTGGCAACTGCTTGTTCATGTTTTGCATATTGTAGTTCATCACAAAGTTCTTGTAACTTGGTGGTAGTGATTGGAGGACACGATAAATCCCCAAAGCATTAGGAATCACTATACCCAAGCTTTGAAGTTTGTTTGCGTGCCCAGACATCTTAAGCACATGCTCACTGACGGAGCTGCCCTCTTCCATCTTGCAGTTAAAGAACTTTTCAGAAGCCTCATAGCTCTCAATTGCCGCGTGAGTCTCAAAGATCAATTTGAGATCACGGACAATATCATGTGGGTCATGGTTCTCAAACCTTTTCTGAAGCTCCGATTTCAAACCATACAAGATAGCACACTGAACTGTGGAGTACTGATTCTTCCGAGTGAGTTAAACATTCTTTACTTCATCGGTAGCATCAGCTGCAGGCGGGTCACCCAGCGGTGCATCCAGCACATAGGTCAAATTACCAGCAGTGAGGACAATCCTCAAATTGCGGAACCAATCCGCGAAGTTGCTTCCATTGTTTTTCAACTTTTCTTTCTCTAGGAACGCATTGAAATTGATGGTAGGGGCCGCCATTGATCTACAACATATTTGCAATAGTTTAGACTAAGTTTATGACAAATTGAGTTCTAATTAATAGTTAAATTAATCTAGGTGAACTCCCACTCAAAACAATATCCCTCACATTGTTTTAGTGATCACACGAACCAAATCCACCACATCAACACCGATCATCACGAGAGTCGATGTAGCTTCAATGGCGAATAATCGACATGTTCATCATATCTTACTATATGATTCATGCTTTATCTTTTGGTGATCCGTGTTCCGAGACCATGTCTGTACATGATAGGCTCGTTAAGATCAAACCTTAGCTTCCGCATGAGCAAATCTGGCTTGCTCACTTTGTATACACTTGCGGAATCTAACACACCCAATCATCACGTGGTGCTTCGAAACAACAAGCTTTAGCAACGGTGCTTACTAAGGGTGAACACTTTAGAACTTGATATTCATGTGCATGAGGGATCATCTTATAATGCTACCATCGTCAACTAAGCAATACAAGATGCATAAAGGATTAACATCACATGCAATTCATAATATGTGATATGATATGGCCTTTCTTCTTTGTGCTTCCGATCTCCATCTTCAAGCATGAACATGATCTCCATCATCACCGGCATTGCATCAAGGTCAATGATGCCGCTCCATGGTTGTCGTCCACCAGCTTCAACTATTACAACTACTTTGAATAGACACGCGGGTCTTAACAGAAATTAAAGACAACCATATGGCTCCTGCCGGTTGCCAACTTACAATAAGGAACATTGCATACATCAAATATAATCACAATCATGGCCATATCACATCACAGCACACCCCTGCAAAACAAAGTTAGACGCCTCTACTTTCTTTACATGTTTTACGTGGTTTGGGGCTTTCAATAAGTGTCGTTCTAACTTACGAACAAGAACCACAACATTGATACTAGTATTGTCAATCACCCGTTGTAAATTGAATCTTAACTATGTTGGGAGAAACAGGCACCCGCAAAGCCACTTATGCAATACAAGTTGCATGTCAAGCGTGGAGCAAGTCTCATGAACGATGTCATGTAAGGTTAGCCCGGGCCGCTTCATCCCACCATCCCGCAAGATGCAAAGTACACAAGAAGCAATCGACAACAAAAGCATCAACGCCCACAATGACCATTGTGTTCTACTCGTGCAACAGATCTACATATAGACACGACTCTGATACCACTGTAGGGGTTCGTAGCATGGAAAACAAAAAATTTCTACCGCATACAAACAAACAAGCCAAGATCTATCTACTAGATTGTAGCAACGAGTCGATGGAATAACTCACCCTCGAAGATTCCAAAGTGTTTAACGAGAGCGGATTCTCGTGGGTGATGTAGTCATACTCTTGCCGATCTCAAGATCGCGTAGACGATCCTTTCCGGCGCTGCATTCCAGCAGCGCTTCCGCAGTCGGTCACACGTTCGGTACTCGACGAAGACCTTCCTCTCCCTTGTTCCAGTAGGCAGCGGAGGTTGTAGCACTCTCCTCGCGATTCCGGCAGCACAACGGCGTGGTACCGGAAGTAGAGGGGAGATCTCGCAGGGCTTCGCCTTAAGCCGGAGCGAGTATGGTGGACTATGAGAGAGAGCCTCGACGATCTAGGGTTTAGACACACCAAGGAGGAGCAAGGCCGGCGGCTAGGGTTTGCCTAGGCGGCGGCGGCAGCAGGAGGTGGCGGCGCCGGCGGCTAGGATTAGGGTTTGCGGGGCGTGGTGTTTATTGCTTGGAGGGGCAGCACTGCCCCTCCTTATATAGGTGGAGGGGGCGCGCCAAGGGGAGGGGAGTCCCTCCCCAACTCGGTCTCCAAGTGGGCCGACGGTGGAGGGAGGGAACTCCTCCCCAAGTAGGTTTCCTACTCTCCCTCCACCTCACAAAATAGCCGTTTGACTTTTCAAATTGGCGTTTGACTTTTCAAACTAGGATTTGATTAAACCCTTTATTTTGTTCAGCGATGACACCTAGTACATGATGCAATCATTCCAACTTGTTATGACACATTCATGTACCCTTCCCCTCCGGAGTGCCGGACATTCCGGAACCTTCTAGAACATTCCCGATGAAAACACCTGAACCATTCTCAAACCCCGAAACAGGACTTTCCTTATATGAATCTTATTCTCCAGACCATTCCGGATCTCCTCGTGATATCCCGGATCCCATCCGAGACTCCGAACAACATTCGGTCTCTTACTCATCATTCCATAACTACTCAAACAACGTCGAATCCTTAAGTGTGTCTCCCTACGGTTCGTGAATTATGCGGACATGATCGAGACACTTCTCCGAACAATAACCAATAGAGGAATCTGGAAATTCATATGGCTGCCACATATTTCTACGATTACTTTGCGATCGAATGAACCACTTACATACGATACCAATTTCCCTTTGTCTCACGATAGTTTACTTATCCGAGGTTATGATCGTCGGTATCTCTACATACCTAGTTCAACCTCGTTACTGATAAGTACTCTTTTCTCGTTCCCGTGATATGTGATCCCTTGTGAGCCAGTCACATGCTTGCAAGCTAATTGGATGACATTCCACCGAGAGGGCCCAGAGTATATCTATCCGTCATATGGATGGACAAATCCCACTCTTGATCCATGTGTCTCAACCAATACTTTCTAAACACTCAATGCCACCTTTATAGCCACCCAGTTACGGTGTGGTGTTTGATGTCATCAAAGCATCCTTCTGGTGAAGGTGATATGCATGATCTCATGGTCGAAGGAATTAGGTTACTATGTATCAGAAAGCATATAGCAATTGAACTACTAAAATGACTTGATCTTTATGCTACGCTTATCTATAGGAGTATGTCCACCATATCATTCTCCTAACAATATGATCTTGTTGTTAATAACATCTCAATGTTCATGAGAGGGAAACCACAATCATTTATTAACCAACAAGCTAGTATTTATAAAGAGGCTTTACTAGGGACTCTATTTTAGTTTACAAATCACACAAGTATTAATGTTTCCTTGTTAATACTATTATAGTATGAATATAAACATTTATCATAAACACAAAGATATAATAATAACTACATTTATTATTGCCTCTAGGGCATATCTCCAACAGGGGTGGGCCGGGTGTGTGGGGATGATGTGGGATTAGAAGCGTGGGGTGATTTTGCGGATTTTCAAGGGTGGAAACGTGGAACACTGCGAAAACTTTGACCAGTGGAGTTCTGCATGAATCTTGAACAATAATTAGATGATTGTGATATTGCATGGGAAAAAGTTACCGGGGGGCATTCCACTTTGAGCATATGGCTAGTAAATTTTCTCACACATAAGTAACATAAAGATGAAAGATGTAGCATGGCTTAAATTGTGTCACTTGCTTCATAAAGCCACATTGACTGCATTTTCAAACAGTTCTAAGGCAACCAAAACATGATGTCGGGAAACAATATCATCAACAATAGAAAATAAAGTTGTTATAAGTCCTGGGCTAGTCATAGCTAAGGGAGTAGGTTTTCAAACAGAGAGAACATAGAGCGCATGCAAGAATATCTCACTTTAATGGTTGATAATGACATCTGGTCAAAATGGACATAATAAGGTTAATTTTATCATGATCTATGAAACATTAAATGGAGGCAATGTATTGCAATGAGAAGAACACCAAAGGCTAAAGTCTTGTCAACGAGTTGGCCTGTCTATTATGTCGGTTTTGTTCAATTATATATAGAGAGCAACATCTTTGGTAGCATAATATGTCACCATCTCGAATCTTTTTTTTTGCGAATCAACAACTTTCATTCATCAATCACAAGGATTACAATCGTTCAGCAAACATTGCTCTAAGAAGGAAGGAACATAATTTATCCACACGCATCCACGACGACTGACAGAAGCTTGCTCCGCACATAAATGTGCTCCAACATTAGCATCCCTTCCAACATACCTCAGTTGAAACATATCGAAATTGTAGGCCAGCTCCTGGATCTCCCTAAGGATCGAAGCCACTTCAGACCTTTCATCATCTCGCCTCTTCCATAGATTAACAACCACACATGCATCAGTTTCCACTTCAACCTTCAAAAGTCCCAATTCACACGCGAGTTTAACCCCATCCCGAACTACTAGAGTCTCCATGGTAATAGCATTAGCAGCAGCACCATACCAGATAGCTTGACCTCTCTTCAGTTCTCCCAAATTGCTTCGCATGACAAGACCAGTAGAGCCATTGCCACATGAAATATTGAAACTCGCGTCGATGTTAATCTTAGTCACGCCTTCACCTGGGGCTTTCCACTTCAGTTTGATTCTTGCCTTCGGTTCCCGGCTTCTCTGGCCAGTAATCACGAGGTCAGATGCAATGTCAATCGTCCACTTAACAGATTGAGACACTGTCCTGTTCTGATCGCCATGATGCCTTGCATTTCTCTCAGACCAGACCGCCCAGCATCCACATAGAATCATGGCTACCTCTTTCTGATCGACGTTGGTGCCATCAACCAGATCAGTAGCCCATGACGCCGGATGAATCTCGGGCACTCGCAACCCCATTATATTCTTAATCTCTGACCAAAAAAGCTTCGCCCAAGTACACTGGAAGAAGGCATGCCAGATTGTTTCATCCTTACCACAAGCCGAACGAAGCATTGCCTAAGTAATACACGGATATACAATGATTACTATTGATGTTAACATTAAGAAGAACCTGTCTTGAACTGAAGGAAACATTGGCATCAACTAGTTCACTCATGACACTCGGGTCAAATATAATTTGCTATAGAGGTAGAACTAAAATTTCATGCTACTACCAACACTTCTTTTAAACTAGAAAAATATAAGACTACAATTCAAATCACCTCAAGACCAACCACATACATCTTAGTTTCATCATTGGGCTTAAATCTTGTTATATCATTCCATTTTTTCTATATCGGATGGCTTGCCACTTCATGTTATTCTAGAAACCTCCATGAAGTTAACACATCAATTTACAAATCATAATGAAATAGTAGCACAAGAGTTAACATATCAATGAAGAAAGAAAACGAAATGAGGAATTCTCCACGGTTAATATATAAATAGAGAAAGAAAAAGTTAGCATATCATGAAAACACTCCTAGCAAATGTTATGTTTTTGCCTAGATAATGTTCCACACATACAGATAAGTCACCTATACAATGTTCTATAACACAGTTGTATAATGTAACCATAGCATCCAACATCAGGCGGGCTCTTCCGTGCGTACCGGCCCAAACTGAAATTGACGAACTGCAGCGCTGTGTACTTGGAGACAAGTGTAGTAGCCATCACCGTTGAGCAGTAATTTCATGTAGTCCTATTTCAACCTTGTTTAATCTCGCAATGGCAGACCCACCTGCCTGAAGAGCTTTTGAATAGACTCCTAAGAGCATGACTAACAGCATCCTTACTCGTGCAACCCTTAAAACGCGAGTAAGGGCTCCCGAAAAAGAATTTAAGGGCCGAAAAGGAGGCGGCGGAGATCAGTGCCCTTATTCAAACCCTTAAAAGAGAATATTCTCTTTTACCGTTTGAATAAGGGCACTGGTAGCCGCGCCATACGGCCCTTACCCGTAAACGGAGGGTTTTCGCATCCACACATTCATACAAACTGACATCACATAGTTCATCAATCAAATGTTCATGAAACAATCACAGGATCAATCAAATATCATCCAAATTATTACAACAATGTCTTAATCAAATTACAACAATTTTTCAAATCAAATAAACAAACATTTGAATGAAACAAATGTTCATGCCGAATGGTTCATCTCACACATACAAGCCAAAGGAAAACAATGGTACATCATGACGTAGCACGAGCTTGAACCCTTTGGCCATACAGCTGCCAGTGGTGCGCCATGGTATCGGTGTTAAGCTCCTAATGGGCTGATTGGTCTTCAATCTCCTGATAGATTTGAAGAAAACCTTCAATTCGACTGGCATCCCTTGCTGGCCGCACTCGAGTGCCAACATTGTCATAGAAGCATGGCAAGCTTAACCCTCTCTCATCCTCTATGATCATGTTGTGTAGAATGACACAACATGTCATGATGTTGACAAGGGTTTCCTTGTCCCAAAATCTAGCTGGGCCTCGAACAATAGCAAACCTTGCTTGTAAAACACCAAATGCCCTCTCTATGTCCTTTCTTGCTGCCTCCTGTGCCTTGGAAAATACTGCCTCTATTGGAGTTTGGGGATCTTTAATGGACTTCACAAAAGTAGCCCATTCGGGGTAAATGCCATCGGCTAGATAGTATCCCATGGAATACTCATGACCCATGACCTTGTAGTTGCATGCAGGTGCTTCTCCGGCAACAAGTTTTTTAAACAAATGGGATCTTTGTAAAATGTTGATGTCATTGAGGGTCCCAGGCAGCCCAAAAAAACAGTGCCAAAACCACAAATCTTGAGAAGCAACAGCCTCGAGCACAATGGTAGCATCCTTGCTCTTGCCGCAATACATGCCATGCCATGCCTTCGGGCAATTTTTCCATGTCCAATGCATGCAATCTATACTACCAAGCATGCCCGGCCACCCCCTTTTTTCATTCATCTCCATTAACCTCTTGGTATCTTCCTCATTGGGAGCTCGGAGATATTTCCCCCTATACAACCTGATTATCATCTTCGCAAATCGACGCACCGACTCGGTGGTTGTGTCTTTGCCTATGCGAAGGTACTCATCGGTGTAATCTACGGGGACGCCGTAAGCAATCACTCGCATAGCAGCAGAGCACTTTTGGTAGGCACTAAATCCTAGGTCGCCAGCAGAGTTGCGACGTTTCTTGAATTAGTTGGAATTGGCTTGGATATCTTCAACTATTTTGACGAACAAGCTACGGCGCATCCGATACCTCCTACGGAAAAGATTGGGCGGATATGTAGGTACCTCGGCGAAGTAATCGTCCATGAGGGTCGCGTGGCCGAGGGCGCGATTGCGGAAGATGAATTTGTGGCCCATCATCGATCCGCGCCTCCGATCCATCAGCTTGACGCGGTCCTGGTGCTCCTTCGCGGCCAGGAGGAGAAGGCCTACCTCGCAGTCGTCGTCGTCGTCGTGGAGTAGGTCCTCGATGTTGGAATCGTCCGACGACGACCAGTCCGACAGATCGAGATCGAGGTGCTCGCCCGCGTTCATCCTCGGTGGGTCGAGCGGCGGCGGCGGCTTTCGAGGGCGAAGAGCGGCAGTGAGCGTGGACGGCCGCGAAAGGTTCCTACCGGCGGCAACGTGGGAGGTGGCGACGGGGAAGGCGGGATCCGCTGGTGGGTGGTGGCGGCGGAGGGCGGGGACTGGCGGCGCGCGTGGAGGGAGGAGCAGTTCCGTCCTGAAGGTTCAGCGCGCGCTAGGGCTGATGCGACTGCGGGCTGGAGATCGGGTCGCCCGCGGAGCCCTGGTATGTAGGGGCTGGACAAAGATTCCGGGGTCGGACCTGAGAACCGTTTACGGATTTTTGACGTTTACGGACGCTGTTCTGCGCCGCGCTTCGGCCCGTACCCGTAAAAAAGCGGTTAAATCGGCCCAACTGCCGTTTTACGGGCGCTGTTAGTCATGCTCTAAGGGTCTATTTGTTTGGGCTGCAGTAGTTAAAAATCAGCTGTGAAAAAGCAAATGTAGGAAGCAGCTGGTAGATCAGAGATTTGGTGTTTGGCAGTAGTGCTTGTTATGGCTGCTTTTGATGATTTTAGCACTGAAATGTCTGAAATGCCCCTAAGCAGAGAAGATGTTGTACAAGTATCAATTTCAAATTGTCTATTCTTGGTGCTAAAATAATTATAAACATATTTTTTAACAAAAGACCATTGCAAATTGGATACACAAAACAATCTTTTTTTAACAAAAGACTGTTGCAAATTATTCACATATACAGAAACGTATAAGAAAACTACAGAGATATGCTATTTTTTAAATACTCTCTATAGAAAGGGGACATTGTTCTAGCATCGGAACAAATCGAAGGCGCCCCTGCACCGCTGTTGTCGCGACGCACCAAGCCCACACGCCGTTGCCGCCGCGACGCCTAGTCGCCATCCTTCCCAGGCCTCCCCGCGGTCCCCATGCCCCCCAGGCACCACCGACCTAGGCCTCGTTGCCTCCCCGACGCCTCGGGGAGAGGGAGGCTCACGAATGCCGGATATGGGGCCCGGGGACGGCGGTGGTCGGTGACGAGATCGAACCCGGGGACGGCGGTGGTCGGAGACGAGATTGAGCCCGGGGATGGCGGCGGTCGGATTTGGGGACGAGCAAAAGGGCAGGAGTCGAGCCAGGCTTCACTGTCGGCCACATTTCAGCATTCGCCGCGACCCACGCCTAGGATTTGTCGCCACAGACCTCCCCGCCACCCCCATAGCCAGGCACCGCCGCCCCATGCCCAGGAAGCGCTGCCCCATGCGCAGGCGCCACCGCCCCTAGACCTTCCCGCCCACCCCTATGGCCAGACGCAACCGCCCCCAGACCTTCCCGCTACGGCTCTGCTTACGACGAGTAGGAGGAGGCTTGCCGACCACGACACGCATGTCTAGAGGCGACGGTGGTGTTGTCGACCGGCCAGAGGAGCTTGTCGAATCGAGGGGATTTGGGGAATAGGGGTCTCCTCTGCTGACCTGGGGATGGAAATTATTTTGTAAAATTTGTAAACCACAAAGGCAGTTTCGTCACCTATATCCCTGGAAGCACCTCGGACGTTGCTTCACGCGCTTCCGGGCTAACAGTTCAGTTTGTTCCCCCGCTTTTCATAAGCTCTTTGCAAATTTTTGTTGTTTGTTTTGCCCTACTGCTTTTGGATCCCAAAAGCCCCCAAAGCAGAAGGAGAAGCCCAAACAAACAGGACCTAAATCTCCTCGAAGCGTTGGTACATTTTTCTTTGATTCACAATATCTCTTCTTGCACCTCCTGTTGGATACTATTTTGGGGTCCATGAAAGTAAATATAATTATTTATACTCCCACCATCCAGAAATAAATCACCTGGATTTATCTAAATTTCACATGTATCTAGATGCGTTTTAGTGTGTAGATACATGCAAATCTAGACAAAGCCAAGCCACTTATTTCTGGACAAAGGGATTACTGAAATTTCTTACATGTTTCAACTCATTTTTTTGGCCATTTGTGTTCATAGTGAGTATGTTCCGCTGAATTTAAAGTGTTTTATATGATGGTTTTTAATATATTGTGCCTTAGAGAGTTATTTAAATAAAATTCTCCCAATAGTCCAGAAATAGAAGAATCACATTTTTTGGATTAGTTTGTGTCACTTCCCTGAATACATTGTATATACATGCTTGTATATCCTCATCTCTAAATTGTATGCTAAAGAATATATTTATGCAAGTTTCTTTTTTATGATTTGCTTTACTGAAATAAAGTATATTTCATATGGAAAGGGATCTTGTCACTGAATCATTGTCATGATACTAACAGATAATCATAGGGTATCCTTCAAAGTGGTTCGATCAATCCTTGGGTGGATGCTTGGTAGCCACCTCCTTTGCAGCGACGGCTGTCTCCCTCTTTTCGAGCTCGGTTTCCTTCTTGTCTAGGAGTTAGGCCTTCTCATTGAGCTCTACCTTCTTCTGGCCGAGAGATGTGGTCTCGTCCTTGCCCTTCTGTTTCAAGACTACATCCATTTGAGTTTCCAGTCCCTCTTAAGTTATGACTTTTTTGATTCAGACACCGCACCAACAGAAACTCGCGAATCTTTGCTGGATCCCAACTTAACGAACTCAAGAAAACCGTTCAGGTTGTTTTCCACATTTTCCAGGTTACCTCGACCTTGTTTTTCTTGATGTTTTTTGACCGCTCGGCCACCTACTTTGGTGAGAATCAATATTTACACATCAATCTACTGACATTATACATAAATCATCTCAGCAATAATATTGTTGTTAGCCCTTTGGTTGTGTGTGTGACACGTCACTAAATGTTGAAAGGATACTTGGCGACCTAGGCAAGTTTTACCACCTAGGCCCCCTTTATGCATTGAAGTTCCTCATAGAAGGCCTTTCTCCAATTTCAAATTATATTGAACTTTCATACTTTTATAACTTATTCCATGAAAAAAAAATATTAAGCATATTTTATGTTGTTCTTAACACAAGTGTTAAGGTGAAATGTTAACTCCATCTTGTATTTCTTATTGATACTGATAAATACTTTGTTTGGAAAATACACTCGCATTAACTTGATAAATACTTTGCAAATAAAGTAAGTGTATCTTCATTTTTTTTGTTTGGAAGGCTAATGCTCTATTGAATTGAATCCCTTATATCTAATACAAGTAATTTACACAACAACCAAACAATTGAATAAAGATATGTGTAGTTTGATTGTTATAGTGTGCTTTAATACATTTTCCCATTTTGGTATCCTTAAATATCTTGGGTGAGAGTTGGAAAGCGTTTGTTTGTAGCAATAAAATATCTCCATGTTTTACCCGTAAAGGGAAAAACTATGGGGTTTGAATGTCCAAGTGGGTCCTATATTGAATTTCCCATTTCTTTGTAACATCTTTAATTCAGAATATGCCCCCCTTATTTCCTCGGTTAGTAGTTTGTTGACAAAATGTGATCCGTAGTTTATACATGAGTTAACTTACACAAAATATAACAAGAACATGACATTAGTTTGGTCTACACCGTTTGCATGAACTTTGTAGAAAAAATAACATCGGCTTAGCTACCTGAAAAGAAGGTAACCCACCAAAGTCATCATTTTTTAAGCAGTTATGCGTCGTTGTTCGAGCCATCTATTGTAACAGAGCAACAGATATGGGACACCTTCTATATAAGAAATTACATGATACAAGCACATTAAGTTGTACCACATAAGCAAGCATATTAAGTTATGGAAACAATAGGTCATAAGAAATAATATGATACAATCACATTAAGTTGTATCACATAAGCAAACTCATTAAGTTGTAGCAACAATAGATCATAAGAAATAACATGATGCAAGCACATTAAGTATGCATTGTCTATCATTTAGATCCGTTCCATACACATCTAATCCGTCCATACACAATGAGTATATGTAACACGTAGATACAGTCAAAAGCATTAACATTCTAGAGCAAAGTTAGAGAGCCGGTCGGAATCATCAAGTTATTGGAGCAAAGTCATAGATTTGGTAAAATGCGTTAATATTTGGAGCAAAGCCATCACTCCGATCGTATACCTTGTGGAGGGCGACCAAGGCTGGTGTTGGCCACTGTGGAGGGCAAGGACGAGGCGGGTTAACGGGATAAGAACGAACTGACGGTGTAAAGGCCGTTGTTGAGGACATCGGCATTACATAGCTGGCTCTGCTGCCTCCAGTAGCCAGCTCTTGCTTCCACCTTGTCGACCAGATGAGATTTCCGAACAGAGGAGATGTGTACTGTGGTCCTCAAGAGATGATAAGGCTATGGAGTGGAGTGAAGTGGTCTCACTGCTGGTACAGATATATAGAATGTAGTTGGTAGGGTTATGTCTGATGGGCCACAAATTTCTACCTTTTATATGTTGCAAGCAGTCGAGCTGTACTGAAAACCGTTAACGATAGTTTACTTCACACTCGGTTTTTCTGTCTATGACCGTGTGTTAACACTCACATCTTATACTTGCATTTTGCGTCATCATTTTAGGACCTTTATACACTATTTATAATCATATTTACCTTGATCCATCATTATTTATGCATATTTAGATGATTGAATTTTTTACAAAGTCCCTTTCATTGATATTTAATTTCTCGGAGGCAGAAAACCTCCCTTTTCATGTTTTATTGTTTCAGGGACCTTCTGGATGTCAACAAATCAAAGGAAAAAAAATACCTAATGAGTTTTTCACCCGGAGAATCAACTTGGGACAAAGAATGAAGCGAGGGGAGCCACGAGGCCCGAAAGAGGCCAGGTGGCGCGCCCACCCCTAGGCGCGCCACCCATGCTCTTTCGGCCCTCGAGCGTCGTCTCAGCCTCTCCTTTGGCGTACCCCCTTATCTACCCAGAAAAGCTAGTTCCCCTGAAGCATGAGGCGTTTGGAGAAATAGAGCGCCTCCAGAGCCATGGTCTTCGTTTTGGGGGTTCGATTGGTCCTGCTCTCCACCCCGGGGAGTGGGATATCGAGGTTTTCTCCACCACCATCATCATCAACATCATCACCAACGACCATGAGTTGATCCCCCATCATCATGTGTGAGTAATTCCCTATGGGCATGTGAGGTGGATGGGGATTGGATGAGATCCGTCATGTAATCATCCATATGTATCGAGATTTGAGGTTTTTATCTTGTAGACATTCTTGTATGAGTGTTGGTACACTTTGGGTATGTTTAATGCTTGTTGCTAGGGCCCGAGTGACATGATTTTAGTACTAAAATTTTATTGCCTTATCATATATTTGAGTTTGGTATGTATTTGCAAAGCGTATTACCTATTATTATGTTGAACCTGCGAACCCTAAGGTGACTGTTAGGGAAAACAAAAGGAATATATGATAGTTTGAGGATATTGTGTGTTCATGAAGTGTTAATGCTTTGTTCCGGTCTATTTGCAAAGGTAGATCTTAATTGCCCGTAGTACCAAGTTGGCCCCGAAGAAATGGACAGGTGGGACAAACGATATTATGCAAACTTACATGCATGATTATGTTTGGGGCACACACCTACACACAACTGAATTAGAGATAAATGCCATGGTAATAGGGTATATTATATGATGGATATCATTCATGCAACACGACGCTATCACCTCATGCCTGCGTTTTAGCCACTGAAAGTTTCACAATATTACTTCCGGTGAAAACTAGAAATCTGCTGCTTTATCTACTGCTTTGTTCTACTTCTTTGAATCAACTGTCATAAATCACCACTTCCTTTGCAAGTTTATTGATATACCTGTGTGATTGAGAGTGACCCTCAATTGCTAAAGTCTTATCGGTATTATTGTGTTCCCCTTGAGTCGAACTATAAATTTAGGTAATACTTCCCATCGAATATTTTAGCGATCCCCTATAGCTGTGGGCATCACAGCCGCACCACTTCCCCTGGCCAGGCTCGACCGGGGGTGGTCCAGCAGCTCATGCACCATGCGCTTGGCAGCCTCCGGCGTGAGGCGCTCGGTTTGGCCGCGAGAAGACGCGGTGTAGGAGAGTGATGTGGCACCATGCAAGGAGAGTTGGAGCTCATGCGGCGGCCGAAGGGTGGAGCCCTCCTCGTCCTCCGTCCATGGGGTCTGTTTCGTGGTGGTGCGTCGGGGCACGGGCTCCGTCTGAGCCTTGCTCGCCACGCAGCGGAGAGCGTGCTCGGCCTGAGTCTCGTGGTGAGATGATATGCCGAAGAGGTTGATGAAGGTCTTGGAAGCGCGCCTCACCCCCCTACCTGGTGCACCAAATGTCGGAGAATGTGCCCCGTGAAGGAAGAAGGGTCCAACGAGCCCTGGGTTCTTGAGGGGGCTGAACACGCGTTCCAAGATTCTCTACGACGGCAGCGACGCCATTGTAGCGGTACGGTAGAGTGGACACGAGAAGGTTTTTACCTAGGTTCAGGACCCTTGTGAGCAGGTAAAGCCCCTACTCCTGCTTTGTTGTATTGCTCGCGTGCTTCGCGAGGGTACAGTGGTGGATCAATGTCTAGGGTTTTAGATCTCCGGGATCGACCCTTTCTAAGGTAGGATAAGGCCTCCTTATATAGTGGAGTCGGGCCTCTTCCCCAAATATCTTGGGCTGGAAGGGTCACCTTATTGCCGTTCCTCGAGGTCCCGGTCTACAAGACTACCTTAGGTGGACTAGGTCCTGCTCGCCGGGGGCTTCATCATCCTTCCATAAAGATGACTCCATCGGCGTCGCTTGTCCCTGTCTGGCGCCACCGGCTCCCTCTCTTGCACCAAAACGACAAAGGGAAGATCTGCCAGTGCCGAGGTCATCTATCCTGATTTAGCACCGAAGGATTCGAACCAGTTTCTCTTTACCGAGGCAGACTGGGTGGTCCTCAGAGCGATAGTGCCCCTTGCTGGGTTGTGCTGCCCCCGCTGCTTTCGTGGTGAGATGACGTGCGTGCCCCTGAGCATGCTCAAAGGTATCCAAAGCCCTGAGGCACGGTGAAGTGCCACGTGGGAGCTCCTCTTCACAATGTGCCCTCTTGAAGTCATGATGCGCCGAGGACGGGTCCTCGCGAGGGATCATCCCACTAGGCTGCCTAAGGAGGCATCGTAGCCTCTTGAGGACACCTTTGCTGAGACGCCGGACCTGTCGACCGTCGGGACGTGGCACCTTGGTAACCAAGACCCTAACAATAGTAAAGAAGTACATATGTATTCGTCTACATCCACCAAAACGAAAAACTTACAACATAAGAGTTGTGAGAAACGACGAGATCAAGCTATCTCTAAAAGGCAATTTCAAACAATTGAGTGTGTGTGTGTGTCGAATATGAATAAATACGTCCAAAAAAGCTACAAACAAGAACACAAACATGAGAAAATACAATTGACGAAACTGGATATCGATTATCCGAATAGAACCCCATCATTAATGTTTTTCATATAGAGATCATTTTGAATCGAATCATGGTTGAAGAGTAGATAAAGGAGAGGAAGAAGATGAAGGTGAGCGCGTAGTCTGGCTCCAAAAAATGCCAATTTGGCAGTTCCTTCTATACTGGCCCATGGTACTTTAAGCTTGATGCGGGCCACAATATGGAGGCCGGGCAGCCAACCGGTCAGCCTGATTTTGTTACCAACTGGTCTAACCGACATCAAACGCCTACCAAATACACCCTATATTCTCACACTTGCTCAAGAGGTAGAGACAAGGATTCTTACAAGACTACATACTCATAGAAAAATCAGTGTTCATGTATTATAAGATTTATGATTTGTACAAAAAAAATCATGATCTAATTACAAAATTAAAAAAATTAAACAAAAATGAAAGTGAACAAACAAAAAGGAAAGAAAAATAAAAATAATTTATTTATTATAATAAAGATGTAATAATAAAAACTAGAATAAAATGCAATAAAAATAATTGGAAAATATAATGTAAAATTACATTTGTGTAAAATATAAAGAAAGAAAAGAAGAAGAAGAAAAATGTAACAGAAAATCGAAAAGGGAGGGTAAAAACTTAAATGGACCGGCCCATCTACGTACGCATTGCTCGTGGGGATCGCGGCCTGCCAGTGAATTCATATCTCTTTCTCCAAAAACAAAAAAATCTCTCTCTCTCTCTGACCGTGAAATTCTGCGATCGGGTAAATCCTCTGTGATCTGATCTGATCTGATCTGTCTCGAGTCATGGCCTCCCAACTGCCGCCGCCGTCGAAATCTCCCCCTCCCGCTCCCACCACGATATTCACTATCGGCGACGACCTCCTCCTCGAGATCTTCGTCCGCCTCCCCTCCCTCCCGTCCCTCATCCGCGCCGCCTTCGCCTGCCGCTACTTCCTCCACGCCGTCCGGTCGTTCCCCACCTTCCGCCCCAGGTTCCGCGAGCTCCACCCGCCGCCCCTCCTCGGCGTCTTCGTCAGGCACCGCGACGGGGACATCCCTTCCTTCGTGCCCCTCCGCGGCCGCGCCGACCCGGATCAGGCGGCCGCCGTCCGCGGCTCCGATTTCTTCCTCACCCGCGTCCCCGACGACCAAGGCTTCTGGAACATCACCGACTGCCGGGAAGGGTACCTTCTCCTCCACAACTGGAAACACAGGCAGTTCGCCGTCTACAACCCGCTCGTGGGGGTGCTGCATCGGATCCCCTCGCCGCCCGAGGCGGTCCGCGAGCTCTATGTCCTGCCCTCCCGCGAAGAACGCCACGGCTTGTTCCGCCTTGTCTGCGTCCATGAGGATGCCCTGCAGGTGCGTGCCGTCGTCTTCTCCTTGGGCACCGGGGAGTGGCAGGTTTTACCGTGGGTGGAGGCTGCGACGATCAACAAGGACCATCCCGAGGACGACAAGTACTGCCTCCCGCCTAGGACTGGTAAGCTGGTGAATGGCCGCGTCTACTGGACGAAATACGACTGCCTGATTGTGCTCGACACCGCGACGCTGCAGTTCTCTTCAATGGATCTGCCGCCGTTCACCGATGGGCAAGAACCTTTTGTGCTTGGGGATACAAACGATGATAAGCTCTGCATGGTTTGTGCGATTGATGAGGAGGCCACCATTGCTGTTTGGGTCTGGAGAGCTGACGACGACCGTGTAGAGAAATGGATGCTGGACAAGGAGATTGGATTGGATGATCTCCCCGGGCTGAAGCTGGTGGCAGTTAACAGTGGCGTTGTGCACTTGCACTTGATGGCCACCCAGGAGCCAAACGTTGTTCCACTTTGCTGGTTCTTCTCCTTCAGCCTGGAAACACAAGAGTTGAAAAAGATCTTTTCTCTCTACGAATACGAAATCGAGTGGTCCTATCCCTACATCATGCCGTGGCCTTCTTCGTTGCTGTGCAACAAGGTGAACCCTCGAATCGAAGGTGCTTGACTACGAAGAAGGAAACTCAAACCAGATAGTTTTTTTACTCTCTATCTTTATGTGTTATGATCTGATGCCTTGCCATGGTACTACGGATATATTGCTGGTTAGTTTTACTCGTTTATTGAATAAATCAAGACCATGGTTGTTTATATGAGTTTGTGTACTTTGTGCAATGATGATGTGAGAACATCTATATGTCCAATAAGTACCCCCACTCTTAGCTTCTTTGATCATTGTCAGTCTGTGCTAAAGCTTCGTGGAAATGACCTATGGGACATCACTTGTTTCTCATATACTTTTCTGATCAAGATTTACTAAGTTCTCTTCCTCCTCATGCATATGCGTGAACAAGTAACATCCATTAGTATATTTTCTATTTACAAAATGGTTGTGTTTTCCATTATAATTTTATCAGTTCTTCACATCTTTATGTAATGCCCTCCAACGTTTAGCTTACTGACTGTTGAGACAATAGTGGTAAGTTGGAGTTAGACTATGGCTGTCTTTTGGACATTTTTTTAGCATTGTGCATGGTCTGTCTCAACTGCTTATAAGAACCGCATCAAGATAACATTGTAGTTGAATATCGCAAAGCCTATCAGCAAGACCCATGATGCACTATGGAAGAACTCTTCCTTTTCTTTTATTTTTGTGTATGAAGTTTCTGGGTTCAGTGGTAGATGCAATTTCTTGATGAACTGATTTGGGCTCCTGGTGACTTTGCTTCTTTGACGATGGCTTTCTTCCGGAGCCTCTCTTCCTCTTTCTTGTCAGCGGCTTTGGCTCTTTCACCTCACTCATCATGTAAGATGCATCCGCTGTCTTTTCCCTGGGAGGAACATCTTCAGAATCCTGAGCTCTTGACACAACGTCCGGAGCTCCTTCAGTTTTTCATCCTAGCCAAACCCCATCACAGGGTCGGCTCTATGTTTTGGAAGACCCTAGGGCGAGGTCGACAATATGGGCTCTTATATATGCACATGTATATATTAATATATAAAGGAGTATGAATGGCCATTTTTACTTGCAAAGTATTAAGAGTTAGCATCCGATAACACATTCTTAGTTTAAGATGTATAAACATAATTGTTAAGCACGTAAACCATGTCATATAATGATAGAGAAAATAAAAAAAGTAGTTAAATAACTTGTTGCTGCAAAATCATCTTCTCTCGAATCATATTCTTGCAATTGATTATCAGCGTTGATATCAAAACTACTCGTTGAATGGAAAATACTTATTTTGAAGCACCTCTTTGTGATTCAATAAACCGACTCTTGATTTTTAATTTATTTTCTCAACACAGGATTTGGGCAACATTTGAACACCTATAGTTATGAAGGAATTAGATAATACTTAAACTAAAACTCCAAGTCCCTAATCTCACAATGCAATTGGATTCTGTGGCGATTGAACGTACCCGGGGCCAGGACAGCAGAGAAAAGGCCACGAGGAGCGGAAAGGGACACAAGGCCACGAGGAGCGGAAAGGGACACAGATGCATTCACAAGTTCAAATGATCAATTCTGGTTCCCAATAGGCAATGACGAATTGGCGATCTTCAATCTAGAGCGGGACGGCTAGGGCAGTCTGCAGTTAAATAGACGATAGTAGAAAATTGGGGATACAAACAGGCGAGCACGAATTAGACTAGACGGGATATTGATTCTTGATTTGCTTTGGTCCGTTCTTTCTCCATGCTAGGCCTTTTAACTGATTTTTTTTAACCCAAAACCAAACAGTTGACTAATAAAGGAGCATGCAAATCATGGGCCCCAAAAAGGCATGGGCCCTAGGGCGCCGCCCATGTTGGCCATGGGTCAGAGCCAAAAAGGCAAGGAGGTGACCGAGCTGAGATTGGGCGGCTGTGCTAGAAGCCCCTCCGGGGGTTCTGGAGGTGCATGCGAGAACTGCCTGGACGGCGCGCGACGTGGCGAGAACGCGTCGAGGCGAAACGCCATATGAGGGTCAACCCTAAAACGCGAGCGGCTTGAGCAGTGAGAGCGGGCTAGAAAGCCGAGTTGGCGGTGCGGCAATGATCGGGAAGCGGAAGGAAGGGGCGGCAGCGTTAGAGAACCTTAGCTACTTAGAGCATCTCTAACCCATCCCCAAAAATTTAGAGTAAAAGACTCACTATCCTTTAGAGGAGCAAATATAGTCCTTTAAATTTTGCACCACGGATCCGATCCCCAATAATTTGGAGGAGTAAAAATATTTTTGAACATAATTTACAACATAGAGCACATGGATGCATGAAAACATACCACATAAAGATTGCTAATTCATAAATATCAATAAATTAGTCATACAAAGTGATAGCATCATCCTAATTTGCTAAAATCACACGTAAACACCATTATTTAGCATATTGGAG
Organism: Avena sativa; assembly: GCA_916181665.1. NCBI lineage: Eukaryota > Viridiplantae > Streptophyta > Magnoliopsida > Poales > Poaceae > Avena > Avena sativa. The sequence continues at coordinate 403,054,806 of OV702280.1, forward strand.
CGCATTACTAGCAAAGTGATAGCATCATTCTAATTCATACTACCATGTTCCAGCTATTCATAATCATAGATTCAAGTCGGCCGCATTGGAGCGCTTTACTAGCAAGGTCCACCTATTCATAATCGATACTAATGACCTAGCATCTCCAATAGTTCTTTGATTAAAATAGGCATGTATTTCTTCCCAAAGTTGTTGGAACGGTTGGTCGGCTCCAACAATTGTTAGATGATGCCATACGAAATACAAATCATTGTCCTTATCCTCCGACCATGTAGATTTTTTTCTTCTTCACCTTGCTACGAATAATCATCATTTTCACATTAGAAAGTTCACAAGTTTTAAAAAATGGGGATATATCGAACTCACTTCGTTCCGTCGACGCCGGGATGGGAAGGTCCCGGTGCGGGTGGTGCCGCTGCCAGAGCAGGTGCCGTAGCAACCAGCGGGGCTCCTGCGAGCTCGTCCGGGGATTTTGCGGTGCTGCGACGATGGCTAGAGGACGAAGACATGCCAGCGGTGCTAGGCCGCGCGGATCCGGCCGTATCTCGACGAATCCTGGCTGCGATGCGTCGAATCTGGCAAAGTCGGTAGCGGATTTGCGGCCAGGGAAAGTAGCTTGTGCCAGCCGAATCCGGAGAAGTTCAGAGGGTTGGGGCAGCCTTCTAGGTGTCGGCGGAGGCCGGATCCGGCAGCTGGCGGCGGGGAGGGCAAGCTGGCCAACGGCTGGGAGGGTAGTAAGCTAACGACGGGGAGGGAGAAAAGATATAGGAGTCAATCTCGCGGCCTCGTATATATGCGAGTCAAAAACCGCGACTCCTAAAAATATTCTCCTCTAAACGCCGATACGAGATCGGTTCGGTGCAGTTAGAGGAGTATATTTTCTCCTCAATAGCCGTTTTGAGGATAGGTTAGAGATGCTCTTAGGTGGTGGGAGAGAGAGGAACAAGCGTGGGACAAAAGAATGTGGGGATGGGGAAGAACGCACAACAACAGAGCGAGGCGAGGGGAGGCAGCTTCCATGGTCGCTATGGAAGCGAAACAACATGCATGGCCTTGGTCTGACTTTTCTTGCCCCTGTGCCCTGTCAATTAGTGGAAATTGTGAACTTCACTCTACAGTTTTCTTTTTTGCGAGGAGAGGGATTCGTTAGTGTCAATTAGTGGAAATCAAAAAACTTCACTCTACACAGCTCGATTTACAGTTGTTTATGCAGTACAAATAATTGGATTTCTCCTTCATATTTCAAGGAGTATGAGCTTCTTCGATCGTATTGTGAAACGGAGAACACGCTCAAGACCAGATGTATGATCAAGTGTCTACGAAAAAAAGTGCGTATGAATGGGGTCTGGACCGCTTCAATCTCACTATCCCGCGTCATAAGAAGAACACAAACAAGAGGCTTGCAACAGAAAACATCAACGCCCGCAACAACCATGTTGCGTTCTACTCGTGAAACACATCTACGCATAGATCTAGCTCTGATACCACTGAAGGGTTTCGCGGCATAGTAAATCAAAATTTTCTACGGATGCGAACAGAGGGAAAGCCAAGATCTAATCTAGGAGATGCAAACAACGAGAGAGATTGGATTAGATCTTCATACCCTTGAAGATTCGCACAGCGGAACGTTTGTCGGAACGTGGGTGATGTAGTCGTACTCGCTTCTCCTCCTCGCGATCCGATCCGATCTAGCACCACAAGTGGCGGTGCCTCCGTGAGATGCACACGTGCAGCACCTCGACGTCTCCTCCTTCCTCGGTCCATCAAGTATGGTGGAGAGATGGGTTGGATCTACAACGCGACGGCGCGGTGCAATCGGTGGAGAATTTCTGCAGCAGGGCTTCGCCTACAAGCAGTCGGGAGGGAGAGAGGAGGGCAGCAGGGCGGCTAGGGTTGGAGGGGAAGGTGTGGGGGGTTGGTGCGCCCCCACCCCTCTTTATATAGAGGGGGGGCGCAGCCCTAGCCCCTCCCCCAAGTCTAAACCGGCGGCCCCAAAGGAGGAGGAGTGGGGGGCAAGGAAACCCCCCTTCTAGAAACTCTATCTCGAGTTTAAACCCTCTTGGTCGGCTGGGCCCTATGGGGCCTTGTGCCCCTGGCCCAATGCGGCCAGGGCACTCCCTCATAGGCCCATGCCTCCTCCCGGAAGGTGTGGCCACGTTGGTCCCCTTTCGGAAGGTTCTAGAAGCTTCCGGTACAATACCGATTAATCCGGAACAATTCCGAACTCCAAAAACTGCAGTGCCTTATATGAATCTTATTCTCCGGACCACTCCGGAACCTCTCGTGATGTCCCGGATCCCATCCGAGACTCCGAACAAAAACTCATAAACCAATTATCCAATCTATCCTAGCGTCGAGACACGTTAAGTGTGTGACCCTGCGGGTTCGAGAATATGCAGACATGATCTTCTATCAATAATCAACAGCGGGGTCTGGTAACCCATATTGACTCCCACACATCCATCGATGATCATATCGGATGAACCACGATGCCAGGATTCAATCAATCCCATATATATATTCCCTTCGTCTCGCGATATTTTACTTGCCCGAGATCTGATCGTCGGTACCGTCATACCTAGTTCAATCTCGTTCACAGCAAGTACTTTACTCGTTCCGTAATCCGATATCACTTTGTGATTAACTCCTTAACCACATGCTTGCAAGCGGTATTGATATCGATTATCGAGTGGGCCCGAATTATATCTCTCTGACTTGGGAGGGACAAATCCCATCTCGATACATACAACCCAACAGGTACTTTCCGATCACCTGAGAGACACCTTTATGATCACCCTCTCATTGGATGACGTTTGATGACCTCAAAGCTTTCTTCCGATACCAGGGAGTTGTATTATCTCATGGTCTAAGGAATACAATATTTGACATAAGAAAAGCTTCGCAAAGACGAACACGATGACACGATCTAATTGCTTCGCTTAGTTTGGGTCTGTCCACCATATCATTATCCCAATGATATGATCTCATTATTAATCGACAACTCATGTCCATGGTTAGGAAAGCTTAACCATCATTAATCAATGAGCTAGTCCATAGAGGCGTACTAGGGACACAGTGTTGTTCACAAACCACACAAGTATTAAAGTTTCCGCTTAATACAATTCTAGCATGGAATATAAACATTATCATGAACAAGAATTATAATAATAACACCTTTATTATTGCCTCTAGGGCATAATTCCAACAAAAACTTGCATTGGATCTTTGATAAAATAGCATATTGTGAACCTAAAAATGATTTTTCTAAAAAAATATGAGCATCGGGTCATGTACCTGTAGTTCATATATGACCCACTTCCTACCGATTCAGCATGAATTTGTCTTTTTCACCAAAGGTGGACGGAAAGGTTTCGGGTTCCCCTGTTGGGACATTGTCCATATAAGGTGGTACAATATTTTTGTAAAATATGGTGGTAGCATTTTGAATTAGCCATTTGGTGGTTGCTTCACAAAACCGTCCATTTTTTGTGCTCGGAAAATGAAAAATGGCTTTTTGGTGCGACGAAAAGGAAAACTTCCTCCTGCAACATTGTTCGCCATCCCATCATGCACATGTATGCACAATATGGGCATATTATCACAAACTATCCCTCGATTCTACCATAACATTGGTCATTTGACCCGAAAGCCAAGAAACCTCGAATGAGATAGGTCATTTTTTGAAGGTTTTTTTTAGACATAATCAATATACCAGGTTTGATATTTTTACTTGTAACTATGTCACATAATATGACACCATGCAAAGGTTTCGTATTGTTTCGATCGTTTTTGAATTTTTTATGCCCGTTTTAAACTATCGTCAAACTTTGCTGAACGACGGGCATGAAGATTCTTAGCTTGGGGCCGAGCCTCGCTAAACTTGCATTGAATCTTTGATAAAATAGCATATTATGAACCTAAAAATGATTTTTGTAAAAAGCATGAGCATCGGATCATGTACATGTAGTTCATTTGTCTTTTTCACCAGGGGTGAACGGAAAGGTTTAAGATCTTCCTGTTGAGACATTGTACATATAAGGTGGTATAGTATTTTTGTAAAAATGTGGTGGTAGAATTTTGAATTAGCCATCTGGTGATTGCTTCACAAAACCGTCCCTTTTTTATGCTCGAAAAATGGAAAATGGCTTTTTGGTGCGACGAAATGGAAAACTTCCTCCTGCAACATTGTCCGTCATCCCATGATGCACATGTATGCATAATATGGGCATATTATCACAAACTATGGCTCGATTCTAGCCATAACATTGGTCATTTGACCCGAAAGCCAAGAAACCTCAAATGAGATAGGTCATTTTGTGAAGGTTTTTTCAGACATAATCAATATACCAAGTTTGATATTTTTACTTGTAACTATGTCAAATAATATGATACCACGCGAAGGTTTTACATTGTTTCAATCGTTTTTGAATTTTTTATGCCCGTTTTAAACTATCGTCAAACTTTGTCGAACGACGGGCATAAAGATTCTTAGCTCGGGGACTATCCTCGCTAAACTTGCATTGGATCTTTGATAAAATAGCATATTCTGAACCTGTAGTTCATATCTGACCCATTTCCTACCGATTCGGCAGGAATTTGTCTTTTTCACCAGGGGTGGACGGAAAGGTTTAAGATCCCCCTGTTGGGACATTGTACATATAAGGTGGTCTAGTATTTTTTTAAAATGTGGTGGTAGCATTTTGAATTAGTCATTTGGTGGTTGCTTCACAAAATCGTCCGTTTTTTGTGCTTGGAAAATAGAAAATGGCTTTTTTGGTGCGACGAAAAGGAAAACTTCCTCCTGCAACATTGTTTGTCATCCCATGATGCACATGTATGCATAATATGGGCATATTATCACAAACTTTACCTCGATTCTAGCCATAACATTGGTCATTTGACCCGAAAACCAAGAAACCTCGAATGAGATAGGTCATTTTATAAAGTTTTTTCAGACATAATCAATATACCAAGTTTGATATTTTTCCTTGTAACATTCACATAATATGACACCACGCGAAGGTTTCGCATTGTTTCGATCGTTTTTGAATTTTTTATGCCTGTTTTAAACTATATATAATATTTTATGTTTCATTTAATTTTTATTTATAAATGTAGAATATTTGAGTGTAGATATATAGGTCTTATTTTTCTGCAAATTTTGATATATTATTTGTATTTTTCTGAATTAGAATGATTTAGTTATAATTTTTCAAAGTTTAATGAGGTAAAAGAAAAAATAGCTACGCCGAGGCAGCCGTCGGCGTATGCTACGCCGAGGGCAGATGTCGGCGTAGCATAGGATACGCCGAGGGAAATTATACGCCGACGGCTGTTTGGCGAGGCTGGTCTGGACGATGGCTACGCAGACGTCCCCGGCGTTTGGCCGTCGGCGTAGCTTCCTATTCCTGTAGTGTGGACATGTAGCATCCGAGATTTTAAGAAATGCTAGATGATCAAGCATTGTTATATTATGTTAGAACTAGCATGAGACTTAGTTTTTCTGATGAATGTACAATTTAGTTCAAGATATTTTACAAACCATTCCGATTTACTGGCATGTTAATTTGAAAGACCTGGTTGCATGCCTAACTAGATTCATCACGCCACAAGATTTGGAACCAAGCTCAAGCCATGTTTGTTTTCAGTTTACCTCCAACTAATGAGCCATATTTGATTTATGTCAGTGTCCTTAGAATTATATTATAGTATGAAATGTTTGTTCTTTTTCTCCTATCCTAGCCACTGACGGAAAGAGGATTGTCTTAGTTGCTGATGTGACCGTTTAATCTGTTGTGATGTCTTTGATGTATAAGTACTCTGCAAGTTTCTTAACTTGCTCTACAGAACGCGGCCATCACTAGAGGAAAAAGGGCTATCCGTTCGAGACCCCTCGGAGCATTAGTCCCGGTTGCGCCACCAACCGGGACTAATGCTGGCACGCGTCCCGGTTGGAGCGGGCACGGGGCCAGGGGGCATGGGTCCCGGTTGGTAAGGAGGCATGCGTCCCGGTTGGAGCCACCAACCGGGACTAAAGGTTTGGCCACAGCCACGTGGCGTGGCACGCACCTTTAGTCCCGGTTGCTGGCTCCAACCGGGACTAAAGACCCATGCCCTCTATAAATGCAACGCCCCAGCCCCCTCTGCCTCCACTCTGTTTTTTCGAATGGTGGAAGGTGTGAGGGGGTGTGCTAGTTTTTTCTCATGCGTGCATTGAAGGTGTCTGTTGAAATGTTTGAGTGAATAATCCCGTTGAATTTCTCATAGAACAAAAATATAGAAGGTGTCCGAGACGCACTTGAGCTTTCTCCTCTTTATTTCCCTCGATCGAGGTTAGCAATCTTATCTTTTCTAGGTCATTGATACAATTCATGTGTCGGTGTGAATTGGTTATTTCACTATTTATGATGTCCTGTTTTTTGATAAACTTACTTATATGATGCAGATGAACTGTCGGGAATGGATGTACGGTGACCGGCGGGTAGCCGGGTATATCAAAGGCGTGGATAAATTTATCGATGTGGCTACGACAAACAAAGAGAATGGATTTATACGTTGTCCATGTGTTCAATGTCGGAACAACAAGGAGTACTCTTCCTCGAAAATCATTCGCGGCCACCTGATTATGAAAGGTTTCATGCCCAACTATAATTGCTGGACCAAGCACGGGGAAAGAAGGGTTATGATGGAAGATGGTGAAGAAGAAGATGATGATAACAACTATCATCATATGTTTCCTGAATACAGTGATACTGCAATGGAAGACAATGGAGAGGAAAGAGGTGAAGAACGGGCATCAGATGAGCCGGCTGATGAACTTGGTAGGGTCATTTCTGATGCAAAGCGAGACTGTGAAACAGAAAATGAGAAGTTGAAGTTAGAGGGCATGTTAGAAGATCACAAGAAATTGTTGTACCCAAATTGTGAAGATGGCAGCACAAAGCTCGGTACCACACTGGAATTGTTGCGATGGAAGGCAGAGTGTGGTCTAACTGACTCCTCATTTGAAAAGATGCTGAAAATAATGAAGCCGAAGTTTCCAAAACATAACGAACTTCCCGAGAGTACCTACGAAGCAAAGAAGACTCTCTGTCCTCTGGGATTAGATGTGCAAAAGATACATGCATGCATTAATGACTGCATCCTCTACCGCGGTAAGGAGTATGAGAATTTAGATAAATGCCCGGTATGCAACGCGTTGCGGTATAAGATCAGACGAGATGACCCTGGTGATGTTGAGGGAGAGCCCCTCCGGAAGAGGGTTCCTGCTAAGGTTATGTGGTATGCTCCTATAATACCAAGGTTGAAACGCATGTTCAGAAACAAAGAGCATGCCAGGTTGTTGCGATGGCACAAAGAAGACCGTAAGAAAGACGGGAAGTTGAGACACCCTGCTGATGGGTCACAGTGGAGAAAAATCGAGAGAGACTTCCCAGACTTTGCAGGTGACGCAAGGAACTTATGGTTTGGTCTAAGTACGGATGGCATGAATCCTTTTGGGGAGGAAAGCTGCAGTCACAGCACCTAGCCCGTGACTCTATGTATCTATAACCTGCCTCCTTGGTTGTGCATGAAGCGTAAGTTCATTATGATGCCAGTGCTCATCCAAGGCCCGAAGCAACCGGGCAACGACATTGATGTGTACCTTAGGCCATTAGTTGAAGAACACTTACACTTGTGGGGCAAACCAGGTGTACGTGCGTGGGATGAGAACAAACAGGAACCATTTAATCTACGAGGGTTGTTATTCGTAACCATCAATGATTGGCCTGCTCTTACTAACCTTTCAGGACAGACAAACAAAGGATATAAGGCATGCACCCACTGTTTAGATAAGACCGAAGGTACATATTTTCATAAATGCAAGAAGGTTGTGTACCTGGCGAATCGACGATTTCTTCCGACCAATCATCCCGTAAGAAAGAAAGGCAAGCATTTCAAAGGTGAGGCAGATCACCGGAAGAAGCCTGAACTCCCTGCTGGTGATGATGTATTTGGTATGGTCAAGGACATAGAAGTAATCTTTGGAAAGGGTCCCGGCGGTCAATCAGTTCCGAACGACGTCGCTACAGGACACGCACCCATGTGGAAGAAGAAATCTATATTTTGGGAGCTGCCATATTGGAAAGTCCTGCGTGTCCTCTCTTCAATCGACGTGATGCACGTGACGAAGAATCTCTGCGTGAACCTGCTAGAATTCCTAGGCGTGTATGGGAAGACAAAAGATACACCTGAAGCACGGGAGGACCAACAAATTATGAAAGACCCAAAGAACATGCATACAGATAACAAGACGGATAAAGGGCGTCACTTAAGTCGTGCCAGCTATGCTCTTACCAAAGCAGAGAAGGAAATCTTTTTTGAAGTCCTTTACAGTATCAAGGTGCCGTCGGGCTTCTCATCTAATATAAAGGGGATAATAAATATGGCAGAGAAAAAGTTCCAAAACCTGAAGTCTCATGACTGCCACGTGATTATGGCGCAGTTGCTTCCGATTGCATTGAGGGGGCTTCTACCGGAAAATGTTCGAGTACCCATTGTGAAGCTGTGTGCATTCCTCAATGCAATATCTCAGAAGGTAATCAATCCAGATATTCTGCCAAGGTTACAGAAGGATGTGGTACAATGTCTTGTTAGTTTTGAATTGGTGTTCCCACCATCCTTCTTCAATATTATGACGCATCTCCTGGTTCATCTAGTGGAAGAGATTGCCATTCTCGGTCCGGTATTTCTGCACAATATGTTCCCCTTTGAGAGGTTCATGGGAGTCTTAAAGAAATATGTTCATAACCGTGCTAGACCAGAAGGAAGCATCTCCAAGGGATATGGAACAGAGGAGGTCATTGAGTTTTGTGTTGACTTTATTCCTGACCTTAAGCCGATTGGTGTTTCTGACTCGCGGCATGAGGGAAGACTAAGTGGAAAAGGCACGCTGGGAAAGAAAGCAATGATATGTAGGGACGGGGATTCTTTCACTAAAGCACACTACACAGTTCTACATAATTCCACCTTGGCAGCTCCGTATATCGAGGAACACAAGAATATTGTACACTCCAAAAACCCGGGGAAGCCTGAATCATGGATTACAGATGAACACATGAAGTCTTTCGGTGGTTGGATGCGGACACATCTCTTGAATGACACCACTGTTGGAGATCAGCTATACTTGTTGGCCGCGTCACCATCTTCTACTGTATTGAATTTCCAAGGGTACGAAATAAATGGGAATACATTCTACACGATCGCCCAAGATAAAAAGAGCACCAACCAAAATAGTGATGTCTGCTTTGATGCAATAGACAAGAATGGACAAAAGGACACATATTATGGTTACATAGAGGAGATATGGGAACTAGACTATGGAGTCTCTTTTAAGGTCCCTTTGTTTCGCTGCAAATGGGTCAACCTGAATGGGGAAGGGGTAAAGATAGACCAGTTGTATGGAATGACAACATTGGATCTCAACAATCTTGGTTATAGAGATGAACCATTCGTCCTAGCCAATGATGTGTCTCAGGTTTTCTATGTGAAGGACATGTCCTCCAGACCGAAAAAAAGAAAAAATATGCAAACGAATACATCATATGATGAGCCAAAGCGTCACATAGTTCTTTCAGGGAAAAGAAACATCGTGGGAATCGAGGACAAGACAGACATGTCAGAAGATTATAATAAGTTTGATGAAATTCCGCCCTTCACAGTGAAAACTGACCCAAGCATTCCGTTAAGTAAAGAAGATGCTCCATGGTTATGTCTGAAGCGGTCATAAGGAATGACATATGCCAAGAAGTTCATGCTCATATTATGTAACTCTAGTTCATGTCTTTCGCGGTTTGTGGCTTGACCGAAGGATATCTTTCGCGGTTTGTGGCCTTTAGTCCCGGTTTTGTAGTCTCAGTTTTTAATATTAATAAATGTCTTGAGTGTTAGTCCCGTTTTGTGGCTGGACCGGGAGTGCCTCTATGACCAGTTTCTTGGAGATGCCGGAGGACTGGGCTCCGTCGGCATCTCCCTGAAACTGGTCGTAGTGGTGTCCCTGCTCTCAAAAACCATCTTGCAGCTTGTAACTTCACTAACTAGATCAATACGCCTCGGAGCTAACTAATTTCACATATTAGGGAGTGCCTCTATGACCAGTTTCTCGGAGATGCCGGAGGACTGGGCTCCGTCGGCATCTCCCTGAAACTGGCCGCAGTGGTGTCCCTGCTCTCGAAAACCATCTTGCAGCTTGTAACTTCACTAAGTAGATCAATACGCCTCGGAGCTAACTAATTTCACATATTAGGGAGTGCCTCTATGACCAGTTTCTCGGAGATGCCGGAGGACTGGGCTCCGTCGGCATCTCCCTGAAACTGGCCGTAGTGGTGTCCCTGCTCTCTAAAACCATCTTGGAGATGCCTCAAACTGGCTGGAGGACTGGACTCACAAGGATGCATATTTATAGTACAAGCAGCTCGGCATAATGTCGACACTCACGACATAATGTCGACACTCACCCCTATTATTAGTGTTGACTCATCTTTAGTCCCGGTTGGTGTCTCCAACCGGGACTAAAGGTTCATCTTTATTCCCGGTTGGTGACACCATCCGGGACAAGGTACAAGCCGCACGACATAATGTCGACACTCACCCCTATTATTAGTGTTGCCTGGCCCACTCTGCCGCAATCCCTTCAGTCGCGGTTGGTTTCTCCAACCGGGACTAAATATGAACCCTCTCTTTATATAGGCATTTCCCTCTATTTATTAGGTAACACTTAAGACATTTATTAATATTAAAAACCGGGACAAACCGGGACTAGCTAACACTCAGGACTAAAGCCGCCCCCTTTAGTCATAATCATGACTAGTCCTATAGTACGTAGCTTCAGGGTCTTCATCGTCGTCGTCATCATCATCGTCATTTTCTAAATTCCAAATTAATATTTAAAAATATAAGTTAATTCATTTTAAAAGGTTACATTAATTATTTTTTAAAAATAGAAAATGGTTTTGGATTATTTATTCAAATCCATACACTTTCATGTTTAAAGTTTTTCTAAATTCCAAATTGATATTAAAAATATATAAGTTAATTCATTTTTAATTGTAAATGGTTCATATTTTAAATGGTTACATTAATTATTTTTTAAAACAGAAAATGTTTTTGAATTATTTATTTAAATCCAAACACTTTTTATGTGTAAATTTTTTCTAAATTCCAAATTAATATTCAAAAATATAAGTTAATTCATTTTAAAAGGTTACATTAATTATTTTTTAAAAATAGAATATGTTTTTGAATTATTTATTCAAATCCATACACTTCTTATGTTTAAAGTTTTTCTAAATTCCAAATTGATATTAAAAAAATATAAGTTAATTCATTTTTAATTGTAAATGGTTCATATTTTAAATGGTTACATTAATTATTTTTTAAAACAGAAAATGGTTTTGAATTATTTATTCAAATCCAAACACTTTTTATGTTTAAAGTTTTTCTAAATTCCAAATTAATTATCATTTAAAAAACAATACAAATTTAAACCCCAAAATAAAAAATAAGGCGGGAACAGAGAGAAAATACCTGAATTTTTTTGAAAACAGGGGAATATGTCCCGGTTGGAGCCACCAACCGGGACTAAAGACGCCCTGCGCGCCAACCCTTGGTCTGCTGAAAATTTTGGAGTATAGGTCCCGGTTGGTGGCTCCAACCGGGACGTATGACCCTTTAGTCCCGGTTGAAGCCACCAACTGGGACAAAAGGTCCTTTGGTTATAACTGGGTGTCCCTCCTCTTCTTCTTCCCCATCTCCCCTCCTCTTCTCTTCTCGCGCACGACGCCGTCAGGCTGCCCCGCCGCCGTGCACGCCCTACCGGCCGGCCCTCGCCCAGCCAAGCGTGCAGGAAGCTTCGCCTCGTCGCCCCGAGGCTTCTCCCTGAAGGAATCGGCCCCGCTCGCTCCCAATCGTCGCCAACGACCCTCGAGCCCGACGATCGCCGCCGTCTATTCGTCGGCTCCCGACCTCGCCTCGCCTCCCCGACACCACCACCGCACACCTGGTGAGCTACTGGTCCTCGTGGACCCTCTCTCTTGCCCCCTCTCGCTCGGGTTCATCCTCCCCGTCGACCACCTGCCACCACTGTCGCTCACCGTCGTCGTGCTCTCTCTCCGGTGACCTTTTGGAGGCGGCGCCGCTACTCTTTGGCTCGCCTCAACCTCCTCTCTCTAACGCGCGCACGCACGCGCCCTAGATCGCCCCCTAACGCCGTTCCCCATCACCGTCCTGCAAGCCACCGCTGGCGTGACGTCACCCGTGCATCAGCGCGACCCAGCCAGGGAGCCACTTTGCCTGCATGGCTTTCCTATGTGGCCTCTGGCCCACAGGTCAGCATCTCTGGCTAGCCCCAGCCCGAGTGAAAAATGCCCCCCTGAACCACTTTTGCTTGTGTGGCTGCTGAGGTGGCTCCGGGCCCCTCTGTCAGTCATTGTGGCTAGATATGCCTGCGGTGTAAAAAGTTTAACCAGCTTTTAATAATTTTAGAAATAATTATAATCTTATAAATTCAATAACTTTTAATCTATAAGTCATAAAAATATGAATAATATATCAAAATGTTCAGAAAAATGAAACCTAGCTATCTAAGCTATAATCATGCATTGTTCAACAACTTAAATTACAAGTTTAATTAGAAGAACAAATCCACCCCTCTCATGTGTTCCGAAGTTTCTCCGAGTTAGGGTTTTCACCCCTCGGAACCCCGATTAAATCGTCGAGCATTTCTTAGGGTTACATTCCAATGCAAATTAACTTGTCATATCATCATACTTGCTTGAGCATTGCATCGATGCCATGTGTTGATTGTTTCCCTTTCTTTTTGGTGTTTGGATTATTAGGTTTATTATTAGTTAGGTATTATTAGGTTTATTAATTAGTTTGGTATTATTGGTCTTCGGCCCCACTGGTTAGTCACTGTGGGTAGCCCTAGACCCGATTCACATTTTCAAGCAACTTAGGTGCATGTGGGTTCGACGATGTGCCTATCTACTACACGGTTTCCCTTTCTCTTCATTTTTATTATTGTGTATGTATATATTAGGGTTTCTCTGAATTAGGGTTTATATCTCTCAACACCGTACTTAACTTTCTCCTTTAGCCGCTTTGACTTATTCGTTTTTCCACCTATGCAGAAAATATGGACCCACACGTCAGAGACGAAGAAAAGGAAGAGTTGATCCAAGGTGTGATCCGTGGGGAAGATAATTTAGACGTATCAACGTTTCTGAACAACTCCGGTGAGGGTGATCCTCTTTTTACCGGAGTAGACAACTTGTTTGAGGTTGAAGGTGTTGCCTTCCGCGAGGGAGAAGGCGATGCCTTGTGTAATCGAGAAGACGACCGCTCCGGCGAGGTGCATGGAATATAAATCAATTCATTAATTAATCATCTGCTATCTATATAGAAATAGTAACGACGATCTTTCTTCTTTTAGCCCTTCGGATCGAAGGAATCTACTGAAAAGAGCAGACGAGGCCCAACCAAAAAGTTGCAAGACCATGAGAGGTTCAGGATCGAAGATGTCGCTGAAGACGGCAGACCGACAGCTCCCGAAGTTGTCGCAACCAAATTTGTGGCACAATGCGGAGTAATCGTTAGGGACTTAATCCCGATCACCATTAGAAATTGGAATAGGCCTGCTAATGCGGATGAAGAGGGAACATGTTTATTTGTCCCTAACCACGCCAAAGATTTACTGTGGAAGAGGCTCATGGTTAATTTCAAACTACCGAAGATAGAGCTGGATCCAAATGCGGAGGATCCAGTTGAGGACTCCTTACAACATGGGAGAGCCATGGAGGCTAAGGTCAGGGAGTGGGCTTTGAAGAAGATGGCCCAGTGTTTCACCAACTGGAAGAAAAGATTGCACCTTGACTATGTCGTGAAAAAGAAGACTCCCGATTTCAAGAATATTCAGTTTGAGAAGATAAAACCATTCTGGGATGAGTTTGTGGAATACAAGAAAACAGAAAAAGCTAAGAAAATGTCTGAAACGAATAAGCTGAATGCTGCTAAGAAGAAGTATCACCATACTATGGGGCAAGGTGGCTACAGGGTTGGCATTCCTAAGTGGGAGAAACTTGAGCAGGAACTGCGTGATAAAAAGATCACCCCAGAGACAGACGATTGGGTAGAACATGCAAGGAATTGGTTTTACGGGCATGGGGGCACGTTGGACTCAGAAGGGAGGTGTATATATAACATACGACATAAATAAGACCCCTTGCCAATCGAGAGGATCAGAAAAGCAGTAAAGGCTGTTAAAGATGGGGACTTCATTCCCGATAGAGAGAATGATGAGCTCACACTCGCCCTTGGAAATAAGGAACATGATGGACGAACACGAGGCACAATAGGCTCCCAATCATGGAGGACTGGGTTTCCCGAAGAGAGGAAGAAATATCCTGATAGAAGCCGTCAGAGGAGTAAGGACAGGGCGGCAGTTGAAGCAGAAAGTCAGAAAGAGCGAATGCGTTTAATTGAAGAACGATTAAAGCAACAACAAGATGAAATTAACACACTTAAAGAGCAAAGTACTACCGGCCCATCTCAGCAGCACACTGCATTCGATGCTACCGGCCTATCGAATAATCGAAAAAGCAGTGTGGCTTCCACCGAGGTCCCGGGTGATGACAATGGCGATGCCGATGATGCACTGACGATGGCTCCTGTTGGCTACCCAGTGGATGATATCACAGAGATGACACACTGCGATCTACATGTCAAAGTTGTGAACATATCAATGAAGGTGGCGGTCGGCTATGCCTTACCAATTGGACCCACACCAACTTACCACTGCCGTCCGGTTCCAGAGGGCTACGCTGTTGTCGGAGTGGATGAAATCATGCCCACCTTTGAGGTTTTGGATCTTCACTACCCTGCTGGTGAAGGGGATGTGACTGTGCTGGGTGACGCAAAAAACGTCACCATTCTACGGCCGAAGGATTGTATCGTGCTTCGAAATCACACGCCAAGGCCATCTTCGCCGCCGCCTCACCCGTCTCCAGCGAGGTCGTCGCCGCCGCGGCAGCTGTCTTCGTCGCCTCACCCGGCTCCGTCGCCTCACCAATCTCCGGTGCAGCCATCGCCGCGGGAGCCATCGCCGGCTCCTCAGGATAAAAAGCGTAAGCGTACCGCTACTGTGCGTCGTAAGCGATCGCCGAAACGTAAACAAGAGCCTCTTCCAAAAGTACCAACGGTTCCTCCCAAGAGAGCTTATGACTGTACTGAAGAGGAGACTGCGGCGATCGTTGATGCGGAAACAACAGCGTTTTTCGCTAAGCTGAGGCGGCCGAAAGAGCCAGAGTTCCCCAGCACCAAAGAAGAAAAAGACAAAGTGTTGAAAATGCTAAAGAATCTTCATCAACCCGAGCCAAAGCTGTCATCAGACTATGAGCGTTCTATTCTCAAGTCACATGCGGCACAAAAGGCCTCGAAGAGCAGTACTGATGCAAGCGGAAAATCTGTTGCCCAGCTCGGAGAACAAGCAAAACAGACTTGCGCCCCTCTCAAGGTGATTTCTCAAACCAATGTGGGGTCGAGCAAATATGGGGCCGAAGAGCAGTATGATCCAGAGGTAGTTGCACAATACGGAGAAGCTGCCGCTGCTCAAGGTATGAGTATTGCCCAGTACTTATCCCAGTTAGATTTCTTCCCCGTGAGTGAAGTAGCATACAAATACCAGTACGAAAAACCTCTCGTCAAACCTGAGGAGGTAAACAATCTTCCAACAAAAATGCGAAGATTGCATAACTGGTACATGCATGCCAGAAGGGCCGGGGCTAACTGGATAGTGCTGAGGGTTACAAAAAAGCATCATGGGAAAGATAAGGATGACATGATATCCATTGAATTTGATGAACTATTTCAATTATTCAATCAAGACGCCTTGGACAAATCGATCATCAGTGCCTATTGTCTGTAAGTACTAATTCTGTAATAAATTTAGTCTCCAGCTATATTATTTTGTTTATTGCATGTATATAATCATATTGTAATATGCAGAATGAAAATTCTCGAATGCAGCAGAGGACAAATCTATGACATTGGCTTCATTGACCCATATTGGGTTCATGAAGCTAATCTCAAAATAAGCCCCCAGGATACGGAGGATAATATAGTACACGCGTTAAGGTTTCAAGAAACCAAAAGGGAAATACTATTTCCTTACAACTTCCAGTGAGTGTTATTGTCTTGTATACACTTTCTATTTCGCTTACTCGATGTTAAGTATATAATTGATTAGTTCTGCATTCGCAGGTACCACTATATTCTGTTAATCATTCAACTTGACAAAGGGCGTGTACTAGTCATGGACTCGAAACATAAACCCCTTGAGACGTGGAAGGACATGCAGATACTTCTCCAGCGGTAATTCTAATCATTACGACACTATATCGGCAATGTTCGTGAATTTTATGATATCAAGTACTTAATAACTTATTTTATTCGTTTTCTACGCCGGGCAGCGCTTGGAAACGGTTCACCAAGAAGGCTAGGGGTGTTTGGAAAGAGGAGCTTACATTTCAACCACTAGATGTAAGCACCACTAGCTATATCCGCGCATCTCTTTGATTCTAGTTTTGATACAATTATTATCATGCTTGATTATTATTTTGATTGAACTCTGTTCTCGTAAAGTGCCTGACGCAGGGACCAGGTAACAATCTATGTGGATACTATGTATGCGAGTTCATCCGGCAGACGTGCGATGAGAAGGGCAGAAATTTAGAGCAACTCCACGTACGTAAACAATTTCTATAGTTTTAGTTACAATCAAATTGTGTTTAGTTTCATATTCATATAGGCTGACTCTTTTTTTAAATCAGATCGAACGTCTACGGGACGGTCTTCTGCCAAAGGATCGCATACGAGCAATTCAGGAGGAATTGGCGGGATTCTTGGATGCAGAAGTCCTAAACACACAAGGGGAATACTACTCGGCTGTGTATAGACAATAGGAATTGTAAAAATAGCAACTTTCAAGAAATTGGCCGGTAGCATCGAATAGCAACTTTTGTATGTAGTGCATGAACTCGGTCTGTGTATTGAATGTAATGTTGTCATGATGATCTTGTGTAATATAAGGTTCCTTCGTTGATAAGTGCAAAACACTAAATAAACAATAAAACAATCTAAATGAATTCTCTGCCGCGGCACAAAAAGTGGCGAAAATGCTGCCGCGGCAACAAAATGTGCCAAAATGAATTCTCTGCCACGGCAGAGAAATGGGCCAAATCTCTGCCGCGGCAGCAGGTTATTAGTCCCGGTTCGTGTTACGAACCGGGACTAATGCTCCACCCCCCTCGCGCTCTGGTGCCGCCACGTGTGCCCCATTTGTCCCGGTTGGTGGGGCACCCGGGACTAATGGTTAGAGCTTTAGTCCCGATTGCCCCGTCCCGGTTGGGCAACCGGGACTAATGGCCCTTACCAACCGGGATGCATGGGCCCTTTTCTACCGGTGCATATCACCTTTTTTTTTGAAACATACGTGGCCATATCACCTGGTTGTCTTGTGCAACTGTCTAATATTCTTTTAGAATGTAGCTTTCAATGTTATTTTCAAAGGGACACTAATGCTTGTACATACTTTGGTACTAGGGTGTATAGTTGCTTATGGTGCATAATTTCTGTGCAGGAGTGTCCTCCAAATAAGAAGGAAATCATGAGTTATATCTTACACGAATATGCTGCCACTAATCCCCAGCATATTTCATAGACATGTGATGTTTGTGTTATGTTGCTCTTAGAAGAACTTCCTCTCTTGAACGAGATGAAAGAGAAACTAAAGACACATCTACCATAACGTCTGATCGATTATACAACGAAATAGTATAATCAGAAAAATGGATTTGCAAACTAAAAAAAGTTGTTAATGAAACTCCTTTTCTATTGTCCCATGACAACGCATGGGCATTCAACTACTATTAGTAATTCATCTTAAATATCATATGTGACTCTATAGTACTTTGGAGGTCATCATTGTAACATGGCACGTGACACGTGACTCATCATTGTAAATTTCATCATTAGTTTGGCGGTCAAATAAATTACACATTATACATGTATTCGACACAATTATTGACGAGAAATTATATTCAAGTTATGCAAGAAATCCCATAGAAATTATGTAATAAATTGTACAGAATGAGAAATAAGCTTATCTAAAGAAAAAAAGGAGTTGTCATCTCAAGACAAGCATGCAGGGGCGGACTCAGGGCCCGTGCTAGACGGGCTGTAGCCCGGGTCGAGCCCAAGTTAGGCAGGGAGCAGATATGCTTTATTTTATCTAAAAGTCTGATTCCCGTTTCAGTCCAGCCCCCTTCCGACTGCAGCCCAACAACAAACATGATATTTCAGACGTGAGCGAGCGCGTGCACTAGGCTGATCGATCCCGGCACCCAACGCAAGCGTCGCCCGCCCGCCTTCCTGATCGATCTAGAAAACTGGAACCGCCGCATCGATCACGCCGCCTTAAAAAAGCATTGGATGCACCATCGATCAACGCCGCATCGATCACGCATGCACTGCCTGGGATAGACTGACGCGGTGACGCCGCCTTCGCCTCTTTCTCCCCAGCGCCCCTGCCTACACTGCTCTTGGCGCTGGCGCCTGGCGGTGCTCCGGCGGTCCGGCCGCTCCCTCCTGCCTCCGGCATCAAGCTCCACGCCAACGAGCGCAACGACTGACCACAGGAAGTCAGTAACCGGCGAACTGCCCAGGCGCCCAGGATTTTGTCCGCAGCTGCAGGTAATCCTCTCGAATTCGATCTGAACTATTATTCTTTTTGCCTTCAGTATGTAATTTTTATAGAAATTGGTACTTGAGAATCTCGATTTATATGTCATCTGTTAACTTTTGTTAATATATATATGTCAAATGTTCAACTATTGCTAGAGGCTAACTAATTTTTGTTCAAATCACT
Source organism: Avena sativa (assembly GCA_916181665.1). Taxonomy (NCBI): domain Eukaryota; kingdom Viridiplantae; phylum Streptophyta; class Magnoliopsida; order Poales; family Poaceae; genus Avena; species Avena sativa. The sequence goes on from OV702280.1 coordinate 403,073,767, forward strand.
TGAAATTTACGAGGTTATAGATGGACAGATTCGTCATTCGAGGACAAGATGCCCCGGGCAGTAGTAGAGCTTTAGTACCTCAAGGTGAAGGTGGCAATGTCGAGCATAAAAGAGCACGAATTGAGCTTGATATGGATGACATAGTTGCTGATCCGGGGCTTCGGAAGCCAATTGAAGATTTTGATCCCAACATTAGAGATGAAGCTAGGAGAGCATATTTGACTATGGGTCCATGTCAACCAACAGGGCATAAGTTTCCACAAAAACTCCAATCAGGTCAAATGAGGTCATTTATTGAATCTTGGTATAAGAGGTTTGATTGGTTAGAGTATTCTGTGGAGAAAGATGCGGCCTTTTGCTTTTATTGTTATCTCTTTAAGCCACCAAGGATAGGAAACTATGGGAATGATACATTCACCAAAAAAGGTTTTGTTAATTGGAGAAATGGCTTAGAAACTTTCAATGCTCATGTTGGCAAGGTTGATAGTATTCACAACAAGGCTAGGAAACACGCACTTGCTTTCAAAAATCAAAGACAAAGTGTGGCACATGTATGGTCCGAGAAAGGCACAGAGAAGGAGAAGTTATATCAAGCTCGCATGATTATCATTTTAGGTATTGTAAGATTTCTCCTTTTGCAAGCTCTTGCTTTTCGTGGACATGATGAGTCCTCGAGCTCGATCAATAAGGGGAATTTTTTGGAGATGGTGGGGTGGTATAAACAGAAGGATCCCCAAGCTTCAAGTGTGCTTGGTGAAAATGCTCCTGGCAATTGTCAAATGACCGCCCCCAAAATACAGAAAGACTTGGTGAAGGCTTGCGCACATGAGACAAGAAAGGTTATTTTATCTGAGTTGGGAGGGCGTCTTTTCGCAGTACTTGTTGATGAATCTCGTGATAAATCAATAAAAGAGCAAATGGCCGTGATTTTAAGGTTTATACATTTTCATTATTAATATTTTAAAGTCTTATGTTAGTAAGTGTTATTTGTTAATTAATAAAAATATTTATATTGCAGGTATGTCAATGGACAAGGCCATGTAATTGAGAGATTTCTTGGAGTGAAACATGTTTCTGATACTTCATCGGCCTCACTTAAAAAAGCATTGGATGCTATGTTTATAAAGCATGGTTTATCTATTTCTAGATTGCGAGGGCAAGGATATGATGGAGCATCCAACATGAGAGGTCAGTTCCATGGTTTGCAAAGACGCATAATGGATGAAAATCCATATGCTTTCTACATCCACTGTTTTGCTCACCAGTTGCAGTTAGTGGTTGTTTCTGTTGCTAAGTGTTGCTCATCTGTTGAGGATTTCTTTAACTATACCACCTCGATTGTCACTACTGTTAGTGCTTCTTGTAAGAGGAGTGATCAGCTTCTCCAAGATCACCATGACAAGCTTGTAGCCCAATTGGAAAGTGGTGAAATATTTCCAGGAAGAGGAAAAAACCAAGAAACTAGTCTTGCAAGACCCGGTGATACAAGGTGGGGCACACATCATAAGACCTTGGTTCGTCTTCAACTAATGTGGACCTCTGTATTGGAGGTATTGGAGAACATTTGTGATGATGGAGAGAGTGAGCAAAGAACTAAAGCATCAGGTTTGATAGAAAGAATGGAGAACTTTGAATTTATACTTGTCTTGCATCTTATGATCAGAGTTCTTGGGAAAAGTCAAGAATTGTCACAGTGTTTGCAAAGGAAGAATCAAAATATTGTTCGTGCTATAGGGTTGATTGGGGCTGTGTTGAAGAATATGAATGACATGAGGGAGAATGGTTGGGATGAGCTTTTTGATGAAGCAAAGGCCTTTTGTGCTAAAAGAAACATACTTGTGCCAAATATGGAAGATACAATACCAATCAGGGGTCGCTCAAGAGGCCGTGGAGCAAAATTAGTAAGCTACTATCATCATTTTCATCATAATATCTTTATTGTTGTGATTGATCAAATTCTAGTTGAGTTGAACAATCGGTTTGCTGAAAGATCGACACAATTGTTGAGATGTATTGCTTGCCTTGATCCAAAGAATTCTTTTGCTAACTTTGATCAAGAAAAACTACTTGAGCTTGCTAAGATATATGCTTTAGACTTCTCCGAATATGATTGTGTAGTTCTGAAAACACAACTTGAAACCTTCATTATTGATGTGAGAAGTGATGAAGATTTCTCAAGTTGTAATGATCTTGGAAATCTTGCGGTGAAGATGGTTCAAAGTGATAGGCACACATGCTACCCGTTGGTGTATCGTCTGATTGAACTTGCTTTGATTTTGCCCGTGGCAACGGCAACAGTTGAAAGAGCTTTCTCTGCTATGAATATCATCAAGAATGAGTTGAGAAATAAAATGAATGATGAATGGATGAATGATAGCATGGTGTGCTATATAGAGAGGGAAATGTTTGCTAGTGTTGAAGATGGTGTCATTTTGAAGACATTTCAAGGTTACAAGAACCGCAAATGTCAATTGCCAAAACCCATTGTTAGATCTTAGTGGTACGTTCTATTGTTAGTACTTTACCCTTCATGTAATCTTTCATATCCATTTATAATATATATACTACTTTATATGCAGGTGCCTACGGTGCTTATGAAATCTCAACTCTCAAGTGTTCATGATGATCAGGACTGATGATGATATAGTGTGGTGGATCAGACCTTTTCTTGGTATTTATCTTGCGAGAATCCATTTGACCATGTTCTTTCATTATTTTAAGAGTTATTTGGAGACCACTATCCTTTGTGTAATTTATTATGAACTATTTTATCGTACTTTTTTTATTATCTACCAAAAATTTAGACATGTCATAAGTTAGCCCCCTCCTTTGTCCATTCCTGGGTCCGCCACTGCAAGCATGTGACACCGATCTTCTTAAAAAATGACCGCAGTAAGCGGGTGCAGGTCTCCAATAGCCGGTGGAATGGATCTTCACATCGCCAAAGGTCAACAACCATCGACAACGGTGGGGCCACACAGAAGGCTGGACATCTAGCATGAATTGGTGTATATCCGCGGGTTGGCAGCCCAACCATCAGGTCGAATGCTGACAAATCCTTTGGCGAGACACTGAGCAAGTGATCAAGAAAATCATTCGGCCTGCCATGAGCACCAACGCTCAGGCGTGCCCAGATATGTTCATGCGCGTCCATCGCTTGAGACCGAGATGCGTCGTGAGAGCATGTGAATGAAACATAATCCTAGCTAGGTGCATGAACTTTGTAGATGCTTATAGTTGTTATATAGATGTTTCAAGATGGTCTTAGTATAAATTCAATTCCTTAGCTAGATTTTCTCTGCCCATGAGTATTTTAGTATAAGGCATGTGCATGTGAGATATAGCAAGTATCGGTTGCCCTATTTGTACTCAACCAAGTTATATGTTTACATCAGGAGTCTTCATATATTGCCCATTTGTATTATTTATAACTATCTTTTTCTGTCTTCTTTAGATTGTTCAAGTGCTTGGACTGGGAGATATGTGCATAGTATTATATTAGTATAATTTGATTATGACATGTGGGACACAATTTTCTATGATATTTCGGTTGCATTTTCACACTTGTCAATTGTATATTGTTAGAGATCAAATTCTTGAGGACTAGCCTTATGTGAAAAAGCGATAATATTGGTCAAGGAACAAGGCGCGATCAGATATAAGCGAAGTCCTCATCAAGTTCATGTGCACGCCACAAAACTGATTGATATTTACTAGATGAGAAACAAAACATGTGGCACAATATTTTGCGAACATCATGCTAGTTGTGTAACTTTTAGTAGCTTGTGTTCAATGGTTTTGTACTCATTGCCAATGAGCCCTTTCACATGAGTGATAGACCCAGGCAACCTAGCTCTTTTCCATGACCAGCAAGGGTTTTGACATGTCACCATCAGGTCATTGTATGCTAGTGAGTGTATGTTTCCATCATGAAGATCCATGTCGATGTCCTTATCGAGTTCACCACCGACCGTGGATATACCAACGAATTCTGTCAAAAAACAACCCAACGAATTCTGCACATTGGAGCAACCTAGGTCCTAGTGAAAATTGGTGCTCTTGTATTTCTAGCCAATACACATGCTACTGAACCGCATGCCAGAGTAGAACTACCGGATTCAATGCAAACTTTGTATCGATCACAAGAACTAGTGAACGTTGCACGTTGCATGTGCGATCTAGAGTGCTTGGAAGTAGCTCTAGATAAGTATTTAAAGATATAGATATACATGTATCTTCATAGTTGGCTCCAGAATGATTTCTTTCAGGATTTCATATTTTTAACGTGATCATCTTAGTTGGATGCCGAATGCTTAAAAATATAAAAGGGAAATAATACAATCATGCTTATGTAAAACTACATCGTGATATGTCTAGAAGGAAAGTCAAGAAAAGAGAAGAATTAAAGTTGGCAAGTATTACGAGTGTGTAACTTTGTTGCAAAGTTGATTTCCTGCCTGACAGGGAACACCTGGCAGGAGAGCAACCTTTGGTGATCTGCAAGCATCATCATTGTGGAATACGCAATAACATGATTGACAATGACAATATTATAAAAAGATCAATCAAATATGACAAAATAAGTTATAGACTTTGAAGTGTCATAGAATTGAAAGAGAATATAGCAGAGATCACATTTCCACTTTGCCACATATAATATTCCCCACATATACAATGTTTGCACATAATAATATGACCGATACATAATAACAATGCTCAGCCCTTCCAAGTGGTTCTACCAGTATCACCCTTTGGGTGGCTGTTTGGCAGCTGCCTCCTTTGGATGACTATTTGGCAGCTGCCTCCTTGGGGGTTGTTTGGTAGTTGCCTCGTTAGCAGCGATAGCTTCCTCCCTCTTCTTGAGATTGACCTTTTTCTTGTCAAGGAGCCATGCCTTATTGTTGAGATCCACCTTCTTCTGCGTGAAATACATGGCCTCGTCCTCCTTGTCCTTCCGTTCCAAGACTGCATCCATTCTCTTTTGTAGTCACTCGTTCAGTTGTCCAATCTTTGATTCAATCATAACACTAGCATTGAGCTCTGAGGTGAAGGGCTTTTTTCCAAAATCAAATTATATTAAACTTTTACACTTTTGTAACTTTTCAATGACTATATTGTTCTTAACACAAGTTATTTTAAGATGAAATGTGAATTCCATATTCTAGTTGATGTATTTTTTGACTATGATTTCTGATGTACATTGCAAATACACTCGAAAAAACTTGATATATATTTTGCAACTAAAGTAAGTTTGTCTTCACTTTTTGTTTGAATCAGTAATGCTTTATTGAATTCACTCCCTTAGATCCAAGATAAGTAATGTATACAAAATAACAATTTTTCACAAAATATGTGTAGTTTGATGTGTTATAGTGTGCTTTAATACATTTGCCCATTGTGGTATCCTTAAATATCTTGAGAGTTGGTAAGTATTTTTCTACATCAGCTATCAAATATCTCCATTTATTTCCAAAGATGGAAAAAAATATAGGGCTTCAAATGTCCAAGTGGGTTGTGTATTGCATTTCCCATTTTGGGGTAACTTCTTAATTGAGAATATGCCCTCCATATTTCCACGGTTTGTAGTTGGTTGATAACATGTGATTCGTAGTTCCTATATGAGTTAACTTACACTGAAGATAACAAGAACATGGCATAGTTTGGTCTATTGTGTCTGCACGAACTTTGTAGCAAAAATAGCATCGACTTAGCCTACATGAAAAGAAGGTAAACCGACCAAACTCATTAAATTTTATGTATTTATAGGTCGTCATTGGAAGACTACTCATAGTGGAGGTATCATAGGTGGTATTATGCATTTCATGAATGCAAACGGCTAGCGTGTCACTGCAATTAATCCCTCCGTCCCAAGGCTTAAGGCCTATAACTTTTTTTGAAAAGTCAAGCCATGTAAAGTTTGACCAAACTTTTAGAAAAAACTATCAATAACTATTATATTATATAGATACCATGTGAAAATATGTTTCATGATGTATAAAAGGGTAGGGATTACATATTGTAGATTTAATATTTTAATCTAAAATTTGGTCGTAGTTTGACTTTTAAAAAAAGTTATAGAAAGCCTTCGGACCGAGATAGTATTGACAAGAGAGAGATGATATTCGCATCATCGGTAGATACCGTATCATAGCACGTATAACTAGACAATTTAATATTACAAAATCCTTGTACATAATTTTGCATTGAGATTTTACAAATCAATAATTATCATGATACTGTGATACTAATAGATGATATCATGCATCTTTGACTAAACATAGACGATACCATACATTATAGAGATAGTATTATACAGTAGTACCATATGCATGATAATAGTATAGATACCACCTACCGTGACCAGTATAACAACAGAACGTATATGGGAAACCTCCTATATAAGAAAAGCATAGGTCAGCTGTCTTTGTGCGACCTTGCTTCATGTATTACACGTCACTCGGTGCATCCTTGTGTTCTCTACCATGGAATACACATCCTCCACCATGGACACCTGTAGGACGTTACTCCAGTATGTGTGGTTGGGCTTGGGGATTCGGAGTGGGCAGGCTTCCCTGGCAATACATGCCAATATGCTGGTGCATGAACAGTTGTGGTATTCTGTGGAAATATCCGAGGCCTTAGCAAGAACAAGACCTGGCTTCCTTACCTGGTCGTATAGAAAAGTGATCTGACTTACCGTTGTGCCTTGATGGACTGACGGTGGTACTTATTCACATGCTCGTCGTACACACAAGGACCAAACGAGGGTGCACTGGACGTGTACCATTAATCGTGGCTTACAAAAGTTTTCGGAATAGAGAATCATTTACATAATAAATACTCCTGCATTTCAAAATGATTGACGAGGTTCAAGTTTGATGTAGCCAAAATAATTGCTAGATTAACTTAGAACAGACATAGAACATCAATTATTTTTGTAATGGGGAGGTAAACCTAATTGCTTTAAAGGCAACTTCAACTGCGCCTCCTATTTCGGACATGAAAAGTGTTCAATCTGGTCCGCTTGTGTTGGTCTGCAGATAGGTAAGCGGCCCATATCCATACATGATTGGCAACTGCACCCAACGCCACTCCTAATTTGTCTGCGATCGATTGGGCCTTTTTTATAACAAATATAGTTCTTATTTAATTAAAATGGAAACATTATACAAGGTAACTAAGGCACTACAAGGTTGAAATCTAGTAAAACTTGCAATCTGAAGTACCACTACAAGGTAGATCTTTGTCTACTAGTTCCATAACCCAATAACCCTAGATCGGCGGCGCTATTCATCGTTGTCGAAGTGTAGGTCCTCATATGCCGAGGGAGCGGAGACATTTGTGCTCGCGCTTTGCTCAGCCCGTTCGTCCCTAACGACACTCTTTGTTCATGAGTTTTATTTTGTTCTACGGGGAAAATTGACCACATGTGAATATTTCCCATCGAGCATTGAGACTTCCATAGGATGTGACTCAGCTTGCGACCTATCCAGCTGCTGGTGGTTCAACTCCACCAGAGGTAAAAGGCCTCTTCCATTGCGTGTCTCTTTTCTGATTAGTTTATCACATCTCATTAGTGCTATCGGTTGTGCAGTACACGTAATCTCACGCTCATTACATGTTGTGATCTTTATTTTTAAGCCGCGTTCTCATACAGTCAAAGGAAGGTTGTTCCTTTACAATCATAAAAAATTGTGGCATGGAATTATATGGGAGAAAAGTAGATGATATGGATAGCTTGCACGTAATCTCACGCTCATTTTCTCCGTATAAAAATAAATGATTTGCATTAATTTAGATTTGTATATATCTAAACAAGTTTTCGTATAGATACATTCGAATCTTGATAAATCTAAGTCATCGCTTATTTGTATAAAGGGAGTACCGAGCAAAAAGAAAATGCATTTGCAAGAGAACACGTAGGCCCAATTCCCCGGTATAAATATATGTTTCTATATATAGAGTGACACTATTTAACACCCAGAATATAGAATAGTTATTCTATACCCACCCTCTATCTTTAAAATCATATATTATTTTTACGTCACGTAAATTTTGTCTTACTTTATAAGTAGAGAAGAATATAATAAAATTTAGAAATAACATAATTTATTTTGTTTACATGCCATATAAAATTACAATGTAAAATACGTATTTTTTGGTGTTTTTCTCATAAACTTTATTTTTGTGTCGAAATTTTTGGTCGTGATGAATATATGAACATAATTATATATATATATAACATAATCTAACAACGTAAAAATATATTGGATGCAAAATAACTATTCCACACCCTGGCAAGGTATGCAAGTTGACATGGAACAATTACATGAGAATTTTCTATTTGTTTTCTCACTCTACCTCAAATTTCAGTGGTAGACACTTTTGTGGTATGGTCTCTAAGCATGGAAATCATTAGATGCTAAGAGCATTTCCACTCGTCCCTCCGGACGGCGTACGTCGCGGCCTGATTTTGAGCCATAGGGGGGCAGATAGATCACGGATTTGGGGAGGCGGTGGCTCTCTGTCGTGCCCCCCCCCCCCATACAAAAAATTTGAAAATTTGAAATAATTTCAAAATACAAAATTAATATCAATTTTACAGATAGTTCAAACAAGTGTACATCTATTTGAACAAACAAGAGAAAAAAGACGGAACTACTATATGGGCGAGGAGGAGGTCGATTCCGGCGTCGGGCCGGCGCCGTCATAGGCGATGATGCGGCCCAAGCGCTGTTGTTCAAACAAGATCGTCCATGCATCGTGGTTGTCGGGATGCCATTGGGGGTTGTCCCTCTCCTCCGGCATGAGGCCGGACTAGAAGTGGACGAAGATGGCCGTTGATAGGGCCTTGCCGACCGGCACTAGAGGTACGGGCAGACCACCAGCACTGAGCGCACATCCGCTTGGCAATCTAGTGTCCGGCCGGAGGGACTGGGCACCGCCGCGCATAGCCATTGATGGTGGACCCATCTTCTAGAAAATGTCCATTGGCGGCGGGGATTCGGCTACGGTTTCGATGGTAAAGATTGCGGGCGGGTTGTGTGAAGAATGGCGACGACGAGGCCGTTTTACCTTCGGCCGCCACCTTAGATATAGCGGGAGAGGGATGTGGTCACGATGTAGATGTAAATCTGCAATGGCGATGGCCGGCGCGCCTACATATAGCGAGAAAAGGACGGGAAGGCCATACGGGAAGCGGTGGAAAAGGCGGGAAGGGCGTGGCGGGAGAACACGCTGGTGAGCAATTTCGCCGCCACGTGGCCGGCGATGGGACGACTCTCGGGAGACGAGCCGTGTATCTCTCTGCTAGGGCTGGCCCGCGTCAGTTTCATCTTCATCTGGCGCCCCCGCTCTCCTCCCGTGGGGGCTCCGGATGAGAAAACGACCCGCTCCAACGCAAAAAAAAAGATTGGGGTGGGGGGAGGCTGGGCACGATTTTGAGTGTCGACACCCCCCATGGCCTTTTAGGGGGAAGGACCCTGAGAGGAGATGCTCTAATCAGGCTATCTGCACCATTTCCCGATGAGCACGTCTTACACACGCACGCACGTCATATGTCTGCTTCCGATAATATTAAAGGAGATATGCCCTAGAGGCCAATAATAAATATGTTTTATTGACGTATCTTATTAGTTCGTAATAATTTTATACCATGCTATAACTGTATCAGTCGGAAAAATTGGTACACGTGTGGTATGTAAACAAACCAAGTCCCTAGTATCCTCTAGAAGACTAGTTCGTTGGACAGCTGATGATCGAGGTTTCCCGATCATGGACTTTACCACAATAACTGATAACAAGGTCACTTCATTAGATGAATCATGTGATGGACACACCTGACCATAGTATTGCAATATGATCCAATCACAAAGTTCAACATTGTGATATATAGCAAAGTGTAGTGATTCAGTCATTCGGCCGTGATATCATATTAATCATTATCTCTCGCAGATGCTTTGATCATATCAACCGTCATGTCCGTAACTGAGTGGCCATAAAGGTGTGTATTGGGTATTCCAAAGTAATAAATTGAGGCCTATGTATCAAGATCGGAATTTTTCCATCCGAGTGACAGATAGATATTCAGGGTCCACTCGGTGAGACTACAACTACAAGTTTGCAAACATGTAACTAGGTCACATGGATATAATATAAAGAGAACGATAAATATGTTTGTCAGTAACAAGATCAAATTAGGTATGTCAATACCTGTGATAAGGTCTAGGAAAAACTAGGTATCTTAGATCAAAGGGAATGAGACTCGACGTTCAAGGTCCAAGCGATCAAGTTATTTGTGGAATGCATGGGGCCATCATGAGTTTCCAGACACCGCTATTTGTCATTGATAAGAGACTATATAGATCATGTCTGTGTATTCCCGAATCCTAGGGTGTCACGCTTAATGGTAGCTAACGCTGGGGATTGATCTAAGATCGTAGGAGAAAAGAGAGAGAACTCTGGAATTGTTCCGGGATGATACCGGAATGGTTCCAGGAATATCCGATGATGATCGGAGGCCCTAGTAGAGGAAGACTTACAAATAGATTTATTATCAGTGGAGTATTTTTCTTAATATGCTCCACTGATAATTATCAGTGACGCATTTAAAAATATGCTCCACTGATATTTTGTTTAGCCAATGGCACACATCAGAGAAAATGCGCCACGGATATTTGACACTTAGCCAAAAAACCGATCGGCCTCGCTCTCTCCCTTTCTTCTCACTCTCACGGAACACAGAAACCCTAGCTAGCGCTCGCGATCGAGCCCCCTTCCGTCGGTGAGCCTCCCCAACCTCTCCCCCTACATTCCCCTAATCTCTACCTCCTCGTGTCTCCACCACCAGGAGCGCCGCCCCGTCCCCATGGAGCAACCAGGAGGAGGCGGAGCACCAGGAGCGCCGCTCCGTCATTGTGGCGCAACTAGGAGGAGGAGGACCAGGTGCCACCCCGTCCCCGTGGAGCAACCAGGCGCTGGACCCTCCCCGTCGAGCACCATGCGCTGACCCCTCCCCGTCGAGCACCAGGTTGAAGTTTGCTTGAATTTTAGGTTCAGTTCTGGGTTGCGCTTGTTCAGACAGTTCGGTTCTTTGCTTGAATTTTAAGTTAGATGGACACATTTTTCAAGTAAAATTAGGCTGCTATGTATACTTGTTGTCAACATGTCAATAAATATTTAGATGATTTGCGGATGATAAATGATGGATTTGATCTTCTGGGTGAGATACACATGGTAATCTGAACCTATGGTCTAGGAATGATCATATCCCCTATTGAGTATATCTGTATCTCTTTAAAAATGATTCCTAGTTTATGAACTAGGAAAATGATTTGATCTTTGATTTCGTTGCTGATAGTCGGTTGATTGGGTGGATCTTATAATTAGATGAAAATGGTGTTCTTTTACCACATAGGAATTGGTTACTGTGGTGCCTCCCTGGAGTGTGCACAATGACTAATTCCTAGGTTACTATGACGAAACCCTATGTAGACATGGATGTCGAGAATGCGTAAAATATCGAAGTCATCAACATTAGTTCTAATGATGAAGCGGCTGCCCGGTCTTGCTGAAGACCTTGATGATTGTGCTCCCGGTCTTGCTCACCTCCATTGCGGTTGTACTCTACTCGGTCCTTTAGTAGTTCAGGATTTGGCTAATGATGATGATCAACTTGTTGTAATGTGTAATGTATGAGATGGTGATCAACTTTTTGTATGAAAGACTTGTATGGGCACTTCTCACTATGTCGGGTTCTAAATGATGTGATGATGTACAATTATATTTATACTATTGTCTCTATTTCTATACTGATGTGTACCTATATAAATACTTGTAAATGTACCTGTATAAATACCTGAGAGGCATGTTGACATGGGTATGCCCTACGTGTACGTAGTGTTAGCCTACCCAGTATCAACCTGACAGAAACCCATACAATTGCCTACTACGGATGGCGAAGCCCAGGAAGGATTCGGGTGACCAAGACCCACACGGACAAGACTTCTTGGGAAGCAAGGCTAGCTAAAGATAGAATTTCAAAGGGTAAAACCCTAATTTGTAACCGACTCGACCTACCCCCGAGACATGGACTACCCATATAAAGGCCAGGAGGGCACGTCGAGGAGGATGGGTCTCAACTCATACACACACCTCACGCCAGATCCAATCTGCACACCCCCTGTAACCTTCGGTTCCGCCACCAATCAAGCACATACAAGCAGGAGTAGGTTTTTTCCCTCCGGGGGCCTGAACCTAGGTAAACTCCGTGTCCCCTTGCTGTGTATCTGTTAACCGTCTCGTGATCTCCAACATCCCCATTTTTTTCAAATCCCAAGTCCATAACAATGGACATTGATGAGATTAAACCCAACTCCTATCAGGAGCGCTGGTCGCGCACCTGAGAATTTGACATGGTTCCCGTGTTAGTTTAAACACTTGTTTAAAAGCTTCGAGTCCTTCCTAGAGTTTGCGACTGCACTACGGACTCGGGGGATACTCCCATAGGGAGTGTTGGTCGCGCATTAGAAAAAAGCACTGGCGTTGATGTCATCCGCATAAGTAAAGTATTTGCTCGAGTCTACGACTCGAATAGACACTAGGGGCTACTCCCATAGGGAGCGCTGGTCGCGCACCCTATGAATTCTTCAAATGAGATCTTTCGGATCCTTTGTGACAAAGTGAAATTCACATTGGCAGCTTTGCCCAAATTAATTCTAAGTGAGATATCGTTTCCTTGGTCACCCGAAATGCCTCCACGATGATAAACTTTTGGATATTGTGTCTATGATGCAAAGATAATACCTACAGATACTTCTGATGGCCTGTCAACGCACCCGACTATGCTCTGCTAGTAATATACCATGTCAACAAGCACGATGAAAAATCCTGACAAACGCGTTGGATACATAACTCAAAACACTAGAATTAAACTCATGTAAGACCCCTGTGGCCTGAGTCGAATTACACCAGCATTCTTCCGGATTCGAGTCCGGGGACTCGAGTCTGAAGTAGATTGTGATGTTTTGTCCAAAGACAGTTAATTGACCCTGCTCCGTCGAGCGAGTCAGGCGCACGTATCAACAATCCCTATGAACTAACACATTGACTCGAAACTTGTCCGGGTGAAAGCACCTGAAAGACTTAAGAGTCTCCAATCGAATCTGCGATTCGACTGAACACTCGGGGGCTACTGTCATGGGTATTCCCTACGGGTACCTAGTGTTATCCTACCCGGTATCAGCCTAACAGAAGCCCATACAATTGCCTACTACGGATGGCGAAGCCTAGGAAGGATACGGATGACCAAGACCCACACGGACAAGACTTCTTGGGAAGCAAGGCTAGCTAAAGATAGATTTTCAAAGGGTGAAACCCTAATTTGTAACCGACTTGACCTACCCCCGAGACCTGGCCTCCCCATATAAAGTCCAGGAGGGCACGACGAGGAGGATGGCTCATAATTTATACACACACCTCACGCCAGATCCAATATGCACACCCCTTGTAACCTTTGGTTCCGCCATCAATCAAGAACATACAAGCATGAGTAGGGTTTTCTGTAGGGGTTCGTAGCATGGAAAACAAAAATTTTCTACCGCATACAAACAAACAAGCCAAGATCTATCTACTAGATTGTAGCAACGAGTCGATAGAATAACTCACCCTCAAAGATTCCAAAGTGTTTAACGAGAGCGGATTCTCGTGGGTGATGTAGTCGTACTCTTGCCGATCTCAAGATCGTGTAGACGATCCTTCCGGCGCTGCGTTCCGGCAGCGCTCCCGCAGTCGGTCACACGTTCGGTACTCGATGAAGACCTTCCTCTCCCTTGTTCCAGCAGGCAGCGGAGGTTGTAGCACTCTCCTCGTGATTCCGGCAGCACAACGGCGTGGTACCGGAAGTAGAGGGGAGATCTCGCAGGGCTTCGCCTTAAGACGGAGCGAGTATGGTGGACTATGAGAGAGCCTTGGCGATCTAGGGTTTAGAGGCACCAAGGGAGGAGCCCAGCCGGCGGCTAGGGTTAGGGTTTCACCCCAACTCGGCGAGTTGGTGGTGCCCTAGGCGGCGGCAGCAGGAGGTGGTGGCGCCGGCGGCTTGGGGCTAGGGTTTGGAGGGTGCAAGGTGTAGGTCTAGAGGGGCACCCCTGCCCCTCCTTATATAGGTGGGAGGGCGCCGGCCAGGGGAGGAGAGTCCTCCCCCAACTCGGCCTCCAAGGCCGGCGGGTGGAGGGAGAGGAACTCCTCCCCAAGTAGGTTTCCTACTCTCCCTCCACCAAGCCAACTTGTCGTTTGACTTTTCAAATTAGCGTTTGACTTTTCAAACTAGGATTTGATTTATCCCTTTATTTTGCTCAGCGATGACACCTAGTACATGATGCAACCATTCCAACTTGTTATGACACATTCATGTACCCTTCCCCTCCGGAGTGCCGGACCTTCCAGAACCTTCTAAAATATTCCCGATGAAAACACCGGAATCATTCTCCAACCCCGAAACAGGACTTTCCTTATATGAATCTTATTCTCCGGACCATTTCGGATCTCCTCGTGATATCCCGGATCCCATCCGAGACTCCGAACAACATTTGGTCTCTTACTCATCATTCCATAACTACTCAACAATATCGAATCCTTAAGTGTGTCTCCCTACGGTTCGTGAATTATGCGGACATGATCGAGACACTTCTCCGAACAATAACCAATAGAGGAATCTGGAAATTCATATGGTTCCCACATATTTCTACGATTACTTTGCGATCGAATGAACCACTTACATACGATACCAATTTCCCTTTATCTCACGATAGTTTACTTATCCGAGGTTTTGATCGTCGGTATCTCTGCATACCTAGTTCAACCTCGTTACTGATAAGTACTCTTTTCTCGTTCCCGTGATATGTGATCCCTTATGAGCCAGTCACATGCTTGCAAGCCAATTGGATGACATTCCACCGAGAGGGCCCAAAGTATATCTATCCGTCATATGGATGGACAAATCCCACTCTTGATCCATGTGTCTCAACCCATACTTTCCGAACACTCAATGCCACCTTTATAGCCACCCAGTTACGGTGTGGTGTTTGATGTCATCAAAGCATCCTTCTGGTGATGGTGATAAGCATGATCTCATGGTCGAAGGAATTAGGTTACTATGTATTAGAAAGCATATAGCAATTGAACTATTAAAATGACTTGATCTTTATGCTATGCTTATCTCTACAAGTATGTACATCATACCATTCTCCTAAAGATATGATGTTGTTGTTAATAACATCTCAATGTTCATGATAGGGAAACCACAATCATTTATTAACCAACAAGCTAGTATTATAAAGAGGCTTTACTAGGGACTCTAATTTAGTTTACAAATCACACAAGTATTAATGTTTCCTTGTTAATACTGTTAGAGCATGAATGTAAACATTTATCATAAACACAAAGATATAATAATAACTACATTTATTATTGCCTCTAGGGCATATCTCCAATATTTTCCCCCGGGGAGTCCGAACCGGGGTAAACTCTGTGTCCCCTTGCTGCATTTCTGTTAACCGTCTCGCGATCTCCAGCATCCCCGTCTTCTCCAAAATTCAAGTCCATAACAATGGGCATTGATGAAATTAAACCTCGTCACATGTATTCTATATACCTGTACAAAACATCAGTGACGCATCTTCTATTTAGCCAGTGGCGCATCTAACATCAGTGGCACATTTGGATATATGCTCCATTGGTAAATCATCAATGGCGTATATTAAAGATGTGCCATTGGTTAGACCACTGTCAATAGCGCATATTGGATATGCGCCATTGATAAATAATTACCAATAGCGCAACACCAGTGGCGCATCCAATATGCGCCATCTGTAGCAAAAAATATGCTCCACTGATAAGCAATTCTCCACTAGTGAGGGGTCCAAAAGGTGTTTTGAAGTGATAGATATTAAACAATATGTAATTAGTACTAACTAAATGAATTAATATTAAAAAAATATTTCTAATTAAATTTATGGGGCAGTCCACCTAATTGGTCCTGGCCCAATAAGGGGCCACGCCCTAGGGAAAGGGCCAAGGTGGCCGCCGACCACAAGTGGGGAGGCTGGCCGGCTGCCTCCTCCACCTCATCCTCTTGTTTAGTCCTACACTAGGACTTTGAGGGAGGTGGTGCATCCCTTCCACCTATATAAATTAAAGAGGGGCACCCCTCTCCCCAAATCCATTCCATCAATTGGCTTTGGCTATTCTCTCTTCCTCACGTGTGGTTCCCAAGTTTGGTAGTGCATACGGGGATATGGGTTTCTCCACCATACGCATACCGTCGTGCTGTTGGACTCGGTCCGAATCAATCTTCTTTCACTGCTTTGCTGGACCGGAGTCCAGGAGACGTCTCTACACCGGATGTGCGTCAAGCCACGAGGTACCACCACTTGTGGTGCTAATCGCTTGGAGCTTGGAGTTTGAACGTCTACACGACCTTGAGGTCAGGTATGTCAGACGACTACGTCATCCGCGTTCCCCACGAAATATTAACCGTTTTTAGTCTTTAAAGATATAAACACCGAATCCCTGTTTTTACCTTACATATGCATAAATAGATCTTCGCTATGGCTACAGTAGTATCGTAGGAGGTATCATCTAGTTATTTGAGTTCTACAGACCGCCTGAAAGAGCAAATAGAACAAATAGTGCAAAACGACATTTTGTTTCTTCGTTACTATTTTCTTTCTCGGAAAAATGTTTTCCCCAAGAATTGTTTTAAAAATGGTTTAACTATTTTTCCCTTGGGGAAAGTTTTTAAGTGAAAACCAAGAATTTAAACATGGTTTGCTAAATTCAAATCAGCAATAATATTTAAGCAACATAACGCTTTTTTTCCGGCAACGCTGTGCCTATTCATTGAGAGGAGTAGAGTAAAAACATTTTACAATCGAAAACCACACGGGTTGCAGCATGCGGACTAGTCCCAACTCGGATCCACGCGGTACCCAACCCATAAGACTCAACACGCCACGAGCCTGACCGAGAACAGTGTCTAATTAAGATATGGACAATTAATAGTGCTTGTTGTATAACTTTGCTTAAACAGAACGAATCATTATAACTTTAGATTAGGATCCCTGTTGTGATTCAATACGCAGGGAAAGCTAGCTAAGCAAATATCATAGCAGTGCATGCATTTTAAAGACTAGACAAACAGCAGCAGCAATCTGCAAATCCAAGTCTTCAAACGTACGTTCACCCATGTATGTACATTCTAGCTGGCAATTACTAATCGCATATCCTCCACGCTAGTTTTACATCAGGTAAAAATCATGGTGACACAATATGCATATGATGGTTCTTACATCCAGAATGCAACAGGATACTATTGTGTTGTGAGGTCTCCACTCTTGCCATACTTGAGTGAGAAGGTCGTCAATCACAAGAAAAAGTACTGTTTCTGATCTCGCTCCTTCTCCTTCTCATCCACAGAGTATTCATTCACCCCATCAGGATCAGGATCAGTCTCATATTGCGCTTCGACTCGTCAGAGTCAATCCAATTAGACAGATTGACAAACACAGGCCAGTCTGACTGGATGCAGGTGTGCCCTCCACGAGGCCGCAGAATTCGCTACCACCCATATAGACCATGGCTCTTCTAATCTCAGTCATCTTGTAAGATGCATCCGCAGTCTTCTCTATTGGAAGAACATCTTCGGAATCTTGAGTTCTTTGACACAATGCCTGGGTCTCCTTCAGTTTTTCATCCTAGCCAAACCCCATTATTGAAGGAATTCTCCGACTACTACTTCGACTCTCTTGTTTTTTGTGGGGCTTATAACTCCCATGCGACGTCTTTACGTGGAATTGGAAGAAACACGACATCATTAAAAAGAATAGCTCGCATGCGACGCTTGTGAGGCAGCTAATAGCCCAGGGCCACACGGGCCATAAAACGGTCGTTAAGGACACATTTAACTTTGTTCCAAGATTATGGTTAAGCCAAACCGGTCGGTTGGGACAGCCAGTCAAACCAACCGCTTCCGACCGAGAGAGCGCGTCACACTGACTGTAGCTTCCCCGACGGCGGCGGCGGACCTCACCCATCGTTCTCGGCGGCGGCGGGAGGGCAATTCTTTTAGGCGGCGGCGCTTTCGTTCGACGGCGAAGGTGGTGAGTGCCATTTGAAAGCTAATTCCTCCCCCATTCTTCTCAATTCGAGATCTAAGCGTGCCCATTGATGCTAGATTGTGGAGGCGAGGGTGTGCTGAACGGGGCGAGGGGGAACGAGATGGAGCATGGAGAGGGGACTTCTAATCGATATATCCCGTATCTCCGCACTTAATTTACCTTTGAATTTCGCATCAATTTATTTCCCTCTAGAGCTGTTTTAGTTGATGGCAGCACGCAGATCATTGAGAGAGACACGGTTGTTAAATTAGAGGTGGAATTAGAACATGTTGATCCCCAAGAGCTAATAAACATGGGAGAGGAGGCGGTGAGGAAAATAGTGGAAAAATTGGGTATAGTGTGGTTTGGGGCCAGAGCAAGAAGTTTCTTTGTTACGATTTGATGATTACAAATGTGACTATGTTAGGGTTGAGACAGGTGAACATATAGTTGATGAAATCGATGAGCTAAACGGTTGGACAAGCAAAACTGTTCTGTTTTTTGCACAGCTCATTGATCTGGAACCTGATTCGAGGGTTGGATATGTGGCCTCGAAGCTGGCTGCTTAGATGGTGGAGGATGATTGGGCTGCACAAAGGCAAGTAATGCCTATACTTACTGAGTTGGAAGTGTTAACAGTGGAGGATGATGCTAATGCACAAGGGGAGGTTGCAGATGCTAATGCACAAAGGATTGTAATTGTTGATTGGAATTCAATTGAGATACATGACCGGACTGATTTGGCCATTGCACCAATAGATGACATTGAAATGGCAAAGCTTTTTGGCATTCCTATAGATGACAGAGACAAGGAGAAGAAGAGGGATGAAGCTGCAAATGATGGTGACAACCATTTAAGAGATGAAGAGGCAGATATAGATCTAGAGTTGTTGGAAAATGCTGCAGTTCATGTAGATGATGCACATGATGATGAGCTAGTAACAGTTTATGACAAAGAGGACCCAATTATTGAAGTTGGGAGATTGTTTCCAAGCATGGATGAATTCAGGATGTGTTTCAGGACATATGCAGTTGAACGTGAGTTTGCTACCAAGACTATGTGGACTGATAAAAATAAGTTCTATGCAAAATGCGTAGGTTATGATGGTGGTGCCAAGCCTTGCAAGTGGTATATATCTGCTAGACGCCAACCTGATGGAAGGACAATAAGAGTGAATCAAATCCCAAAACCTCATACTTGCATTACAAGTTTAAAAAAAGTTACAAAGATGACATCACAATTATGGGTTGCAGAAAAGATCAAGCCCATTTTAGCCACAACACCAAACAGCACTGCAAAGAGACTGAAAATAGACTTGGAAACGCAGTACCCCATTAAGCTGAATTATACTACAGTGTGGAAGGCAAAGCAAAAGGCAATGAAAGAGCTATACGGTGATTGGGCAAATACCTTACTTCAAAGCAGAAGTAGAGAAGAGGTCACCTGGCAGTGTTGTGGAGATAGATACTGAGGTAACAGCAGATGGGAAAGTCTTCTTCTCTAAATTCTTCATGGCTTTAAAGCCTTGCATCGATGACTTCAAAGCAGGGTGCCATCCATATTTGAGTATAGACTCATCTTTCTTGACTGGAAAGTGGAATGGTCAACTAGCAGCATGCAATGCTTTAGATGGACACAATTGGATGTTCCCTGTAGCTATTGGCATGTTTCAGTCTGAGACAGAGGCATCATGGACATGGTTCATGATGCAGTTGAAAAGATGCATAGGGCCAGTCTCCCCATTGGCAGTGCACACAGATGCATGTAAAGGTTTAGAAAATGCAGTGAAGATTGTTTTCCCTCATGCTGAGCAGAGGGAGTGCTTCGGCCATATGTGGATGAATTTGATCAAAAAATTCAGAGGAGATGATTTTGGACACATGTGGCCAGCAGCAAGATCTTACACCAGACAGACACATTCATATCACCTTGAGAAGATTAAGGCGGCATGCTCTGAGGAGGATAGGGTCAAGTTTTGTACATGGTTGGAAACCTACCATTCTCTTTTATGGGACAGGTCAGGTTTTAACACTGCCATCAAATGTGATCATATCAACAATAATTTGGCAGAAAGTTTCAACAACAAAGTGAAGGAGTTAAAAGACTTGCCTGTCCATGACATGGTTGACCAGATAAGGATCATGATCATGAGGTTGTGGGAATTGAGAAGAAGGCTTGGTGATGTTCTTCAAGGAGATAAGCTTCCTGATGTTGTGTAGCAGGTGGTCAATAGGAGCAGAAATCTTGCACATTTGCGTGTTGAGAAATCCTCATTGTGGGGTGCTGAAGTCAGAGATACAAAGACTGGCAGGAGGCATGTTGTTGACACTCAATTGCATGAATGCACATGCCTTGAGTGGCAACACACTGGGAAGCCTTGTGAGCATGCCATACTTTTCTTGGCCTCCAAACACAAGCTAAATATGCACCCATATTTGCATGAGTATTATTCTGTAGCAAAATTCAAGGATGCATATGGAACACCAATTCCAGCACTTATAGACCAGTCTCAGTGGCCTGAAGTGGACATTTAGTTCTCCGTGTGTCCTCCTTTGATGAAAAGAAAGGCTGGCATGCCCAAGCAGAGTAGATTCAAGGCTTGGTTTGAGAAAGGTGGGAGCAGCAAGAAGGGAAAGAAAGATGAAAAGAAAGATGCCAAGCCAAAAAGGGCCCAAAAAGGTAACAAGAATAGATGCAAACTCTGTGAAGAACTTGGACACCGAGCTGGCTCTATCAAGTGCAGATACACTGCTGAAAAGCCAAAGTATGTTCATCCAAAATCTATCCCATTTCTTGTTGATGATTTTTCTCCCCCAGCTAATTTGCTTGTTTTCAGGAGGAAGTGTGGATAAAAAGGCCCACCTCTTGTTGTTGACGAATGCTGGACAGTGAAAAGGGCAAGAATCAATGGCCAAAGAAAGAAGAGAACTAACCAGATCATGTTTGGTGCTGCTGAGGTGCAATCTGAACTTGTTTTGGAGGATGATGTGCAAACTGTTGAGGCTTTAGGGCACACCGTTTCTGATTTGGAAGCTCTATTGCAAAATGAGGGGCAAAATGAGCATGTTGTTGAGGCTCTAGTGCAAAATGAGCCTGTTGTTGAGGCTCTGGTGCACAATGAGCATGTTGTTGAGGCTCTGGTGCAAAATGAGCCTGTTGTTGAGGCTCTGGTGCAAAATGAGCTTGTTGTTGAGGCTCTGGTGCAAACTGACCATGTTGATGAGGCTCTGGTGCAAAGTGACCATGTTGATGAGGCTCTTGTGCCAGATTGTGTTGTTGAGGAGGTGCAGGAGGTGAAGGAGACTCTTGGACGTGATGTGGGGAGGACAGATGGTAATGGTAAGAAAAAGAAGAGCACAAACCTATTGTGTGGTGTGAAACTTGTGAAGGAGAAGAAAACGAGGGGTAAGAAGAGCCAAAAGAAATAGACTTCGAATTTGGCACTTGTTGTTGTTGTAAACATTTGTTATTATAATAATTTGGCAGTTGTTGTTGTAAACATTTGTTATTATAATAATTTGGCACTTGTTGTTGATAATTTGGACAAAATTCAAATATGATGGTAAATTTGTGAAGGGAATATGCCTTGAGAGGCAATAATAAAGTGTTTATTACGTGTATTCCAAGTATATGATAGATGTTTATTTTGCATGCTATAATTGTATTAATACGGAAACGTTAATACATGTGTGTTTAATAAACAAACAGAAAGTTCCTAGTTATGCCTCTCTCATAAACTAGCTCGTTGATTAACAAGATGATCAAGGTTTCCTGATCATGGACATTGGATGTTGTTAATAACGGGATCACAACATTAGTGTAATGGTGTGATGAACATTCATCCGAAGTATAGCATTACGATCAAAGTCATTGAGTTTATATTGCTATAACAACTTACGAAGTGATCCTAATCCTTAGACCATGAGATCATGTCAATCACTAACACCGAAAGAGTTTCTTGATAACATCAAACGTCACACCGTAACAGGGTGATTATAAAGATGGATTTAGAACTAATAAAGTGTTATGTTGAGGCTCATGGATCGAGAGTGGAATTTGTTCATCCCGATGACGGATAGATATACTCTGGGCCCTCTCGGTGATATCACATTGATTAGCTTGCAAGCAAGTGATTTGATCACTAGAATGTTATATCACAGGAACGAGAAAAGAGTGCATGTCGGTAACGAGATCAAACTAGGTATGGAGATACCGATGATCGAATCTCGGACATGTAATATATCGTGAAACAAATGGATTAAGATTCTAGAGTAAAAGGTTCCGACGATCACAAGAAAGTCATCGTTGAATGTGTGGGAGTCAGTATGGGTCTCCAGATCCCGCTTCTGATTATTGATCCGAGAGAGGTCTCGATCATGTCCGCATTATTCACGAACCATAGGGTGACACACTTAAGAGACATCGACATCCAATTGGAGCAAATGTTTCATGCCGAAAGAATGAACAAGCGCAGGAATTTATTTCACTAGATACCGAAACAGGTTTTCGGGTGAAATTGCATAAAGTGGTTATGCATGTGAAATAGAATTCTAGCAAGGGGTTATTTGTGAATGTTTGTCATTAAAGTAATTGACAAAATTCTGAATAAAATAAAAGAGTTTTATTTAATGAGAGTTTGCATTAAATTTGGTGGAAATTTAATGGGAATTTGAGTGGACTTTTGAGTGGAGGGATTTTAAAGGGCATTTTGTGAGTGGAGTGTCCACCCACATGAATGAAGGAGGGGAGGGGGCAGCCCCCATGGCCGGCGGCCACCCCCTTGGGTGCCCCCCCTCCTCCTATAAAAGGAGCCCCCCTCCTCACTTGTCTCTCACACCTCCTCATGAAGGATCTCTCTCCCTCTCTAGAATTTATCCCCCATGGTCTCGGACTAGCGAGATACATGTTCCCGGTGGCTATTCGGCAAGAAAGAGTTATGCTTCCGCTGCATCGCTGGAGCGAGTAGGCGGAGGTTGCTCGGTGCCTCGAACGTGTGTGCGAGCACGGATGCGCTGCTGATTTGCGGCGCTAGGACTTCCTCTCGATCTTGAGATCGGCAAGAGATCGTGTACATCAACCACGAGTTGAACTCGTTAAGCTTTGTCGGTCTTCAAGGGTATGTTCTCTACGGATATACATCCGCCCGTTGTTTGTATCTAGTAGATAGATCTTGGTATATAGTTCACATCGTAGGAAATTTTTTGTTTTCTATGCTGCGAACCCTACAGTGGTATCAGAGCCGGATCTATGCGTAGATACTTTACACGGGTAGTACACATATGAGTATGTGGGCGATGATGATCATGTTGTTGCTCCTTTGTTGTAATTTTGGATATTGGTGGCATAGTGGGATGAAGCGGCCCGGACAAACTTTACATGTCCTCGCACATGAGACCTGTTCCACGCTTGACATGCAACTAGTTTGCATAAGTGGCTAGCGGGTGTCTGTCTCTCCTACTATAGTCAATATCTATTTTGCAAGCGAGTTGTCAACAATTTGATTATCCTCGTTGTGGTTCATGTTTGTAGGTAAGAACGGTTCTATCTCGAAAGCCCTAAGCCACGTAAAACTTGCAATGGATAAATTAGAGGCGTCTAGTTTAGATTGTTGCTGGGCTAGTGTTATGATATGGTAGTGTTGTAAGTAGAAGTATGAGATGATACTCTTACAGCACACATAGCGTGTAAAATCCATAGACCTTGGATTTACACATATAGGTATGATAGTGATCATACCACGATGCACATGATATAGATCATCTGCGGGAACCATATAATTTCACTAATAAACATATGATGTTTGATAGCATCTTATATTGCTTGTTTAGCGCTTTGTTAGCATAATAAGATGATCCCTCATTTAAATATCAAGATAAGAATGTGTTCTTCCTTTAGTATGCACCGATTATGTTTTCGTCGCTCCAAGACATCACGTGATGATCGGGTGTTCTTGGATCCACGACCATATTTCGGGTGTAAAACAGTTACACACGCGAATACTAAGGTTCTAACTTGGCGAGCCTAGCATGTACAGACATGGCCTCGGAACACGGACCGAAAGGTTAAGCATGAGTTATATAGTTGATATGATGCCCATTTGATGCTCGCCTTTGAAGCTATACCGACTCACGTGATGATCGGACTTGGTGTAGTGGATTTGGTTCATGTAATCACCAAAAAGGCACGAGGGATGTCGTTTTTGAGTGGGAGTTCATTTGTAATATAGATTAGTTGAACTCAATCTATCATACACTTAGTCTAAACTTTACAAATTCTGTTGTAGATGGCACCACCTGCTTTTAATTTCAATGTGTTCATGGAGAAAGAGAAACTAGCAACGAACGGTAGCAACTTTACCGAATGGGCCATGAATTTGAGGATTCTCCTCTCTGCTGCACAAAAGCAATATGTGCTAGAAGCGCCGTTAGGCCCCCCACCTTTAGATGATGCCCCTGACGAGGAGAAGAATGTCTATCAGACTCGTCAGGAGGACCACAACTTAGTTCATTGCGGCATATTGTATGGGCTAGAGCCGGAACTTCGAAAGCGTTTCGAAAACGGCAATGCATTTGATACAATGGGTGAGTTGAAAATGATTTTCGACACACATGCTGCTGTAGAGAGCTACAACGCTTCAGAAAAGTTCTTTAGCTGCATGATGGAAGAGCACAACTCCGTTAGTGAGCATGTACTCAAGATGTCGGGTTACGCCGATAAGCTTGTGTCCTTGGGAATATCGATTCCCATTGACTTAGGCATCCATCGTGTTCTGCAGTCTCTGCCACCTAGCTATAAGAGCTTCGTGATGAACTATAATATGCAAGGCATGAAGAAGTCTCTCCCCGAGCTTCTGTCAATGCTTAAAACTGCAGAAGTGGAGATAAAAAAGGAACATCAAGTGTTGATGATCAATAGGAATTTCAAGAAAGACAAGAAGGGAAAACGGAAGGGAAGTAAGGGCGGCAAGCCTGTTGCCGCGCCTGAAAAGAAACCCCGAGTTGGACCTAAGTCTGATTCCGAGTGCTACTATTGTAAGGGGACTAGCCACTGGAAGCGCAACTGCCCCAAGTATCTGGCAGACAAGAAGGCCGGCAAGGCAAACAAAGGTATATATGATATACATGTTATTGATGTGTACTTGACTAGTGCTCACAGTAGCACCTGGGTATTTGATACCGGTTCAGTTGCTAATATTTGTAACTCGAATCAGGGGCTGCGGAACAAGCGACCGCTAGCAAGGGGTGAGGTCAAGATGCGTGTCGGCAATGGATCAAGCGTTGATGTGATCGCCGTCGGAACGCTGCCTCTCCACTTACCGTCGGGATTAGTTATAAACTTGAATAAATGTTATCTGGTGCCTGCACTGAGCATGAACATTGTATCTGGATCGTGTTTGATGCGAATTGGTTATTCATTTAAATCCGAGAACAATGGTTGTTCCATTTATATGAATGAAATCTTTTATGGTCATGCACCGATGATGAATGGTTTATTTCTATTAGATCTCGATGATAATGTTACACATATTCATAATGTTGATGCTAAAAGGATTAAACTTAATGATGATATATCCGCATATATGTGGCACTGCCGTCTAGGTCATATTGGCGTTAAACGCATGAAGAAGCTCCATTCGGATGGACTTTTGGAATCACTTGATTATGAATCATTTGATACATGTGAGCCATGCCTTATGGGAAAGATGACTAGAACGCCGTTTTCCGGTTCAATGGAACGGGCGACAGATTTATTGGAAATCATACATTCTGATGTATGTGGTCCAATGAGTGTGTCGGCGCGAGGTGGATATCGTTATTTTGTTACTTTCACGGATGATTTGAGTAGATACGGTTATATCTACTTGATGAAACACAAGTCTGAAACCTTTGAAAAGTTCAAGGAATTTTAGAATGAAGTGGAAAATCATCGTAATAGAAAGATCAAATTTCTACGGTCCGACCGTGGAGGTGAGTATCTAAGTTACGAGTTTAGCACTCACATGAAAGAGTGTGGAATTGTTTCACAACTCACACCTGCCGGAACACCACAGCGAAATGGTGTGTCGGAACGTCGTAATCGTACTTTATTAGATATGGTTCGATCTATGATGTCTCTGACGGACTTGCCGTTGTCATTTTGGGGTTATGCACTAGAAACTGCTGCATTCACTTTAAATCGGGCACCATCTAAACCCGTTGAAAAGACACCGTATGAATTATGGTTTGGAAACAAACCTAAGCTGTCATTTCTTAAAGTTTGGGGATGCGATGTTTATGTGAAGAAACTTCAACCGGATAAACTCGAACCCAAAGCGGAAAAATGCGTCTTCATAGGATACCCCAAAGAAACTATTGGGTATTCCTTCTATCACAGATCCGAGGGCAAGGTTTTTGTTGCCAAGAATGGATCCTTTCTAGAGAAAGAGTTTCTCGCGAAAGGTGTGAGTAGTCGGAAGGTAGAACTCGAAGAGGTTGTGGAACCTTCTCTTCAAAGTATGGCGAGTAGCGCAGCGCCGGAAGTTGTTCCGGAGTTGGCTCCACCTGTTGAAGAGGGAACTAATGATAATGATCATGAAACTCCGAAAGAGAGTACTACCGAACCTCGCAGGTCAAACAGGACGCGTGCAGCTCCCGAGCTGTACGGAAATCCTGTCATGAATTTCATGGTTGATGAAAATGATGACCCTGCGATGTATGAAGAAGCGATGATGAGCCCGGATGCCAACAAATGGTTAGAAGCCATGAAATCCGAGATGGAATCCATGTATGAAAATCAAGTTTGGAACTTGGTGGAATTACCTCACGACCGAAAGGCCGTGGAGAACAAATGGATTTTCAAAAGAAAAACTGATGCTGATGGTAATGTGACCGTCTATAAAGCTCGACTTGTCACAAAGGGGTTTCGACAAATTCAAGGAGTTGACTACGATGAGACTTTCTCTCCCGTAGCGATGCTAAAGTTAGTTAGGATTATGCTAGCAATTTCTGCATATTTCGATTATGAGATATGGCAGATGGATGTCAAAACCGCGTTTCTCAATGGTAATATTGAAGAAGAGTTGTATATGATACAACCAAAGGGTTTTGTCGATCCTAAGGATGCTAACAAGGTGTGCAAGCTTCAGCGATCCATCTATGGATTGAAGCAAGCATCACGAAGTTGGAATCTCCGCTTTGATGAGGTGATCAAAGAGTTTGGATTTGTCCAAACTTATGGAGAAGCTTGTATTTACAAGAAAGTGAGTGGGAGCAATGTGGCATTTCTGATATTATATGTGGATGACATATTATTGATCGGAAATGATATAGATCTTTTAAACAGTGTTAAAAGTTATCTAAACAGCAAGTTTTAAATGAAGGACCTAGGTGAAGCGTCATACATATTAGGCATAAAGATCTATAGAGATAGATCTAGGCGCCTAATAGGGCTATCGCAAAGTACATACCTTGATAAGATTTTAAAGAAGTTTAAAATGAACGGAAGTAAGAAGGGGTTCTTACCTATGTTGCAAGGCAAGACATTGAGTAAGACTCAAAGTCCGGCTTCGGCGGAAGAAAGAGAGATAATGGACAAAGTCCCCTATGCTTCAGCCATAGGCAATATAATGTACACCATGCTATGTACAAGACCGGATGTGGCACATGCTATTAGTTTGACTAGTAGGTACCAATCGGATCCAGGTTCGGAACACTGGATGGCGGTCAAGAATATCCTTAAGTACTTATGAAGAACTAAGGATATGTTTCTTGTATACGGAGGTGAAGAAGAGCTCGTCGCTAAGTGTTATGTCGACGCTAGCTTTGACACCGATCCGGATGACTCTAAGTCTCAATCCGGATACGTATTTCTCATGAATGGCGGAGCGGTTAGTTGGAGGAGCTCCAAACAACCTGTGGTAGCGGGATCAACAACGGAGGCCGAATATGTTGCTGCTTCAGAAGCGGCTCAGGAAGCAGTTTGGATGAAGGAGTTCATATCCAAACTAGGAGTGGTGGAAAACGCGTTGGACCCAATGGTGATCTATTGTGACAACAATGGTGCCATTGCCAATGCCAAAGAGCCAAGGTCTCACAAGCATTCCAAGCATATTAAGCGCCGGTTTCACTCCATCCGCGAGCATGTCAAGGATGGAGATATAAAGATTAGTAAAGTACATACGGATCTCAATGTAGCAGATCCGTTGACTAAAACTCTCCCTAGAGCAAAACATGATCAACACCAGAACTCAATGGGTGTTAGATTTATCACTATGTAACTAGATTATTGTCTCTAGTGCAAGTGGGAGACTGAAGGGAATATGCCCTGAGAGGCAATAATAAAGTGTTTATTATGTGTATTCCAAGTATATGATAGATGTTTATTTTGCATGCTATAATTGTATTAATACGGAAACGTTAATACATGTGTGTTTAATAAACAAACAGAAAGTTCCTAGTTATGCCTCTCTCATAAACTAGCTCGTTGATTAACAAGATGATCAAGGTTTCCTGATCATGGACATTGGATGTTGTTAATAACGGGATCACAACATTAGTGTAATGGTGTGCTGAACATTCATCCGAAGTATAGCATTACGATCAAAGTCATTGAGTTTATATTGCTATAACAACTTACGAAGTGATCCTAATCCTTAGACCATGCGATCATGTCAATCACTAACACCGGAAGAGTTTCTTGATAACATCAAACGTCACACCGTAACAGGGTGATTATAAAGATGGATTCAGAACTAATAAAGTGTTATGTTGAGGCTCATGGATCGAGAGTGGAATTTGTTCATCCCGATGACGGATAGATATACTCTGGGCCCTCTCGGTGATATCACATTGATTAGCTTGCAAGCAAGTGATTTGATCACTAGAATGTTATATCACAGGAACGAGAAAAGAGTGCATGTCGGTAACGAGATCAAACTAGGTATGGAGATACCGATGATCGAATCTCAGACATGTAATATATCGTGAAACAAAGGGATTAAGATTCTAGCGTAAAAGGTTCCGACGATCACAAGAAAGTCATCGTT
Organism: Avena sativa; assembly: GCA_916181665.1. Lineage (NCBI taxonomy): Eukaryota > Viridiplantae > Streptophyta > Magnoliopsida > Poales > Poaceae > Avena > Avena sativa. The sequence goes on from OV702280.1 coordinate 403,102,943, forward strand.
GAATGTGTGGGAGTCAGTATGGGTCTCCAGATCCCGCTTCTGATTATTGATCCGAGAGGGGTCTCGATCATGTCCGCATTATTCACGAACCATAGGGTGACACACTTAAGAGACACCGACATCCAATTGGAGCAAATGTTTCATGCCGAAAGAATGAACAAGCGCAGGAATTTATTTCACTAGATACCGAAACAGGTTTTCGGGTGAAATTGCATAAAGTGGTTATGCATGTGAAATAGAATTCTAGCAAGGGGTTATTTGTGAATGTTTGTCATTAAAGTAATTGACAAAATTCTGAATAAAATAAAAGAGTTTTATTTAATGAGAGTTTGCATTAAATTTGGTGGAAATTTAATGGGAATTTGAGTGGACTTTTGAGTGGAGGGATTTTAAAGGGCATTTTGTGAGTGGAGTGTCCACCCACATGAATGAAGGAGGGGAGGGGGCAGCCCCCATGGCCGGCGGCCACCCCCTTGGGTGCCCCCCCTCCTCCTATAAAAGGAGCCCCCCTCCTCACTTGTCTCTCACACCTCCTCGTGAAGGATCTCTCTCCCCCTCTAGAATTTATCCCCCATGGTCTCGGACTAGCGAGATACATGTTCTCGGTGGCTATTCGGCAAGAAAGAGTTGTGCTTCCGCTGCATCGCTGGAGCGAGGAGGCGGAGGTTGCTCGGTGCCTCGAACGTGTGTGCGAGCACGGATGCGCTGCTGATTTGCGGCGCTAGGACTTCCTCTCGATCTTGAGATCGGCAAGAGATCGTCTACATCAACCACGAGTTGAACTCGTTAAGCTTTGTCGGTCTTCAAGGGTATGTTCTCTACGGATATACATCCGCCCGTTGTTTGTATCTAGTAGATAGATCTTTGTATATAGTTCACATCGTAGGAAAATTTTTGTTTTCTATGCTGCGAACCCTACAATTTGAATTTCAACAAATGTACTTTTCTATGTTTGTATGAGCTTCCAACATTTTTATCATATGTAGAGTACAACTTATCCTCGCCCTGATCCCTTTTGTGAAGTACAACTCACCCTCATCCAAAATATGGTAGAAATGGGCTCCAAAGCTAGGGTAAACCACCCCATTTCTAAGCAAGTTTTTTTTCGACCATTTCTAAAACCAAGTTTGATATTTTCCTTACAAATATGTCACATAACATGACACCATGTGAAGGTTTTGTATTTTTTTTATTTTTTTTTGAATTAGTTATGCACATTTGAATGTCTGGTCAAACTTTTTGAAGGGTTTTCATAAATATTATTAGCTAGGGGCTGAGGCTCACAAAACTAGCATTGGATCTCTGATGAAATAGCTGTTGTGAACCTAAAAATGATTTTTTACAAAAAATCATCAGCATGAAATCATGTACCTATAGTTCATATCTTACCCACTTCCAAACGATTCGGCAGGATTTGTCTTTTTCACCAAGGATGGAATAAAAGGTTTGATATACTCAAGTTGGGAAATTGTACATGCTAGGTGGTCTATTATTTTTGAAAAATAGGATGTTACCATTTTGAAACTTCAATTTGGTGGTTGCTTCACAAATCCCCCCCTCTTTCGGCACTCAGAAAATAGAAAATGGATTTTCTGTGCGTCGAAAAGGAAAACTTTGTGCTACAACATTGTTAGTCATCCCATTATACACATGCATGCCCAATATGGGCACATTATCACAAACTATGTCTTGATTCTAGCCATATCATTGGTCATTTGACCCGAAATCCAGAAAGCCTCAAGGAGATATGTCATTTTGTGAAGGGTTTTTTGAAATATGATCAATAGACCAAGTTCGATATTTTTCCTCACAACTATGTCACATAACATGACACCATGCGAAGGTTTTGTATTTTTTTTATTTTTTTTGAATTAGTTATGCACATTTGAATGTGTGGTCAAACTTTTTGAAGGGTTTTCATAAATATTCTTAGCTAGGGGCTGAGGCTCACAAAACTAGCATTGGATCTCTGATGAAATAGCATGTTGTGAACCTAAAAATGATTTTTACAAAAAATCATCAGCATGAAATCATGTACCTGTAGTTCATATCTTACCCACTTCCAACCGATTCGGCAGGATTTGTCTTTTTCACCAGGGATGGAATAAAAGGTTTGAGACACTCAAGTTAGGAAATTGTACATGCTAGTGAAGGGAATATGCCCGAGAGGCAATAATAAAGTGGTTATTATCGTATTCCTTATTTATGATAAATGTATATTTTGCATGCTATAATTGTATTAATACGGAAACGTTAATACATGTGTGTTTAATAAATAAAAAGGAAGTTCCTAGTTATGCCTCTCTTATAAACTAGCTCGTTGATTAACATGATGATCAAAGTTTCCTGACCATGGACATTGGATGTTGTTAATAACGAGGTCACAACATTAGTGTAATGATGTGATGAACATTCATCCGAAGTATAGCATTACGATCAAAGTCATTGAGTTTATATTGCTATAACAACTTACGAAGTGATCCTAATCCTTAGACCATGAGATCATGTCAATCACTAACACCGGAAGAGTTTCTCGATGACATCAAACGTCACACCGTAATTGGGTGATTATAAAGATGGCTTCAGAACTACTAAAGTGTTATGTTGAGACCCATGGATCGAGAGTGGAATTTGTTCATCCCGATGACGGATAGATATGCTCTGGGCCCTCTCGGTGATATCACATTGATTAGCTTGCAAGCAAGTGATTTGATCACTAGAATGTTATATCACGGGAACGAGAAAAGAGTGCATGTCGGTAACGAGATCAAACTAGGTATGGAGATGCCGATGATCGAATCTTGGACATGTAATATATCGTGAAACAAAGGTATTAAGATACTAACGTAAAAGGTTCACACGATCACAGAAGTCATCGTTGAATGTGTGGGAGTCAGTATGGATCTCCAGGTCCCGCTACTGATTATTGATCGGAGAAGGGTCTCGATCATGTCCGCATTATTCGCGAACCGTAGGGTGACACACTTAAGGGATACCGACACCATTTGGAGCAAATGATATGCCAGAGAAAGAAAAGGGAAATCGCAGGAATTTATTTTACTAGACACCGAAACTGTTTCGGTTGAAATTGCTGAAACTGGTTCTGCATGTGAAATTGAAATGTTGTAAGGGGTTTTATGTGAATGTTTGTTAATTAAAGTAATTAACAAAATTCTGAATAAATAAATAAAAGAGTTTTATTTAAATGAGAGCTTGCATTAAATTTGGTGGAAATTTAATGCATGTGAGTGGATTTTTGAGTGGAGGCTTTTTAATGGGAGTGGAGGCTTTTCATTTTGAGTGGGAGCTCCACCCACATGAATGTGGAAGAGGTGGGGGCAGCCCCATGGCTGGGCGCCATGCCCCTTGGGTGCCCCCCTCTCCCCTATAAAAGGCCCCCCTCTCCTCCTCTCAAAGCACACCTCCTCGCGAAGGATCTCTCTCCCCCATTTAGAATTTCCCCATGGTCTCGGATCAGCGAGATACATGTTCCCGGTGGCTTTTTCTGGAAGGATTTGTTGTTTCCGCTGCTTAGCTGCAGTGAGGGCGCGGAGGTTGTCGGGGTACCCGTACGTGTGTGCGATCATGGATGCACCACTGCTTTGAGGTGCTGGACTTGATCGTGCTGGACCGACTGAACCAGAAGGACTTCATCACGATCTTGAGATCGGCAAGCGTTCGTCTACATCATCCACGAGTACAACCTCGTTAACGCTATTCGGTCTTTGAGGGTATGTATTCTATGGATGTATATCCACCCGTTGCTTGTATCTAGTAGATAGATCTTGGTACTTAGATGTTCCCATCGTAGGAAATTTTTTGTTTTCTATGCTGCGAACCCTACAGTGGTATCAGAGCCAGATCTATGCGTAGATACTTTGCACGGGTAGTACACATATGAGTATGTGGGCAATGATGATCATTTTATTGCTTCTTAGTTGTACTTTGGATATTGGTGGCATAGTGGGATGAAGCGGCCCGGACAAACTTTACATGTCCTCGCACATGAGACCTGTTCCACGCTTGACATGCAACTAGTTTGCATAAGTGGCTAGCGGGTGTCTGTCTCTCCTACTATAGTCAATATATAATTTGCAATGAGTTGTCAAAAATTTGGTTATCCTCGTTGTGGTTCATGTTCGTAGGTAAGAACGGTTCTATCTTCGAAAGCCCTAAGCCACGTAAAATTTGCAATGGATAAATTAGAGGCGTCTAGTTTAGATTGTTGCTGGGCTAGTGTTATGATATGGTGGTTTTGTAAGTAGAAGTATGAGATGATACTCTTACAACACACATAGCGTGTAAACTCCATAGACCTTGGATTTACACATAAAGGTATGATAGTGATCATACCACGGTTGTAACACCCTCAGAATCGACCCTATGCAAGTTTTAGCGAAACCCGCCAAACCCGCATAGAAACGATTCAAAGGTGCCCACCAGGCACTTTCGTGCGGGTGGAAAACGAAGTAATAACATTACACAACAGTCCTCGATGGGACCCACAGAACAGATACATATACAACACGACTCCATGAGTCAAGAATACAGATATAATATACAAAGATCCAAATCACCTTGAAAGGATAGAGCGTCCGACTACGGACAAGATGCAAATGGGGCTAAGAGCCCTGAAGAATAACCAATGGCGTCCATAACCCTGCCCAGGCCAAGCCGGAAGGGTAACCCTGCTAACGACGTCGATCTCAAAACCTGCTTAAACAAAAGGGGTGCCGACAAAGGGCAAAGGAAAAAGAGGAGCGTCAGTACTGAGGCCAGTACACGGCGAGACTAGAATTCGGCGGTCCTCGCCTACATAGGTATGGTGGACTGAAGCGGCAGCGGCAGCATGCACTAAACAACCTATAGAGACTCGATACAACTGGCGGCAATCAGAGAGGAGTAAGAAGGACCTATTCGGAACCAACCTGATACGACCAACATACAAACCCATCCTGGCGTTTCCCCCTCGAGACCAAACGAGGAAGTCAACCGAGGAACTCACACAGTTGGCAGTTTTATTTATTCAGTTATTGTTGCAGCACTTACTAGTCAGGTTTAGTTACTCATCCTGATAAAGTAAGCAGTGGGCACTTTTAGTTAACCTTTCCGTTGTAGTTGCAACACTTACTAGTCAGATACAATTAGCATGAGATAACCCAAAACCCAGCAGTTGTTGGTACTTTTATTCAGCCATTCCGTTGTAGTTGCAATACTTACTAGTCAGGTACAATGGTCTCAAGCGACACTCAAAGCAAGCAGTTGTGGGCAATATTAGTTAGCCATTCCATTATAGTGAAGCTGATTACTAGTCATTATAAGTCAAATTTATAGTAATAAACTTTAGTTATGCTTGTCTATGGTCGAGATACTGTGCTCCAAGTCGTCCATAACCGCGGACACGGCTTTCAGAAAGTTTTACCCGGCCGGGGTGCACCAATAGAAACACACACTCGATCAGCCTCGGAAAAACCAAATCAAAACCCAACGAGGCCTTCACGACAAAGCAATCACAGGATTCAGAAATATTTCAGGGGGCCACCCCTTAAAGTAGACCCGCAACGAAGCCGTCCGGCTCCGAGACGGACTTAAGGTTGTGGGGACGGCTGTGAACGGCTGGGAACCCGAAAGTGTGGCTGGGCTTGTCGACACCGCGGAATCGTGCCACGATCCTAAACACTACAGTGTGCTCCTCGCACAATCGTAAATAAAGCAGTAGCATGGCATAAGTACAGGATCGTAAATAAAACCTCAAACTAGTTTGTGGCCCCAAGAAATAAGACTGAATCAAGCTCTGGCTCAGGGGGGTCCCATATACCTCCCGGATGTGGATAGCGCGATAAATCAAGGAACAGGTATCAAGTACTCGGGGTCCTATGGGACACAAGTGGGCGTTCGGAAACCAAATATTTTCTATCACCCACCGATGCCTCTGCTTACTTCAATTTTAGTTGTTAAACAGGAATTAAAGTGAACGATAAGTAAAACTATGATCATCTCCAACATCAAACATGCGGCAAGGCTCCAACAACTGTGGCATTTGACGACACGCAACAGCACTTGAGCAAGCGACTAAGACGCGCAGGTCCAACTATCTACCAAACAACAGGTAATAGGGTGTGTCCAAGGCAATATAAGGCTGCAAGTAATATCAAGGGTACGGAAACTAGAGCATCGCAACACAGATAGCAATAGATCAACAGGAGGGAATAAATACTATAAAAGTAAGATAGGTAGAAAGGGGGAGATGCTCGCCTGAAAACATTGCCGAAGGTTCAACCGAAGATCGGGTCGACACTCGCATCAACTCAACGGCCTTATCCGCGAAGAACCAAAACACTAGAATAAACACCGGATGCAATATTTAATACAACGGCAGAAGTTCGGCATGATGCATGCATGGTGTATGGCATGGCAAGGTGCGATGCAATTAGGTCATATTAAGCGGAACCGGGGTCCCGACAGATAATTAAATGGTTCATGTTATTTATCTACCCCGCAATTAAATGTTGTCTTAACATGGCAAGATAAGTTACCGGTGCGCTACACAAATTTAAATGAGGCCAATATAAGGCTAGATTTGCCCGCATATGGGCCCCATATTTAATTATGCAGTGAATCGGCATAGTGCCCCCAAACCACAGACAAGGATGCATGCATGAACAATTTAATATGCGACAAGTTGTATTATATTATAAAATAGGGTTTCAGGAAGGGGTTCACACATTAGAGGGGTCTCGACGGTCTTGGTCCGGGGGTTCGGGGTCGGCCTCAGGGTTCGACAGGGGCTCAGGGTTCGACGGAATCGGTCTCGGACTCCGGGATCGGTCTTCGGATCTCAACATGGCCGGTCTTGGTGACGATCTTGTTCGATGGGGATCTTGGTTCAACATCGTCGCGGTCTCCGGGTCCGAGGGTTAGACCTTGGTGTCCGAGGGAAGTTCCTGTCGTATCCGTGCCGACGACCTTGGCGTTCAGGGGAGCTTCCGGTGTCCCGAGGAGAAGATCTTGGAGTCCGAGGGTTTCTCCGCGTCCGTGTTGCAGATCTTGTCGGTTCCCGGTCGGAGGCCTTCGGGGACGGGGTCTCGGCGAACTTGGCGCATTCGCAACGGCGATCTTGGCGTTTGGGTTCTCGACTTCGCATCCGGGATGAAGGTCTTGTCGCATGTGGAATCGTCGGGTCCGTGGAGTGGCCTTCGGGTACGGCGACGCATGTCGAAGATCTTGTCGGCGGCCTTGCCAACGGGAAGATCTTGTCGCACGGACTTTTATCGAATCATCTTCGGGAGATCTCGGCATGGGAACGATTCTCGTCGGGGTCATCCGGGTGGCATTCAACAATATCACTCGGGCATCCCCTCTACACTGTCTCGCCATGTTTCCTCGACACATGACCACACATGCGCCCAACAACTGAACTTGGCCGGATGGTCACAACCATAGGTGGCTCAGACGTCATGCACGGGACAAGGGAGGGTCTATGCAGACAACTGCGACAGCGCACGAGGCGAAGACGGCAGCCAGGGAGGGCCCGCAGCGGCCTGCGGAGGAGGTTCGGCGGCGTACTGGCCACGTCGCGGGGCAACAGACGGCGACGGGCACAGGGGAGAGGCGGAGGCGGGCGGTGAGGATGGAGACCGGCGGCGGGCGGTGGAGCCTGTGGAGAGGCGGCCGGCGTCGGGGCTCGCGGGGCGGCGCTACTCGCAGCTGAGGCGGCGACGGACGGGAAGACGGGGCCCATGGAGGTCGGCCTCCGGAGGCGCGCCGAGGGAGAGGAGGCGGCCGCAGGCGTCGGCCGGCGAAGACGGAGGCCGTTCGCAGCGTGGGGGAACGCGAAGAGGGCGAGGGGGTCACCGGAGGGGGGGACGCGGCGGCGCGCGAGGCCCAGGAGAGGAGGCAACGGCGGGGATGGGAAGAGGAAGCCACGGCCGGGGGGAAGGCGACCGGCGCGCGAACGGAGGGAGGCCAGGCGAGGGAGGCTGTCGGGGAGGGAGAAGAAGGTGAGGGGCGGGCGGCTGGGGTCGCGTGAGGAAGAGGAAGATGGGGCAGCGCGTGGGGAGGTGGGGAAGCGGGCCCGGTGTCAGAGGGGAGTGGGGGGTACGGTGCGTGCGTGGTGTGTTGTGTGAGAGGCTGGATCGGGTCAGGGGAGGGGCTGACCAGGTGGGTGGGACCAGGGGGAAGAGAGAGGGAAAGAGAGAGGGAGTGGAGAAAGAGGTGGCCAAGTGGCAGCATCTGGTTGGGTGGGGGTTGGGATGAGGGTGAGGTGGCGAGAGATGATAGGCTGGGGTGAGGTGGCCAGAGGGGTGGGTAGATAGGTTGGTAGCTTTAGGATTTAGAGGGGCTGATTAGGTGGACCGTTTTATTTTCTGGGGTGGTCGTTCGGGTCATTCGGCCCGTTCGACTGCCCCACAAAAATAATTAAACATTTTATTTAATTAAAACGGGGCGTTTGCAATCTGTGTTTAGACAAAACAAAATATTCCGGAGATCCGGGTTTGAATTTGAAAACAAGACGGGGCGTTTTAGAAAACAAAACAAGCCTTGCGAAAATAGTTTTAGGCAAACAATGCATGATGATGACGATGCAATGCACAAATTCAACGCGATTTTCTAGTAGTGGTTTTGCGGGATGCCACAATTCGACACCACTAACAATGGATCTCGCCCTCGAGATCCGCCTCATGGTACCGGAAAGAAGGTCGGCGATCTAATCTTCTCGCTTCGTGTAGATCCTCGCGACACCACTAACAAGAGGTCGTTGTCCGTGATCGTCGAGAGAACACTCCGGGAACAAAAGGTCGAAGGTAGAGGTATCAACAAATAAGCCACCCCTAACTTCGATGGAAAGGGGGAACCGATGCATTCTCATCCACTTCAATGTACAAAAGCGAATAGAAAGGGTAGTCGGCATGGGGGCCAATCCATCACGCACCCAAACTATTACTCCGCACAATCAGTGGAAAAGCGCGCAACCATTCTCGGAATCAGACTGAAGATCTCGACAAGCGAGGTTCGGAACAACGAAGGAGTGATGCAGACTCTGCATCGGATCTGGCATAGATGATGTCGTCGCGTCGGAAACACCGGAAGGCACAAACAAGGAGCAAAGAATGGTACCACAGACGAAGGATTCCTCAAGCAGCATGAACACCGGATGGTAGAACACCGTTATCAAAGAAGGAAGCGAAACCCTGAAGGTACGACGGATCCCAACCACGAGAATTCCTGGACTCGAAGAAAGGGACGAGAACGGATTCAAAACACGTAGAGGTAAGAGGAGAACAGCAGAGGGGTAAGGAGTAAAATCAGACCTAATCAGAACTATCCAACCGATTTTGCAAAAATAGTTTTGACACTCTACTTCGGCCGTTAGCTAGGTTATCCTACAAGCTGGACTTGTGGGGTATCGCAACTGCTGAGCTCTGATACCACTCTGTAACACCCTCAGAATCGACCCTATGCAAGTTTTAGCGAAACCCGCCAAACCCGCATAGAAACGATTCAAAGGTGCCCACCAGGCACTTTCGTGCGGGTGGAAAACGAAGTAATAACATTACACAACAGTCCTCGATGGGACCCACAGAACAGATACATATACAACACGACTCCATGAGTCAAGAATACAGATATAATATACAAAGATCCAAATCACCTTGAAAGGATAGAGCGTCCGACTACGGACAAGATGCAAATGGGGCTAAGAGCCCTGAAGAATAACCAATGGCGTCCATAACCCTGCCCAGGCCAAGACGGACGGGTAACCCTGCTAACGACGTCGATCTCAAAACCTGCTTAAACAAAAGGGGTGCCGACAAAGGGCAAAGGAAAAAGAGGAGCGTCAGTACTGAGGCCAGTACACGGCGAGACTAGAATTCGGCGGTCCTCGCCTACATAGGTATGTTGGACTGAAGCGGCAGCGGCAGCATGCACTAAACAACCTATAGAGACTCGATACAACTGGCGGCAATCAGAGAGGGGTAAGAAGGACCTATTCGGAACCAACCTGATACGACCAACATACAAACCCATCCTGGCGTTTCCCCCTCGAGACCAAACGAGGAAGTCAACCGAGGAACTCACACAGTTGGCAGTTTTATTTATTCAGTTATTGTTGCAGCACTTACTAGTCAGGTTTAGTTAATCATCCTGATAAAGTAAGCAGTGGGCACTTTTAGTTAACCTTTCCGTTGTAGTTGCAACACTTACTAGTCAGATACAATTAGCATGAGATAACCCAAAACCCAGCAGTTGTTGGTACTTTTATTCAGCCATTCCGTTGTAGTTGCAATACTTACTAGTCAGGTACAATGGTCGCAAGCGACACTCAAAGCAAGCAGTTGTGGGCAATATTAGTTAGCCATTCCATTATAGTGAAGCTGATTACTAGTCATTATAAGTCAAATTTATAGTAATAAACTTTAGTTATGCTTGTCTATGGTCGAGATACTGTGCTCCAAGTCGTCCATAACCGCGGACACGGCTTTCAGAAAGTTTTACCCGGCCGGGGTGCACCAATAGAAACACACACTCGATCAGCCTCGGAAAAACCAAATCAAAACCCAACGAGGCCTTCACGACAAAGCAATCACAGGATTCAGAAATATTTCAGGGGGCCACCCCTTAAAGTAGACCCGCAACGAAGCCGTCCGGCTCCGAGACGGACTTAAGGTTGTGGGGACGGCTGTGAACGACTGGGAACCCGAAAGTGTGGCTGGGTTTGTCGACACCGCGGAATCGTGCCACGATCCTAAACAGTACAGTGTGCTCCTCGCACAATCGTAAATAAAGCAGTAGCATGGCATAAGTACAGGATCGTAAATAAAACCTCAAACTAGTTTGTGGCCCCAAGAAATAAGACTGAATCAAGCTCTGGCTCAGGGGGGTCCCATATACCTCCCGGATGTGGATAGCGCGATAAATCAAGGAACAAGTATCAAGTACTCGGGGTCCTATGGGACACAAGTGGGCGTTCGGAAACCAAATATTTTCTATCACCCACCGATGCCTCTGCTTACTTCAATTTTAGTTGTTAAACAGGAATTAAAGTGAACGATAAGTAAAACTATGATCATCTCCAACATCAAACATGCGGCAAGGCTCCAACAACTGTGGCATTTGACGACACACAACAGCACTTGAGCAAGCGACTAAGACGCGCAGGTCCAACTATCTACCAAACAACAGGTAATAGGGTGTGTCCAAGGCAATATAAGGCTGCAAGTAATATCAAGGGTACGGAAACTAGAGCATCGCAACACAGATAGCAATAGATCAACAGGAGGGAATAAATACTATAAAAGTAAGATAGGTAGAAAGGGGGAGATGCTCGCCTGAAAACATTGCCGAAGGTTCAACCGAAGATCGGGTCGACACTCGCATCAACTCAACGGCCTTATCCGCGAAGAACCAAAACACTAGAATAAACACCGGATGCAATATTTAATACAACGGCAGAAGTTCGGCATGATGCATGCATGGTGTATGGCATGGCAAGGTGCGATGCAATTAGGTCATATTAAGCGGAACCGGGGTCCCGACAGATAATTAAATGGTTCATGTTATTTATCTACCCCGCAATTAAATGTTGTCTTAACATGGCAAGATAAGTTACCGGTGCGCTACACAAATTTAAATGAGGCCAATATAAGGCTAGATTTGCCCGCATATGGGCCCCATATTTAATTATGCAGTGAATCGGCATAGTGCCCCCAAACCACAGACAAGGATGCATGCATGAACAATTTAATATGCGACAAGTTGTATTATATTATAAAATAGGGTTTCAGGAAGGGGTTCACACATTAGAGGGGTCTCGACGGTCTTGGTCCGGGGGTTCGGGGTCGGCCTCAGGGTTCGACGGAATCGATCTCGGACTCCGGGATCGGTCTTCGGATCTCAACATGGCCAGTCTTGGTGACGATCTTGTTCGATGGGGATCTTGGTTCAACATCGTCGCGGTCTCCGGGTCCGAGGGTTAGACCTTGGTGTCCGAGGGAAGTTCCTGTCGTATCCGTGCCGACGACCTTGGCGTTCAGGGGAGCTTCCGGTGTCCCGAGGAGAAGATCTTGGAGTCCGAGGGTTTCTCCGCGTCCGTGTTGCAGATCTTGTCGGTTCCCGGTCGGAGGCCTTCGGGGACGGGGTCTCGGCGAACTTGGTGCATTCGCAACGGCGATCTTGGCATTTGGGTTCTCGACTTCGCATCCGGGATGAAGGTCTTGTCGCATGTGGAATCGTCGGGTCCGTGGAGTGGCCTTCGGGTACGGCGACGCATGTCGAAGATCTTGTCGGCGGCCTTGCCAACGGGAAGATCTTGTCGCACGGACTTTTATCGAATCATCTTCGGGAGATCTCGGCATGGGAACGATTCTCGTCGGGGTCATCCGGGTGGCATTCAACAATCTCACTCGGGCATCCCCTCTACACTGTCTCGCCATGTTTCCTCGACACATGACCACACATGCGCCCAACAACTGAACTTGGCCGGATGGTCACAACCATAGGTGGCTCAGACGTCATGCACGGGACAAGGGAGGGTCTATGCAGACAACTGCGACAGCGCACGAGGCGAAGACGGCAGCCAGGGAGGGCCCGCAGCGGCCTGCGGAGGAGGTTCGGCGGCGTCCTGGCCACGTCGCGGGGCAACAGACGGCGACGGGCACAGGGGAGAGGCGGAGGCAGGCGGTGAGGATGGAGACCGGCGGCGGGCGGTGGAGCCTGTGGAGAGGTGGCCGGCGTCGGGGCTCGCGGGGCGGCGCTACTCGCAGCTAAGGCGGCGACGGACGGGAAGACGGGGCCCATGGAGGTCGGCCTCCGGAGGCACGCCGAAGGAGAGGAGGCGGCCGCAGGCGTCGGCCGGCGAAGACGGAGGCCATTCGCAGCATGGGGGAACGCGAAGAGGGCGAGGGGGTCACCGGAGGGGGGGACGCGGCGGCGCGCGAGGCCCAGGAGAGGAGGCGACGGCGGGGATGGGAAGAGGAAGCCACGGCCGGGGGGAAGGCGACCGGCGCGCGAACGGAGGGAGGCCAGGCGAGGGAGGCTGTCGGGGAGGGAGAAGAAGGTGAGGGGCGGGCGGCTGGGGTCGCGTGAGGAAGAGGAAGATGGGGCAGCGCGTGGGGAGGTGGGGAAGCGGGCCCGGTGTCAGAGGGGAGTGGGGGGTACGGTGCGTGCGTGGTGTGTTGTGTGAGAGGCTGGATCGGGTCAGGGGAGGGGCTGACCAGGTGGGTGGGACCAGGGGGAAGAGAGAGGGAAAGAGAGAGGGAGTGGAGAAAGAGGTGGCCAAGTGGCAGCATCTGGTTGGGTGGGGGTTGGGATGAGGGTGAGGTGGCGAGAGATGATATGCTGGGGTGAGGTGGCCAGAGGGGTGGGTAGATAGGTTGGTAGCTTTAGGATTTAGAGGGGCTGATTAGGTGGACCGTTTTATTTTCTGGGGTGGTCGTTCGGGTCATTCGGCCCGTTCGACTGCCCCACAAAAATAATTAAACATTTTATTTAATTAAAACGGGGCGTTTGCAATCTGTGTTTAGACAAAACAAAATATTCCGGAGACCCGGGTTTGAATTTGAAAACAAGACGGGGCGTTTTAGAAAACAAAACAAGCTTTGCGAAAATAGTTTTAGGCAAACAATGCATGATGATGACGATGCAATGCACAAATTCAACGCGATTTTCTAGTAGTGGTTTTGCGGGATGCCACAATTCGACACCACTAACAATGGATCTCGCCCTCGAGATCCGCCTAATGGTACCGGAAAGAAGGTCGGCGATCTAATCTTCTCGCTTCGTGTAGATCCTCGCGACACCACTAACAAGAGGTCGTTGTCCGTGATCGTCGAGAGAACACTCCGGGAACAAAAGGTCGAAGGTAGAGGTATCAACAAATAAGCCACCCCTAACTTCGATGGAAAGGGGGAACCGATGCATTCTCATCCACTTCAATGTACAAAAGCGAATAGAAAGGGTAGTCGGCATGGGGGCCAATCCATCACGCACCCAAACTATTACTCCGCACAATCAGTGGAAAAGCGCGCAACCATTCTCGGAATCAGACTGAAGATCTCGACAAGCGAGGTTCGGAACAACGAAGGAGTGATGCAGACTCTGCATCGGATCTGGCATAGATGATGTCGTCGCGTCGGAAACACCGGAAGGCACAAACAAGGAGCAAAGAATGGTACCACAGACGAAGGATTCCTCAAGCAGCATGAACACCGGATGGTAGAACACCGTTATCAAAGAAGGAAGCGAAACCCTGAAGGTACGACGGATCCCAACCACGAGAATTCCTGGACTCGAAGAAAGGGACGAGAACGGATTCAAAACACGTAGAGGTAAGAGGAGAACAGCAGAGGGGTAAGGAGTAAAATCAGACCTAATCAGAACTATCCAACCGATTTTGCAAAAATAGTTTTGACACTCTACTTCGGCCGTTAGCTAGGTTATCCTACAAGCTGGACTTGTGGGGTATCGCAACTGCTGAGCTCTGATACCACTCTGTAACACCCTCAGAATCGACCCTATGCAAGTTTTAGCGAAACCCGCCAAACCCGCATAGAAACGATTCAAAGGTGCCCACCAGGCACTTTCGTGCGGGTGGAAAACGAAGTAATAACATTACACAACAGTCCTCGATGGGACCCACAGAACAGATACATATACAACACGACTCCATGAGTCAAGAATACAGATATAATATACAAAGATCCAAATCACCTTGAAAGGATAGAGCGTCCGACTACGGACAAGATGCAAATGGGGCTAAGAGCCCTGAAGAATAACCAATGGCGTCCATAACCCTGCCCAGGCCAAGACGGACGGGTAACCCTGCTAACGACATCGATCTCAAAACCTGCTTAAACAAAAGGGGTGCCGACAAAGGGCAAAGGAAAAAGAGGAGCGTCAGTACTGAGGCCAGTACACGGCGAGACTAGAATTCGGCGGTCCTCGCCTACATAGGTATGGTGGACTGAAGCGGCAGCGGCAGCATGCACTAAACAACCTATAGAGACTCGATACAACTGGCGGCAATCAGAGAGGGGTAAGAAGGACCTATTCGGAACCAACCTGATACGACCAACATACAAACCCATCCTGGCGTTTCCCCCTCGAGACCAAACGAGGAAGTCAACCGAGGAACTCACACAGTTGGCAGTTTTATTTATTCAGTTATTGTTGCAGCACTTACTAGTCAGGTTTAGTTAATCATCCTGATAAAGTAAGCAGTGGGCACTTTTAGTTAACCTTTCCGTTGTAGTTGCAACACTTACTAGTCAGATACAATTAGCATGAGATAACCCAAAACCCAGCAGTTGTTGGTACTTTTATTCAGCCATTCCGTTGTAGTTGCAATACTTACTAGTCAGGTACAATGGTCGCAAGCGACACTCAAAGCAAGCAGTTGTGGGCAATATTAGTTAGCCATTCCATTATAGTGAAGCTGATTACTAGTCATTATAAGTCAAATTTATAGTAATAAACTTTAGTTATGCTTGTCTATGGTCGAGATACTGTGCTCCAAGTCGTCCATAACCGCGGACACGGCTTTCAGAAAGTTTTACCCGGCCGGGGTGCACCAATAGAAACACACACTCGATCAGCCTCGGAAAAACCAAATCAAAACCCAACGAGGCCTTCACGACAAAGCAATCACAGGATTCAGAAATATTTCAGGGGGCCACCCCTTAAAGTAGACCCGCAACGAAGCCGTCCGGCTCCGAGACGGACTTAAGGTTGTGGGGACGGCTGTGAACGACTGGGAACCCGAAAGTGTGGCTGGGTTTGTCGACACCGCGGAATCGTGCCACGATCCTAAACAGTACAGTGTGCTCCTCGCACAATCGTAAATAAAGCAGTAGCATGGCATAAGTACAGGATCGTAAATAAAACCTCAAACTAGTTTGTGGCCCCAAGAAATAAGACTGAATCAAGCTCTGGCTCAGGGGGGTCCCATATACCTCCCGGATGTGGATAGCGCGATAAATCAAGGAACAGGTATCAAGTACTCGGGGTCCTATGGGACACAAGTGGGCGTTCGGAAACCAAATATTTTCTATCACCCACCGATGCCTCTGCTTACTTCAATTTTAGTTGTTAAACAGGAATTAAAGTGAACGATAAGTAAAACTATGATCATCTCCAACATCAAACATGCGGCAAGGCTCCAACAACTGTGGCATTTGACGACACGCAACAGCACTTGAGCAAGCGACTAAGACGCGCAGGTCCAACTATCTACCAAACAACAGGTAATAGGGTGTGTCCAAGGCAATATAAGGCTGCAAGTAATATCAAGGGTACGGAAACTAGAGCATCGCAACACAGATAGCAATAGATCAACAGGAGGGAATAAATACTATAAAAGTAAGATAGGTAGAAAGGGGGAGATGCTCGCCTGAAAACATTGCCGAAGGTTCAACCGAAGATCGGGTCGACACTCGCATCAACTCAACGGCCTTATCCGCGAAGAACCAAAACACTAGAATAAACACCGGATGCAATATTTAATACAACGGCAGAAGTTCGGCATGATGCATGCATGGTGTATGGCATGGCAAGGTGCGATGCAATTAGGTCATATTAAGCGGAACCGGGGTCCCGACAGATAATTAAATGGTTCATGTTATTTATCTACCCCGCAATTAAATGTTGTCTTAACATGGCAAGATAAGTTACCGGTGCGCTACACAAATTTAAATGAGGCCAATATAAGGCTAGATTTGCCCGCATATGGGCCCCATATTTAATTATGCAGTGAATCGGCATAGTGCCCCCAAACCACAGACAAGGATGCATGCATGAACAATTTAATATGCGACAAGTTGTATTATATTATAAAATAGGGTTTCAGGAAGGGGTTCACACATTAGAGGGGTCTCGACGGTCTTGGTCCGGGGGTTCGGGGTCGGCCTCAGGGTTCGACAGGGGCTCAGGGTTCGACGGAATCGGTCTCGGACTCCGGGATCGGTCTTCGGATCTCAACATGGCCGGTCTTGGTGACGATCTTGTTCGATGGGGATCTTGGTTCAACATCGTCGCGGTCTCCGGGTCCGAGGGTTAGATCTTGGTGTCCGAGGGAAGTTCCTGTCGTATCCGTGCCGACGACCTTGGCGTTCAGGGGAGCTTCCGGTGTCCCGAGGAGAAGATCTTGGAGTCCGAGGGTTTCTCCGCGTCCGTGTTGCAGATCTTGTCGGTTCCCGGTCGGAGGCCTTCGGGGACGGGGTCTCGGCGAACTTGGCGCATTCGCAACGGCGATCTTGGCGTTTGGGTTCTCGACTTTGCATCCGGGATGAAGGTCTTGTCGCATGTGGAATCGTCGGGTCCGTGGAGTGGCCTTCGGGTACGGCGACGCATGTCGAAGATCTTGTCGGCAGCCTTGCCAACGGGAAGATCTTGTCGCACGGACTTTTATCGAATCATCTTCGGGAGATCTCGGCATGGGAACGATTCTCGTCGGGGTCATCCGGGTGGCATTCAACAATCTCACTCGGGCATCCCCTCTACACTGTCTCGCCATGTTTCCTCGACACATGACCACACATGCGCCCAACAACTGAACTTGGCCAGATGGTCACAACCATAGGTGGCTCAGACGTCATGCACGGGACAAGGGAGGGTCTATGCAGACAACTGCGACAGCGCACGAGGCGAAGACGGCAGCCAGGGAGGGCCCGCAGCGGCCTGCGGAGGAGGTTCGGCGGCGTACTGGCCACGTCGCGGGGCAACAGACGGCGACGGGCACAGGGGAGAGGCGGAGGCGGGCGGTGAGGATGGAGACCGGCGGCGGGCGGTGGAGCCTGTGGAGAGGCGGCCAGCGTCGGGGCTCGCGGGGCGGCGCTACTCGCAGCTGAGGCGGCGACGGACGGGAAGACGGGGCCCATGGAGGTCGGCCTCCGGAGGCGCGCCGAGGGAGAGGAGGCGGCCGCAGGCGTCGGCCGGCGAAGACGGAGGCCGTTCGCAGCGTGGGGGAACGCGAAGAGGGCGAGGGGGTCACCGGAGGGGGGGACGCGGCGGCGCGCGAGGCCCAGGAGAGGAGGCGACGGCGGGGATGGGAAGAGGAAGCCACGGCCGGGGGGAAGGCGACCGGCGCGCGAACGGAGGGAGGCCAGGCGAGGGAGGCTGTCGGGGAGGGAGAAGAAGGTGAGGGGCGGGCGGCTGGGGTCGCGTGAGGAAGAGGAAGATGGGGCAGCGCGTGGGGAGGTGGGGAAGCGGGCCCGGTGTCAGAGGGGAGTGGGGGGTACGGTGCGTGCGTGGTGTGTTGTGTGAGAGGCTGGATCGGGTCAGGGGAGGGGCTGACCAGGTGGGTGGGACCAGGGGGAAGAGAGAGGGAAAGAGAGAGGGAGTGGAGAAAGAGGTGGCCAAGTGGCAGCATCTGGTTGGGTGGGGGTTGGGATGAGGGTGAGGTGGCGAGAGATGATAGGCTGGGGTGAGGTGGCCAGAGGGGTGGGTAGATAGGTTGGTAGCTTTAGGATTTAGAGGGGCTGATTAGGTGGACCGTTTTATTTTCTGGGGTGGTCGTTCGGGTCATTCGGCCCGTTCGACTGCCCCACAAAAATAATTAAACATTTTATTTAATTAAAACGGGGCGTTTGCAATCTGTGTTTAGACAAAACAAAATATTCCGGAGACCCGGGTTTGAATTTGAAAACAAGACGGGGCGTTTTAGAAAACAAAACAAGCTTTGCGAAAATAGTTTTAGGCAAACAATGCATGATGATGACGATGCAATGCACAAATTCAACGCGATTTTCTAGTAGTGGTTTTGCGGGATGCCACAACGGTGCACATGATAGAGATCATATGCGGGAACCATATCATTCCACTAATAAACATGTGATGTTTGATAGCATCTTATATTGCTTGTTTGGCGTTTTATTAGCATAATAAGATGATCCCTCATTTAGATATCAAGATAAAAATGTGTTCTTCCTTAAGTATACACCGACAATGTTTCGTCGCTTCAAGGCATCACGTGATGATCAGGTGTACTTGAATCCACGAGCACATCTCGGGTGTAAGACAGTTACACACGCGAATACTAAGGTTCTTAATTGGCGGGCCTAGCATGTACAGACATGGCCTCGGAACACGGACCGAAAGGTTAAGCATGAGTCATATAGTAGATATGATGCCCATTTGATGCTCGCCTTTGAAGCTACACCGTCTCACGTGATGACTTGGTGTAGTGGATTTGGTTCATGTAATCACCAAAAAGACACGAGGGATGTCGTTTTTGAGTGGGAGTTCATTTCTAATTTGGATTAGTAGAACTCAATTTATCATAAATTAAATCAAAGTGAATTTGCATAATTTGTTGTAGTCATTGGCATTCGTTCACCACCTTATGCATAGTTGTAATTGAGATAATAGAACTATAGAATTATGGATATATATACTTTACGAACTGGTATCGTATTGTGTTGAGTGTCAATATAAAGTTTAAAGTCCTATTGCAAACTTTCAGCAAAATTCTATTTACTCCATGAAATTTAATAATTGGTGTTAAATCGAGAGTAACAATTCCAGTGTTAGTATCTTAAGTATCATGTTTGCCTCTATGATTCTTGATTGTTTTAATATCAAGTTTATCTAGGAGCTAAAAGAATTGTTTCAGAAACCATCATGTGTGGCAGATATAAAGATATCTGAAACAATGTTTGGTTGCAATATGATAGAGTATAATATATGTTCTCATATTGGATGAGAATTTGCAAAGGTTGGAGATGCTAGACATCCTAATCATCCAAAAAGGGTTTTGGAAAGTAATGTTATACTCATGATTCGCCTTTATAAGCTACAGTAGCTTGATCATGAAAGCCGTCATGATAAGGGTGAATAGAAGATGTATGTAAAGTGTTTACTACACTAAAACATTACTAAAGAATGGATTTTGAAAGAGTACCGATCATTTTGATGATGGTGATCTACTTCAAAGTGCAAGTCCAAAGGTATTATTATTTGAATATACACGCTTTGGACTATGTGTCATGTATATGGCGCCACTTTGGTGTTGATAGATTCTTGTAAAAAGGAAAAGGAAATGCTGAAATAGAATCTATAAAATATATTTGGCAGAAAAGAAAAGATTGGAAATGTCCAATTTAGGTATATATATGATATACATGTTATGGTTGTATTCTTTGCTTGTTAAACAATGTGGTTCTTGGGTATTGGATACCGAATTGGTTGGTATGAAATTTCATACGGAACGACGCAATTCATAAACCACAATGGCCTAAGTAACTAGCAAGAGAATATGTGATGATGTTCATCGAAAACAAACAAACTATTGTTTGTATTTCTCGTTGACATCAAGGCTTGACTTCAAGATTTGTTTTAATAATTTTTATTTGAATCAGGTATTATGAGAACAAAGGTTGTTCAAATAATTACCGTATTCCATATAAGATGCATGATTTACAAATCTAGTTGGAGAAATCACATCCATAAAACCTAATGCTAAAATGTCGCAAGACAAATGATTGAAAGATCACTTACGAAGTGACATCGCTATTTAAATTATATTGGAAAGAAAACTTGAAGAATCTCCATTTTCATGGATTTTTGGAGTCTTTTATTTGATCAAGTGACGCTTGTGAGACTTTCCTCGGGATAATTAAAACTTCGTTCAAAGGCCAAGGAAGAACGAACGACTAAAATATTGGAATTTATACATATCGATGTATGTAGTCCATTATGTGTAGTCGTAAGAGATGGGTTTCAACTTCATATACTTTCTCCGGAAATTTGAGTGAATATTCACTTAATGAGAAAGAAGTGTGAAATATTTGAAAATGTTCAAAGACTTTCAAGATGAAGTAAAAATCATTGTAACAAGAAAATAAATGGTTTATGATTTTATCATAAGGGATTTATTTGAGTTACAAGTGTAACAAGAAAATAAATGAATTATGATTTTGTCATAAAGGGATTTATTTGAGTTGCAAGTTTAGCAAAACACCTAGATTTACATCTCCCGAAACACCATAGGAGTATGGAGTGTTTGAGATTTGTAATGAAACCTTGTTTGACATGGTTGGATCAAAGGTGTTATTCATAAAACTGCCATTATGTTTTAAAATATTAAAGCTTTAGAGACTACCGCTTTTACACTAAAAAGAGCTCCATCTTGATCCGTTGAAATGACACCATGGAAGTTATGGTTTGGGGTAAAACCCAAGTTGTCATTTCTTAAATTTTGGTATGCTAAACATAAGTAAGATGTTTACAACCAAAGTCGGATGAGCATGTCTTTGTAGGTTATTTCGAATAACAATTGGTTATTCCTCCATAACACCGAGGACAAAAGGGTTTGTCGCTTGAAATGTAAAGTTTCTTGAAGAAGGAATTTTTCATAAATGTTAAGTGGGAGGACAATAGAAATTTGATAAGGTTAACGAACCTTAGCTAAATGTGCTGAGTTGCGCAGCGCCGGAAATGGTTCTGTAGGCTGCCATAATGCTCATAGCTTATGTGCCTCAAAGGTTGTGGTCACGGATATCTAAGTTCCTATTGAACCAAGTAGGTCGGTTAAACAATCAAATGCTAAGATTTGAGAGTAAATCATTATTGTTTGACAATGATGAACCAAATACATACAAAGAAGCGATGATGGGCCCTGACTCCGTCAAATGGCTTGAAGCCATAAAATCCGTGATAGTTCCATACACGAGAAATCAAGTTTTGAACTTGGAAGACCCTCGGAAAGGTGTAAAAACCTATCGGTCGTATTTGGATCTATAAAGAAACAGACATGGATGTTTCACATCTATGAAATAGTCGACATGTCGTAAAATATTTTATGACAATGTTCAAGGAGTTGACTATGACAAGATTTGATCTTTCATAGCGATATTTAGTCTGGACGGATTAAAGTAGCAACCACTACATATAATTTGGTATATGGTTGATGAATAAACAAAACAAAGTTCTTTTAATAGAATGGTTACCTAGGACGTGTACATGACATGATCCAAAGGGTTTTGTTAATTCAAAGGATGCTAAAAAGGGGCATGCAAACTTCAATTGTTGAAGTAAGCATCGCGGAGTTGGAATCTTCACCATAATGAAAAAGGAGTTTCTCATCAGGAGACAATGAAGATGCTTGCATTTGCAAGAAATTAAGTGGGAGCGCTAAGACATATTTCTAATACATTATGTGGAGGACATCTTGTTGATTAGAAATGATGTATCTTTTATTGACAAAGGTTAAGAATTTCATTTCGATGAAAGACTTAGGCAAAACCCGAATATTTAGCATGAATGTCTATAGTGGATAGACTGTGACGCTAATATGGTTGTGCCAAACGTACATATATGAGATATTGAAGGAGTTCAATATAGAAACGACTAGAAATGGTTCTTGTCGCATGGAAAGAAATTGAATCAAGATTCAAGTGCATCGACACTTGATAAGTGAAACAAGATTCAAGTGCTTTGACACTTGATGAGTGAAATCACGAGAATGTTTTGATCAATCATACCATGATATGTACACATCCAGATATGTCCTATGCTCTAAGTGTTATGAGCATATACCAGAATGAATCATAAAATGATCATTGGACGATAGTGAGGATATTCTTATGATCTTTTTGAAAGAACTAAGAATATATTTGTGTAGAGGTGACAAACAATTACAAATAGTTCATTGTAAAGCGTTACATTGATACTAGGTTTGTCACAAGATACAAATTAAGTTTATCTCAATTTAAACTATGAGTGTCACATATCTTTTTGTTTTGCCGTGTTTTTTGTGAAATGCTCACAACATTGTCACCCTTTGCCATGTGCCAGGTAGGAGGACACCCGTCAAAGAAGTAAGTGCACGACAACGCCGTGTTTTCCAATAGTGGCTTGTATACGAAACACTATATCCTAGCTAGACTTTGCAGGATCAGTTTGGTAATATGCTAGAATTTGAAGCACAGTAGTTGCTCTTTCTAATTCAAGAGTGTGTAACCAATGCAACTTTTTTGTCACTAGAATAACATCTACTTAATTTACTACTTCAATTAACATGACAGTAAAAAACTTGTAGTAGTATCTATAAGCATAAACTAAACCTTGGTTGAAAATGTAGTTCGCAAATAAATAAAGTGATTAGAAGAACTCGGTTTTGTCATTGCTAATGAGAAATTACACCCATGGTAAGTAATGCATGGCATCTACACACAAGGCTAACTTTAAGTAAAGCAAACGGTTATCAAAGCAGATTAGTAGTGCACATCCTTACTACAAGCTGAACAACACAAATTGAAAAGGTATCTAGTTGTGCTAATGGTTTGTACTAAAGAACCGGTCTTGTCAATTCTTAAGTTTGTTACAAAATGAGACACAATTTGGTAAATAACTCTTCTTTTTTCTTGCAACCTATCTTTGTACTTAACCTATTACTCACAATTGCAATGTAGATCTCCTTTTGCTCCCTCTCCACTCAATCCTTCTTCTCCACCTCTTCCCTGATGATCTTTGATCTTGATCTCTTCTTCGAGTCCATTTGGAGTTTAACCACAAGCTCAAGAAACATGAAGGCAGATATCTTGAAGTCTCACACCCATAGGCTCTTCTGTGAAGAACATAACTGATGACTAGGACTAGGGGTGGAAATAAAAATCGATGATTGAAAACCGTACCCGAAAAGATCAACACCGAAACCGATAATTTCGGTCAGAAAAATTGGTAATTAATTATGAAAAAACGAATTTACCTAGGCTAATTCGGTCTTAAGCTTTCTATAACCGAATAGACCGAGTGGACCGAATAAATATGCTATGGGCTAAGAGCTTTAAAATATCCAACCCATTCTCCACTCTAAGGCGCTGCCATTGCTACAATTTCTAGTCCCACGGATAGGTTGTAGTGCCCTATTCCACCCAACATCGCATCCAATTCCCCATTCACTACCTCTTAACCTAGCCGCCTCTTCTTTCTACAAAGAGGCCAGTGGAGGTGGTCTGGCAGTCGACTCTAGATGATATCTCCTTCCTCTCTCCATCCCATTGTCAGCCACCGTCTCCTCTCTCTTTTCTCCTCCCTTCTTACTCCTCTGCATCTTTGCTAATGGCAGACAAGACAGATGCTCCGACCTTCGATAGCGACTACAGTCTACAGGTGTTGCCTTCCAGTTCGATATGCGTCTAGCTGCACAGAGAGCATTGAGAGACAAACCCCTACTTCAATTTCTTGCTGCAGTTAATGATACCGGTCACTTCGGTTAAGCCCGAGACCAAACATATTAATGAGAGACCGAATTCCTCAGTCAGCTGTTTTCTAGAAGACCGATTGGTGAAACCGAATTTGTTAATAATCCGAAGAACCGAACCGAATGGTTCGGTGTAACCGAATGCCAGCCCTAACTAGGACTGCAGAAGTCAGTGATCCCAGACAACCCTCCACCCAACTCTGGCATAACTATAGTTTTCAAATTTATACTGAACAATTTTACTTGTGTATAGTTTATTTTAGTGGACATAAGATATCAATTAATAGTTTTACTATGCTAAACACAATTAGCTAAATAAGGTTCCACGGAATGCAAGATATAATGATACATGTTACAAGTTTTGATATGCATCTGTAAATGCACATGCACTAATATGGAACACTGAAACATATTTTGCATTAAAGTAATTATAGCTTGTCATTATATGTTTGATTGAGACACCGCTCATAAAACACTTTGCTAAAATATATACAAACATGACTTATAATGTTTCTTAAGTATATGTCGTAAGAAGTGTTATAGTGTATTTTCATACATTGAGTAACATATTAGTATTCTTAAATATCTTGTTATAGAGATGCAAGGTGTGTTCTTATAAATTGTCAAATATCTTCATAGGTTTTTCTTGTGTATGATATCGATTGTCTATCTTTGCCTCAGAGTGTAAAAGTAAATAGAATGTACTATATAAAATGTCACGGTAGAAAAATAAAGCTTGATGAAAACTTCACTGTGGCACATGCTAACCAATTCGTGGATCTTTGGGTAAAGCTATGAGAGGTGCACCTTACCGAAGGTATAGAACATGACATTGTATGGCAGCTCTCAGCAAATGGCCAATACTCACCATTTCTTCTTAGCTATAATGGTACATGAGCTACGAAGAGTGGGCAGGGTTATCTCTACTGAGGTGCACACGGCTATAATGTAGATGGGGTACACATGATACGGACTTTCCGGTCTTCGATCTCGTCAGCTAGCAAATGTCTATAAGAAGCTTCTGACAAGCAATAGATAAGATAACACTATCTCCCTATACGCACATCCACATGAAAAAACACATTTCCGATGATATGTCTAGATGGTTTTTACATACTCTATAGTACCGCTAAGCGGAACAGGGAGCAGTATAGAAACATCTCACCATTGATTTATTGAGTCTATTATAAGAAGAAACTCTTCTACGACTGATGTTTGCAAGTAAAATTGTTTTGTTGTACAATCATAGCATGTGTATACTGAACGTATGAACCCATTCACCAATAATTCACTACCGCACAACGGTTCTTTGACGTGTGGGCATATCCACACGACAAAGGCCATGCGAGGCTTTGCCGTGTATAAACACACGGCAAAAGCCACATGGCAACGTTTGCCACGACAACGGTTTTTTGCCGTGTGTCTTCGCAGCCGGAACACGACAAAGCCTTTGCCGTGTGTATCTTGTGTCTACACGGCAAAGAAAAGGTATTTGATGTTTCTGTCTATTTAACGGGGCCAGCGAGTCTTTGCCGTGGGGGAGCTTTGCCGTGTGCATTTATTCTTTGCCATGCCGATATCCTTTGTCGTGTGCCTTTCATTGACCGTGTGTTAGTTCTTTGTCGTGTGCCAGCCGGGGTGGAACACACGGCACAATTGCCCCCATTGTCGTGTGCTCGTGGTATATGCCACACGGCAAAGCTCCCGCATGCATGTGTCCCTAGCACATGCATGAAAGTGTGGTGTTATGTTGAAACATTCAAAACCTACTAGTCTCCGGGTGCTTAGCGCAAGTGTTAAGGTGAAATGTTAAATCCATCTTGTACTTATTATTGATAGTGTTACAAATACAGTCCCATTAACTTGATAAATACTTTGTAAACAAATTAAGTTTATCTTCAGTTTTTGTTTGAAAGCCTCATGCTCTATTGAACCGAATCCCTTAGATGTAAGTTAAGTTATATATACAACATCAAAACAATTCATAAAATATGTGTATTTTTATTGTTATAGTGTGCTTTAATACATTTTCCCATTTTAGTATCCTTAAATATCTTGGTTGAGAGTTAGATAGCGTTTGTTTGCAATAGCAATGAAATATCTCAACTTTTCCCCATATAGGGAACAAGTATAGGGTTTGAACGTCCAGGTGAGTCTTGTATTGAATATCCCTTTTCTTTGTAACCTCTTTAATTCAAAATATGCCCTCCTTGTTTCCTTGGTAAGTAATTTGTTAACATAATGTGATTCGTAGTTTGTACATGACTTAAATTACATAAAAGATAACATAAACATGACATTAGTTTTCTCTACAATGTTTATGCAGCTATATATCTGTTGTTGTTCGAACCATCTATCAAAACATAACACTTCAAAATTAAAACGTAATCAAGCCAAAACTTTAAAATTATAAAACAATTAAACCTAAACTTTGGTATTAAACCATAATTTAATCTAAACTTGTATTTATCGGAGTCGTCGGAGGAAACGAAGTAGTAGTCGAGCCACCCCTGGGAGTCGTCGGATTCCATCGACACCGGGCGTGACGAGGAGCCCACCTCCTCCTCTTCTTCTTGCGTGCGTGACGAGACCTTTATGGACGGGTGCGTGTTGGGGGGAGTGGGGGACGAGAGAATGGTAATGGCCAAGGTCCATTCAGTCGGGCCCGGACTGAAACTGCGATCTTCCAAAACACGCATCCGAGCAGGTATATTGTGTACGGGAATGAGCAGCGTTAATCTGTTCTGTTGGTTCAGTTTGATCTAATTCAACCAGTATTATTCCCCGCAAAAAGAAAAAGAAAAAGAATTCAACCAGTATGGATCGCTGAGTATCATTGGATGTCCTTGAATGGACGGCATATATGATATATCTACACTACTACCCGGTAGAGTAAAAGAGCTCTATGTCGTCTGTCTAAGAGTGTCCCTAGACAAAAAACACAGCAGTCTTGGAACGTTCACCCATGGTTTGTTGTCCATACAAGCTGACGGTTACTAGCTAAACACGTATACGTAGCATGCATGCACGCTGGGTTTACATCAGGAAAGCACAGTATCATGCATGGTTCTTATATACTATATCCAGAAACGCGAAAGTATCGTCAATCTTGCCATACTTGAGTGAGAAGGTCGTCAATCGCAAGAAAAAAAGTGCTTCGTTCTGATATATATAGTTCGCCTCATCGACAGAGAGTATTCATGCATTCACCCCATCAGAATCAGTCTCATACGTACTGCTTCGAGTCGTCAGAGTCAGTCTCACTAGACACATTTGACAAAGACAGGTGAGTCAGAGTGGGCGCAGAATTCGTTACCACCCATAATATAGACCAGGGTGGCATGCACCTAGGTCCAGCAGGACCTCGCCGCCCAACAGTTTCTCCTTGCACAGCTTCAGGGCCAGCTGGTCGTGCATAGTCCGTGCGTACGTAGACACCTCGATCGCCACATGAGCAGATGTTGCCAACGGTGCCCGGCCCTTACATCCAACTCACCTGTCTGACAATGTAAGCACCGGCCGCCCAGAGAACGGCATCTTCTTCCACTCGCCAAGGTAAGCAAATTTCGATGTGGCTGTAGTTCCACCACCAGTGGCCTGCCTAGTCACGGAAGGAGTGGCTCTGGATATCACCATGGCATGTCAAGAGGGTTTGGCGGCCTCAAGTTCCAAGCCTTCTCAACAAGTAGGACTTCTGCTCTCTGTTACCAGCTTGTATCTGCTCCATTTGTCGGCTCCTTCTGTTGGAGTAGTAGCATGTTCAGCAGTCAGGCCTGTGAGTTGTGTTTTCTCATGCTGAACATGAATGCCATGTGTGCCCTGTGTGCTTTCAGTTATATGAAAATACTTTATGCAGCGGTCTAAGGTGCGTGCAAAAAACGCTGGTTCGTTTTCGTGCCGTTTGCCGCTCAAGTTCAGGGAGCAACCATGTTGATTTCATAAACATGATACAAATAGAAATGAAAGTAACGTCTGGGGGCGGGGAGTTGGAGTTGCCCTTACATCAGCCAAAGTGGTGGCTCCCTTCCCTTCTCATTATTGCACCCCGCATATAAGTCCCGGTAAAAAACACGGCATGGGTTACCAACACCCAACCATTTGTCGCTACAAACCTAACAGAAACACCATTGCCTACTTGCCATCTGTACCCCCAACATGGCAGCAGAGCTAGCCCACAAAACTCCAGACACATTCAGAAAAGGACATTAAAAGACATTGGGGCTAGCAGTTATCATACTTGAAATCAATAATTTATCACTAATGTTTATCCTTCGCCCACCTATGAAACAGTAACATAGACCAGCAAGTCAATCTCTACCAATTAAATCTTGTTCTGTTATACTTGTCCTGCAAATGGATAGTTTCTATGCCACTAATAGTTCCTTCATCTGCTTATTAGTTTATATACACTTCATGTTGTTTGGATCCGTCTCATGCCTATATGATCATCCAAATCAATATGGTTGCTAATTAGAATACTTGATTCAGTTCACAGTCTGCATTCTGCAATTGATAAATTGATATTCCTATTGCACCTTTAAAACGGTAATATAGCATGCAACAAAACATGCTTTAAGTTTTACCTTCTGTTGCAGGAGTGTGCAGTCAGGGATAACCCATCACGCAATCCATGAATATGTTCCTTCGGAAATCTGCACGATTCTGTCAGGTGATAATAGTCCAATCTCAACCATTTAGCACAGAAGGAAAGGTACCAGAAAAAAGGCACCGTCGATACCAATACACAGGACATTTCCCTTAACAGAAAGGCTCAAATGTTCTTAACAAAGACAAACAAAAAAACAAGTGAATCCAACAAAGAGTAGCAAGAAAATACAGCAGCGAAGGCATCATCTAGGATGGCAACACAGAAAGAGACCCGGACATTGTGTCAAAATTCAAAAGATGCTACTCCGAGGTGAAATACTGTTGAAAGGGCATGTATGCCCCCATGTGTGGTTTTGGTAATTAATGACAATCTCTATGGACTAATGTGTAAATTGAGTTTCACTTGTAGGTTTGTCCATTGGCATCGCTTGGGCCATGTGTTGGTCTCAAGGTTGGAAGATGAAGAAATGTCCAAGGGCTTTGTGCCCATTGGAATCATGAAGAAAGAAGGAGCTTGAAGGTCGATCAAGGCATGTGCAAAGAGTTGCATCAAGATGGATCAACCTCAAGTAAGGATGAAGAAGGACGAGCTCAAGATGCGCCATCTCTAGAAGATCTCATGCTTGAAGCTTGCCATCCTCGTGCTCATGGAATGATGAAGACAAGTTCAAAGAAGAGGTTTCCCCATGGAATATGGGGGAGCATTTTGCAAGTCTTCATCAAGCAAGAGCGAGCAAGAGCAAACAAGAAAGGTGTTCCCACTATAGAAGAACAAGACGGTCTACATCAAGTTCAAGTGGGACGCTCAAGGCAAAGGTATGTTGATAGGGCTTCTCTTTTGCCGGTCTCGTGTTGTTAGTTGGGAGACCGGGTTTAGGATAGATAGCCGTACTATCAAGAGGGGCTCTCAAGCGGGTGTCTCGTTTGCATCGTTCGGAGAGAGCTCAAACCTTTGCATTCATTGCATCATCTTTCTTGGTTGTTATTTGGTTCTTGTCCATGAGAGGATCTAGAGCTTGTGGCCATCATCATAACAAGCTCTAGTTCATCATCTAAGGATTTCACTTGCATATCTTATTGCGGTTTTTGATCTTGCGAGTTTTCCGGCTCCACACCTTGGGGGATACTTCACATATATATTTATGATATTTTCTCCCAAGGTGATACCCAATATTTCGACTTTTTGTTGGATTCTATTCGTCGTTATCTTTCCAACAAAATTGGTTTCATCCTGTTTGGAGTTCGGATGCAAAAGTTATTGCGTTTCTGGTTTTCTGGTTTCTGGAATTTCCCTGACCGGAAGTTCCGGCTTCCCACCGGAAGTTCCTCTAGGGCATCTTTGCCGCCGAAAGTTCCGGTGGAAGTTCCGGGTCTTCTTCCGCTCACGCTCAGTAACCTTCTGTTTTGAAGCGTTCTATTTGCCGGAACTTTGTCGGAACTTGCCCGGAAGTTCACCGGAACTTCCGGTCTGTTTTGACCGGAACTTCCGGTTGCGCTTCTGGAGCGGGCGTCAACGGGTCTGATGACCGTTGGAGCCAGGCTGGGCGGAACTTCCGCCCCAGAGCCGGAAGTTCCGGCCATGATTCGTTTTTTCAGTTTCTCGCTCCGCAGTTTTCGTCCGTTGGCTGGGTGCCACCGGAAGTTCCGGCCAGGTGTCGCGAATGCCCATAACGGGCAGATCTAGGAGTCCTTTAAAAGGGGCTCCTCTTCCCCTTCGTGGGCACTAGCTTTTCTTCTTGGTTCTTGGCTTTCTCTCTCTCCTCCATTGTCAACCTTGAAGAAGCTTTCCCTCTCCCTTTCCCCTCCTATGATTATTGCATCTTTTTGAGGGATTTGAGAGAGAAGATCTAGATCTACAATCCCCCCAAGTCAAATCCCTTCTTTGTGAAGGAATCATTGGGATCTAGATCTTGGAGAGTTTTGTGTTCTCCTCTTGTGTTCTTCCTCCCTTATTCCCCCAATAGCTTTTGTAGCTTTGTTGGAATTTGGGAGAGAAGGACTTGCCCTTGCATTTGGTGCATAGGTTTGAGTTCTACTCTTGTGTTCTTCCTCCCTTATTCCCCCAATAGCTTTTGTAGCTTTGTTGGAATTTGGGGGAGAAGGACTTGCCCTTGCATTTGGTGCATAGGTTTGAGTTCTCCTCGGAGATTCGGCGAGTTCAAGCTTGTGAGCTTGTTTCTCTTGGGTTCCTTGGAACCCTAGACGGTTGTGTGGTTGGATTGTTGACCTTTTGTGGTCTTGTTGACCTTTTGTGGCATTTTTGGCCTTTTGTGGCATTGTTGGCCTTTTGTGGCTTTGTTGTTGGGAGCCTCCAATTGAGTTGTGGAGTTAGCCCCAATCTTGTACGGGTTCGGTGACCGCCCTCAAGCGTCCCATAGTGGAGCAAGTGCCCGCCTTTTGTGGTGCGCACTTGGGAGAATAGGGTGAGCCTTTTGTGGCGTCGGTGAGTTACGTGCTTCCGCATCCGGGGTGAGGCCTTGTGTGGCGTTGGGTGAGCATCGAGCCACCACACCTCGAGGTGAGCCATTTGTGGCGTTCGGAGAGCATTTTTTGGAAGTGAACTTCGGGAAACAAATCTTCGTCTCCGCGTCCATCGGTTATCTCTCAACCGAACCCTTTACTTATGCTCTTTACATTGTGATAGCCATCGTGCTTGAAGTATTTATACCTTGCTATCACCTTGTTGCTTGTATTGCTTAGCATAGGTTGTTTGGTGCACCTAGGTTAACTTAGTGGCTAGGTTTTGTGCTCAATAAATTAAACGTTAGTTTTATTCCGCATTTACTTGAGCCTAAACCGTAATAATTTTAAAAGCCTATTCACCCCCCCCCCCCCCCCCCCCTCTAGGCGACTTCCTTTGTACTTTCAACTGTAGATGCATCTTACAAAAGCACAAGCGCAGATGTGAGGAGCTGACAAGAAAGATGAAGATTGGACTGTGAAAGAGAGCTATCGTGAAGGAAACAAAGTCCTAAAGAGTCCTAATCAGATTTGTCAGGAAATTGTACAGATAGCTAACCCAGAAACATCATCCACAGAAAGACTGAAAATTGTACTGATGAACACCAAGGAATGCGATGAAAAGGTAAGTGGGATCAAAAGAGTACAACAACAGCTTTGTGTTTCAGATGAGACGACCAGGGCTTGACACTGCATGAGGCTTAATCCACATTTCTGGAAGAAAAATTCCAGAATAATAATGCCAATCCTTCCATTTTATTGCTTCAGTGGTTTGATCATATCAATGAAGTTATAAGATCTGCTTGATAATTCGTAGCATAAGTTACCTCAGGAAAGCATCATTCTGTATTGTTGTTTTGGCTTGATTAATAAACAAATCAGAATGTTGCAGTTAAAGTGATGTGCTTGGAAAGTTTTTTTTTCGCTGTCCATGAGTTGTCCATAAATGGGAACATGTTACGCATTGGTTTTGGTGCTAGGCTTTCCACTACAATGTTTTCTTGATGTGATTCTTATAAGAAGTCAGAGAAAAACCATGTACAACACTAAACAAATGTCCAAAACACAGCCATAGTCGAACTTCAGAAAACCACTAGTGTCTCAACAGTCAGTAAGCTAAATAGTAGTTGTTTCCTGGCTGAAGATGTGAATAACTGGTAAAACTTATGATGGTTAGTACTGGCTGTTTTGTTGTTGTATAAAAGTATAATATATAGAATATAAACTTGAGAGATGGCAAATTTCCTTTTGAGAATGAGAAGTTCCTAGTCATGTAGTCAGATAACGTGTCACAGTGCTTTGACAATCTAGTTTGTACTGCACAGATTATAGAAAGCAAAGTAAATAAAGGTCACAGACAATAACAATCCTGTTATTCTTACCATTTTCCAACTTTATTAGTAACAATCATCCAAATTAATTAATTAGTAATAATCCTTTAATCCATACCCTTGTTTAACTTCAAAAAGGCAGTGAAGACTACATATTATTGTTGGAGCCGATCGACGTGGCCCTTAACAACTAATGATAAAACCAAGTTATTCTACTAATTCAGATAGATGGAAGTTTAGAAATCATTGGTCGATATACACAGATAACTTGTAATTCCTAAAAACATCCATCGTCTTGATTTATATTCTATAAATGAGTAAAAACTAAGCAGCCTTACATCCATAATTAAGCATAGCAAAAACATCAGTTTAAAACATAAAGAATATAGAGAGTGAAAACTAATCTGATATGAATTTCCTTTTACTTAGTCAAGCAGCTTCAATTCGACGGTTCGCCTTGTTGCATACCAAAGAAGGCGGCCACGGCATGATGTATGGATAGGACCTCTCGATTTCGTACTGATATAAAGAAAAGATCTTTTTCATCTCTTCAGTTTCCAGGCATAAGGAGAAGAAGCAGCAGAGAGGAACAATGTCAGGCTGCTCGATGGCCATCAAGTGTAAGTGCGCAGAGCCACGGTTAACCGCCACAAGCTTCAGCACGGGGAGGTCTTCCAATTCATTCTCCTTGTCCAGCATCCACTTGTCGACACGGTCATCGTCAGCTCTCCAGACCCAAACAGCAATGGTGGCCTCCTCATCAATCGCACAAACCACGCAGAGCTTCTCGTCCTTGGTATCGCCGACCACGAAAGGCTTTTGCCCGTAAATGAACGGCGGCAGATCCATGGAAGAGAACTGCAGCGTGGCGGTGTCGAGCACGATCATGAAGTGGTAGCTTGTCCAGTAGATGCGCCCATTGACCAGCTTACCACGCGTAGGCGGGAGGAAGTCCTTGTCGTCGTCGGGATGGTCCTTGTTGATGGTGGCAGCCTCGACCCACGGGAAAACCTGCCACTCCCGAGTGTGTGAGGAGTAGACAACAGGACGCAACTGCAAGCCGTCCTCGTGGACAGAGACGAGGCGGAACGACGACGACGACGACGACCCATGGCGTTCCTCGGGAGAGGACGACATAATAATGTGGTAATCGCGGACGGCGTGCGGCGGCATGGGGATTGGATGCAGCACCCCGGCGAGAGGGTTGTAGGCTACGGACAACCTGGTTGTCCAGTTGTGGAGAAGAAGATACCCGTCGTGGCAGTGGTTGATGTGCCAGAAGCCCTGGTCGTCGGGGAGGCGGGTGAGGAAGAAATCGGAGCCGCGTAATACGGCCCCGTAGTCCGGATCGGCGCGGCCGCGGAGTGGGGCGAAGGAAGGAACGTCCCCGTCGCGGCCTTTGAGGAAAAGGCCGATGAGTGGCGGCGGGTGGAGCGCACCGAACCTGGGGCGGAAGGTGGGGAACGACCGGACGGCGTGGAGGAAGTAGCGGCAGGCGAAAGCGGCCCGGACTAGGGACGGAAGTGAGGGGAGGCGGACCAAGATCTCCAGGAGGAGGTCGTCGCCGATGGTGAATATTGTGGTGGGGGCGGGTGGGGGAGATTCCGCCGGCGGCGGCGTCGGCGCCGGCGGCAATTGGCAGGCCATGATTCGAGTCAGATCAGATCACAGAGGATTTCACCCCTACGGCAGATTCTTCTTTTTCTTTAGTGGAGATGGAGATTTTCAAGGTACAGACTACAGAGAAAGAGATAGTAATATAAATTCACTCGCAGGCAACGAGCTCACCCCATAGAGCAGATGGGCCAGTGAACGCGGATTTTCTAAAGTTAATGTTACCTAGCAGAGTGCCACGTCAGCATTGATGTCAGCATGACGTCACCCGCGGGCTGATAAAATATTTAAATTTTATGAAACAAAACTGAGACTTGACTGAAACTTATGGAACATTTTTTACTGTTTACAGACTGTTTCACAAATATTTTAATATTTCAGTCAAGTTTTATTTTGGTTTCAATCATGTTTCAGTTAGTGACGTCAGCATGACATAATCTATGTGTTCACCAAAAAAAGTCTGACCGGCGCACTAATCTCAAAGCAAAACTGGACGGCTGATGGGACTCTGGTAGGTAACGTTAACTTGTAAAAAAAAGTTTTCATGGTCTAGTCTGTTAAGTAGTACTCCCTATGCCTATGTCTAGAAACAAGTGACTTGTATTTATTTAAATTCATATGTACACTTCTATAACTATATCTATATTTATATATATATATATAATAATAAATGAAGGAGCATTTCTTGTCGTTCCTATATTTTTCGGACCAAATTACCTCGCACCAAACCATATATTACCACCAACGCCACCAATAAGTAAAATAACTATTTAATTTTTCTAATATTTTTTCCGTCGCACTTGATCCGTGTTTCCAAACGTAATTGAGGGCACCTACGGTTTCGATATGCCCTTCGTCCGTTGCCGCACAATTGTTTTTGAGCATGCCTTACCCATGCAAGAAAACGGTGACCACAAAAAGGATAGGAACAGTTGAAAATATATACATAATAATATCCAGTGGCGGACCCAGGAATGGACAAAGGAGGGGGCTAACTTATGACATGTCTAAATTTTTGGTAGATAATAAAAAAAGTACGATAAAATAGTTCATAATAAATTACACAAAGGATAGTGGTCTCCAAATAACTCTTAAAATAATGAAAGAACATGGTCAAATGGATTCTCGCAAGATAAATACCAAGAAAAGGTCTGATCCACCACACTATATCATCATCAGTCCTGATCATCATGAACACTTGAGAGTTGAGATTTCATAAGCACCGTAGGCACCTGCATATAAAGTAGTATATATATTATAAATGGATATGAAAGATTACATGAAGGGTAAAGTACTAACAATAGAACGTACCACTAAGATCTAACAATGGGTTTTGGCAATTGACATTTGCGGTTCTTGTAACCTTGAAATGTCTTCAAAATGACACCATCTTCAACACTAGCAAACATTTCCCTCTCTATATAGCACACCATGCTATCATTCATCCATTCATCATTCATTTTATTTCTCAACTCATTCTTGATGATATTCATAGCAGAGAAAGCTCTTTCAACTGTTGTCGTTGCCACGGGCAAAATCAAAGCAAGTTCAATCAGACGATACACCAACGGGTAGCATGTGTGCCTATCACTTTGAACCATCTTCACCGCAAGATTTCCAAGATCATTACAACTTGAGAAATCTTCATCACTTCTCACATCAATAATGAAGGTTTCAAGTTGTGTTTTCAGAACTACACAATCATATTCGGAGAAGTCTAAAGCATATATCTTAGCAAGCTCAAGTAGTTTTTCTTGATCAAAGTTAGCAAAAGAATTCTTTGGATCAAGGCAAGCAATACATCTCAACAATTGTGTCGATCTTTCAGCAAACCGATTGTTCAACTCAACTAGAATTTGATCAATCACAACAATAAAGATATTATGATGAAAATGATGATAGTAGCTTACTAATTTTGCTCCACGGCCTCTTGAGCGACCCCTGATTGGTATTGTATCTTCCATATTTGGCACAAGTATGTTTCTTTTAGCACAAAAGGCCTTTGCTTCATCAAAAAGCTCATCCCAACCATTCTCCCTCATGTCATTCATATTCTTCAACACAGCCCCAATCAACCCTATAGCACGAACAATATTTTGATTCTTCCTTTGCAAACACTGTGACAATTCTTGACTTTTCCCAAGAACTCTGATCATAAGATGCAAGACAAGTATAAATTCAAAGTTCTCCATTCTTTCTATCAAACCTGATGCTTTAGTTCTTTGCTCACTCTCTCCATCATCACAAATGTTCTCCAATACCTCCAATACAGAGGTCCACATTAGTTGAAGACGAACCAAGGTCTTATGATGTGTGCCCCACCTTGTATCACCGGGTCTTGCAAGACTAGTTTCTTGGTTTTTTCCTCTTCCTGGAAATATTTCACCACTTTCCAATTGGGCTACAAGCTTGTCATGGTGATCTTGGAGAAGCTGATCACTCCTCTTACAAGAAGCACTAACAGTAGTGACAATCGAGGTGGTATAGTTAAAGAAATCCTCAACAGATGAGCAACACTTAGCAACAGAAACAACCACTAACTGCAACTGGTGAGCAAAACAGTGGATGTAGAAAGCATATGGATTTTCATCCATTATGCGTCTTTGCAAACCATGGAACTGACCTCTCATGTTGGATGCTCCATCATATCCTTGCCCTCGCAATCTAGAAATAGATAAACCATGCTTTATAAACATAGCATCCAATGCTTTTTTAAGTGAGGCCGATGAAGTATCAGAAACATGTTTCACTCCAAGAAATCTCTCAATTACATGGCCTTGTCCATTGACATACCTGCAATATAAATATTTTTATTAATTAACAAATAACACTTACTAACATAAGACTTTAAAATATTAATAATGAAAATGTATAAACCTTAAAATCACGGCCATTTGCTCTTTTATTGATTTATCACGAGATTCATCAACAAGTACTGCGAAAAGACGCCCTCCCAACTCAGATAAAATAACCTTTCTTGTCTCATGTGCGCAAGCCTTCACCAAGTCTTTCTGTATTTTGGGGGCGGTCATTTGACAATTGCCAGGAGCATTTTCACCAAGCACACTTGAAGCTTGGGGATCCTTCTGTTTATACCACCCCACCATCTCCAAAAAATTCCCCTTATTGATCGAGCTCGAGGACTCATCATGTCCACGAAAAGCAAGAGCTTGCAAAAGGAGAAATCTTACAATACCTAAAATGATAATCATGCGAGCTTGATATAACTTCTCCTTCTCTGTGCCTTTCTCGGACCATACATGTGCCACACTTTGTCTTTGATTTTTGAAAGCAAGTGCGTGTTTCCTAGCCTTGTTGTGAATACTATCAACCTTGCCAACATGAGCATTGAAAGTTTCTAAGCCATTTCTCCAATTAACAAAACCTTTTTTGGTGAATGTATCATTCCCATAGTTTCCTATCCTTGGTGGCTTAAAGAGATAACAATAAAAGCAAAAGGCCGCATCTTTCTCCACAGAATACTCTAACCAATCAAACCTCTTATACCAAGATTCAATAAATGACCTCATTTGACCTGATTGGAGTTTTTGTGGAAACTTATGCCCTGTTGGTTGACATGGACCCATAGTCAAATATGCTCTCCTAGCTTCATCTCTAATGTTGGGATCAAAATCTTCAATTGGCTTCCGAAGCCCCGGATCAGCAACTATGTCATCCATATCAAGCTCAATTCGTGCTCTTTTATGCTCGACATTGCCACCTTCACCTTGAGGTACTAAAGCTCTACTACTGCCCGGGGCATCTTGTCCTCGAATGACGAATCTGTCCATCTATAACCTCGTAAATTTCAAGTGATTTGAACAAAAATTAGTTAGCCTCTAGCAATAGTTGAACATTTGACATATATATATTAACAAAAGTTAACAGATGACATATAAATCGAGATTCTCAAGTACCAATTTCTATAAAAATTACATACTGAAGGCAAAAAGAATAATAGTTCAGATCGAATTCGAGAGGATTACCTGCAGCTGCGGACAAAATCCTGGGCGCCTGGGCAGTTCGCCGGTTACTGACTTCCTGTGGTCAGTCGTTGCGCTCGTTGGCGTGGAGCTTGATGCCGGAGGCAGGAGGGAGCGGCCGGACCGCCGGAGCACCGCCAGGCGCCAGCGCCAAGAGCAGTGTAGGCAGGGGCGCTGGGGAGAAAGAGGCGAAGGCGGCGTCACCGCGTCAGTCTATCCCAGGCAGTGCACGCGTGATCGATGCGGCGTTGATCGATGGTGCATCCAATGCTTTTTTAAGGCGGCGTGATCGATGCGGCGGTTCCAGTTTTCTAGATCGATCAGGAAGGCGGGCGGGCGACGCTTGCGTTGGGTGCCGGGATCGATCAGCCTAGTGCACGCGCTCGCTCACGTCTGAAATATCATGTTTGTTGTTGGGCTGCAGTCGGAAGGGGGCTGGACTGAAACGGGAATCAGACTTTTAGATAAAATAAAGCATATCTGCTCCCTGCCTAACTTGGGCTCGACCCGGGCTACAGCCCGTCTAGCACGGGCCCTGAGTCAGATGTGCTAGACGGGCTGTAGCCCGGGTCGAGCCCAAGTTAGGCAGGGAGCAGATATGCTTTATTTTATCTAAAAGTCTGATTCCCGTTTCAGTCCAGCCCCCTTCCGACTGCAGCCCAACAACAAACATGATATTTCAGACGTGAGCGAGCGCGTGCACTAGGCTGATCGATCCCGGCACCCAACGCAAGCGTCGCCCGCCCGCCTTCCTGATCGATCTAGAAAACTGGAACCGCCGCATCGATCACGCCGCCTTAAAAAAGCATTGGATGCACCATCGATCAACGCCGCATCGATCACGCGTGCACTGCCTGGGATAGACTGACGCGGTGACGCCGCCTTCGCCTCTTTCTCCCCAGCGCCCCTGCCTACACTGCTCTTGGCGCTGGCGCCTGGCGGTGCTCCGGCGGTCCGGCCGCTCCCTCCTGCCTCCGGCATCAAGCTCCACGCCAACGAGCGCAACGACTGACCACAGGAAGTCAGTAACCGGCGAACTGCCCAGGCGCCCAGGATTTTGTCCGCAGCTGCAGGTAATCCTCTCGAATTCGATCTGAACTATTATTCTTTTTGCCTTCAGTATGTAATTTTTATAGAAATTGGTACTTGAGAATCTCGATTTATATGTCATCTGTTAACTTTTGTTAATATATATATGTCAAATGTTCAACTATTGCTAGAGGCTAACTAATTTTTGTTCAAATCACTTGAAATTTACGAGGTTATAGATGGACAGATTCGTCATTCGAGGACAAGATGCCCCGGGCAGTAGTAGAGCTTTAGTACCTCAAGGTGAAGGTGGCAATGTCGAGCATAAAAGAGCACGAATTGAGCTTGATATGGATGACATAGTTGCTGATCCGGGGCTTCGGAAGCCAATTGAAGATTTTGATCCCAACATT
Source organism: Avena sativa (assembly GCA_916181665.1). Lineage (NCBI taxonomy): Eukaryota > Viridiplantae > Streptophyta > Magnoliopsida > Poales > Poaceae > Avena > Avena sativa. The sequence continues at coordinate 403,142,577 of OV702280.1, forward strand.
AGAGATGAAGCTAGGAGAGCATATTTGACTATGGGTCCATGTCAACCAACAGGGCATAAGTTTCCACAAAAACTCCAATCAGGTCAAATGAGGTCATTTATTGAATCTTGGTATAAGAGGTTTGATTGGTTAGAGTATTCTGTGGAGAAAGATGCGGCCTTTTGCTTTTATTGTTATCTCTTTAAGCCACCAAGGATAGGAAACTATGGGAATGATACATTCACCAAAAAAGGTTTTGTTAATTGGAGAAATGGCTTAGAAACTTTCAATGCTCATGTTGGCAAGGTTGATAGTATTCACAACAAGGCTAGGAAACACGCACTTGCTTTCAAAAATCAAAGACAAAGTGTGGCACATGTATGGTCCGAGAAAGGCACAGAGAAGGAGAAGTTATATCAAGCTCGCATGATTATCATTTTAGGTATTGTAAGATTTCTCCTTTTGCAAGCTCTTGCTTTTCGTGGACATGATGAGTCCTCGAGCTCGATCAATAAGGGGAATTTTTTGGAGATGGTGGGGTGGTATAAACAGAAGGATCCCCAAGCTTCAAGTGTGCTTGGTGAAAATGCTCCTGGCAATTGTCAAATGACCGCCCCCAAAATACAGAAAGACTTGGTGAAGGCTTGCGCACATGAGACAAGAAAGGTTATTTTATCTGAGTTGGGAGGGCGTCTTTTCGCAGTACTTGTTGATGAATCTCGTGATAAATCAATAAAAGAGCAAATGGCCGTGATTTTAAGGTTTATACATTTTCATTATTAATATTTTAAAGTCTTATGTTAGTAAGTGTTATTTGTTAATTAATAAAAATATTTATATTGCAGGTATGTCAATGGACAAGGCCATGTAATTGAGAGATTTCTTGGAGTGAAACATGTTTCTGATACTTCATCGGCCTCACTTAAAAAAGCATTGGATGCTATGTTTATAAAGCATGGTTTATCTATTTCTAGATTGCGAGGGCAAGGATATGATGGAGCATCCAACATGAGAGGTCAGTTCCATGGTTTGCAAAGACGCATAATGGATGAAAATCCATATGCTTTCTACATCCACTGTTTTGCTCACCAGTTGCAGTTAGTGGTTGTTTCTGTTGCTAAGTGTTGCTCATCTGTTGAGGATTTCTTTAACTATACCACCTCGATTGTCACTACTGTTAGTGCTTCTTGTAAGAGGAGTGATCAGCTTCTCCAAGATCACCATGACAAGCTTGTAGCCCAATTGGAAAGTGGTGAAATATTTCCAGGAAGAGGAAAAAACCAAGAAACTAGTCTTGCAAGACCCGGTGATACAAGGTGGGGCACACATCATAAGACCTTGGTTCGTCTTCAACTAATGTGGACCTCTGTATTGGAGGTATTGGAGAACATTTGTGATGATGGAGAGAGTGAGCAAAGAACTAAAGCATCAGGTTTGATAGAAAGAATGGAGAACTTTGAATTTATACTTGTCTTGCATCTTATGATCAGAGTTCTTGGGAAAAGTCAAGAATTGTCACAGTGTTTGCAAAGGAAGAATCAAAATATTGTTCGTGCTATAGGGTTGATTGGGGCTGTGTTGAAGAATATGAATGACATGAGGGAGAATGGTTGGGATGAGCTTTTTGATGAAGCAAAGGCCTTTTGTGCTAAAAGAAACATACTTGTGCCAAATATGGAAGATACAATACCAATCAGGGGTCGCTCAAGAGGCCGTGGAGCAAAATTAGTAAGCTACTATCATCATTTTCATCATAATATCTTTATTGTTGTGATTGATCAAATTCTAGTTGAGTTGAACAATCGGTTTGCTGAAAGATCGACACAATTGTTGAGATGTATTGCTTGCCTTGATCCAAAGAATTCTTTTGCTAACTTTGATCAAGAAAAACTACTTGAGCTTGCTAAGATATATGCTTTAGACTTCTCCGAATATGATTGTGTAGTTCTGAAAACACAACTTGAAACCTTCATTATTGATGTGAGAAGTGATGAAGATTTCTCAAGTTGTAATGATCTTGGAAATCTTGCGGTGAAGATGGTTCAAAGTGATAGGCACACATGCTACCCGTTGGTGTATCGTCTGATTGAACTTGCTTTGATTTTGCCCGTGGCAACGGCAACGGTTGAAAGAGCTTTCTCTGCTATGAATATCATCAAGAATGAGTTGAGAAATAAAATGAATGATGAATGGATGAATGATAGCATGGTGTGCTATATAGAGAGGGAAATGTTTGCTAGTGTTGAAGATGGTGTCATTTTGAAGACATTTCAAGGTTACAAGAACCGCAAATGTCAATTGCCAAAACCCATTGTTAGATCTTAGTGGTACGTTCTATTGTTAGTACTTTACCCTTCATGTAATCTTTCATATCCATTTATAATATATATACTACTTTATATGCAGGTGCCTACGGTGCTTATGAAATCTCAACTCTCAAGTGTTCATGATGATCAGGACTGATGATGATATAGTGTGGTGGATCAGACCTTTTCTTGGTATTTATCTTGCGAGAATCCATTTGACCATGTTCTTTCATTATTTTAAGAGTTATTTGGAGACCACTATCCTTTGTGTAATTTATTATGAACTATTTTATCGTACTTTTTTTATTATCTACCAAAAATTTAGACATGTCATAAGTTAGCCCCCTCCTTTGTCCATTCCTGGGTCCGCCACTGATCTCCACCAGGAGCTCCGTGGGGATGTACACCATCGATCGCAACTGCTTGCGGATCGATCTCACGAGGTGCTTTAGTTAGTTCCCTTGCTTTAGTCAATATGTAAGATTTCTCCCTTGCTTTAGTTAGTTCCCTGAAATTGTATGAAAGAATTTCATGCAAACAAAAGGTGCAACCACAAAAAGATATTATATATCGGTCAGAGAGAAAAAGATCGACCGTGGTTGATCGCAAAGACAGATAAAGGCACCACACTCAGGCTTGATAACACCATTACAACGGGTATATATAATCTGAAGAGAGTTTAATTTTCCCCGTATGGAAAAAATGGTTGGTATAAACAGCACTAGACTAGACTCCGGCATTGCCACATAGTAATTGGTGGGATCATGCTCATGCTTGTACTTGAGTAGTGGTTGGTCTTGTTCCCCAGCAGCAGGTAGGCCGCCGACAATTAGGACATAGTCGCCGTGGAAGAAGTTTGGGCGCGCCAGATGTAATGACAAAGGCGTGGAATAAGAAAGACGTATGCTGTATTGATGGATCCAGGTCTGCTGCTTCTGCCCCTTCTTCTCCAGGATCCACAGCTATAATAACCATAGCAGATATTTATTAAAAGTAAATTTGTGGCCACGACGGATAGAATTATTAGTGAATTGTATATATAAAAGTACCTCGAGGCTCCCATGCCCATAGTGGAACACGATTCTCTCCGATCTCTCGACGACCCAGTACGTCGTCGCCCCGTTTACGGTGACGATGCCTGCGTCCCGTCTGCACCTCTCGCCGCCGGCCGGAACTTCCCTCCAGGACGCAACCTCCCCCAGGGTGAACACGTACGTGGAGCGTGTCCCTGGTCTTGAAGAAGCAGGGGGGACGTGCACCACCTTGTACTGCCCCCTCTCGTGGTGGTACCCGAAGCTGTAGGCCTCGTGCCAACTCCTGCCGCCGGAGCAGCGCGTGTTCTGGCGCCTGAACACGCCCTTGATCCGCGGGAGCGCGAGGGCGTCGCCGGTGGCCGGGTTGGCGAGGGTGATGGCGCCGCCCGTCGGGCTTGGTGTCGTCGCACGGGCAGAGCACGCCGTTGCAGGCGCCCATTCACCATCTCCACGCCGCCCCCTTCCCAAGTGGCTTGTTCCCCGGTGAAGAGGGTGGTGGCCGGAGCTCGAGCGCACCCATCGGTAGCGAAGGAGGCGGAGGACTGGATCTCGTTTGTGGAATTAGATCTAGGGTCCTCTATGCAAAATCCAGAGGCTTGTGTGTTATTTCTGTTTTTTTTTGAAGGGCCCCTTTATAATTGTACCTCCACCGCTTTGACTTAATGGAAGCATTCTAGGTCTTTCGGGACCGCCCTCGGTTCAAAAAAAAAAAAAAAAACCACCTCCATGTGCGCGTAACGGACGAAGGTGGCCACGTCGCGGGGCCACAGCACACGGGCCGCGCCGGTCTTTGACCTGAGGTCGTCGAGGACGTAATTGGGCGTTCTCCGTGGTGACGACGAGCGGCGCGGGGTGGCGGCGCTGCTGCAGCTGCTTCATCCCCGTCGTCGTGCGCTGGTGGATGAGGTCGCGCCAGGACCGGCACACGAGGCGCGGCCGCCGCCGCGTGCTGCGTGGGAGGCGCTGCAAGATGTCCACCAGCAGATCCGTGGGGATGTACACCATCGTTGTCGCCAGTCGCCACTGCTTGCGGCTCTGTGATCGATCGAGATCGATGTCAGGCGTTTCCTCGTTGGATGCTGCGTACTATGCCGGAGGTGTCTGTATGGATTTTTTTCTGCCTTTGATGATCTTTGATGATTGATGATTGCGTCTCTACTAGTGCTAGTTGGCTCAATCCGCTCCGTAATTACGGAACGAAGCAAAACGGCAATGCAAACTGTCAAAACAATAATGATCCGCCAAAAATCGATCATTAATTGTTGGTCACTGACATGGCAAGTTGTGGGACCCAATGTCAGCCTCTAGTTGTGTTCTTTTTGCCAAAAAAAAAGCTACTCCAAATCATATTTTCTTTCCCCACACTCTAAAAATAAAAGCGAAATCGCACCTGGGCCATCACGGAGATGAAGCCTAACTCGGCTCCTGGTCCTGATGGTCTTCCGGTTGTCTTCTTCCAGAGGTTCTGGGAGAAGATACAGGGGGCCATTATGCCTATGTTCCAGGAACTCTATGTTGGGACCCTCGTGATGGCCCGGCTGAACTTTGGTGTTATTACCCTGATCTCCAAGATTGTGGAGGCCACGGATATTCGCCAGTTCCGCCCGATCACTGTGATCAATGTGATCCAGCGGATCATATCCAAGGTGTGCGCGCGCAGGCTTGCTCCCATTATGGAGCGTCTGACGCACCCATACCAGTTTGCCTTCCTAAAAGGGAGATTTATTCACGACGGGATCCTGGCTCTGCATGAAATTATTCATGAGGTCAAGGTGTGTCGCCAGCAGGGTGTCTTCTTGAAGCTCGACTTTCAAAAGGCCTATGATAGGCTAGACTAGGCCTTCCTCCGCCATGTCCTCCAGCGTCGTGGGGTGGATGATCGCATGATAGGTTGGATCATGCAGATCGTCATGAGCGGGAACACAGCTATAAACATAAATGGGGAGGTGGGTCCCTATTTCAAACCCTCCTGCGGGGTTCGTCAAGGGGAACCAATCTCCCCTATCCTGTTTAATGCTGCAGTTGATGCCCTTGCGGAAATCTTGGAGAAGGCCAAGAATTCCGGCCACATCTCAGGTGTGGTTCGGCATCTTATCCCTGGAGGAGGGGTGACCCACCTCCAATATGCGGATGATACCATGATTATGGTGGCGGGCTCGGAGCAGGATATCATTAACCTAAAATTCCTGCTCCTGTGCTTTGAGGCTATGTCGGGCCTCAAGATCAACTTTGATAAGAGTGAAGTCATGGTATTGGGGTATTCCGAAGAGGATCAACAGAGGATCGCGGATAACCTTAACTGCCGTTTGGCGGTCTTCCCCCTAAACTATTTAGGGATGCCAGTGAGGGACTCCAGGATCTTGATTAGGGACCTGGAGCCCCTCATGGGTCGGGTTAAGGCGAAAGCCGAACCCTGGCAGGGGAGGTTCCCTCCAAGGGGAGCAAGACGGTCCTTATCGACTCGTGCCTCTCTAGCCTCCCTATGTACATGATGGGGATGTACCTCCTGTCGGAGGGGGTTCATGCAAACTTCGACAAGGAGCTCTCCCGGTTCTTTTGGATAGCCAATAATGGTCATCAAAAGTATCATATGGTGAAGTGGGCTGATATCTGCACCCCCAAGGAGCTAGGGGGCTTAGGTATCATAGCGTCCCGCCACATGAATGTGGCGTTGCTGCTTCGATGGGTGTGGAGGATCCTGAAAGATGATGGAGGCCTTTGGCTACAGTTGATTAAGGCGAAGTATTTGTGGGGCCGGCCGCTGCTGGCTTGTGATCGTCGGGAGGGTTCTCAGTTTTGGAGAGCCATCTAGGACATCAAGCCAGCTATCCGGAAAGGGTTGTCTATTTCCATAGGCGATGGTAGGGATACCCTATTCTGGCTCGACCCATGGCTCAGCCATCTCCCTCTGCGTCACGAGTGTCCCGAGTTATTTGCAATCTGCTCTGACCCTACTATCCTGGTTGGGGAGGCCTTCCACGGTGGGTCGTGGCAGGTGGCTTTCCGAAGGAACCTGGGGGAGGCCGAGCTGGCTTCCTAGGAGGGGCTGAGGGACAGTCTTCCGCTGTCCCTGGCGCAGTCCCTGAACTCCCATGCTTGGCGCCTCTCCCCCTCGGGGTTCTTTTCGGTGGGCTCGGCCTACAGGGCCCTATTTAGAGGGCCCGAGAGGCCATGGGTCTCACCATTGTGGAAGGCCCCCTACCTCTGAAGATCAAAATCTTTGTTTGGCAGCTTCTACGTGACCGGCTTCCCTCGGGTGTGGAGGTGGCCAAGCGGCAAGGGCCTAGTAATGGCCTTTGCCCGTTGTGTGCGGTCCCAGAAACGGGTCTGCACATTTTCTTCTCGTGCCCCGTTGCTCGCTTCCTTTGGAACTTTGTTCATGAGGCCCTGGGGCCTGAGTGGCAGGCCTCAGACCTTGGAGAGTTCCTGGAGGCCGCCGCAAACCATACTGGGAGGAGGAGGCGCCTCTTCTGGTTGATGTTTGCGGCAATGACCTGGGCTTTATGGAACATTAGGAACAAGATGGTCATTGAGCGTATTTTTCTTTGGCGGGCTTCTGACTCGGCCTTCACCTTTCTGGCTTTCTTGCAGCAGTGGTATCCGCTCTATGTAGACAGCGTGAGAGGGCGCGGCTGGACGAGATGTTGGAGCACCTGATTGCGGCGGCTCGCCGGCTTGCTACTTCGTCCGGCCCCTAAGGGCCCTTCCGGATGGTGGTTTTTACCTTGCTTTCGCTGTCTGTGTTTGTGTTGGTTGGCTTACGCCAGACTTAGGCCATGCCTGGTCCGACGGTGTGTGGCCATGTGTGTGACCGAATGTATGTGAACTTCTGTGTGGTGTGGTTGTATGAACTCTTGTATGGATGTTGCTTTATCTATAAAGCTAGGCGTCAGCCTGTTTCGAGGAGGTCGTTGGTTTCCGACCTCCTGCTGCTTGCGGGCGGGACCCGCCCTGCTCTGCTCGCGGGATGTAGGCTCTCCATGCCGCCCCGCCGAATTAGCACCGCGGCTCTAGCCCTGCTCCGGCCGGCCGTGTCGAGCAATTGCTGCACCGACGGACCGTCACCGGGAGCGGCGGCGACATGCTGGACTAGCACGTGGTGTTCAGGGCAACGTCAAGGACGAAGTGGCACCTGACGTCTCATTGCGCTCGAGACATACTACTCCATCTTGACGATCTCGATCTGCGAGGTGAGCCCCCTTTGCGTGCAGAACCTGAGCACCTCCTTCGCCGTCTCCTGTCCATCTTGAGCAGCTCCAACAGAAAGTCACGTGATGGTCCATGGACTTACCACCTTCACGCCAATGCTCGCCAACACCGGCTCCAATGACCTCCACCTCGACTAGCCTAACGAACAGTGGACGTCGACGGTCTAGGAGCACCGTGTCCGCGTCGCACTGGTTCGTTCGCCCGGACATGTACTGCCGCCGCATCTAGACGAGGTGGTCACTGCCGCGTCGAGCATGTTGACAAGCAGCTGCTGCACCGTGCGCCACAGCCGGTATCGACTAGGCCGGTCGGTCGCTGCTGGCTAGAACCTCCCATTCCCCGGTGGCCCTTCTGATCGCGCACCGCCGGGGTGGGGATGTGGGGAAGCTCGCACCGGCGTGGGGAGGTGGGGGAGATCGCACTAGTGTGGGGAGGTGGGAGAGCGCGTGCCGGCGTGCTCCATCGGCGGCGGCGACGCTGAAATTTGTGGTGGTCGGGTGGCGATCGAGATAGACAGGGAACCACGGTTTTGCAACAAAGAAAAAGCCCTTCTCTATGTGTCTATTCTTCACGTATATGTGAAGTTACCTGACAATGGATCGTGTAACTTGCCATGTCAGTAAATACGGTGTGCTATCCGCATCCGTGACCGTCGATGATCCTTAAAATCGTATTTAGTGATCGTAAAATTGTATTCCCGTTGTACAGTGATTGGTTTTGCTCAACAAGTTTGGTTATTATTGATGGATTTAACTCCTAGAAAAACCCAAATTTCTTCAAAAACCTCAAGGTAGGAATCAACGGTGGGATGCTCGTATATATACATACATGTAAAAAAACTCATACTAGTTCGTGGCCGACGCGGACTGAAGTTAGATTAGGATGGGGAGTTGCTTGTACTACAAACACCTCCTCGTATACTGAATTTACCTAGGGAGTAATAAACCTGTAGAATAAAGGCCGGCAGGCAGCGAAACCCCCGTACGTCGGCCGCAAGCAACAAACTAAGGGTGTGTTTGGTAGCATGTGTCACTTTGAATTCATTCTTCCACTCGAGATATCTGAGCTCATACAAGCACATATACAACTAAAAAACCCAGGTATATCTAGTATGTAAAGCAAGCTAAAACTGGCACATCTAGTAATTAAACCAAGGCACATCTACTAACAAAATACATGTACACCTAAAAAACCCAGGTACATCCAGTATGTAAACCAAAAGCTAAAACTAGCGCATCTAGTAATTAAACCAGGAACATCTAGAACACAGGCACATCTAATATTAAAACTAAGGACAAAACCTACTAAGAAAACAGGCACAACTATTGGGCAAAAAGTGATCAGGTGCATCTAAAACCAGGTATTATCAAAAATAAAAAAACCAGGTACATCTAATAACACAAAAAATGATGAGACACATCTAGTATTAAAAAATAAAAATAAAAGCTACATATACATCTACTCAGATACATACACCTGAAACTCTAGGTGTTTTTTTTAACCAGGTACATCTTCCATAGTAAAAAAGTGATGAGGTACATCTACTGAGAACCCAGTTACATTCAGGATGGGTGTAACATATATCAGGTACATCTAGTGTTAAAACCAGGTACATCTACTAACAAAAACTGATGAGGTGCATATACTGAGAACCCAGGTACATCTACTGAGAACCCAGTTACATCCAGGATGGGTGTAACATATATCAGGTACATCTAGTGTTAAAACCAGGTACATCTACTAAAAAAAAGTGATGAGGTACATCTACTGAGAACCCAGGTACATCCAGTGAAGAAACTAGGTGTAACTACTAATAACAGAGGTACATATACTTAACAACTCAGACACCTCTAGTATTAAAAAGCTACATCTACTGGATCAATAAAAGGAGAGGTCCATCTGCTGCATTCAAGGGGATACATCAACTGGATTGGTGCTGAGAACATCTAAATGGATCTTACTGAGGTACATCTACTGGAATAGGAGGTGGCCCTAAATCACTACATCATGGTGGTTTAATCTAATAGATCAAGCAAGGTACATGTACTGCACAATCTGGGGATCTGTCGAAATTACCTGAGCAAGACGATGTAGCCGAATAGAGCAGAACGGCTCGTAGATGTACCCTCCGGCGTCAGGAAGAAGCCGGTCAAACGCGGCGGAGTAGCAGACCCTCCGCTCCTCGAACCAATCGCCGACGGGATGAAGAAGCAGCAGTACAACTCCCGCCCTTTACCAGCGGAATGTACAGTCTCCAGCGGAAAGGAGTACCACACTTCACTAGGATGTAGCCGGCTCCGACGAAAAAAGGATGCAGACGACGACGACGAGCGGCGCCGTCCGAAATCACCTCAGCCCTGCTCGAATCGAAAGATCGGCAAGATCAGCGGGAACCAAGCCAGCTCCCACAGAAAGGATGCAGAGGATGACGGCGAGAGGCGCCGTCCGAAATCACTTCCTTGCCGCTCGAATCGCGCCCATGGATGAACTATGTGGAGGAATCGACGGAGCGGGAGGGGAAATCGCTGGGAGGGAGAGGAAGGAATCGATGGAGGCGAAGAGCGAGCAAGCGAAATGAGGATTGGGGAACGGCCCTGTTTGAAACGACGGGACACTGCTACGCTACGGGCACAACGTCTGTTTGGGTTCTGACAAGGCACCGCTCATCGCGCGCCGTCCATCCACGATCGTACGGTCCCGACGCGCGACCTTGCTGTAACAAAAAGCTAGGTCGACATAGAGTTAGAATATACGTATTCCTATACCTAAAAAAGTTCGTAGTTCGCATCTCAAAAAAAAAAAAGTTCATATATAGTTCGTGGCCGACGCGGACTGAAGATAGAGTAGGACAGGGGAGTCGAAAAGCGTCCGGTTCCTTTGTACAAACTCCTCCTCGATCGTGTACTGCTTTTACCTAGAGACGACGTACGTGTATATATATAGGCCGGCCGGCACCCGGCAGGCATCGAAACCCCCGTACGTCGTCGCCGCCGTAAGCTCGCTCTAACAAACTAAGATGGCGCTGCGGTCTCTGCTTGTGAAAAAGATGCCGGCGGCCCTGCAGCAGCTTCCTCCTCTTAGTTTCAGGTCGCCGGCGGCCCTGCAGCAGCTTCCTCCTCTTAGTTTCAGGTCGCCGGCGGCTGGTTCTCGACTGATATCCCGCCTGCAGGTAAGTAATTGCGACATGCATGATTTGACGCAGCTGTATAGTATATAGTATGTTTGTTCTAATCAGCTTAATTAGTAGTTAGATCTGGCAGCGGCGGTTCGGTTCGATTTCGCTAGAAAACAAATCTCCTGTCAGCATCTAATTCTATTGTATACGACGAAACCTAATTAAATAGCTAGCCTTCCGAATTCTTCTATAATAAGCGATTTTTCTTCAAGGATTCGATTGATTATAAAATCCACTATTAATTGCCCATTATTATTTGTATTTGTATTTGTATTTGTAGGAGGAGCAAAAAGATTATTCTCAAGAGGACATAGATGAGATGCGCAGAGACTTCGACGAGACCATGAAGAAAATTAACCGCAACATTGCTGCTCTTGGTGGAACTTGCGGGTTTGTTTGTTGGTTCCCTCCCAATTAATGCTTTGAGCACGTATACCTCTTGACTCTGATCTGAGTGAGATACGTACGTACTCAAAAAACATCGACTTGTGTTTTTTGCAGGCCTGATGATACTGCTCAAGCCATTGAAAGGTTTCGGAAGGAACTTGAGAGCATTTACATGACGTCCATTGTTGTTGTTCTTCTCGGCGTGCCAGCAGGCATTCTTCTTTTTAGTCGAATTTAAAATACTACTAGTACTGTATCACCGTTTGTAGCAAGCTGATGTGCCAGATTATACGCTGGTTTGAATTTATCTATTTGTATCTATACTAGTATATGGATTAGCGAATTAATTGCTTTAATCGTACGTGTGTTCTCTCCCCCCTCTTGGGACATATCTCTGGAGTTTTGTTGCATTGTTTGTGAGTTACCTTACGTCCAAATGCAATTCTCCCACCAAGAAAGATTAACACTGAAGAACCCATTCCGTTCGTCGTAGATTTTGATTGGTTCCAGTCTTTTGCTGCAATCGAAAGTTTGGAGCACCATTGGAAACCTTGAGGATTCCCCCAGTTTGCAGTTTGTCTAGGCCACACAAGGATTTTCAAGCTCCAAGAAGGTCCTAGGATCAACCATCCACCTGTACACTTCATGTCAAGGGCGCAGTGCTAGAGTGCATGCCGAATCCAACGGTTTTAAGCACAGGACATGCTTTGGTACAAACTGTTTGGCTTGTGCCTGCCTCTGAGCCCCACACCTGAAGAAATCAGTGGTTCAGAATCTTTGCCACATACGTACTATTTGGGATGCATGAACCTGAATCCGATGAGGAGCCTGCAGTACCTCACACACACCTGAAGAAATCAGCGGTTCAGAATCTTTGCCACATATTTTTTGAAATGCCTGAACCAGAATCTTTGCAACATATTTTTTGCAGGCCACCAGGAGGATGACAGCTCCGGTTATGAGTCTAGCTCCGCCACTGTCTGCATGCTTGAGAGATGCATGGCATATTGGCATGGCGGAGGAAAATGCAGCGGTCGCATCCATGCGACACGACGCCTCCTCTATATACAGTATACACTATACATGGCTTTGTACATAAGCTAGGATCTTCAGAGATCTCTAGGAAGCTCGGGCGGCGCCGGCGCGCGCGACCAGGACGCGGGGCTTGCCGGCCTCGTCGCACACGCACAGCATGTACACGGTCTGTTCCCCTCCATGGCACCCGGAGCCGATCACCACAACGCGGCCGTCAGGGAAAGCCGACACGGTGGACGCGGTTCGGGCGTCTTCCGGCACGCACGCCACCGTGCGCCACGCCCACGCTGCAGAGACGAGCCGCTGTCGCGCGCCACGAGGTTCCTGTCGCGCAGCATGTGCACACGCTCTGCTCCCGGCGCCACGCAGCACGTCCTCGGGCACACGCCGTCCTCGAGCAGGCCCTCATGGCCTTATGGACAGGGCACCAGGTCCACGTCGCCGGGTCGAAGGCCTCGACGGACCCAGCGAAACTGCCCTGCGCCGGCGTCGGGTACCCGCCAACGACCAGGAACTTGCCGCCGACGCAGAGCCCACGCGTCGGACTCAAGGTCGTATGCGAGCACCGACCGGAGCGTACACGGTCCCGTCGACGACTGCCGTAGCGAAGAACGACCGGCGTGGGCTCGGCATGGGCGTGCCAGCCCCTCGGCACGGCGCCGGCGGCTGTAGGCCGGCGACTCGACCTCCTCCTTCCACTGTCTCGAGATGCGCCGCACCGTCGGCGGCTGGTCGAACTCGAACCCCACCCGGATGAGGCACTCCCTCGCCACCTCCTCCGGCAACCCAGGAATCAGATCGCTCATTGGCGCAAAGCAGCTGATGCTCGTTAATGAAACTGTACTTGACTTGGAACTCGACTTGGACAGACTGGAGAAGTGAGAGATCTTGTTGATTTGTTTGAGAGTTCAGTGATGATGTTCTTGTCCGCTTGTTTTGGTGCTTATTATCGCTGCGCGCGAGCGGATTCTTCTGGTGTAGATATTTTTTAGCGGTTTTGCGATCTGTGAACTGTGATAGGGACAAGCTTGAGTGTCTTGGGGTATAGCAAGCGATCGGTTTAGGGCATGTTTAATGGAAGCCTCTTAGATGGACGCTTAAGCGAGCCAAAAAATATGCCCCAAAATCCATTTAATACCTAAGCGGCTGGCCTTGTAATGGAGAGTGCTAATTCGGTCGCTTAGCCAAACAAGAAAAAGAAGAAGGACGATGCAAGCGTCTGGACTCTTCCAACCAGAGGCGTTTTTGGCTGACGCTAAACAGTTCAGGAATGAGTCGTACGGATGCCGAACTGTTTTATTTTCAAGCTTCTATCGCTAGCGTCCGCCGCTTGTTGTCTCCAGGTCGTGCGAAAAAAGAAGTATTAGCTACCGACGCTCCACTTTCCGTCGACGCTGCGAAGTGCCTATAGATCAATCCGACAACTGCCGATACGGGAACGAAATATCGGCTAGCGCCGCATGTAAACGCCCGCGATGTACGTGTAGTATGCGGTATGGCGGCAGATGCATAGCGATGCCATCGTCGTTCCTTACATGCACGTCAATTTGGACGAAAATAACCTATAAAAAAACAAATTCACAAAATGAATTCCGGCGAATTTTTTTCTAGACTAACCCTTTTTACAACGCCATACACCCTGGCGGCGCACCCTGAAGAGCAGCGCCATGCCAGCGTGGTTCGCCCGTGGCCTTGTGGCGCCGCACTGTGTAGTGCAACGCCAGCATGTGTGACGCCGTACCAGCGCACGAGCCAGGCCCTCCCCGATCCAGGCTCATTCCTCTCCCACACAGGAAGCACAGCAGCGACGGCGGCGGCTCTGGTCCACCCTCAACCTCCTCCCTCCCGGTGCCCAAATCGGAAGCCTCTCTCCGTGGATTTTGATCCCCCAAGTGCCTTAAGGTAATCTTCCCTTTCTTTTTTGATTTCACCCATTAATTTCTTATTTTGGCCCATATCTTGCAAACCCTAGGTTGTTTTGTAAGATGCATGGTAGAAGTTGTTGCATTGGCATATTGGTTGGGCATTTTGTTGATGGTAGCATTTGTACGTATTGAGTATGTTGACCATGGTATTGTTATTATGATTATCTTAGGCATGGCAAGAATTGTTCATGTTCACCATGTAGACAAGAATGTTTTTTGAGAGGTAACATAGAACCGGACCCGGACAAGCTTCATTTGGTGTTTGAGCGTACTCCAACCTATGCCGAGGTCTTGGAGCAATTGAGGATTGAATTGAAATGGATGGACCCAAATGATGTTGTTGAGTTGGAGGGAAGACATAATGTTGGCTTGGGAATGCATGTCCGTTGGAAGATTTCACCCATACCTGAACCATCACAATGGTCGGAGTATCATGGAATTCAACTATGGCCCGATTCGAAATGGAAGGTTGTTGGACGTGGAAGACGCAAGACAAAGCGCTTTAGGAGCGACATGGACGGATATGGACGTGGTCGTGGTTGGGAAACAAGCAACGATCAATTCCAAGGGCCTCGTGAGAGAGCCCGGTGTGGAACGTGCAATGGTGAACGACACAGTGCAAGAAAGTGTTCCCAAAGGAAAAGAGCAAAAGAAAATGAAGAAAGTAGTAGCCAACCGAGTGGTAGCCAACCAAGGACTACCCAACAAGCTCCAAGCCAACCTAGTGGTAGCCAACAAGTTCCAAGCCAACCAAGGACTAGCCAACAAGCTCCAAGCCAACCTAGTAGTATCCAACAAGTCCCAAGCCACAATGTTCCTAGACAATAAGCTCCTAGACAACAAAGAGGTCGACAACTTGGGCTAAGAAGAGGAAGATGGTGGTGGTTTTAATCCCGCTAGTATGATAGGTTACTTAGCAAGACCAAATCTGTATGCTCGTAGGTATGTTCACATTTATGCATATTTTACTATCTTTTATGCTTATTGGGTTCAATCAACTATTTTTTACATTCATGCTTACTTTACTAAATTTTACCTTTCATTCATATTATAGGTATGGCAAACAATGTGAGGACGAACGACGCAAGAAAGAGGAGGAAGAGGAGCACCTCAAGAACGAGGCTCGTGCTGCGGAGAGGGAAAGACTGCGTCGAACGACGTGGCGCTCCGTGGAGGAAGACGAAGAGAGGAAGAAGAAGGGAAAATGGCCTATGTTCTAGACTTTGAGTATGTAATCAGGAGCCATGGAGGAGGCTCGTATTCTAGACTTTGAGTATTTAAGCCCCTTAATGGCAAAACACCATGTATTAGGTGCCCTTTCCAAAGATTACTTCTATGTCGTTGACCATACCAAATATATCATCACCAGCAGGGAGGTCATGCTTCTTTAGGTGATATGCATCACCTTTGAAATGCTTGCCTTTCTTTCTTACGGGATGATTGGTCGGAAGAAATCGTTGATTTCCCAGGTACACAACCTTCTTGTATTTATGCAAATATGTACCTTCAGTCTTATCTAAATAGTGCATGCATGCCTTATATCCCTTGTTTGTATATCCTGAAAGGTTACTAAGAGCAGGCCAATCATCGATGGTTACGAAAAGCAACGCTCGTAGATCAAATGGCTTATGTTTGTTCTCATCCCACACATGTATACCTGGTTTGCCCCACAGCTGTCAGAGTTCTTCAACTAATGGCCTTATGTACACATTAATATCGTTGTCGGGTTGCTTCGGGCCTTGGATGAGCACTGTCATCATAATAAACTTACGCTTTATGCACAACCAAGGAGGAAGGTTGTAGATACATAGAGTCACAGACCAGCTGCTGTGACTGCAGCTCTGCTCCCCAAAAGGATTCATGCCATCTGTACTTAGACCAAACCATAAGTTCCCTGCGTTACCTGCAAAGTCCGGAAAGTCTCTCTCGATTTTTCTCCAGGGCGACCCATCAGCGGGATGTCTCAACTTCCCATCTTTCTTACGGTCTTCTTTGTTCCATCGCAACAACCTGGCATGCTCTTTGTTTTTGAACATGCGTTTCAACTATGGTATTATAGGAGCATACCACATAACCTTAGCAGGAACCCTCTTCCGGGGGGCTTTCCCTCAACATCACCAGAGTCATCTCGTCTGATCTTATACCACAATGTAGTGCATACCGGGCATTTATCTAAATTCTCGTACTCCTCACCGCGGTAGAGGATGCAGTCATTAATGCATGCATATATCTTCTGCACATCTAATCCTAGAGAACAGAGAGACTTCTTTGCTTCAAACATACTCTCGGGAAATTCGTTATGTTGGAAGCTTCAGCTTCATTATTTTCAGTAACTTTTCAAATGCGAAGTCAGCTAGACCACACTTTGCCTTTCATCGCAGCAATTTCAATGTGGTACCGAGCTTTGTGCTGCCATCTTCGCAATTTGGGTACAATAATTTTTTGTGATATTCTAACATGCCCTCTAACTTCAACTTCTCCTTTTCTGTTTCACAGTCTCGCTTTGCATCAGAAATGACCCGACTAAGATCATCAACAGGCTCATCTGATGCCTGTTCTTCACCTCCTTCCTCTTTATTGTCTTCCATTGCATTATCACCGTATTCAGGAAACATATGATGATAGTTGTTATCATTATCCTCTTATTTTTTATTGTCTTCCATCATAAGCTCTTTTTCCCTGTGCTTGGTCCAACAATTATAGCTGGGCATGAAACCTTTCATAACCAGGTGGCCGCGAATTATTTTCGAGGAAGAGTACTCTTTGTCGTTCCGACATTGAACATATAGACAACGCATAAAACCATTCTCTTTATTTGTTGTAGCCACATCGATAAATTTATCCATGCCCTTAAGGTACCCGGGTTCACGCCAGTCACCGTACATCCATTCCCGACTGTTTATCTGCATCATATAATTAAGTTTATCAAAAACCATTACAAAACATCATAAACAGTGAAATGAATAATTCACATCGACACATGCATTGTATCAATGACAGATGAAAAGATAAGGTTGCTAACCTCGATCGAGGAGGAAAGAAAGAGGAGAAAGCTCAAGTGTGGCTCGGGCACCTCCTATATTTTTGTTTTGTGATAAATCAAACGGGATCATTCACTCGAACACTTCATCGAACACCTCGCATGCATAGGAAAATAAAATAAACTAGCACACACCTCTCACACCTCCCACCAAGAAAAAACAAAGGAGGGGAGACAGAGGGCTAGGGAGGCGTATTAATAGGAGGCCGGTGTTATTCGTCCCGGTTTGTAACACAAACCGGAACTAAAGGTATGCGACGGGCCACGTGTCTGGCGCGATACCTTTAGTCCCGGTTTGTGTTATAAATCAAGACGCATCACTAGTAGAAAAAGAGTCATTCGTCCATCCCAGTTCGGAGCATTAATCCCGGTTATAGTTGGACCCGGGACTAATGTGAGCATTAGTCCCGGTTCCAACGGCTAGAACGCCAGCAATCTTTAGTCCCGGGTCAAACGGGACCTTTAGTCCCGGTTCGTATCACCAACCGGGACTAAAAAGGGTGCCCCGGTGCCAATCCCTTTAGTCCCGGTTTGTATCATCAACCGGGACTAAAGGTGTGACCTTTAGTCCCGGTTCGTATTACCAACCCGGACTAAAAGGATTGGCACCGGGCCACCCCTTTTAGTCCCGGTTGATGATACGAACCGGGACTAAAGGTTATAAAAAAATTTAAAAATAAAATCCTTCGAACTGTAGTTAGACCATGTACACTGCCAGACGTTTAGATAGACGTTTAACTGATTAAAAACAATACGTACGTAAAAGAAAATTAGGCAAGCGCCCTTGTCCCTCATCGCTGGCGTTAAATCCGGGCGCTAAATAGAGTTTGTTTTTCGCGTCCGTACAGTCCGCCGCAGGAAAAATTAGACGTGCCCTTATATTAAGTGATT
The DNA here is from genome assembly GCA_916181665.1 of Avena sativa. Lineage (NCBI taxonomy): Eukaryota > Viridiplantae > Streptophyta > Magnoliopsida > Poales > Poaceae > Avena > Avena sativa. The sequence continues at coordinate 403,160,558 of OV702280.1, forward strand.
TAGTTGTTACTAAAATTAACAAATATAAATTTCAACATAATTTACAAAAAATGTTATAAAATTCAAATGGCCATAACTTTTGTATACCATGTAAAAAAAGTACAACCTATCAAAAACGTGCAGAAAAAATTATTTCAGAAATTAAATTATTTTAGTATTTTTATGTCATATTTGAATTCCTCGCATTTTTCTGATAATAATGGATATATTATTTGTTAAATTTCGATTTACAGATTTGAAGATATTGTTTACATCATATTAAATGAATAAATGGCAAAAATGAATAAAATATTAATTTAATTAGTTTTTACTTTCATTAGAATAAAATGTTATTATTAATTATTTATTGTTGTTTACTAAAAATAGTTGTTCTTAATTTCAAAAAATAAAAACGTGTCACATATCGATATGAGTTAATAAGATTGATATACTAGTCTTGACAACAAGATATAATGGTCCTTCGCGCAGGTGGGAGAGATGGAATGAAGAAGTTAAGCGTGCTGGAGATGGAGTAGTGCTAGGATGGGTGACCGGATGGGAAGTTTGACTGTAAGTACGATTTGAACTAAGATTAAGTATAATTAGTGTTAAAAATGAGAGATGTGGGAGATTAATGAGTCAAATAATTCAAAGGTTTAAGAAAAAATTGAAAAAAAGAAATCAAATTTTTTTAAAAAATAAAAATTAAAAAGAACTTTTAGTCCCGGTTCGTATTACAAACCGGGACTAAAGGTCCTGCACACTCGACGCGGCCCCGTGAGTGCCTTTAGTCCCGGTTTGTGACCAAACCGGGACTAAAGGGGTAGGCCTTTAGTCCCGATTTCTTTATCCCGGTTAGGAAACCGGGACTAAAAGCCTTTACAAACCGGGACCGATGGCACGTTTTCCACTAGTGCATGCTCCCATATGAATCGGAGCGGAGCCCCCCTCCTCCCGAGCGACGTGCCGGCCGCTCGAACGCGAGCATTAGTCCCGGTTCGTGGCGAAACCTGGACTAATGCTCTGTATGAAAGGGCGTTTTTCTATTAGTGAAAAGTTCAAATTTATTTATGTAGCCGTAAATGCACGAAATATATAGCATGGGACGCTACATACATGCTACATGCACTACTCTGATGCCTTGACGGGGACTAGGAGAAGCTTTTCTTTTCTTGAAACTGATATTCCAAACACCTCAGTCATATCTACGTCCTCTTCCTTGAGTCCTGGTGGCAGCTTCCAGTGAAATCGGTACATGAGGTTTGACAGCATAATCTCGACTGTTGCTGATGCCGACTGAAGGCCAGGGCACATTCTTCGTCCAAAGCCAAAGGGCAAGAAATGGAACTCATTTGGTGCCTTGAGATCAACGCTGGCTCCAGTCTTGATAAATCTGTCTGGCTGGAATTCATTTTGATCCTCCCAATTGCCCGTGTGCCTGCCGATCGCCCAGGCGTTGACGACGACACGAGTGTTTGCTGGGATGGTGTAGCCATGAACGGCGCAGGCATCCAGGGAGAAGTGTGGGATCATGAGAGGTACAGGCGGGTGGAGCCTGAGTGTCTCCTTGATGACCGCCTTGAGGTAGGTCATGTTGGGGAGATCGTCTTCCGACACCATTTCTTGGCCCTTGGGCACGTTCCTCCTCACCTCTTCTTGCAGCTTGTTCATCAGGTGTGGCTTCCGTATGAGCTCGGCCATGGCAAACTCCAGTGTCATGTACGAGGTGTCGGTGCCGGCCTCGAACATGTCCTGTGATTGCGCATCGGATGTGGATATTATTATATAGTTATAGTACCAAAAGAAGGAAGAGACATGTAAACAAATAAGGGTGGAAACTTACAATCAAGATGGCCTTAATATGGTCCCTTGTGAAGCCATACTCATCTTGAAGCGACAGCAAGACGTCGATGAAGTCTTGCTCCGCCTCATCCTCATCCTCATCCTCATCCTCATCCTCACGGCGGCTATGGTCGTCGATGAGCTTGTCGAGGAGCTGGTCCCAGCGCTTCCTCACCCGCAGGGCCTTGGCGCACGCCACCTTTCTCACCAACTCGAGCCTCCCAAGGCTCGGGAGGAAGTCGAGGATGTTGAACCCTCCTAGGAGCGCGGCGTTGACGTCGGTGAGCTCACGGAACAGCTTGCTCAGCCCCTCCGCCTTGCCTGACACAGCACGGCAGATGAGGTCGTTGACGAAGGCGTGCAGGAGCTCGCTCATGTCCACGGCCTCGCCGGCCGCCGCGGCTTTCCCGATCTTCCCCATCACGCCCCGGACCTCCTCCTCCCGGGCAGGGCGCTGGGCACGCACCTTGCTGGCGTTGAGAAGGTGCACAGTCACCAGCTTCCTGGCCCTGCGGAAGTAGTCGCCGTAGGGTGAGAAGCACGAGTCCGTCTGCCCGTACATGATCACGTCCCACACCCTGGACCGCGGCCGTGACGCGAAGATGTGGTCGTGGGTGCGCAGGACGGCCTCGGCGGCGCGCGGCGAGGACACCACGACGGTGGGCGCGGCGCCGAGGTGGACCAGCATGAGGTCGGGGCCGTACTTGGTGGCGAGGCCGGCGAGGGAGACGTAGGGGAGATCCCCCATCAAGTGCAGGTGGCCGATGATGGGGAGCTTACTCGGGGGAGGCGGGAGCAGCCTCAGCAGCTTGGCATCATCTCCTTGCTTGCCGCCGGTAATCATTATTCGGATCAGCAGCAGAACCACGAGCATAGTAGTCATCAGAGCTCGTGGATCCTGGATCAACATCTCGCCTAATACATGTACTACGTCAGCCATGGCAACGTACGCCGCTAAACCGCCGCGCCGAGAGAACGTCCTCAACCTCTCAACCTCTCTCTCGATGGGTTCGTATTATTTATAGCCCGGCCAACATGGATGTTGGCACAGCCCCTGCCGCCGAGTACTTTTCGACGACACCGACGAGGAAATTCCGACGAGACGACACGCACGTATCCGATAACTTCCGCCGAGATGCACGCACTGCTAGCCGATCGATTCTTTTGATCTAACTAGTATACTCACGCACGCACACGCAAAACAACTTTGATCGCCAAAGGCTCTTGTCGAGCCTTGCTTTCTTTCTTGTATTGCTCAACTCACGGTGGTGTTTTTACAGGGGCCTTACACACGTATATATAGCAGATTTAGTATAGCTAACCTAGTAGGATTTTTTTTTGAAGTTTCGCCGCCCGGCTTTTATTCAGAAGACGACAAAATATCTGATTGAACAGGCTCAATCAGAAAGTCAGGGATAAGCTCAAAAGTAATATCTAAAGATACAAGTGCGAGAGCAGCACGAGCACACGCATGTGCCGCAGTATTGGCCTCTCTTCTAGCAAAACAAAACTTAAAACCCTGTAAATCGGAGACAATAGCTTTCATCTCCCGCAGGACCTGATCCAACGCTGATCGCTGCACCTTTCCTTCGTTCCACCCGTTAACAAGGGGTTGGCAGTCTGTCTCCAGCACAATACGAGTCCATCCCCTCGCTCGTGCCAGAAAAACAGCATCACGACATGCTAAGAGCTCTGCAATGCCAGGATCCACAATATGCTCATACCTCCGACACTCCGCTAGCACAAACTCCCCCGTATTATCTCGCACGACCACCCCTACTCCCGCCACATTTTCTCGCGGATTGAGTGCGCCGTCGCAATTTAGTTTCATCCACCCCTGCTCGGGCCTCTGCCATTTTTGAATCGCATGTGCCCCACCAATAGAAACCTCTGGTACAGGTATATCAATGGCCTTGACCAGCTCATCCACCAATTCCATCGAATTTAGAGGCTGGTATTTCACCTCCCCATGATTGTAGCTATTCCTGCTCCCCCAGATTTTCCACATGACCAACACTGCTATCGCTGCATCCCTCTTGTCTAGTAATTTAGTGTCTAGCACATCCCGGGACCAAGTAACCTAGTAGGATTAGGACATCTAATTTCTACTCTATTCGGCTACCCGTGTCTACTCGGATACGTACCCCGTACTACGACGTGCTTATTCCTAACAATCACCCCCTAAGCACGACGTGCTCTCTTCTACACCGACCCGGATTCCAAATACGCCAACTACTTCGCGTAGACGTTACTGTTGCACTAGTGCAGAGCCCCCCCTTTAACTCCGGTTGGTAGGGCCCTCTAACAGTGGTTCCCCAACCGCTGTTGAGGGTTCGGTGTTAGAGGGGGGGGGGCCTTTAACACCGGTTCTTATACGAACCGGTGTTAAAGGGTGGCGCACGTGGGGCTGCCGCAGGCCTCAGCCCCCCCCTTTAACACCGGTTCGTATCTGGAACCGGTGTTAAAGGTTCTTCTGCCGCGGCAGAGATTTAGGCCGTTTTCCTGCCTCTGCCCCGTTCTGGGCGTATTTTTGCGGGAGGGGGGGGGGGAGCGAGGGGGAATCGATCGGGAGCGGTATACACATAAATCGTCATCGGTACATACGAGTACATGAATAATTAAGCAATTATTATTATACACAAACATCGTCATCGGCACATACATCGTCATCGGCACATACATCGTCATCGTTCATTTTGGTGGATATCTAAAGAGTTCTCCGCCAGGCGTGACGACCTCATCAAGTATGAACCCCTCCAATTCCTCTTGAATGGCTCGTATGCGTTCAAATGGTAGGAGTTGGTCCCGCATCCGTTCGATCTGAATATATATGAAGAATGGGTCGTCAATATATATATAAGAATAAAACTCAACACAATTGATGGTAATAAAATAATGTTGTGGACTTTGTTTACTTACTCTAAGTTGCTCTAGTGCGGCTTGGCCCGTCGCACATATCGTGTTGCGAATGAACTCGCAAACATAGTACCCACATAAGTTATTGCCGTGTCCCTGATGCGCGCACTTTACGAGAATAGAGAGTTCAATCAAAATAATAATCAATAAAGCATGATATAATGGAATTGGAAGCTAGCTAGTATTACTTACATTTTGGTCTACAAATTTTAGTTCTTCTGACCATTCACCCACGACCCTGCCCGTGAACATTTTCCAAACCCTGTCCGACAAAGAAAATGGATAAAGGAGTAATTAATTACTTATTGTCACGAAAGTTGCCGATCTAGTGCGATAATATGATTGAAATTACCTCTGGAGCATCTCTCTAAAGTCTGCCCATAACTCTTTTTCTTTTCGTAACGAGTCCATGACAAGGACTTTTCCTGAGTCGGGTTGAATGACTAGCAGAATAAAGTGGAACCTACGCACGCATAACTCATCATCAGTTACACTTAACATCGAGTAAGCCGAAACAGAATGTGTACAAGAGAGAGGGTAACAGTACTCACGAGAAGTTGTAAGGCAATAGTATTTCCCTTTTGGTTTGTTGTCTCAGTAAAGACTTTAGCAAGTAATCTTCTGTTTGCTCGGGTTTGTCTCTTACCACTTCTTCATGAACTCTATTTGGGTCAACGAACCCAATGTCAAAAGGGCCTCCTTTCATGCATTCCATAACCTTTTTCCTGCATAATAGTATATACATATATGGTGAGCATATATATATACATGCAATTAATGAAGTGAATGAGATGAGATAAAAATTACAGAAATAGTACTTACACACAATAAAGGCTGATGGCAGATTTGTCGAGTTCCTTCTGATTGAATAGAAAATGCAAGTCTTGAATGTTGAAGTCGATCGCGTCGTCTCCGCACAAGAAAATCTGATCTCTTATATGCGCCGTGATCCATTCTTCTTTTCTCGTCTTGCAGAAATGAAGGTACCACTTGTGCAATTTTCGCATCTTTGTTGGTAGATTCTTGAGCTCCTCTTTCTTGACTAGATTCTTCCCATACTTCCATGGCTGTATGGGGTTGACATCGCATTTGGGCAAGTTGTCTCCCATGAAGTTCAAGTATGCAATGTAAGTCATCCCCATCTCATTGGCCTTTCTTTGTAGCTCTGCCTCGTAATCATCTACGGGAGGAGCGTCCCGTTTGTCAAACATTTGGAGCGGGGCGCATGATTGGTTTTCCTGCTCTCCGAGCATGGGAACTGTTTTCTGGGGTGCCTCACGACTGCTACTTTCAGTCTCCCAACGGCGCCTTGCATCCGCCTTCAAAATCCGGCGCTCGTAGTCCGGCACAAGTGGGGTTTCAGGTTTCAAAAGATTTTTGTAAAACTTCTCCACCACCGCCGGATCTATTTTCTCCTTTGGCTCGGCCCGTCTAGGTGCAAAGAATTTCTTGACCTGTTCTCCCGAGATCCTATTGGTCTCCTCGTCGCTGCGATTCCACGGTAAAACCGGCAATGGCTTGGCGGAAGGCTGCGGGACGTAGTTTTTTGAACTCTTTGGCGTACGGTTTCCTGCGGATTTCTTTGTGGCAGTGCTACTGATGCTCCTCGTGGCAGTGCTCTTCCGCTTACGCTGAGGAGATGGCTTAAGCACCGGAGATGGCTGACGGGCCGGAGATGGCTGCCGCGCAGGAGATGGCTGACGGGCCGGAGATGGCTGCCGCGCAGGAGATGGCTGACGGGCCGGAGATGGCTGCCGCGCAGGAGATGGCTGACGGGCCGGAGATGGCTGCCGCGTAGGAGATAGCTGAAGTGGCTCAGACTGCTGACGCTGCGGAGACGGCGGGGGTGCCAGTGACCTCCAATTTGGAAGCACAATGTGTTCCTTCTTCCAAAGAATGGTTGTTTTCACTGCAAATTTGAGTTGAGTTTCCCCTTCACCTGTAGCATGGTCAAGCTGTGCTTCCTCATATTCCTTCACAACCTCATCCACCCCGACAATAGCATAGCCATCTGGAATCGGTCGGCAGTGGTAAGTTCCACCAGCTACAGGAGGTAAGGCATAGCCGACAGGCACCTTAATGGATAAGCCCATTAATCTCACATGCAGCTCAGCGTGTTCGCTCTCCGTGATCTCATCAACGGGGTATCGAGGACCCGTCATTTCAAGCGTGGGCTGCACGTTCTCCGTGGAAGCCACACTGCTTTTCCGCGCAGAGTCTGGGCCGCGGGCAGCTTCCAATGCAGGCTCTTCGTGCCGCTGAGATGGGCCGGTAGCTTGATGGCTCTGTTGTGCATTCACTTGCGTCTGCAGCGCCGCAAGTGCATGTTCTATCTGTGTCATCCGCTCTGTACGCTCTTTTTCTTTTCTGCCGCGCCATCTGTAAGAGTCGCTCCAGTCGGCAAACCCATCCTTCCATGTCATACTCCCTGTGCCTCGTGCATGTCCAGGGTGTTCTTTTTTACCGATGGCGCGTGTGAGCTGGTCATTCTCTCTGTCGGGATGGAAGGTCCTGGCGGATGTTTCCTCGTATGCCGTGATGAGTTCAGTGACGGGTTTGGCAAGGATGGTTGGGAAGATACACAATCCTGTTTCTGGGTCCAACCTTGCCCCGATTCCGTAGAACCAAGTCTTTGCACGTAGGTCCCACCCATCTGTCTGGGGTGTGATCCCTCTCTCGCGCAGGGCCCTCTCAGCTTCCTCCCACTTAGGCCTCTGAGATATGTAGCCACCTGACCCCGTCCTCTGGTGATATTCCTTCTTCAGGGCATTAAGCGTATTGGTTTCTGACCTCTTTTTAGCTATAGCACTTTTTTTATATGTCTCAAATTCGGGCCAGTGAGGTCTTATCTTCGCATAATATGCATCTTCGAAATCTGGAGTCTCGCCAGATTTGACAAATTTGTTCAATTTTGTCTTCCAGTTGCGGAAAGCCTCAGCCATCTTCTTTAGAGTCCACTCTTTGACCTTTTCCTTTATAACCGGGTTGTTTTCATCCTCCTCTGGCGGAAGGGTGAAATTTACCAACAACGAATTCCAAAGCGTTTCTTTGGATCTGTCATCGACAAAGGTACCGTCGCCCTTCTTTGGCTTATTCCAATTTTCAATTATGATTGGGATTTGGTCCCTAACAAGAACTCCAGCCTGACGTACAAATTTGTCTGCGGCCTTCTTGGGCTCCATCGGCCTGCCATCAACACGGACTGCTTCGATCGTGAACTTTGCACGATCTTTCAACCGCTGGCTCGCGCCTCGCTTGCTCTTTTTCGTAGAAGAAGATGGTTGCTGGCTGGTCGATCCAGAGGGCTAAAAGAAGAAAGAAGCGTTAATTAATACATGTAGAAGAAGATTGTTGGTGGAAGTCAGCTGAGGCTTAATCAATGCATATACCTCGCCGGACTTTGTAACCATTAAATTGCGTTCACCGGAGTCTTCATCTTCTCCATGACTAGTACTTGAGCTGCCGTCGTCATGTCCCTCCAAGTTCAGATATTGTGAGGTGTCCTCATCAATAATTTTCTCCATTATTTCTTCTTCTTCAAGGTTTCTACTAAGTGGATCCATAGTTTCTAAAACAATAATATTATCTAGAGTAAGAGTGTAAACATTCAAGTGGACTTGGATTCATACACAAATATACATATTATTCATACCAAAATACACAAATAAATACACAAATGAGTCAGAGGTCCAATTTGTATACAAGTTTTAATCTATGCATGTAGTACAATTTATCGAGCAAACAAGTTTTAATCAGGATGAGTCAGCAATCATACACGTGGCAGACACGTGGCGCTCACCGGTGGGGTGACGTTGTTCTCGTCGGGCGGCGGTGCTCGTCGGGCGGATGCGGCGGTCTCGTCGGGCGGCGGGCGGCGTCGGCGTTTAGGCGTGGCCTATGAGCTCCGAAGCGGCGGCGGCGAGACGCTCCTGCACGGGGAAGAGAGCGAGGTGGTCAGTTAGGGTTTAGGCGTGGCCTATTATAATATCTTTGCTATAAGCTATTTTATTTTTACTCCACATGCTTCTAATTCACATGTGCAAGGTTTAGATCGTCGGGGGTCGATGTCACTACGTTCATCTCGCCCATCTTTGGCACCCTGGAATCGTTCCGAGGGTCAATATATTATGCAAAGAACTGTGTTTATATCGTTCCGAGCCGTCGGCGTTTAGGCGTCGGCGTTTAGGCGTGGCCCAATCGAAGCCGCAGAGCATGCTGGCCAGGGCGAACTCCACGTTCATCAGCGCCGACCTAGGCCAGGAGGGGGGATGCCACATCGGAGCTCGCACCCCACCTAGGCCGCATCGCGAGCTCGCACCCCATGGCCACCACCGGAGCTTGCACCCCACCTAGGCCGCCCCCGCAGCCGAGAGGGGAGGCCGTCCCCGTAATCTCTGCCGAAAAGTTCGCGAACTCAACCCACAGCCGCCGCCGCTAAAACAAGGCTGTCACCACCACCCGGCACCCGCCTCCTCTGTCGATGCTGGACCATGCGCGCGCGACGTACTGAACCTGAACGAGTTTATAGTATAAAACTACCAGTTTACTACCTAAATTTACCATATCATACCACTTTACGTTTTCGGAACAAAAAACCACCGGATTTTGGTTTGTTTTTTCCAATTTGCCCTAAACTCCATTTGTTGACGAATTGATGCGTTTTCTGGCAAGATGACCCCACCAGGAAGATGACGTGGCACCGGGTCCCACATGGCAGCACAAATTAAAGAATCAAAATATCCTAAAAATAGAAAATCTCAAATAAAAATCTATCAAAAATAAAAACAAAACAGCCCACAGGCCCCGTCTCTGTCCCTGTCCCTGTGGAGGCGCCACCGCTCATCCCTGGAATCGGCGTGGATGCCACCTCCAATAGTCACCTGCAGAGCGCCGCCCATCACCTGCTGGCTCGCCGACCGGAGCACGCCGCCGGCGCAGGAGCACACACACGGCTGAGAGCTGCCTCCCCCAGTCACCTGCAGAGCACCGCCCATCACCTGCAGCCTCGCCGGCCGGAGCACGGCACCGGCGCAGGAGCACACACGCGGGTGAGAATCCTCTCCCCGTTGACGGTCTGAGAAGATGCGGGCGCTGTCGACGGTGGCCCATAGCTGTTGCTCCCGCTCCCCATCATCGGCGGTGCGGGTAGATCAGGGGGCGGCCGGCAGGCGGCGCGCTGCTGTAGCAGGGGGGTGGGGGCAGCTATAGCAGGGGCCGGGTCATGGCTGTTGCGCCGCCCTGTTCGAGGCCAAGAACCGTCGCCGCACGGAGCCATCTCCGTCCACGCCAACCAAGTCGCCTGTGTGCCTCGTCGCTGGTGCACGACGGAGGGGAAGGAGCTGGGGAGGAGGGCCAGACGGCCAGGCGTCGGCCCGGTGTGACGTGGCGGTGGGGACGGGGCTGGGAGGACGGAAGCCCCCGGCCATGGCGCGGCGGCGCCTCGACGGGGACAGGGACGGGAGCAGCCTGCAAAGGGGGGCGTCGACGACGAAACAGAGAAGGGGAGGAAACAGAGCATGCTCACCACGGCGTCGGCGTCGGGCAGCTGCAACGGCGGCCGGACAGAGGCGGCCGGACAGAGGCGGCCGGACAGAGGCGGTGGCGGTCGTCGGCTTCGGTGGCGCGCGAGGACGACGAGGGGTGGCGGTCGTCGGCTTCGGTGGCGCGCGAGGACGACGAGGCGGTGGCGGTCGTCGGCTTCGGTGGTGGCGAGGACGACGGCGAGGGTTTCGGGCTCTGGCGGCGGTGGCGCGATCTGGCTCTGGGGGGAAGAAAGGAGCGAAGTGGCGCATTTAATACCCCCCCCTTTAACACCGGTTCGTGGCAGGAACCGGTGTTAAAGGGGGGGTGGGTGCGCGCGGGAAACGAAATAAATGCCCCCCCTTTAACACCGGTTCCTGCCACGAACCGGTGTTAAAGGGGGGTGGGTGCGCGCGGGAAACGAAATAAATGCCCCCCCCTTTAACACCGGTTCCTGTCTGGAACCGGTGTTAAAGGGGGGGATTTATTTCATGCATTAAAGGGGCTTTTTTAATTCAAAAAATATTATATGAATTTAGAAAATTCATATCTTTTTCATTTCAACTCAGAAAAATATGAATAATATATCATAATTTTCAGAAAAATAATATCTATCCATTCATGTAAATCATTTTATATTTACATTACATGAAATTTTTTAAAATAATTAAAACACTTATTTCATGCATTAAAGGGGCTTTTTTAATTCAAAAAATATGATATGAATTTAGAAAATTCATATCTTTTTCATTTCAACTCAGAAAAATATGAATAATATATCATAATTTTCAGAAAAATAATATCTATCCATTCATGTAAATGATTTTTATTAGATCAAATCATATTTTAATGCCGCATCTTTTGTATTAACATTTTTGAATTGATTGGATATTTAAATGTCGCATCTTTTGTATACACTTGAATCTCACCAAGCCTCTCTCAACTTGCATTGTTTTTTGATCAATGTGTTGGTGGTTTTTTGAATTAGCCATTTGGTGGTTGCTTCACAAAACCGTCCGTTTTTTATGCTCGGAAAATGGAAAATGCCTTTTTGGTGCGATAAAAAGGAAAACTCCTCTTGCAAACTATGCCTTGATTCTAGCCATAACATTGGTCATTTGATCCGAATGAGATAGGTCATTTTGAGACAGTTACATAAAGCCGAACTGGAACTGAAAATTAAGATACATAAAAGAACTGAAAATTAAGATACATAAAAGAACTGAAAATTAAGATACATGGCCAGATTAAGTAACAATCAGCCGAACTGGAACTGAAAATTAAGATACATAAAAGAACTGAAAATTAAGATACATGGCCAGATTAAGTAACAATCGGCCGAACTTGTTTCGGAATGTTGAAGTGATTCAGTCATGCTCCTGCCTACACCTGTAATACTCGCCACTGTAGTCGTCGTACTCGCCGCCGCCGTCATCGCTGTCGTCGTCGGGGTCGCCGTAATTGAACCTCTGGAGAGTACGCGTGGGCTGGACTTGAGGGTAGCGCGTGGGCTGGACTTGAGGGTAGCGCAGACGGGGGTTAGAGTCGGCGGCAGTGTCATAGGCCATGACGCTCTGGAGAGTCCGACCGCGCCACCATAGCCGACGGCCGGCCTCGTTGAAGTTAGGAGGAGGTGGGCCGTCCTCCTCGTGCCTGGCGAGCGCCCTCTCATGCCGATCCACGAAGAAGGCTTCCCAAGTAGGGAAATAGTCGGGATGCCATCTGGGATTCCTCCGCTGCTCCGGCGTGAGCTCGAAGTAGTAGTGGTTCGTGATGGCCATCCGGCGCGCCACACCTAGAGGGACAGGAGGAACCGGCACACCTCCGACGCTCAGCATCCAGCCGACGGGGACACAGTAGCCCGGCGGGCAGGGGTAGTTCGAGGCGCAAAGCGCCTCCGCCTCCCTGGGGGTTAGTGCTACGGTGGAAGACATGGGAAAGAGTGATGAGGTTGCAGATATGAGTCTAGAGATGTGCAATGACAATGGAGGCCAACCCCCTACATATATATATAGTGAACTAGCGGGAAGACCTGGAGGGAAGAACTGGCGGGAAGAAAAATGGCGGGAAGAAAAATGGCGGGAAGAACTGGCGGGAAGAAAAATGGCGGGAAAAAATGGCGGGAAAAAATGGCGGGATGAACCTTTAGTCCCGGTTGGAGACACCAACCGGGACTAACCAACCGGGACAAAACACGAGTCAGCACTAATAATATGGGTGAGTGCATGTCGACATTATGTCGTGAGGCGTGTACCTTGTCCCGGATGGTGTCACCAACCGGGACTAAAGATGAACCTTTAGTCCCGGTTGGAGACACCAACCGGGACTAATAATAGGGGTGAGTGTCGACATTATTTTGTAAGTGTCAACACTATGTCGAGCTGCTTGTACTATAAATAGGCATCCTTGTGAGTCCAGTCCTCCAGCCAGTTTGAGGCAGGGACACCACTACGGCCAGTTTCAGGGAGATGCCGACGGAGCCCAGTCCTCCGGCATCTCCGAGAAACTGGTCATAGAGGCACTCCCTAATATGTGAAATTAGTTAGCTCCCTGGTGTATTGATCTAGTTAGAGAAGTTACAAAGCTGCAAGATGGTTTTCGAGAGCAGGGACACCACTATGGCCAGTTTCAGGGAGATGCCGACGGAGCCTAGTCCTCCGGCATCTCCAAGAAACTGGTCATAGAGGCACTCCCTAATATGTGACCGCGCGCGTTTGGAGATCAGATCTTAATGGTAAGTACGAATCGGGACAACTTCTTCTCATAATCCCGGTCCATCCACAAAACATGACTAACACTCAAGACATGTATTAATATTAAAAACATGAACTAGAGTTACATAATATGAGCATGAACTTCTTGGCATATGCCCTTCCTTATGATCACTTCAGACGTAACCATGGAGCATCTTCTTTACTTAACGGAATGCTTGGGTCAGTTTTCACTGTGAAGGGCGGAATTTCATCAAACTTATTATAATCTTCTGACATGTCTGTCTTGTCCTCGATTCCCACGATGTTTCTTTTCCCTGAAAGAACTATGTGACGCTTTGGCTCATCATATGATGTATTCGTTTGCATATTTTTTCTTTTTTTTGGTCTGGAGGACATGTCCTTCACATAGAAAACCTGAGCCACATCATTGGCTAGGACGAATGGTTCGTCTAAGTTCTTCATAAGATTGTTGAGATCCACCGTTGTCATTCCGTACTTCTTGTCTACCTCAACCCCTCCTCCTGTTAGCTTGACCCATTTGCATCGAAACAAGGGGGCCTTAAAATTAGGTCCATAGTCAAGTTCCCATATCTCCTCTATGAACCCATAATACGTGGTCTTTTGCCCATTGTCTTCTGCTGCATCGAAGCGGACACCACTGTTTTGGTTGGTGCTCTTTTTATCTTGGCCTATCGTGTAAAATGTATTCCCATTTATCTCGTACCCTTGGAAAGTACATACAGTCGAAGACGGTGTCCTGGCCAACAAGTACAGCTGATCCCCAACAGTGGTGTTATTCGTGAGAAGTCTTTGCAGCCAGCCGCCAAAACTCGCCATGTGTTCACTTATAATCCATTCATCAGACTGCCCCGGGTGTTTGAGGCGTATTAAATTCTTGTGTTCATTGATATACGGGGCAACCAAGATAGATCTTTGTAAAACCGTGTAGTGTGCTTGATTGAGAGAATGCCCGTCCCTACATATCATTGTTTTACATCCTAGGGTGCCTTTTCCACGCAGTCTCCCCTCATGTCGTTATTCTGGAACACCAATCGCCTTAAGGTCAGGAATAAAATCAACACAGAACTCAATGACCTCCTCTGTTACATAGCCCTTGGAGATGCTTCCTTCTGGCCTAGCACGGTTATGAACATATTTCTTTAAGACTCCCATGTACCTCTCAAAGGGGAACATATTGTGTAGAAATACAGGACCGAGAATGGCAATCTCTTCTACTAGGTGAACTAGGAGATGCGTCATAATATTGAAGAAGGATGGTGGGAACACCAACTCAAAGCTGACAAGACATTGGGCCACATCTGTTTGTAACCCTGGTAGGCTTTCTGGATCGATTACCTTCTGAGATATTGCATTGAGGAATGCACATAGCTTCACAATGGGTACTCGAACATTTTCAGGTAGAAGCCCCCTCAATGCAATCGGAAGCAATTGTGTCATAATCACGTGGCAGTCATGAGACTTCAGGTTTTGGAATTTTTTCTCTGCCATATTTATTATTCCCTTTATATTCGACGAGAAGCCAGACGGGACCTTGATACTGCTCAGACATTCAAAAAAGATTTCCTTCTCTGCTTTGGTAAGAGCGTAGCTGGCAGGAGTTAAGTGGCATAGTTTACCCTTCTCGTTCTCAGGATGCATAGGCTCTTCAGGGGCCTTCAGACGTTGCTGGTCCTGTCGTGCTTCCGGTGTATCTTTTGTCTTCCCATACACTCCTAGAAAGCCTAGCAGGTTCACGCAAACATTCTTCGTCACGTGCATCACGTCGATTGAAGAGCGGACCTCTAAGACTTTCCAATAGGGTAGGTCCCAAAATATAGATTGCTTCTTCCACATGGGCGCGTGTCCGGCATCGTCATTCGGAACAGATAGACTGCCAGGACCTTTTCCAAACATTACTTCTAGGTCCTTGACCATACCAAATACCTCCTCACCGGTACGGAGGACAGGCTTCCTCCGGGGTTCTGCCAGACGTTTGAAATGCTTGCCTTTCTTTCTTACTGGATGCAGGTTCGGAAGAAATCGACGATACCCTAGGTACACAACCTTCTTACATTTATCCAAATATACACTTTCAGTATCATCTAAACAGTGTGTGCATGCATTGTATCCCTTGTTTGTCTGCCCTGAAATGTTACTAAGAGCAGGCCAATCATTGATGGTTACGAAAAGCAATGCTCGTAGGTCAAATGGCTCCCCTTTGTGCTCATCCCACATACGTACACCTGGTTTGGCCCACAGCTGTAAAAGTTCTTCAACTAATGGCCTTAGGTACACATCAATGTCGTTGCCGGGTTGCCTCGGCCCTTGGATGAGCACTGGCATCATAATGAACTTCCTCTTCATACACAACCAAGGAGGAAGGTTATAGATACATAGGGTCACAGGCCAGGTGTTGTGACTGCAGCTCTGCTCACCAAAAGGATTCATGCCGTCTGTACTTAGACCAAACCTTAAGTTCCTTGCGTCACGTGCGAAGTCCGGGTACTCTCGCTCGACTTTTCTCCACTGTGACCCATCAGTGGGGTGTCTCAACATCGCGTCTTTCTTACGGTCTTCCATGTGCCATCGCAACAACTTGGCATGCTCTTTATTTCTGAAGAGACGTTTTAACCATGGTATTATAGGAGCATACCACATAACCTTGGCGGGAACCTTCTTCCTAGGGGCCTCGCCCTCAACATCGCCAGGATCGTCTCGTCTGATCTTATACCGCAGTGCAGTGCATACCGAGCATGCATCCAAATTCTCGTACTCCTCACCGCGGTAGAGGATGCAATCATTAATGTAGCCATGTATCTTCTGCACGTCTAATTCTAGAGGGCAGACGACCTTCTTTGCTTGGTATGTACTGTCAGGCAACTCATTATTTCTTGGAAGAAGATTCTTCATTTTTACCAACAACTTTGAAAATGCGTTGTCAGTCACACCATTCTCTGCCTTCCATTGCAGCAAATCCAGTGTGGCACCTAGCTTTTTGTGGCCATCTTCGCAAGTTGGATACAACAATGTTTTGTGAACCTTTAACATCTGCTCCAGCTTCTCCTTCTCCTTTTCAGTATCACATTCTTCCTTTGCATCAGTAATGGCCCGACCAAGATCGTCATCAGCGGGCCCATCTGCTCCCTCTTGATCTTCATTATCTACCTCCGTTGCATTATCATCATATTCAGGATACATATTATGATAGTTTTCATCATCCTCTTCTTCTTCGTTGTCTTCCATCACAACCCCTTTTTCTCCGTGCTTGGTCCAACAATTATAGCTGGGCATGAAACCGGATCGAAGCAGGTGGGCGTGAATGGTTCTGGTATTTGAGTAGTCTTTCTTGTTCTGACAGTGAACACACGGACAACACATAAAACCATTGTGACCACGGTTTGCATTAGCCAAAATGATGAAATTTTGGAGGCCCGTAATGTACTCGGAAGTGCGGCGGTCACCGTACATCCATTGCCGATTCATCTGTATTAATATGTAGTATATATCAAAAAATAATAGGGAGATGACCATTTATATATATAGTACATCAATGACACATGAAACTATAGTTGCCGACCTCGACCGAGACGGAAAGAGCAACAAGAAAGCTTATTTTGAGCTCTTGGGCATTTCACCGAACACCTCTAGTGCATATGAAAAAAACACAAACTAGCACTCTTCACACCCTCTTAATAGGCTCCAAAATGTGAAAGAATGGAAGAGTGGGGTGTGTGTGGGCTGGGGTGGTGTCTTATATAGCCCCCCCTTTAACACCGGTTCGTGCCACGAACCGGTGTTAAAGGGGGGGTGCGCGGGCCACTAGTGCAGGGACATTTAACACCGATTCGTGGCACGAACCGGTGTTAAAGGGGGGGCTCCTTTAATGCCGCAGAGGCCACGCTGGTACGGCCCCCCCCTTTAACACCGGTTCGTAGAAGAACCGGTGTTAAAGCCCATTTTCGGGATCAACAAAAGCCCTCGTTTCCACTAGTGTTGGCTTTACTTTCGCCACTTCAACCATCATCTTCGACGGTGCTTTCGTTGTCTCTTGTGGCACCCATGTCGCCGTCGTTGCTCTTGTCGGCTTCTCCATGGCTTCACGCCGACAGTCCTTTTTGTCCGCGCCCTTCTCCATGCCTTCACGCCGACTGTCCTTTTTATCCGCGCCTTGAGACATTATACTTGGTTCGATGAAGTACTTTCTCATCGATGCCTCACATATTTGATCTACTACTTGCCGGTGCTCTTGGATGCAATAGAACAAATAAGTAGGAGGTAACTCAAATTGGTTTTCTTCTAGCTTCTCTATACCATGTGAAAAGCCTTTTGATGGATCTGCACCCCCTATTGTTGGGTCTCCTCCATCTATCTGGCCACCAGTCCACACTCTTGGACCATCGCCTTCTGGCCTTGCTGGCCTGTTTGCTGGGCTCACTTCAGCTCCCCCTCCTCCTCTAATTTTTGGGCAAACAAGTGCAGGTATCGCTGCGCATGAATCTGTACACCCTTCCAGTTCCGTATCTTCTGGCCACAGACTAGCCTTTTATTCAAACTCTTTGTCTTCTGGGAGAATCCCTAGTGCTTCTGGCCTGGTGTCCACGCTTGGAGCTGCCCCTAGGCCTTCAATGTCTTCTGGGCCCGAACTTGCTGACAAGGATAAGCTCGATTGATCCATATTTTCTTCATACTCAAGATCCCACGTGACGTGAAAAGTTGAATATTCCGGTTCGTTGTAGCCCCAATTCCATGACTTGACTTACTCAAAGATTACGTCTCCCTTGAAAACCACCTTATTGGTATAAGGATTGCACAAGCGGTATGTCTTTGAGCCTTCATAGCCTGTCATGATCATCGGAATACGTTGCTCCGCCAATTCCGCCTTTACATGCGCCACACATCCAAAAGTACGAAGATGATCAACCGAGGGCTTCCATCCGTACCATGCTTCGTACGGTGTTGTACCAACTCCACTCTCAGTAGATTCCATGTTCAGCAAATACACAGCCGTATTGACTGCCTCACCCCAGAATTTTCCTGGCAAACCTTTACTCTTCATCATGCTCTGTGCCATGGTCAACACAGTTTGATGCAGCTCACCCCCTCATCAATGCGTAGGGCTCTTATCTTTGCCTCCACCTTGAACTCTTCGGCTTCCTTGATCTTCTCGAATGCTTGTTGAGCTTGATCCTTACTTTTCAGCAACACAATCCGCATGTATTTACTATGATCATCCACCACAAGCATGAAGAACTTATTGCCAGACGGAGTTGCGGGTGAGATTCCAACGCATAGATCGCCATGAACAAGTTCCGAGGCTTCACTTTCCTCAAACTTGGCTTCACATGGGAACGCGGCACTTTGTTCCTCATGATGCACACACGGTAGATCGTGATCCACTTGCGCCACAATCTCCATAGCCGGTGATGGAGGATCCTCCTCATCCTTCAACTCAGTTACTTCGAGCATCAGCATCATCGGTCCATCATCTCCTTCCTGGGCGATGAGAGCCCTCTCCTTTTCCTTTGGTGCTTTCCGGCAATCAGCCTTGAAGTGACCGAGCTCACCGCAGTTATGACACCTTACTTTCTTTATGTCAAACTTCCTCCGCGGCGGGGCGTCATCTTCATCCTCCTGCCCCACAATGTACTTTTTCGCTGGGCGTTGCTTCTCCTTGCCGCTCGTGGAGCCTCCTTGCTTTTCTTTTGAAAGAGTCATCCATTGCTGCTTTGTGAGCATCAGGTGCTCAACCTGTTCTGGATCACCGAAGCTGATCCGGATTCTCTCATCGTGTGCCTTGAATCTTTCGACGAGATCCTCAATCGTCAATGTATTAAGGTCGAGACATTGTTCGATCGATGTAACGATCTGCATGTAGCGCGCCGGCGCCGCACGCAGGAACCTTCTGACGTTCTTGATCTCATCCAATTTCTCGCCATATCCCCTGATTGCGTTGACAAGGGTAACGAAACGGACGGCAAACTGATCAACCGTCTCGCTCTCCTCCATCTTCAGATCTTCATAGCTTTTTGTCAAAGTTTGAAGATGCGCTTCCTTCACGCGGGCATGACCTTGGTGCAAGATCTTGATCGTCTCCCATGCATCCTTCGCCGATTTCTTTTCGACGAGGTGCTGCATCACGTCCTTCGGCACGACGGAGTAGAGCGCCGTTAACGCTTGGCGATCCTTCCGGTACTTCGCACCTCCCTTGACGTACTCGTTGCCTCCTGGATCGACGGCCTCCCAAACCTCCTGAGCCTCCATGGCCACCTCCATGTTGAGTGCCCATAGCCCGTAGTCCTTGCGATCGAGGCGCGGATACAAAGCCGCCCCCACCGTCTCTGTCACCGGTGCCGATGCCGAGTTGTCGCCAAACTTCACCATCGCCATGACCTCCTAGTACTTTCAGCAGATCACGGACGACAACCTTAGCTCTGATACCAATTGTTGGCACAGCCCCTGCCGCCGAGTACTTTCCGACGACACCGACGAGGAAATTCCGACGAGACGACACGCACGTATCCGATAACTTCCGCCGAGATGCACGCACTGCTAGCCGATCGATTATTTTGATCTAACTAGTATACTCACACACGCACACGCAAAACAACTTTGATCGCCAAAGGCTCTTGTCGAGCCTTGCTTTCTTTCTTGTATTGCTCAACTCACGGTGGTGTTTTTACAGGGGCCTTACACACGTATATATAGCAGATTTAGTATAGCTAACCTAGTAGGATTAGGACATCTAATTCCTACTCTATTCGGCTACCCGTGTCTACTCGGATACGTACCCCGTACTACGACGTGCTTATTCCTAACAATGGATTCATTGTTATGAAATTGTCTACTATCTATATCTACATCTTCTCGCCTATATGGGGATGTGCAAAGTTATTTTTGAGAGAGACTGTGCTAACGTGAAACATGCCGTATGACGACGTCTCGATACTCCCTCTCACCAATTGGTACTTTAATTTAATTGGTGATAGTAAGTTTCACTACAGGAATGGGTATCTATGGTGACGGCCAAACGAGTCGAGGTCGTCGGCGTAGACCGTGACCAGGCCAGCCCTACCAAGCAACCGTCTGGGTAGAATTGCTCTCTGTGTATCCTATGCTACGTCGACGGCTGCCCTCGGCGTAGCTATTTTTCCTTTTACCTTATTAAACTTTGAAAAATCATAACTAAATCATTCTAATTTGCAAAAATACAAATAATATATCAAAATTTGCAGAAAAATAATATATATCTATCTACACTCAAATAATACACATTTATAAATAAAAATTACGTGAAACATAAAACATTATATATAGTTTAAAACGGGCATTAAAAATTAAAAAAACGATCGAAACAATGCGAAACCTTCATGTGGTGTCATATTATGTGACATAGTTATAAAAAAAATCAAACTTGGTATATTAATTATGTCTCAAAAAACCTTCACAAAATGACCTATCTTATTCGAGGTTTCTTGGCTTTCGAGTCAAATGACCAATGTTATGGCTAGAATTGAGGCATAGTTTGTGATAATGTCGCCATATTGTGCATACATGTGCATCATGGGATGGCTAACAATGTTGCAGGAGGAAATTTTCCTTTTCCTCGCACTAAAAAGCCATTTTCTATTTTCCGAGCATAAACGGTTTTGTGAAGCAATCATCAAATGGCTAATTCAAAATGTTACCACCACATTTTACAAAAATACTAGAACACCTTATATGGACAATGTCCCAATAGGGGGATCTGAAACCTTTCTGTCCACCCCTGGTGAAAAAGACAAATTTCCTGCCAAATCGGTAGGAAGTGGGTCAGATATGAACTACAGGTATATGATCCGATGCTCATGTTTTTTTATAAAAA
This sequence comes from Avena sativa, assembly GCA_916181665.1. NCBI lineage: Eukaryota > Viridiplantae > Streptophyta > Magnoliopsida > Poales > Poaceae > Avena > Avena sativa. Next base: position 403,181,390 of record OV702280.1, read on the forward strand.
TCATTTTTAGGTTCATAATATGCTATTTTATCAAAGATCCAATGCAAGTTTAGCGAGGCTCGGTCCCGAGCTAAGAATCTTCATGCCCGTCGTTCGACAAAATTTGTTAATAGTTTAAAACGGGCATTAAAAAAATTTAAAAAACAATCGAAACAATGCGAAACCTTCGCGTAGTGTCATATTATGTGACATTGTTACAAGGAAAAATATTAAACTTGGTATATTGATTATGTCTAGAAAAAACCTTCACAAAATTAACTATCTCACTATGGGAATAACCAAATAGGCCGACGGCCTTTTTTATACGCCGACGGCAAAATGTCGGGGCCGTCGGCGTAGCTTGACGGGCCGTCGGCCCAGTTTTGCCGTCGGCGTAGAATAAATAGGCCGACGGCCGCCGTCGGCGTAAACAGGACCGTCGGCGTAGCCCATTGGGCTAACGGCAGAGCAACGGCGTCAAGTCTACGCCGACGACATTCAGACCTATGCCGATGGAAAAGCCGTCGGCGTAGCTATTTTTCTTTTTTTCCACATTAATCTTAAAAAAACATAACTAAATCATTTAAATTCAGAAAAATACATATAATATATCAAAATTTGCAGAAAAATAAGATCTATCTATATAAACTCAAATATTATATATTTATAGTCAAAAAAATACATAAAAGTAAAAATACTTTCGTATAACATATTTTTCATTTTCCGAGTGCAAAAAACGGGGTGTTTTGTGAAGCAACCATCAAAAGAAAGTTTCAAAATGAAAATACCACATTTTTCAAAAATACTAGACCATATTGAATAGACAATTTCCCAACCTAGGAATCTCAAACCTTTTCGTTCACCTCTCGTGAAAAATACAAATTTCTGCCGAATCGGTAGGAAATGAGTTAGATTTGAACTATAGGTACATGATATGTTGCTCATGATTTTTTGCAAAAATAATTTTCAGATTCAAAATATGCTATTTCATCAGAGATCTAATGCAATTTTAGTGAGGCTCATCCCCGATCTAAGAATCTTCATGCCCCTCGATTTAGAAAGTTTGACGATAGTTTGAAATGGGCATAAAAAATTCAAAAACGATGGAAACAATGCAAAACCTTCGCGTGGTGTCATATTATATGACATAGTTGCATGGAAAATACCATACTTGGTATATTCATTGAGTCTCAAAAAACCCTTCACAAAATGACCTATCTCAATCGAGGTTTTTTGGATTTCAGGTCAAATGACCAATGTTATTGCGAGAATCGCGGTATAGTTTGCCATAATGTGTCCATATTATGCACACATGTGTATCATCGGATGGTGAACAATGTTGCAGGAGGAAGTTTTCCTTTTCGTCGCACCGAAAAGCCATTTTTCATTTTCCAAATGCAAAAAACGGGGTCTTTTTGTGAAGCAGCCACCAAATAAAAGTTTCAAAATGATAATACAACATTTTTTAAAAATACTATACCATATTGAATGGAAAATTTCCCAACCTGGATATCTCAAACCTTTCCGTTCACTTCTCGTGAAAAATACAAATTCCTGCCGAATCGATAGGAAATGAGTTAGATTTGAACTACGGGTACATGATATATTGCTCAAGATTTTTTGCAAAAATTATTTTTAGGTTCACAATATGCTATTTCATCAGAGATATAATGCAAGTTTAGTGAGTCTCAGCCCCGAGCTAAGAATCATCAAGCCCCTCGATTTAGGAAGTTTGACGATAGTTTGAAACGGGCATAAAAAATTCAAAAACGATGAAAACAATGCAAAACCTTCGCGTGGTGTCACTATATGACATAGTTGCATGGAAAAATACCATACTTGGTATATTCATTGAGTCTCAAAAAAACCTTCACAAAATGACCTATCTCAATCGAGGTTTTTTGGATTTCAGGTCAAATGACTAATGTTATTGCGAGAATCGCAGTATAGTTTGCCATAATGTGTTCATATTGTGCACACATGTGTATCATGGGATGGTGAACAATGTTGCAGGGGAAAGTTTTCCTTTTCGTCGCACCGAAAAGCCATTTTTCATTTTCCAAATGCAAAAAAGGGGTCTTTTTGTGAAGCAGCCACCAAATGAAAGTTTCAAAATGATAATACAACATTTTTTAAAAATACTATACCATATTGAATGGAAAATTTCCCAACCTGGATACCTCAAACCTTTCCGTTCACTTCTCGTAAAAAAGACAAATTCCTGCCGAATCGATAGGAAATGAGTTAGATTTGAACTACGGGTACATGATATATTGCTCAAGATTTTTTGCAAAAATTATTTTTAGGTTCACAATATGCTATTTCATCAGAGATATAATGCAAGTTTAGTGAGTCTCAGCCCCGAGCTAAGAATCATCATGCCCCTCGATTTAGGAAGTTTGACGATAGTTTGAAACGGGCATAAAAAATTCAAAAATGATCGAAACAATGCAAAACCTTCACGTGGTGTCATTATATGACATAGTTTCATGGAAAAATACCATACTTGGTATATTCATTGAGTCTCAAAAAAACCTTCACAAAATGACCTATCTCAATCGAGGTTTTTTGGATTTCAGGTCAAATGACCAATGTTATTGCGAGAATCGTGGTATAGTTTGCCATAATGTGTTCATATTGTGCACACATGTGTATCATGGGATGGTGAACAATGTTGCAGGGGGAAGTTTTCCTTTTCGTCGCACCGAAAAGCCATTTTTCATTTTCCGAGTGCAAAAAACGGGGTGTTTTTGTGAAGCAACCACCAATGAAAGTTTCAAAATGATAATAGAACATTTTTTAAAAATACTATACCATATTGAATGGAAAATTTCCCAACCTGGATATCTCAAACCTTTCCGTTCACCTCTCGTAAAAAAGATAAATTCCTGCCGAATCGGTAGGAAATGAGTTAGAGTTGAACTACAGGTACATGATATATTGCTCATGATTTTTTGCAAAAATCATTTTTAGGTTCACAATATGCTATTTCATCAGAGATATAATGTAAGTTTAGTGAGGCTCAGCCCCGAACTAAGAATCATCATGCCCCTCGATTTAGGAAGTTTGACGATAGTTTGAAACATGCATAAAAATTCAAAAACGATCGAAACAATGCAAAACTTTCACGTGCTGTTATACTATATGACATAGTTGCATGGAAAAATACCAAACTTGGTATATTGATTGTGTATGAAAAAAAATATTCACAAAATGACCTATCTCAATCGAGGTTTTCTGGATTTCAGGTCAAACGACCAATGTTATTGCTAGAATCGTGATATAGTTTGCGCTAATGTGCCCATATTGTGCACTCGTATATATCATGGGATGGCGAACAATGTTGCAGGAGGAAGTTTTCCTTTTCGTCGCACCAAAAAGCCATTTTTTATTTTTCGAGTGCCAAAAACGGGGTGTTTCATGAATCTTGACATAGTTTCAGTTGGTCTAATATTTAAAAGTTATGATATATAATTAAATAGATGATAAGGATGTCATATTTGGATTCCTCTTATTTTTTCTGATCGATTTGGATATATTATTTGTCGAATTATGATTTACGGATTTGTAGATATGAATTATTCAAATTTAAATGAAAAAAAGCAAAATAAATAAAATTTCTTTTATTTCTATTTGAATTCAAGATTATTATTACTTATTCATTGTTGTTTACTCAAATAATAGTATGGAATGTAAAAAAATAAATATGTCCAACATTATAGTGTAATGGTTAATAGGTTTGATATGATAATATTCACAACAAGTTCTACTTTCTTTGTCGGAAGCTCATGTGGAAGGAACGAAGAAGTTAAGCGTGCTGGGGCTGGAGTAGTATTAGGATGGGTCACCGGTTGAGAAGTTTGACTAATTGTGTAATTTGACTTGAGACTAAGTATACTTAGAATTAAAAATGTCCATGTGAGATTAACAAGTTAAACAATTCAAAAATGTTAAAAAAATTGAAAAAAATGAATTTTTTAATAAATGAAAAATAAAATTTGAATTTTTTTTTGGAAAAATCTAGGCCAACGGTAAAGCCGTCGGTGTAGCCAAACGGCCGTTAGTCATCTAGGTGGGCCCCATATGGTCTACGCCGACGACAAAAACCGTCGGCATCGCTATATACGCTGACGGCTTTCCTACGCCGACGGGAGAAGGGGATACGCCTACGGGGCTGTACGCCGAAGGCAGCCGTCGGGCCAGCCTACGCCGACGGCATTTAGGGACTACGTCGACGGGACCCGGCCGTCGGCGTATTCAGCTTCTCCTATAGTGTCTCATTCGAGGTTTTTTGACTTTCGGGTCAAATGATCGATGTTATGGGTAGAATCGAGGCATAGTTTGTGATAATGTGTCCATATTGTGCATACATGTGCATCATTGGATGGCGAACAATGTTGCAGGAGGAAGTTTTACTTTTTGTCGCACTAAAAAGCCATTTTTCATTTTCCGAGCATAAAAAACGGACGGTTTTGTGAAGCAACCACCAAATGGATAATTCAAAATGCTACCACCATATTTTACAAAAATACTAGATCACCTTATATGGACAATGTCCCAACAGGCGGATCCGAAACCTTTCCATCCATCCCTGGTGAAAAGATAAATTCCTGCCAAATCAGTAGGAAGTGGGTCAGATATGAACTACAGGTACATGATCCGATGCTCATGTTTTTTTTACAAAATTCATTTTTTGATTCACAATATGATATTTTATCAAAGATCCAATGGAAGTTTCCTTTTCGTCGCACCAAAAATCCATTTTTCATTTTCCGAGCGAAAAAAGGGGGATTTTCTGAAGCAATCACCAAATAGCTAATTAAAAAACGGGTGGTTTGTAGTTAGTTGATATGGGTATCATATTTAGATTCCTGTCATTTTTTGATCAATTTAGACATATTACTTATCAAATACCAATTTACGTATTTAAAGATATTAATTATTCCATATTAAATAGAAAAATACAAAAAAGTAAAATTATTATATTTTTATTTGAATTCAATAGTATTTTTATTTGAATCGCTAATATTTTTACTTATTCATTGTTGTTTACTTAAATAAGTGTTTGTAGTTTCAAAAAATAAAAACATGTGACATAATGATATAAGAGTTAATAGGGTTTATATCATAGTATTGACAACTAGGTACAAATTGCTTCGCGGAAACTGATTCGGAAGGAACTGAGAAGTTAAGCATGCTGGAGCTGGAGTAGTGTTTGGATGGGTGACCGAGCGAAAAGTTTGATAAAGACTACAATTTGATCAAAGATTAAATGTAATTAGTGTTAAAAATATTTCACGTGAGAGATTAACGATTCAAACAATTCAAAGTTTTAAAAAAGTTGAAAACAATTCAAAAAAAATTGATTTTTTTTTAGATTTGTTTATAACCCGCCGTTATTATGCCGACGGGGCTATGCCGAGGGCAAGGCCGTCGGCGTAGCATATCCCGATGGCTAGAGCTACGCCGACGGACAAAATTGCCTCCGCCGAGGGAGACCTTTGCCGAGGAGGCTATGCCGAGGGTAGCATACGTCGAGGGCATTTTGGCCTACGTCGACGGATTTTTGCCCTTGGCGTAGCGTGCCGTTCCTGTAGTGTTTTAGCTTCGGATGAATTTTTTAGAGGCTAGAGTGGTTTACACTCCCAGAGTTTGTAATAGGCCGGCTCATTAGCTTGCGGCTATGGGTGTATACAGAGTTCAAGATCTACATACCAGGAGGAAATCAAAGTTTCCCTATCAATATAACCTTTCTGGTGACGATATTGTTGTGTCTTAATGAAATACGAGTGTTCCATATTAAAAAAAATCACCATGTCATGCCATAAAAATATGTTTGTATCTTAAAAAATCCATATCTTTTAAATGTTAATATAAAAGAAGGTGTTTTATATATATATGGATCTGAAAAATGCGAGGATTAATAGTATCACATTTGTTTTGCTATATGAATAATTAAAATTGAAAATTCCATTAAATACTTCTATAAGTACATAAAACTTGCATCATTAATATCTTATAAACCGTAATTAGAAATAAAAAGTATTATATATGAAAGTTTATAAATAAAAATGCACATAACATGAATATGCCATCCATGCTTATGTTTGCATCATGTATCATACTATTTTATGGTAGGTTTGCATCAGCTCCTAATAGTAACATATGGAATATTGGGATATGTCATATCCATTCATCCCTTTTTATATGAACTTGAAGTAGATCATCTAAGACATGTTTCATGCTAATAAATATTTAATATTGATGTGTACAAAAATAATAAGAACCTCTATTTGATTGTCGGGATTCCATGGAACCTTGGCACATGGTCCTCTTTGTACCATTTTTGCAAAATGGGGAAAGATCGTCCCGGCCTCTACATCCAAGAGATGGACACATCCTATTTTATTAGATTATTCTCAAAAACCTTACAAGAGGGATTACAAAGATAAAACTAAAGCCCACCAAAACAAAGAGACAACTCGCTAATCCTACAATCCTGATGACGGAGGTGTTTATGAACAAGGTCAATATCCCTGACATCCCACCAACGCGTGTCATCTTAAATAGAAGGCCTCGACATGTAGCCCAATGACGAGCAAGTGCACAACCAATCCGGCAGACCCTCAGTTAAGGCTGGACACGAGCCAGCTAGGGCTGGGCTCGGTCCGAGCTGCCTTTTGGCCTGAGATAAATTGGCTCGGCTCAGGCTGGCTCGTTGGGACTTCGGTCCAATAAAACTGGCTCGGCCCGAGTTGGGCATAAACTCGGTCCGAGCTAGCCCGTGACACGCAGGAACTCTGCGATTAAAATTTGTCTAAGAAAATTGAGCAAGCAAACATTCAAAAAATTTCATAAGAATTCACAGAGTAATAATTCAACAATCTATGAATCCATTCCAATGAAAAAAATCAACAATTAAGAACCTAAAAATGTCACATGTATTTTGACTTACATTAACCTTACTGTAACACTCTTCCGGTGCATTTGTCCACTCAAATTCAGCATGCATATGTTCAAATTTGGCCATAAAAATTTGCAGCGTAACAATTTAACTATGGCAGAACCCATTTTAATGAAAAGAATTAACAATGCATGTTAATGGAATATATGCAAAAGGTGGCGGAACATAGGCACCGGAAGAGAGGCATTTAACTTTTGCACATCAAACTGAGGTTTTGAAGCTTTTGCACTATCTACTGGGAGTTATGGGTGAGTGGTCGATGCTAGAGAGACAAACCAGCCCGAGCGGATCCTGTCCCGCATGATATGCTAACACGCTAATGTCCATCTCCTTCCCTAAAAAAAATTACGGAGCCAACAGGCCAGCCCGAGCCGAGCCGGCCGAGCCAAAAGCTCACCGTGGTCTAGATTTTTGGGCTCGACTCGGTCCGTGCCCATCTGGGGCCGAGCCCATCTCGGGGCGAGCTGCTCCTAGACCGGGCCGAGCCAAAAGCTCGCCCCCGAGCGTCCAGTCTTACTCTCAGTGTGTACCAACACGCTCCAAAAAGTCCTAGCCGCCGCCTTCTTCCGCATACCCAACTTATGGAGAGATTAATGCACCAACCTTGTGAGGCCTGCCATCGACGCCACCACGACGCCACCATCCTGCGCGCACCCATCCAAGAACACGTGATCGCCACCGAGACCTCTCGGCACCATGCCACTGGGTCCCTTCAACAGACGCAACTAGAGACCTCCAGAATATATGTCGTGCGTAGCACCTACCGAACCATGCATGACTGAGCGTTGCACCTGGTGGCTAGACATGACTTGACATCTCTGTCGCAAGACGAAGCCGCTCCACCTCCTGTCTCTACCATCCGGCGCCGCTCCACAAATAATGCCCCCAAGAGGGATCGTGACACCGCAGTGCCACCATCGTCCGATAGGATGATCTTAGGGTTTCCCTCGGAGCGGCACGAGTGGTTAGACGATGATTGCAGGATAATGCCTTCACCAAGGTTACGACGCGAAAGCGCCGCCATCGCCTACCTTGACCGTTGTTGCGGACGGGTTTTCACCGGCGAAGAAGACGACTAACACCAACATGCCCGGAGCTGCTGCCCCGGACGCCCTCAGTCATGCAAAAGTAGCCCAGGAAGTCTGTCCACGTCGTCGACGGGCAACAACAGTTGCGCAGATGCCATGGCCGATCTAGCCCCAACGGACCTAGATCTGGCCCAGATCCTCGCCACCCCTACCAGCCCCACCGCCGTCAGTTGAGGACGTTCTAGTCGTCGCCACCCACACCACCACCGTTGGAGAGGGAGAGGAGGAGCCGCCACACCCCTCTACCACCTGGCCAAATCTATATCTATCTATACTAATAATAAAGAACACAACGTTGACTTTTTTGCCTCTAAAGTTAGAGCAAATTACAGAGGGTGCCACCACTAAGTGGACATAACAGTTTCGTTGACGTCCGCTACCAACCAAATCCCAATCCCCTACTCCTCCTTCCCGGCCGCCGAGTTGGCCTTGACGTCTACACGCCACACGCCTACTCAAGTCCCGGATGGTGTCGGCGTGCCGCGAGCAGCAGCTGCAGGCTTGGTCCTCCTACCTCCGGGTCCCTACTCCCATGCGTCGCTCAAAGTCAGGTACACGCCTGAGATGGCGCTGCCTGATGCAACCGCATGCTCCGCGCGGAGGTCCTCCGCGCGGGGTTAGGATTTAGGGTTTAGGTCCAGATCTTAGCATTGGAGGCAGTGGCTGTTGGGGGCGAGCTCGCTTGATCCAGTCCCCGGGTGTCTTGCAGAGGTAACGAAGGGAGAGAAGAGAGTTTTCAGGCATGGCCTTTAGAGGAGGAGATTTGGAGGAAATCCCCTGCAAAAAAATATATCACCACTGAGCTTCGTCGCTTTTCTAGGACTGCTGTTGTTGCTTTGTCTCTGATGTAGAACTAACTGCAACTGGTCATCAGGTTGCAGGGGATGCAGATGTGGAGGATCAATACAACAATCTTATCCTCCTCTGCAGCATCCTGTATTCATGTAGAGCGATTGAAACTCGAGCATCGAACAATTTCTCCCTTGAATGTAACTTTTCAGCACTGCACCGAGCTTCTACATCGTGCGATGAGGCTGTCAGTAAGCATCTTGGCGTGTCTCTGAGTAGATACAGTGTCTCTTGGTTACTGATGTTGTTTATATATATTCTGCATTTAGCTGCAGTGTTCTGCACAGGATTTGTCTATAGCTACACAGAATCTACATGTTCGCCTGAAGCTAATTGATTACGTGGTAATTTAATGCTGATCAATTGCTCCCTGTAGGTAATTTATTGATCGTAGAGGTGTTGAAAATAAAATGTATTGTTGAATTTTGCTCTTTTTTTTATCTGAAAAATGCAAACCTAAGACTCAAACCATTAGACTTTCATTAGCTAGGGTTATCATGGTTGATCTATTTTAGTTAAAATTTGGGTCGCATCAGTTCTATCGAAAAGTTTTATCTTCCGGTGCAACGCACAGGTATGTTTGCTAGTTAGCACTAGTGCAGAGCCCCCCTTTAACTCCGGTTGGGAGGGCCCTCTAACAGCGGTTCCCCAACCGCTGTTGAGGGTTCGGTGTTAGAGGGGGGGGCTTTAACACGGGTTCTTATACGAACCGGTGTTAAAGGGTGGCGCACGTGGGGCTGCGGCAGGCCTCAGGCCCCCCCTTTAACACCGGTTCATATCTGGAACCGGTGTTAAAGGTTCTTCTGCCGCGGCAGAGATTTAGGCCGTTTTCCTGCCGCGACAGGAAAACGACCTAAATCTCTGCCACGGCAGACTTCTGCCTCTGCCCCGTTCTGGGCGTATTTCTGCGGGAGGGGGGAGCGAGGGGAATCGATCGGGAGCGGTATACACATAAATCGTCATCGGTACATACGAGTAAATGAATAATTAAGCAACTATTATTATACACAAAAAACATCGTCATCGGCACATACATCGTCATCGGCACATATACATCGTCATCGTTCATTTTGGTGGATATCTAAAGAGTTCTCCGCCAGACGTGACGACCTCATCAAGTATGAACCCCGCCAATTCCTCTTGAATGGCTCGTATGCGTTCAAATGGTAGGAGTTGGTCCCGCATCTGTTCGATCTGAATATATATGAAGAATGGGCCGTCAATATATATATAAGAATAAAACTCAACACAATTGATGATAATAAAATAATGTTGTGGACTTTGTTTACTTACTCTAAGTTGTTCTAGTGCGGCTTGGCCCGTCGCACATATCGTGTTGCGAATAAACTCGCAAACATAGTACCCACATAAGTTATTGCCGTGTCCCTGATGCGCGCACTTTACGAGAATAGAGAGTTCAATCAAAATAATAATCAATAAAGCATGATATAATGGAATTGGAAGCTAGCTAGTATTACTTACATTTTGGTCTACAAATTTTAGTTCTTCTGACCATTCACCCACGGTCCTGCCCGTGAACCTTTTCCAAACCCTGTCCGGCAAAGAAAATGGATAAAGGAGTAATTAATTACTTGTTGTCACGAAAGTTGCCGATCTAGTGCGATAATATGATTGAAATTACCTCTGGAGCATCTCTCTAAAGTCTGCCCATATCTCTTTTTCTTTTCGTAACGAGTCCATGACAAGGACTTTTCCTGAGTCGGGTTGAATGACTAGCAGAATAAAGTGGAACCTACGCACGCATAACTCATCATCAGTTACACTTAACATCGAGTAAGCCGAAACAGAATGTGTACAAGAGAGAGGGTAACAGTACTCACGAGAAGTTGTAAGGCAATAGTATTTTCCTTTTGGTTTGTTGTCTCAGTAAAGATTTTAGCAAGTAATCTTTTGTTTACCCGGGTTTGTCTCTTATCACTTGTTCATGAACTCTATTTGGGTCAACGAACCCAATGTCAAAAGGGCCTCCTTTCATGCATTCCATAACCTTTTTCCTGCATAATAGTATATATATAAATATATGGTGAGCATATATATATACATGCAATTAATAAAGTGAATGAGATGAGATAAAAATTACAGAAATAGTACTTACACACAATAAAGGCTGATAGCAGATTTGTCGAGTTCCTTCTGATTGAATAGAAAATGCAAGTCTTGAATGTTGAAATCGATCGCGTCGTCTCCGCACAAGAAAATATGATCTCTTATATGCGCCGTGATCCATTCTTATTATCTCGTCTTGTAGAAATCAAGGTACCACTTGTGCAATTTTCGCATCTTTGTTGGTAGATTCTTGAGCTCCTCTTTCTTGACTAGATTCTTCCCATACTTCCATGGCTGTATGGGGTTGGCATCGCATTTGGGCAAGTTGTCTCCCATGACGTTCAAGTATGCAATGTAAGTCATCCCCATCTCATTGGCCTTTCTTTGTAGCTCTGCCTCGTAATCATTTACGGGAGGAGCGTCCCGTGTGTCGAACATTTGGAGCGGGGCGCATGATTGGTTTTCCTGCTCTCCGAGCCTGGGAACTGTTTTATGGGGTGCCTCACGACTGCTACTTTCAGTCTCCCTATGGAGCCTTGCATCCGCCTTCAAAATCTGGCGCTCGTAGTCCGGCACAAGTGGGGTTTCAGGTTTCAAAACATTTTTGTAAAACTTCTCCACCACCGTCGGATCTATTTTCTCCTTTGGCTCGGCCCGTCTAGGTGCAAAGAATTTCTTGACCTGTTCTTCCGAGATCCTATTGGTCTCCTCGTCGCTGCGATTCCACGGTAAAACCGACAATGGCTTAGCGGAAGGCTGCGGGACGTAGTTTTTTGAACTCTTTGGCGTACGGTTTCCTGCGGATTTCTTTGTGGCAGTGCTACTAATGCTCTTCGTGGCAGTGCTCTTCCGCTTACGCTGAGGAGATGGCTGAAGCACCGGAGATGGCTGACGGGCCGGAGATGGCTGCCGCGCAGGAGATGGCTGAAGCGCCGGAGATGGCTGCCGCGCAGGAGATAGTTGAAGCGGCTCAGACTGCTGACGCTGCGGAGACGGCGGGGGTGCCAGTGACCTCCAATTTGGAAGCACAATGTGTTCCTTCTTTCAAAGAATGGTTGTTTTCACTGCAAATTTGAGTTGAGTTTCCCCTTCACCTGTAGCATGGTCAAGATGTGCTTCCTCATATTCCTTCACAACCTCATCCACCCCGACAATAGCATAGCCATCTGGAATCGGTCGGCAGTGGTAAGTTCCACCAGCTACAGGAGGTAACGCATAGCCGACAGCCACCTTAATGGATAAGCCCATTAATCTCACATGCAGCTCAGCGTGTTCGCTCTCCGTGATCTCATCAACGGGGTATCGAGGACCCGTCATTTCAAGCGTGGGCTGCACGTTCTCCGTGGAAGCCACACTGCTTTTCCGCGCAGAGTCTGGGCCGCGGGCAGCTTCCAATGCAGGCTCTTCGTGCCGCTGAGATGGGCCGGTAGCTTGATGGCTCTGTTGTGCATTCACTTGCGTCTGCAGCGCCGCAAGTGCATGTTCTATCTGTGTCATCCGCTCTGTACGCTCTTTTTCTTTTCTGCCGCGCCATCTGTAAGAGTCGCTCCAGTCGGCAAACCCATCCTTCCATGTCATACCCCCTGTGCCTCGTGCATGTCCAGGGTGTTCTTTTTTACCTATGGCGCGTGTGAGCTGGTCATTCTCTCTGTCGGGATGGAAGGTCCTGGCGGATGTTTCCTCATATGCCGTGATGAGTTCAGTGACGGGTTTGGCAAGGATGGTTGGGAAGATACACAATCCTGTTTCTGGGTCCAACCTTGCCCCGATTCCGTAGAACCAAGTCTTTGCACGTAGGTCCCACCCATCTGTCTGGGGTGTGATCCCTCTCTCGCGCAGGGCCCTCTCAGCTTCCTCCCACTTAGGCCTCTGAGATATGTAGCCACCTGACCCCGTCCTCTAGTGATATTCCTTCTTCAGGGCATTAAGCGTATTGGTTTCTGACCTCTTTTTAGCTATAGCACTTTTTTTATATGTCTCAAATTCGGGCCAGTGAGGTCTTATCTTCGCATCATATGCGTTTTCGAAATCTGGAGTCTCGCCAGATTTGACAAATTTGTTCAATTTTTTCTTCCAGTTGCGGAAAGCCTCAGCCATCTTCTTTAGAGTCCACTCTTTGACCTTTTCCTTTATAACCGGGTTGTTTTCATCCTCCTCTGGCGGAAGGGTGAAATTTACCAACAACGAATTCCAAAGCGTTTCTTTGGATCTGTCATCGACAAAGGTACCGTCGCCTTTCTTTGGCTTATTCCAATTTTCAATTATGATTGGGATTTGGTCCCTAACAAGAACTCCAGCCTGACGTACAAATTTGTCTGCGGCCTTCTTGGGCTCCATCGGCCTGCCATCAACACGGACTGTTTCGATCGTGAACTTTGCACGATCTTTCAACCGCTGGCTCGCGCCTCGCTTGCTCTTTTTCGTAGAAGAAGATGGTTGCTGGCTGGTCGATCCAGAGGGCTAAAAGAAGAAAGAAGCGTTAATTAATACATGTAGAAGAAGATTGTTGGTAGAAGTCAGCTGAGGCTTAATCAATGCATATACCTCGCCGGACTTTGTAACTATTAAATTGCGTTCACCGGAGTCTTCATCTTCTCCATGACTAGTACTTGAGCTGTCGTCGTCATGTCCCTCCAAGTTCAGATATTGTGAGGTGTCCTCATCAATAATGTTCTCCATTATTTCTTCTTCTTCAAGGTTTCTACTAAGTGGATCCATAGTTTCTAAAACAATAATATTATCTAGAGTAAGAGTGTAAACATTCAAGTGGACTTGGATTCATACACAAATATACATATTATTCATACCAAAATACACAAATAAATACACAAATGAGTCAGAGGTCCAATTTGTATACAAGTTTTAATCTATGCATGTAGTACAATTTATCGAGCAAACAAGTTTTAATCAGGATGAGTCAGCAATCACACACGTTGCACTCCTCGCAATCTATCGAGCAAACAATTTCATACAACATAAACAATAGCACATAGAGATCAAACAAATGCATGCATGGCAATTTAATAAGTCACAATGGATAGAGGACATTAATACGAACCAGTAGGCATTGGATTCACCCTAATCAGAGTTACAAATCTTTTTCTTATGATTTAAATAGTGTTTAATGGGTTTTAAATCATTTAAATAGTTTCTGTTGTCTAAAAATCAAACTAAAATCAGATATATAATCCCCACGGGGTTGTGATTCCAGGGACATATTATTTGTAATTTTCTGAACATTATTTATTTTCTTATGAATTTATTACTCTAAATAAGCCATTCTACCATTTATTTAATTACTGAAAAACCTTATATTATTTGGCTTAACCATTTGCATATTGATGATCTACACACAATTGTGAATCCATAGGTATATTATTTGTGATTTTTGGACGAGGAGATATTTTACTATAACAAGCTCTACTACAGCAAGTTTTACCTGGCTCCGGTGACGGAGGGCGAGGACGGCGGCACATCTTTGACTCGTGCAAGTGTGTGTAGTCGTTGCTAGGTAGCCCAAGGATATATTTGTAATATTTATTATTTTTAGTCCTCTTTGTGCCGATATTGATGATTATTAATAGATCGGTTAAATTTACAAAAAAAAGTGTGTATACATGAGCATGTTTGCAAAACATGACGTGTTGTGATAACATATGCTGATAGCCACTATAGCATATGCGTGCTGCGTGCATCTCTTAATTGGTACTTAGCGCGAAAACTAAATTGTAACTAGCCAAAACGAAAAATTTGCGCCCAAAGGCGGGAGACAAATTTAGCCCCACCGATGCCTCCTCCCACTGTACTAGGTGGGGCAGACACGTGGCGCTCACCGGTGGGGCGGCGGTGTTCGTCGGGCGGCCGTGCTTGTCGGGCGTCCGTGCACGTCGGGCGGCGGTGGTGCTCGTCGGGCGGCGGCGGTGCTCGTCGGACAGCGGTGTTCGTTGGGCGGCGTCGGGCGGCGGTGTTCGCTGGGCGGCGTCGGGCGGCGTCGGCGTTGAGGCGGCGCGTGGTGCTAGCGGCGAGCTCCGAAGCGGCGGCGGCGAGACGCTCCTGCACGGGGAAGAGAGCGAGGTGGTCAGGGCGATGCGCTCGGGGGCGAGACGGACGGGGAAGAGAGGGTTGGGGGCGGCAGACCTCGAGCTTCTCTCGCGGCGGCGGCGGACTCCGAGGGCGGCGTCGGGGGCGGCGGCGGCGGACTCCGAGAGCGAGGGTCGGGGGCGGCGGACTCTGAGGGCGGCGGCGGTGTTCTTCGATCGATCTGGCTCTGGGGGAAGAAAGGAAGGGGAAGGTGAATTAAATACCCCCCCTTTAACACGGTTCGTGGCTGGAACCGGTGTTAAAGGGGGGGATTCCGTTTCCCGCGCGCATTTATTACCCCCCCCTTAACACCGGTTCCAGCCACGAACCGGTGTTAAAGAGGGGGGGGGTGCGCGCGGGAAACGAAATAAATGCCCCCCCTTTAACACCGGTTCGTGGCTGCAACCGGTGTTAAAGGGGGGGCATTTATTTCATGCATTGAAGGGGCATTTTTAATTCAAAAAATATGATATGAATTTAGAAAATTCATATCTTTTTCATTTCAACTCAGAAAAATATGAATAATATATCATAATTTTCAGAAAAATAATATCTATCCATTCATGTAAATCATTTTATATTTACTTTACATGAAAATTTTCAAAATAATTAAAACACTTACATATAAATTTTGATTATTCAATTCAAACAAAAATAAATTGTTAAATCCTAAAACTTTGAACATAGGAAATATTAAGCATCTAAAAATGATTTTTATTAGATCAAATCATATTTTAATGCCGCATCTTTTGTATTAACATTTTTGAATTGATTGGATATTTAAATGTCGCATCTTTTGTATACACTTGAATCTCACCAAGCCTCGCTCAACTTGCATTGTTTTTTGATAAAATAGCATATTGTGAACCTAAAAATGATTTTTGTAAAAAATCATGAGCATCGTATCATGTACTTGTAGTTCATATCTGACCCACTTCTTGCCGATTCGGTAAGAATTTGTCTTTTTCACCAGAGGTGGACGGAAAGGTTTCAGATCCCCTGTTGGTACATTGTGCATATAAGGTGGTCTAGTATTTTTGTAAAATGTGTTGGTGGTTTTTTGAATTAGCCATTTGGTGGTTGCTTCACAAAACCGTCCGTTTTTTATGCTCGGAAAATGGAAAATGCCTTTTTGGTGCGATAAAAAGGAAAACTTCCTCTTGCAACATTGTTTGCCATGCCATGATGCACATGTATGCACAATATGGCCATATTATCACAAACTATGCCTTGATTCTAGCCATAACATTTTGTGAAGGTTTTTCGAGACATAATCAATATACCAGATAAAGCCGAACTAATAGCGAACTAATAGTAAGTTACATAAAGCCAAACTGGAACTGAAAATTAAGATACATAAAAGAACTGAAAATTAAGATACATGGCCAGATTAAGTAACAATCGGCCGAACTTGTTTCGGAATGTTGGAGTGATTCAGTCATGCTCCTGCCTACACCTGTAATACTCGCCACTGTAGTCGTCGTACTCGCCGCTGCCGTCATCGCTGTCGTCGTCGGGGTCGCCGTAATTGAACCTCTGGAGAGTACGCGTGGGCTGGACTTGAGGGTAGCGCGTGGGCTGGACTTGAGGGTAGCGCAGACGGGGGCTAGAGTCGGCGCAGTGTCATAGGCCATGACGCTCTGGAGAGTCCGACCGCGCCACCATAGCCGATGGCCGGCCTCGTTGAAGTTAGGAGGAGGTGGGCCGTCCACCTCGTGCCTGGCGAGCGCCCTCTCACGCCGATCCACGAAGAAGGCTTCCCAAGTAGGGAAATAGTCGGGATGCCATCTGGGATTTCTCCGCTGCTCCGAAGTGAGCTCGAAGTAGTAGTGGTTCATGATGGCCATCCGGCGCGCCACACCTAGAGGAACAGGAGGAACCGGCACGCCTCCGACACCCAGCATCCAGCCGACGGGGACACAGTAGCCCGGCGGGCAGGGGTAGTTCGAGGCGCAAAGCGCCTCCGCCTCCCTGGGGGTTAGTGCTACGGTGGAAGCCATCGGAAAGAGAGTGATGAGGTTGCAGATATGAGTCTAGAGATGTGCAATGACAATGGAGGCCAACCCTACATATATATATATATAGTGAACTAGCGGGAAGAACTGGAGGGAAGAACTGGCGGGAAGAAAAATGGCGGGAAGAAAAATGGCGGGAAGAAGAACTGGCGGGAAGAAAAATGGCGGGAAGAAAAATGGCGGGAAAAAATGGCGGGATGAACCTTTAATCCCGGTTGGAGACACCAACCGGGACTAAAGATGAACCTTTAGTCCCGGTTGGAGACACCAACCGGGACAAAACACGAGTCGGCACTAATAATAGGGGTGAGTGTCGACATTATGTCGTGCGGCGTGTACCTTGTCCCGGATGGTGTCACCAACCGGGACTAAAGATGAACCTTTAGTCCCGGTTGGAGACACCAACCGGGACTAAAGATGAACCTTTAGTCCCGGTTGGAGACACCAACCGGGACTAAATATGAGTGTCGACATTATTTCGTAAGTGTCGACACTATGTCGAGCTGCTTGTACTATAAATAGGCATCCTTGTGAGTCCAGTCCTCCAGCCAGTTTGAGGCTATGCCTTACCTCCTTTCGAGAGCAGGGACACCACTACGGCCAGTTTCAGGGAGATTCCGACGGAGCCTAGTCCTCCGGCATCTCCGAGAAACTGGTCATAGAGGCACTCCCTAATATGTGAAATTAGTTAGCTCCCAGGTGTATTGATCTAGTTAGATAAGTTACAAAGCTGCAAGATGGTTTTCGAGAGCAGGGACACCACTACGGCCAGTTTCAGGGAGATGTCGACGGAGCCTAGTCCTCCGGCATCTCCGAGAAACTGGTCATAGAGGCACTCCCTAATATGTGACCGCGCGCGTTTGGAGATCAGATCTTAATGGTAAGTACGAATCAGGACAACTTCTTCTCATAGTCCCGGTCCATCCACAAAACATGACTAACACTCAAGACATGTATTAATATTAAAAACATGAACTAGAGTTACATAATATGAGCATGAACTTCTTGGCATATGTCCTTCCTTATGATCGCTTCAGACGTAACCATGGAGCATCTTCTTTACTTAACGAAATGCTTGGGTCAGTTTTCACTGTGAAGGGCGGAATTTCATCAAACTTATTATAATCTTCTAACATGTCTGTCTTGTCCTCGATTCCCACGATGTTTCTTTTCCCTGAAAGAACTATGTGACGCTTTGGCTCATCATATGATGTATTCATTTGCATATTTTTTCTTTTTTTTGGTCTGGAGGACATGTCCTTCACATAGAAAACCTGAGCCACTTCATTGGCTAGGACGAATGGTTCGTCTAAGTTATTCATAAGATTGTTGATATCCACCGTTGTCATTCCGTACTTCTTGTCTACCTCAACCCCTCCTCCTGTTAGCTTGACCCATTTGCATCGAAACAAGGGGACCTTAAAATTAGGTCCATAGTCAAGTTCCCATATCTCCTCTATGAACCCATAATACGTGGTCTTTTGCCCATTGTCTTCTGCTGCATCGAAGCGGACACCACTGTTTTGGTTGGTGCTCTTTTTATCTTGGCCTATCGTGTAAAATGTATTCCCATTTATCTCGTACCCTTGGAAAGTACATACAGTCGAAGAAGGTGTCCTGGCCAACAAGTACAGCTGATCCCCAACAGTGGTGTTATTCGTGAGAAGTCTTTCCAGCCAGCCGCCAAAACTCGCCATGTGTTCACTTATAATCCATTCATCAGACTGC
This sequence comes from Avena sativa, assembly GCA_916181665.1. NCBI lineage: Eukaryota > Viridiplantae > Streptophyta > Magnoliopsida > Poales > Poaceae > Avena > Avena sativa. The sequence continues at coordinate 403,200,160 of OV702280.1, forward strand.
CCCGGGTGTTTGAGGCGTATTAAATTCTTGTGTTCATTGATATACGGGGCAACCAAGATAGATCTTTGTAAAACCGTGTAGTGTGCTTGATTGAGAGAATGCCCGTCCCTACATATCATTGCTTTACATCCTAGGGTGCCTTTTCCACGCAGTCTTCCCTCCTGTCGTGATTCTGGAACACCAATCGCCTTAAGGTCAGGAATAAAATCAACACAGAACTCAATGACCTCCTCTGTTACATAGCCCTTGGAGATGCTTCCTTCTGGCCTAGCATGGTTATGAACATATTTCTTTAAGACTCCCATGTACCTCTCAAAGGGGAACATATTGTGTAGAAATAGAGGACCGAGAATGGCAATCTCTTCTACTAGGTGAACCAGGAGATGCGTCATAATATTGAAGAAGGATGGTGGGAACACCAACTCAAAGCTGACAATACATTGGGCCACATCTGTTTGTAACCCTGGTAGGCTTTCTGGATCGATTACCTTATGAGATATTGCATTGAGGAATGCACATAGCTTCACAATGGGTACTCGAACATTTTCAGGTAGAAGCCCCCTCAATGCAATCGGAAGCAATTGTGTCATAATCACGTGGTAGTCATGAGACTTCAGGTTTTGGAATTTTTTCTCTGCCATATTTATTATTCCCTTTATATTCGACGAGAAGCCAGACGAGACCTTGATACTGCTCAGACATTCAAAAAAGATTTCCTTCTCTGCTTTGGTAAGAGCGTAGCTGGCAGGAGTTAAGTGGCATCGTTTACCCTTCTCGTTCTCAGGATGCATAGGCTCTTCAGGGGCCTTCAGACGTTGCTGGTCCTGCCGTGCTTCCGGTGTATCTTTTGTCTTCCCATACACTCCTAAAAAGCCTAGCAGGTTCACGCAAACATTCTTCGTCACGTGCATCACGTCGATTGAAGAGCGGACCTCTAAGACTTTCCAATAGGGTAGGTCCCAAAATATAGATTGCTTCTTCCACATGGGCGCGTGTCCGGCATCGTCATTCGGAACAGATAGACTGCCAGGACCTTTTCCAAAGATTACTTCTAGGTCCTTGACCATACCAAATACCTCCTCACCGGTACGGAGGACAGGCTTCCTCCGGGGTTCTGCCAGACGTTTGAAATGCTTGCCTTTCTTTCTTACTGGATGCAGGTTCGGAAGAAATCGGCGATACCCTAGGTACACAACCTTCTTACATTTATCCAAATATACACTTTCAGTATCATCTAAACAGTGTGTGCATGCATTGTATCCCTTGTTTGTCTGCCCTGAAATGTTACTAAGAGCAGGCCCATCATTGATGGTTACGAAAAGCAATGCTCGTAGGTCAAATGGTTCCCCTTTGTGCTCATCCCACATACGTACACCTGGTTTGGCCCACAGCTGTAAAAGTTCTTCAACTAATGGCCTTAGGTACACATCAATGTCGTTGCCGGGTTGCCTCGGGCCTTGGATGAGCACTGGCATCATAATGAACTTCCTCTTCATACACAACCAAGGAGGAAGGTTATAGATACATAGGGTCACAGGCCAGGTGCTGTGACTGCAGCTCTGCTCACCAAAAGGATTCATGCCGTCTGTACTTAGACCAAACCTTAAGTTCCTTGCGTCACGTGCGAAGTCCGGGTACTCTCGCTCGACTTTTCTCCACTGTGACCCATCAGCGGGGTGTCTCAACATCGCGTCTTTCTTACGGTCTTCCATGTGCCATCGCAACAACTTGGCATGCTCTTTATTTCTGAAGAGACGTTTTAACCGTGGTATTATAGGAGCATACCACATAACCTTGGCGGGAACCTTCTCGCCCTCAACATCTCCAGGATCGTCTCGTCTGATCTTATACCGCAGTACAGTGCATACCGGGCATGTATCCAAATTCTCGTACTTCTCACCGCGGTAGAGGATGCAGTCATTAATGCAGGCATGTATCTTCTGCGCGTCTATTCCTAGAGGGCAGACAACCTTCTTTGCTTGGTATGTACTGTCGGGCAACTCATTATTTCTTGGAAGAAGATTCTTCATTTTTACCAACAACTTTGAAAATGCGCTGTCAGTCACACCATTCTCTGCCTTCCATTGCAGCAAATCCAGTGTGGCACCTAGCTTTTTGTGGCCATCTTCGCAAGTTGGATACAACAATGTTTTGTGATCCTTTAACATCTGCTCTAGCTTCTCTTTCTCCTTTTCAGTTTCACATTCTTACTTTGCATCAGTAATGGCCCGACCAAGATCGTCATCAGCGGGCCCATCTGCTCCCTCTTGATCTTCATTATCTACCTCCGTTGCATTATCATCATATTCAGGATACATATTATGATAGTTGTCATCATCCTCTTCTTCTTCGTTGTCTTCCATCACAACCCATTTTTCTCCGTGCTTGGTCCAAAAATTATAGCTGGGCATGAAACCGGATCGAAGCAGGTGGGCGTGAATGGTTCTGGTATTTGAGTAGTCTTTCTTGTTCTGACAGTGAACACACGGACAGCACATAAAACCATTGTGACCACGGTTTGCATTAGCCACAACGATGAAATTTTGGAGGCTCGTAATGTACTCGGAAGTGCGGCGGTCACCGTACATCCATTGCCGATTCATCTGCATTAATATGTAGTATATATCAAAAAATAATAGGGAGATGACCATTTATATATATAGTACATCAATGACACATGAAACTATAGTTGCCGACCTCGACCGAGACGGAAAAAGCAACAAGAAAGCTTATTTTGAGCTCTCGGGCATTTCACCGAACACCTCTTGTGCATATGAAAAAAACACAAACTAGCACTCTTCACACCCTCTTGCTAGGCTCCAAAATGTGAAAGAATGGAAGAGTGGGATGTGTGTGGGCTGGGGTGGTATCTTATATAGCCCCCTCTTTAACACCGGTTCATGCCACGAACCGGTGTTAAAGGGGGGGGGGTGCGCGGGCCACTGCTGCAGGGACCGTTAACACCGGTTCATGCCACGAACCGGTGTTAAAGGGAGGGCTCCTTTTTTGCCGCAGGGGCCACGCTGGTACGGCCTCCCCTTTAACACCGGTTCGTAGTAGAAGAACCGGTGTTAAAGCCCTTTTTCGGGATCAACAAAAGACCTCGTTTCCACTAGTGTAGACCTAAATACTCCGTGTACGTGACGTGCGTGTAAGCACTTCTCGCATAATCCTAGCACGCACATGTTACACAAACATGATGTGCACATCTATCTGACCAATCCAGCTAATCAACCTGACCAAATTAATCTCATTTAGGAATTCAACTTGAATGGTTCATGTCTATCTTCACGCCACTCCATCTTTTCTTCATGCACTATCTTCGCACTCGGTGATAATATCACCCGACAATCACTCAAACATGATGTCCTTCAGCTGCAATGGACCTCACAGAAACCAACACGTGGACACAACATCACACCATCATGTCAATTCGCAATCAGTAGGGTGCGGTATACCATCAGCTTAATTAGCATGACTCTGTCAAACACAACCTCACGCGTAGTATTAACACTTGGACCGGTGGAACAACTCAAATCCAGAGAGGCAACACAACTTGTTATATACTGTCATCTTGTGTCTTTCGTACATGTACCATAACTCCTTGAACTCTTCGTGGTTCTCATGTAAACACCAAGCCGATCGGATATGCAAGCTCGTAAAGATGGAACAGTTTTGTTCATTTTCTCCCCAAGACAAATTACTTGACATCATTATCCGGCCGGCACCACACTAATGAGCGCTCACTATCTTGCCGTCGATAACTCGTCCCTACCTTGACGATGATGGCCCAGTCCAAGGCGCTAGTAGGCGGAAAAAAATCCTATAAGACCCTCTTCTATGCCTGCCACGTGTCATTACCATCAATATATTCACAATATATTCGTAATTATTATTATCAATTATGTTGAGTGTCATTCATAATATTTGTTATGACGATTGATATTTATATTAATCTCCTTTTTTTATATATCGTTGTTAAGATTGCGGGAGAATCTCCAACCGAAGGTGCGCATCGGAGCAATTGGCGGAATTTTTGGTTGACCATGTCATAGACCCAGGGGGAAATTCCATACCACGAGACTCCCGTGATTTAATGATCTCCATGTAATCGAATAGACATGCTCTAGTCCTGATTGTGATCGCCATGTAACCAAATTTTATATATATATATATATATATATATATATATATATATATATATATACATGTAATATATTCGAACAAGCATGAAGAAAGACGTCACTGCAATCTATATAATCATGACGATGTTGTATGTACTGGGTTATTCGTTGCATATCACTTACGCCAAACATCTCCCTCCTCTACCGATCCTCCTGCCGCGGCAGAAATCCCCCAAACTCTGCCGTGGCAGAACCTGCCGCCACCGGCTCCCGCGGCAACCGAATCGCTAAAGTGCTGCTGCGGCAGATCTCGTGTAGTCCCGGGACTAAAGATTCCTTACCCCCCGTGCTCTCCACCGCCTCCACGTGGTCCTACTTTAGTTCCGGTTCGTAAGTGATCCGGGACTAAAAGGAGGGGGGTTTCTAGTCCCGATTCCGTAGTCCCGGCTGCACAGCCGGGTCTAAAGCCTGTCCGAAACTAGCACTAGAGCCTCGTTCTCCACTAGTGCAGTTGGTAAGAGTAGGATGGAATATCCATGTCTATATAGCCAGAAATCGTATGATGATATGATGCCCTAATGAGTTTTAAGCATGCACACCGCTTGCATGATGTTGCCGGGCCAACTTGTTGAGCACCAGCAAAACCATGAAAAAAAAATCAACACTTTCATGGTTTCTTATCAACAAACATGAATACTTGAATGGAAAGCTACACAATTTTCAAAACTTGTGTATGAATTTCCACATTTTGCACTCTAATTACTCCATCCTATATATATTAGTTGTCACTGATTTAGTACTCTCTCTGTCCGAAAATAAATAGTTTGAATTTGTCTAGATTCGCATACATGTATCTAAACGTGTTTAATGTGTGGATATATGTGAATCAAGACAAATGCAAGTCACTTATTTCTGCAAAGTTGCAGATGTACTGAATCAAGGACAATGAATTTAGATCGGAGGGAATAATATGGATGTATTTATAGTCATTATGCATGTCATCGGACCTTGTACATGCCCTAATTCAAAATTGCAGTGCACATGGTTTTTTTAGCTCTGAGGAAGTTCGTACAAATAATTGAAGCTGGCCTACTTCTCGAAAACTAGGACTTTCCAAGTTGTGCTTGACGTGGACACTCACGTATTGCCAACCATGAGTACAATGTTCTCTCTCTATCTCTTTCTCACACACAAGATTCCACATCAATCCTCATCAGTCCATATCCTCCGTTTCCTAACTACTTCAATTCCAAATTATAAAATGTTCCAGATTTTTTTAAACCACATGTATGTAGATATTTTTAATTTATAGGCATGGAGCAAAATAAGTAAATGTCACACTAAAAGATGTTTAGATACATATATGTCAGAAAAAGCTAAACTATCTTGTACTTCAAAGGGCGAGAGTAATTAGGATGCATGATGTAACATGTTGCACTGGGTCATATGAATTGACTTTTTGTATATGATATGTAACCCTTTGGGTGCCCCATATTGCAATATATGGTACGGTTCAACGAAAGACTCACTCGAAAATATACCAAGATCCATAAAGCTCATGAAAGTTTGGTTGATACGAAGCCTAAAAGGACAGAAACCTCCTAGTGGAACAAGACAAGGAAGTCCAAGTCTAGACTATAACAAACTCTAAGTTGTAACCTACTCGTATTTATATCTGAGACCTAGCCTTTTCCATATATAAAGGCTAGGAGGGTCCAACGAGAAATAGGCGCCGCCCAACAATAGATCTAGACAATAGACATCACGTCTCTCTCTCTCTCTCTCTCTCTCTCTCTCTCTCTCTCTCTCTCTCTCTCTCTCTCTCTCTCTCTCTCAGTGAGATCACATCTAGTCGACTCAACGAGTTTGTACCCTCCATTGATAATACGAGCAGACGAGCAGGAAGTAGAGTTTCCTCTACGAGGTCCTGATACTGGGTAAATCACCTCCCTTATTTTTCTTTAAGCCGACGAAATGACTAGCGCTCTCTCTTCCCCCCAAAACACTAAGTCCATAACCATGGGCATTGCCGAGGTTACCCCTCGTCAATTGGCGTCGTCCGCGGAAAATCTAAGCGTTAGAGCCATGGATTCGGCGGCTCCCTCTTCACCAAGCGACAATCCGACAAACATAGGCTCGTCTAGCTATGATAAGGCTCAGAAGGATAATCGACTAGGGCCTGACACCAAAAGACTTGGAGTACAAGATGTAGTAGTTACCGACTATGTTGTAGTCTATACCGTAGCCGGATAGAATTTCTCCCTATAAGCCCTATGCCGGATGACTAAGTCGGCATTCGGGTAAACCATAGAGCATGATCAAACTCAACTCGCATAGGTGAATCGTAATCAAACCCTTTGCAACATTCAGCTTTTGCCAATTATAGTGGATTGATTGCAAAAGCAGGATCCAACACACCACCGTCGGATCTGAACCTGGGTAAACTTATGTGCTCCCCATCCAGGATATCCTCATGTCTCACAACCCCTCTCTTTCCACACCTTGAGGACCCCCTCATGGCGTACCATTTATCAATACGATGATAGTTGGCGCCCACTATGGGGCAGGCGACCTCAGGACTTTAGATCCGGGTGGGATTAATGTCTCCCAAGTGTAGGAGATTTATTGTAGTACCTTTCAATAAGAAAAGGTTGTCAAACCCACGAGGAGCTGAAGGTATTGGTTAGTAAGTTTGACAAGTAAAACAATAAAAGATGCAAATGAAGTTTTTTGGGGTTTATACTTTGCAGAAAAGTAAATTACTGTAAAGTAATTTGCAATTAATAAAGTAAATGCTCTTTTCAGAGAAAGCCCAATCATCTATGCAGTAAGAGAACATCATCTTCTCATAATTCATAATCATCATGCCTTGACACAATTACAAATTAATCATCTAATACAAGGCAACCATCATCTCAGCGTAATTTTTGTATAACATTTATACCCAAACAAAAAGGACTCACTATTTTGCAAGAAACGTCTTCCTAGCGATATGATCGGCGCCATGGCATGCCGCCTCAAATTTTTTTTCAGCGAATGGCCAAAGGGGTTCTAGGCGATGAGGTCGACCACGTCAACATGATGGTATCGAGCAAGGACTAAAGTCAGGGCCACAGTAGCCGCAGTGTGAATTTATGACTTCCGCAACGCCGTGCATATATCTACTCTTACCAGGATAATAAATCTATAAAATATCTGCCCTCAAATGAACTTATTGATCTTAGTTACAGCTAACAAGCACCATTCAACCACAAATTCCGCAGTAAAATTGATATTACCAAGAAGAACATTGAAAGATTGATTTGTGCACTAAGATTAACCTAACAAATAAAATATTCAGCCTTGAACAATAGATAATATAATAAAGGGGAAAATTGGAAGAGAAGTCAATTACAATTAGCAGTAAATGATACGTACATGTGTATGTACACAATGGTGAGAAATTTCCAGAACATGGGAATCAGACATATGGTCATCAATGCAATTCCATTATAGAAACATGCAACTGCATCTGGCCGTGCTACATCACATATAGAGAACAAAGAGAGATACCTTGAGGCTTAAGGAGGAGTGCATCAGTCGTTGTTGGCGCGCAATTCATGTAGCACCTGGAGTCAGATGGACATTGCCGCACTGTGAATCTCCGACTTCCGCAATGCCGTGCATATATTTAGTCTTACCGGGATAATAAATTCATAAAATATCTACCCTCATATTACCTTGCTAATCTTCAGTTACAAACACAATTCAACCATGAATTCTGCACTAAAATGGAGGTAACAAACAGAACATTTAAAGCGATGAATTCCTGCACTAAGATTAACCTACCAAATACTCAGACTTGAACAATAAATAATTTAATCCTGAAGAAAATGGAACAGAAGTCAACAACAATTGGCAGTAAATGATAGGTACATGTGTGTGTACAAAATTGTGAGAAATTTCCTGTAAATAGGCATCAAAAATATTTAACTGTTTCCCTCGCAGATGCGAGGGCAGCTCTCTATGGTATTGAAGTGACCGAGAAACTTTTTTATAATTTTAATGTATGTTATAGGACTCCATGTCAGCTTAAATATTGTATAAAATAAAATATCCCATGTTGTAACATATTTTAAGTTCATGGAAAATCAATACTAAACAATATTACTTACCATATATGGTGTTTTTCACATGATGTTAAATCAGTTTATATTAATTAAAATTCAAATGTAAGTTGGCTGATACTTTTATTATGATCTGGAATAATTATTGTAGATTGTCATTCATTGGCATTAAGTATAAAGTCACACAATTTTTTTATCTTTGTCTAGTAAATAGTTCTAGGTCCATTTGAGCAATAGCCAGATGGTGGTTACATGATGTTTAGAATGGAAATTTAATTTTTTTTAATGAAGTAACTTATCCATGTTAAACGCTAGACATTTAATAGTAATAAACTTATTTCTCTTTTCGTACTCCCCCCCCCCCTTATGATTTAAAGGGCATATATAAACCTCTAGGCCCTAAGCTTTCTCTGTATGGGGATAATTTGGCTCTTACTAATTCTCTAATTGACACTTTCTTTGAAATTAAATGCTTATATGCCTAAGAGGTGGAAGAGTTTTGGGATTGCATGATTTTCAATATGTGCCCTTTTAACTGGGATGGAGGGAGTAGATATTTTTGTTCTTACTTACTGGTCTAACATACATGTCATTCGCTCTTCTCTTTCAGAAGATGTCCATCTAGACCCTGGAAATATCCAATGTGCATTTTTGACAATTATTTGGGTTATGAATAACCTTGGTCACCGTTTATAAAAAATACACTTGATAAAATGAAAGGAAACATTTGCTTATTGATTGTGATGGTTAGAGAACTTTGACACACATTTTTTAGAATCCCTAATTATTTTCAGATAGGTACGTATTACTACTTTTTCCTCACCTCTCTACGGGCTATGATCCACACATGATTCCATTTTTTGTACGTTGTTGCTTACATGCATTTATCATGTTACATGACTTCGTCATAATGGACTTTACAATTTTGGCTAATGAGTCAACTATATTACTACATATGATATTAGAAACCATGGCAAATGACGATTGTTGCATGTTTGTACATCCTAGAAAAGATTACTAACTCAAGACTCATGCATATACATTTTTTCTGAAAGGTTACACTAAATTTCTTTCAAAATTGATTGGTGGTGTATGAACGGAGTTTCTAAAATTTGTAGTCCTACATTAAGTTGAACACTTACCTAGCAGACATTAAAAAATTTCTACAACATTCTAAATATAGGTTACACTAAATTTTATCAAAATTGATTGGTGATGTACGAACGGAGTTCCAAAAAATTTTAGTCCTACATTAAATCGAACACTTGCGCAGCAGACACTAAAAAAATTCTACAATGTTTCTAATTATTTATGAGGAAAACCTACAATTTTGTTAGCGATAATGAAGAGGAAATTCCATACTGACCTCTAACTTAGACCTTTTTTTGGAAGTCATATTTCTTTAGGGAAAATTATATTTACATTATTAGAAAGTTTATAAATAGAAATACATAGGATTGTGGTGGCATCATCGTCTAATATATCATATATGTGTGACATCAACATGAGTTTATAAGCCGACAATTGTGCGGCCGATCGTTCGAAGCTTAATTAAACATTTGTGCTCACAATTTATAGTTAACACAGACTATATTTGGGTTTTCTTTTCATATTAACATTTTATAATATCATACTCCCTCGTTCAGAAATATAAGACATTTTAGCTTTGTGAAATAGATGTATCTAGATGCCTTTTAGTGTATAAGTTTACTCCAAATCTCTATGAACCTATACACTAAAAGATGTCTAGATGCATTCGATTCACAATGCTAAAACGTATTATATTTCTGAAAGGGGGAGTAGATGTCCATGAGTTCTTTATAAACTTAGTCAAAATTTACCAGATTTGGCTTTGGAAAAAAATCAGTGCCGTACATTTTTTAACAGAGAAATTTGTAGTAGGTATACTCATTTTCACGAATAAATTAGCTAATATTTTGCATAGTCTAGTATGTACTCACGTCTAGCATGTTGAACACCATACGGTTGTGACGAACACACACACGCAAAACTGATGAACACGTTTTTGTTATAATATAAATGTTAGAAATAATGGGGCTAATCCATTTAGGCCCATGAGTATTTCAGATTTTCCCTAAATCTCAAAGCCCAAATTTGTGGCAGCCCATATGTGTTTGGGACCATGTTTGTGGCAGCTCACATGGGAGTGGAGTGGGAGCTAAAGTTTAGTCCCACATGGAAAGTTGGAGGAGAGTTGCACCACCTTATAAGGTGGAGTGTTGCACCACTTTGTAAGTAAGTGGGAATAAGAGAGATACACACGCGCGCTCCTCCTCCGACGACGCCGCCGCTCGCACGCACGCACGCACGCACGCACGCTCGCCTCGCCTCGCCTCGCCTCGTCACGACGCGCGCCGCGGGTTGCTCGCCTCCGTTAGGGTTTCCTGAGCGGCTACCGCCGCTCTATATAAAGTCCTGCGCGGCTACCGCCACAAAACCACCGAAAACCAATCTAGGGTTTTGCCTTCCTCTCTACTTGCGCCGTCACCGTGGTCTACTCCATCTCGCTTGCCGGCGGACGGGAGAGCAGGTCTCCGGAACCACTCGCCCTTGTGATCCTGTACGGGAGAGGGCGAATAAGGTTTTTGGGAAGCGCTCTGCGCGACTGCTCGAGTTCTCCATCACGGGTCGTCTTCCATCCAAGTCAGGCGGTGCTGCCTACCGCCGTCTTCGTCGCCATCTGCTGCGATCACTCTTCCCCAAAGTTTCTACTACGACAACCGAACGGTACGTGCTACGTGATCCTGTTTGGTTATTCATCATGTTCTGCGAGTACATGTTAGGCTGCTGTGTGTTTCCGATCATCCTGTTGTTTAGTACATCTAGTATGTTCGAGTTACATGAGCTAGTAGCTGGTTTTGTCATGATTTATATTCTGGAATTAATCGTGGAAATTATGCCTAATAATCCAACAATCCAAAAACCTTATTGTAGGCAATTTCCTGAATTAACAATGGCTGGTTTTACCGATGCACTGAGGCCGGATAAGTTTACCGGTGTGCACTTTAAGAGGTGGCAGTACAAGGCTGAGCTTTGGCTAACCACGATGAAAGTGTTCCACATCAGTAAAGGCAAACCTGAGGGAACTATATCTGACGAGGATCAGAAGAAGTTCGAGTATGCTAATACTGTCTTTGTGGGATGTATTCTGAGCATTCTTGCTGACCGTCTGTGTGATGTGTTTATGCACATAAAAGACGGAAAGGAGCTCTGGGATGCACTGGATGCCAAGTTTGGTGCTGCAGATGCTGGCAGTGAACTATATATCATGGAGAGCTTTCATGATTTTAAGATGACTAAGGACCTTCCTGTGGTTCAACAAGCTCATGAGATACAGTGCATTGCCAAGGAGCTCGAACTCCTTAAGTGTACCTTACCCGACAAGTTTGTGGCGGGATGCATTATTGCTAAGTTGCCCCCTTCATGGAGGAACTTTGCCACAACTCTCAAACACAAGAGACAGGAGATATCAGTTGAAAATCTGATAGCGTCCCTTGATGTTGAGGAGAAGGCTCGGGCTAAGGACACTACTGAGAAAGGAGAGGGTCTTGCTACTGCTAACTTTGTGCAGAAAGGCAAATCCGTAGGCAAGAACAAAGGGAACTTCAAACCCTCCTTTAACAAGCCTGTAAAGACTACAACCTTCAAGAAGAAGAAGACGAACAGGGACAAGAGTGAACTGTCTTGTTACACTTGTGGAGAGCCCGGCCATTTTTCAAAGGACTGTCCAGAACGCGCAGACCACAGAGGGAAAAAGGCCAAGACTGTCAACGTCGTGACCGCTAGCAATACTGATGGGTATGGTAATTTATTTACTGTTCTTTCAGTATTTCAATCACCGTGTTGGTGGCTTGATACGGGTGCTAATGTTCATGTGTGTGCTGACATCTCTATGTTCACTTCTTATCAGGTCGCTCGGGATTCATCCGTCCTAATGGGGAATGGATCACATGCTTCTGTTCGTGGTGTTGGCACGGTGGATCTGAAGTTTACTTCCAGAAAGATCGTGCAGCTGAGGAACGTGCAGCATGTCCCTACTATGAACAAGAATCTCGTTAGTGGCTCCCTTCTTTGCAGAGATGGGTTTAAGGTTGTCTTAGAGTCTAATAAAGTCGTTGTTTCGAAACGTGGACAATTTATTGGTAAAGGTTATGAGTTCGGAGGCTTGTTCCGGTTTTCACTTTCAGAGTTTTGTAATAAATCCGTGAATCATATTTGTGGTGGTGTTAATGATGATACCAGTGTTTGGCATTCTTGTTTATGTCACATTAATTTTGGTTTGATGTCTCGGATGTCCAGCATGAGTTTAATTCCGAATTTCACTATTGCCAAAGGTTCTAAGTGCCATAGTTGTGTGCAATCAAAGCAACCTCGAAAGCCTCACAAGGCTGCCGAGGAGAGAAACTTGGCACCTCTAGAACTCATACATTCTGATCTATGTGAGATGAATGGTGTGTTGACAAAAGGTGAAAAGAGATATTTCATGACGTTGATAGATGATACTACTAAATTCTGCTGTGTTTACTTGTTGCAAACTAAAGATGAGGCTTTAGACTACTTTAAAATCTATAAGGCCGAGGTTGAAAATCAACTAGAGAGAAAGATCAAGCGTCTTAGGTCGGATCGTAGTGGTGAGTATTTTCCCAAAATATTTGATGAATTCTGTCAGGAACACGGAATTATTCATGAGAGGACGCCTCCCTACTCGCCCCAATCAAACGGGGTTGCCGAGAGGAAAAAACCGCACGCTGACTGACTTGGTGAATTCCATGTTAGCCACTGCTGGTTTATCAAAGGCATGGTGGGGGGAGGCTTTGTTAACTTCATGTCATGTCCTGAATAGAGTTCCTAACAAGAATAAAGAAAAGACCCCTTATGAGGAGTGGGTTGGGAGAAAACCATCACTTTCGTATCTGCGTACTTGGGGGTGTTTGGCGAAGGTCAACATACCGATTCCCAAGAAACGCAAGCTCGGACCAGAGACAGTGGATTGTATCTTTCTAGGATATGCTCCACGGAGTGTAGGCTATAGATTTCTAGTGGTTAAATCTGAGGTACCTGATATGCATGTTGATACTATAATGGAATCTCGTGATGCAACATTCTTTGAGAATATTTTTCCTATGAAAGATATGCATAGCATTGGTAGGATTTCTTCTGAAATACTTCCTGAATCTAGTGCATCTATTGATAATTCTGAACAACCACATGAGGAATTTCTTGAGAAGGATGACGATGAACCTCTCACGAGGAGTAAGAGACAAAGGGTTGCAAAATCCTTTGGCAATGATTTCATCGTGTACCTTGTGGATGATACTCCCAGATCCATTACTGAGGCATATGCATCTCCTGATGCAGATGATTGGAAAGAAGCTGTCCAAAATGAGATGGACTCGATTCTTTCTAATGGAACTTGGGAATTATCAGAACGACCCTATGGTTGTAAACCTGTGGGATGTAAGTGGTGTTCAAGAAGAAGCTAAGGCCTGATGGTACTATTGAGAAGTACAAGGCATGGCTTGTAGCTAAGGGCTACACACAGAAAGAAGGCGAAGATTACTTCGACACCTATTCACCTGTCGCTAGACTGACCACCATTCGAGTACTACTATCCCTGGCTGCCTCTTATGGTCTTCTCGTTCATCAAATGGACGTGAAGACAGCTTTCCTTAATGGAGAGTTGGAAGAGGAGATCTATATGGATCAGCCGGATGGGTTTGTGGTAAAAGGTGAAGAGACAAAGGTGTGTAAGTTATTGAAATCTTTATATGGCCTGAAACAAGCACCTAAGCAATGGCATGAGAAGTTTGACAGAACTCTACTTTCTGCTGGCTTTGTCATTAATGAGGCTGATAGGTGTGTTTACTATCGCCATGGTGGGGGCGATAGCGTTATATTATGTTTGTACGTGGATGACATTCTGATCTTTGGTACAAACATGAAAGTGATAAATGAAGTCAAGTCTTTCCTGTCAAAGAGTTTTGATATGAAAGATCTGGGAGAGGCTGATGTCATTCTGAACATCAAGCTTATTAAGAACGAGAATGGGATTACTTTAACGCAATCTCATTATGTTGAGAAGGTCTTGAGCCGATTTGGCTTTAATGATGGCAAGACTTCTCCAACACCTTATGATCCCAGTTTGACATTACGAAAGAATAAGAAGGAACCAACAGATCAGCTGAAATATTCACAAGTTGTTGGTTCTCTCATGTACTTAGCAAGCGCTACAAGACCCGATATCTCTTTTGCTGTGAGCAAGTTGAGTAGGTTCATGTCTAACCCGGGTATTGATCATTGGCATGCACTTGAAAGGGTCATGCGCTATCTATGTGGTACAATGAGCTATGGGATTCACTATTCAGGGGATCCTGCTGTGCTTGAAGGATATAGTGATTCGAATTGGATCTCTGACGTTGATGAACCCTACGCCACGAGCGGGTATGTGTTTACCCTTGGAGGTGGCGCAGTGTCATGGAGGTCTCGTAGACAAACCATATTGACGAGGTCAACTATGGAAGCAGAACTTACTGCTTTAGACACAGCCACTGTTAAGTCAGAATGGCTGCGTGAGCTCTTGATGGACTTGCCAGTGGTTGAGAAACCTGTGCCGGCAATCCTTCTGAATTGTGACAACCAAACTGTTATTGTCAAAGTGAACAATTCTAAGGATAATGCGAAGTCATCAAGACACGTGAAGAGACGATTGAAATCTGTCAGGAAATTGAGAAACTCCGGAGTAATAACTGTTACGTATATTCAAACAGACAAAAACCTGGCAGATCCCTTTACAAAGGGACTATCACGAAATGTGATAGAAAGTGCATCGAGGGAGATGGGGTTGAGACCCATGGATGTCACACCTTAGTGATAACCCAACCTATGTGATCGGAGATCCCGTGAATTAGGACCTGGGAAGAACAAGCTAGTGGTTTGACTGAGGAGAGTATTTTGTAACCCTCTCTATGTGAAGATGCATGACTCTCATAATCTGTAAGGCAGGTTGGCAACATGCCTTAATGTGTTTCTGTTGGCTTTAATTAGCAAAGATGCCGTCCTACAGGGCATTCTTGAAAGAACACACCTATATGAGCTCGACTGTAAACGTCGCGGTCTATGAGATCTGGGTGATCTCTAGTAAACTCATGAAGAGACCAGGGAGTATGACGCATATGCTCCAACCCGCGGGGTAGGCTACTGACAGCCAAGTACTAGTTATGATTTTGAGCGAAATCTATTGGCACCAAACTTGCAATTCAAGGTTCGTCCATTGTTCAAGTTGTTGATAGACGTAGTTCAAGATTCTAGGCGGAAGTTCAACTTAACAGTCTCTGCTGAAACACTGGTATATAAACAAGTAGCAAGGATTGGCAAATCTTCAAATGGGCATTTGAGATCTGGTGGGGGATTGTTAGAAATAATGGGGCTAATCCATTTAGGCCCATGAGTATTTCAGATTTTCCCTAAATCTCAAAGCCCAAATTTGTGGCAGCCCATATGTGTTTGGACCATGTTTGTGGCAGCTCACATGGGAGTGGAGTGGGAGCTAAAGTTTAGTCCCACATGGAAAGTTGGAGGAGAGTTGCACCACCTTATAAGGTGGAGTGTTGCACCACTTTGTAATTAAGTGGGAATAAGAGAGATACACACGCGCGCTCCTCCTCCGACGACGCCGCCGCTCGCACGCACGCACGCTCGCCTCGTCAACGGTTAGCTTATTCGGGTCGCTCCCGGATCGTGGGCTACTGTAACCGACCCGAACGTGCGTAACATGGACTCGGCCCACGTTCGCCTCCGTTAGGGTTTCCTGAGCCGCTCTATATAAAGTCCTGCGCGGCTACCGCCACAAAACCACCGAAAACCAATCTAGGGTTTTGCCTTCCTCTCTACTTGCGCCGTCACCGTGGTCTACTCCATCTCGCTTGCCGGCGGACGGGAGAGCAGGTCTCCGGAACCACTCGCCCTTGTGATCCTGTACGGGAGAGGGCGAATAAGGTTTTTGGGAAGCGCTCTGCGCGACTGCTCGAGTTCTCCATCACGGGTCGTCTTCCATCCAAGTCAGGCGGTGCTGCCTACCGCCGTCTTCGTCGTCATCTGCTGCGATCACTCTTCCCTAAAGTTTCTACTACGACAACCGAACGGTACGTGCTACGTGATCCTGTTTGGTTATTCATCATGTTCTGCGAGTACATGTTAGGCTGCTGTTTGTTTCCGATCATCCTGTTGTTTAGTACATCTAGTATGTTCGAGTTATATGAGCTAGTAGCTGGTTTTGTCATGATTTATATTCTGGAATTAATCGTGAAAATTATGCCTAATAATCCAACAATAAATAGACTCTATTTCTTCTGAAAACAGTCCATTGGACAACACGTTTCATTACATTGACGTGGGCACGTCAAATCCTCTATTTTTTCCCGGGAAACACACAGTTCATTACATTGACTTGGGCACGTCGAAGCCTCTTTTTTTTTTCGGAAACAGTCCGTGTTATGTAACTTTTGCATGTGTCAAAGGTGTAACTCAAAATTAAACTTTTGGTTAAATCACAACCATCAATTATATATCCAACAGTCTAAATATATTGAGTGATGTGGATCAACCTCGTGCCTCGAAAAATACCCTTATATTGCTTTTATTATAGTATAGGTAGATATATAATAGATACCTGAGAAATAACCCCACGTTAAGCAAGAGAGCTATCAAGTCTCGAATGACTATGCAACGATTTACACAACTGAACCACACATTTTTTCCTCAATTCTTTAAATGCCGCTACAATCGGCTCCCTTATCTTCTCATCTGTCCATCTAATCTTATGGGAAAACAATCCACATCACAAAATTTAATTTATGTATATCCAAAAACTAGACAGGAACATATATAAATTAGTAATCACCAACATGACATGATCATTTTCTCATAATTTAGAACCAATTTTGAGGGCGGATGGCTCGTGCCGGCAGGCAGTCATCTCAACATGGTAATTCAGAGATAGGATCGGTTGTGTTCCTCGTGCGTGACCAGTCCTCTCAACACGAGAATTCAGAAGTAGGATCGACGTAGTTCAGAGGATGCACTTGCAGAGTTCCGAGCGCGCGCGCGCGTGGAGATGACATGGGATTCTACCAAACGCCCTCGACCAAACACGCACCCCGACTTAATAAGTTGGCTAGCTCCAGACACAGAGTTCTACCCAGCCTCGAGCACCTAGATGCAAGCTGGATCCAATCACAAGACGTAAGCTGGATCCAGACACGAGCTTCTACCTTGCCCTAACCGTGCTTAACCGGGCACCGATTTATTTTTGGAAACGTGTAAGTAACACTCTATCTTTTATTAATGAAAAAATCTAAAGAGAAGCGCCGCACGATTTACTCATGCCTACAGCGGTGCGTCAGGATCCGTGAAAGCGCATCGACATGCGATGGAACCTACCAACCAGCGCGAAGCAAAGAGGGCTGCTTCTGGCCGCCGTCGTGACGCGGGAGAGCTCCGCCATGACTCCACCAACCAGCGCGGCGCGACCAGGTGGGCTGCTCCAGGCGCTGCTTAGGAGGGCAGCGCGACGCAAGGGGGCTGATCCAGGCCATCGCCGTGACGCGGTCTCC
The DNA here is from genome assembly GCA_916181665.1 of Avena sativa. Lineage (NCBI taxonomy): Eukaryota > Viridiplantae > Streptophyta > Magnoliopsida > Poales > Poaceae > Avena > Avena sativa. The sequence continues at coordinate 403,218,022 of OV702280.1, forward strand.
TCCAGGCCTCCACCAACGAGCACCACGCAGGGAGGGCTGCTCCCGACGGGCACGGCGTGACACGAGAAGGGCTCTGCCAGACCACCTTCGACGGCCACGAGGAAGAGGCTTATGTCCCAGAGCTCGCATGGGAGAAGACCGCTTTTGCCTAATCGATCTAGCAAAAGATGAACACGGTCCTGATTAATCTGGAAGTTTAGGCAGTTTAAACCTGGCAATTTAGGCGGTTTTGAACCTGGCAGTTTAGGCATTTTGAACCTGGCAATTAGGCGATTTTAAACCTGGCGGTTACATGTATGAACCTGGCAGTTAGGCTTAATTAACCAAGTGATTAATAATCTTGCAAGTATGTCTAAATTAATATGATTAAACCTGGCAATTGGTATATTTCACATGGCAATTAGCGTAGCAACATTGAATCTGAAAACTAGGCCGAACTAATCTCGTAATTAGTGATCTGATAATTTTTTTAATTAATCTGGCAACTAAGCATAACTAATATGGCAATTAGTAATCTGACACTTAGATCTAATTAATTTGGCTATGCATTTTAGCCATTAATTTGGATACCGACGCATGCATGCGCTGATGTATAAAGTGGCAGCTAGTAGTTTTTATAACTTTTCCTTAGTCTGGATACATGCGGAGTAGGTGGGCTGACATTTTTTTGTAGATTGACACAAATTGGCCGCCGCACGGATAGACATATATGCGGCGCCGCGCATTAGCAGAGTTCTTTATTAATAGGTACATAATTAGGTATAGATAGAGAGCTATAGAAATTCTCAGCCATTAATTATAGGTCTAACTATTTCAGTAGTAAATTATGGTGACGGTGATCAATCTAGTGACTCTATTAAACATACATATATTGCTTTTAGTAGATAAATAGATAGAATGAGTTAGCTAACCATGGTTACCACTAGGTTCAACCTCTGTACATGTATATATAAGCATAGTCTCGCATAGTACCTAGTTACATCACGGGACGGTCCCACGGCGAGACATCATGCATGTGTCATACACATGCTAATCAACCTAACAAAATTAGACATGGACACTCCCTGTACATGACGTGCACTTCTCGCAGCTATATCACATGTACACAACAAACATGATGTGCACATCTATCTGACCAAACCTTCTAATCAACCTGACCAAATTAGCCTCATTTAGGAATTCAACTTGAATGCTTCACGCCACTCAATCTTTATCTTTTCTTCTTTGCACTATCTTCGCCCTCGGAGATACATATCACCAAACAATCACTCAAACATGATGTTTTCCAGCTGCAATGGGCCTCACACAAACCAACACGTGGGCACACCATCACACCATGTCAGCAAGTCGCTAAAAATCGGGTATGCCATCTGCTTAGCTTGACTCTGACAGACAGAACCTCACACATATCAACACCTGGACCACTGGAACAAGTCAAATCTACAGGCAACAAAATTTGTTGTATACTGTCAACTTGATTCTTTCATGTAGGAAACCGCCATAACTCCTTGAACTCTCTGTGGTTCTCATGTAAACACCATGCGGATCGGATATGCCAGCTCGTAAAGATGGAACAATTTTGTTCATTTTCTCCCCAATTAATCAAAAATATTTGACATGATTATCCGGCACCACACTAGCTAAAAGAGCGCTCACTATCTTGATGACGGCAACTCGTCTTTATGTTGACGATGATGGCCCACCCCGAGGCGCGAGTAGGCTGGGCCATCTGGACTTCTCTACAACGTATGGAGTTACGCGACTTGTTTGTGGAGGGTTGTAGGCGGTTGGAAGATACGGCGCGAGATATTTTCTCCCGGCATAGATGACAGCAATCGCTGCGGATAGATCTTCCTTAGCTAGTTTGGAGAACTATGTTTTGATTTACACTATTTTGTAATTCAGCTTTTTATTGCTTTGGACCCAGACTGTGTGGTTGATCGGCTGTGTGCATCCTAGCTATGCAGAAGCCGGATGTAAACTTACTATTAAGTAATAAAGCGTCAATTTCCAAAAAAAAAGCTGGGCCATCTCACTGGGGCAAGCACTCGACTTAAGATGTTAGACCTCACTCTGGGAAATCACCTAAGAATCCATCACATAAAAAATCGCTGAACTCATGGTACGGTCTCAAAAACTATAACTTAAAGGGAAGGTAGGGCGGGCATCACAAAACTCAACATGTGTACATGTATGTATATACCATCTTAGAGTCGTGTAGTACCTAACTAAGCCGGCTTCAAACACAGATTCTTGTTACAAACATGGCACGATGAATAGCTAGCACACGTACACATGGGTGTTTATGTAGTATCGTTGGCTAATAGGGAGTTGGTAAGAGTAGGATGAAATATCCATCATGTCAATAGAGCCATAAATCCGTACGAGGATTTGATGTCCTGATGAGCATCGACCGTGCACGTCGCTTGCATGATGTTACCGCGGCGACTGGTTGAGCACCACAAAAACCATGAGCAAAACAATCAACACGCACGGAGCTACTAGTTGAGGACCAGCAAAACTATGACCATATATAACTTTCTGTCGTAGTCATGGATGTAGAGACATTTTGGTAATACCGATAAACTTGCTGTAACCGGTGACCTAACTGCATTCTCAGGACCACACCACCACATGCGAATGATACAATGTATTTTTTTTCTTATTTTTTAAGGAATTCAACGATCTACTCGTTGAACCAGAACAATAGTACTACATCCAATAATCCAAGTTAATTAACTCAAGTTTATCTAGATATACATGCATGTATCGACCCGTACTTAATGTCTAGATACATATATCTAGATAAAATTAAGTCAGTTAATTTGGACCGGAAGGAGTAGATTTATTACGTCTTCTTCCCATCTCAATTCATATACTGGTCCAGCTCTGAGCATCCCTGTACACATCATGGTAGTGCATTCTTCATGCTTCTTGCATATGCCTCCAGCCTTTTCAATCCTTCTCTGGGAGAAGCTGTTTCACCCAACTGCCTCACCATTGCACTGCCGATGATCACACCATCAGCACCCCATTGTGCAATCTGTCCATGTCGATGAATTGAGAAAGTAAATTACAACCACGAGCCTTGCATGTCACTCCAGGAAACAATTTTTCAAATGATGAAAACATTTTTACCTGTTTTGCGTGCTCGGGTTTGGATATGCCAAAGCCAACGGCAACAGGTTTGTTAGTAACATGCAAAACAAAATCACATGTTCAATGACTGAATTTTTTTTGAAAAATCATTCCATGAGATCTTCAACTCAGGATCCTCCACTTGTAATACAAAAGAATATTTGCAGTTATATTTTTGTCAATTGTTTTAAATTATCTACCTTTTTAACCTCTTGAATGAGAGATTGAACCTGCGGGTTCACATTTTCACGGGGACCTGTAACTCCATTGACGCTCACCTGCATATATGTTTGATTAACATTGGTTGATCTGGTTCATGGGCTATCCGTGCCATACCTGGCCCCTAGGAGCAATTTTCATAACCAAAATGGTAGATCATGTAAAAATTGTATATTCGACAAAATCTTGTCCAACAATAAATCACATCTTTATCATATTAATCTTCCAATGATTTATCAATTGTGGAATTGATGTCAGGAGTTTCACTCAATGAACTAATTTTCAAAAGAAGAAATGACTGGTTTGCATTAATGTTACGCATGTTCAGTTTAGTCTATCCTAGATGTTAAACAAGTATAAACATCATCTCGATAACATGTAACTAATGATTTTCAAATATATGGCCTCAACTTAAGAATTTTTTTAGGTCGGTCACTACCGATTAAGTTAGAAAATGGATCTCGTCTTGCTTGCTGGGAGAGAGGAAGCTCTTAGACCTCAGCCATACCTCCAAGTTGTTGATCGGAATTGGATGTGCCGGTTTGGTTGCGCAAAGATCCACGGCTTCCTTAATATCCAAATTTCAACAAGGGGGATGGGCTGCTCGCCGTGCCAAAGATAAAGGAAAACAAATACTAAACCAGCGACACTTCTAGTTTACTTATTTTGTTAGGTCTCGACTTCTCCGTGCCGATCCTGAAGTTTAGAATAAAAGGGGGTTTGAGGATATGTCTTCAAGGGGGTTATTTTGATTCAGCTCCTGCTTAAAATCCAGGGACAAGGGACATGCTAAATTGGAATATAATGCACATGGATTTTGCATGTGAAAGATCCTACCAGGTAAACAAAAAACCTTGTGAACCTTTGGTGACTTCCTTCATTCTTTCTTCTGGCATGGCTGGTGTCGTAAGAAGAACCTGAATACAACAATCTCTTATGTCAGATAGAGTTTTCGTACTAGCTAGAGCTATATATATAGTCTGGCTAGTATGAAAACTCTAGCATGTCCCTTGTCTCACAAATAATATGGATCGAAGGGAGTACTACAAGTCATACAGCGTACCGGCCCATCACTGACCCGCGCACAATTGTACCGTACCTCTCCTTTGGCCATGAGCGTGGCCAAGGTGTCCGACACGGACAGGCTCCTCCTCATAACTGCCAGCGCAGGGGCAGTCGTCGGAGCAATGGCAAACACCGGCCGGCCGGTCCGGCCTAATGGTAGCAATACCATTCCTCCACCTCGGTGTCATCACGACTGCTGCCGGGAGCAGCGACGGCGACTGGACTATATTGAAAGACGACCGGAAGCAAGAAGCATTGAGCGCCAAAGAGACCATGTCTGCCTATTAATTGGGTATATATGTTGTTATTGGCTAGTACTCCCTCTGTTCGCATACAGTTTGCGGTTCTATGCAAAATACAGATATCAAGAAGAGCCACCGGCGAGCTAAAGATTAGAGAGAAGTTGGACAAATTTGACCCCGGTGCAGTCTCACATCCATCCTCCTTTGCAGTTGTTGATTGCATGGCCATCTGCTAGCCACTCTTTCTCCTTTCCCCTAGGGAAGGGAGGGAGGCGTGGGATTTGAGGAGACTTTTAAACGCATGAAGATATGTGAGGGCATCATACGAAATTAACTACACAGAGCAATGTAAATGGGAAAATGTTGGAAAAACTAGAACGCAAGGAGGAAGTGTTGAATATAAATCTACTGTCTAGCCATTTCTATCAGATCAGTCTTTTGAGATAATTGGCTAGTGCATAAATTCTATATGGTATCACAGCCAAGAGGTCTTAAAAAAAAGAAAAAAAAATATTTTGTTATCTATTCCTATCCCACGCTAAGGACTAAAATAGTCTAGACGTGAGGGGGAGTGTTGAATATAAATATACTGCCTAACCCTTTCCCCGTTAGATCGGTCTTTTGAGATAATTGGCTAATGCATAAATTCTATAGTGAGTACTGATATCTTATCTCTACCTACTACTAAAAGAATCAAGGTTACTCTCTTTGTCTGTCAAAACTTAGAGCAACTCTAACCGATCCCCTTTCAGCCTTTAGAGGACTTTTTTTAGGCCGCTAACGGCCGGGGACGCACCTAACCGATCTCCAAGCGGCCGTTAGCGAGAAACATTTTAATCCAGCCCCTCCGCGGCCACTAAATATGGCCCACCGCGGGCGTTGGACTATATTTTTACACCTCCACTTCTCGCCCCGCGCCTTTGCAAATCCTCCGTCGACTCTCCATCGACGAGTCCGGCGACCAAATCCGGCCGCCCACGACCCCTCCCACATTCTTCCCCGACCCGACAGCCCCCTATTTCGCCAGAATTGGGAGGCACAGTCACCATCGCAAATCCGCCGCCGCCTCCGACGGAATCGAGTCCCCGCGGCCGGGATTCATCGAGCTTCACCAGATTCGCGCGGTCACACCTCCGGCATGGCTTCTTCCTCCACGCGTCGAAGCAACTCTCTGGATTCGCTTGAGGACCTCGTGCGGGCAACCCCACCTGCTCTAGCACCTGCACCTGCTCCGGCGGTGCCAGCAGCACCTTCACCGACACCGCCAAGGTGTGTTCACCTTATTTTTGTTTACTTTTATTGAAAGCTTCAACATTTCGCCGAACGACGCAAATGCATGTCATTCGATTTCGTAGGATTCGACGGCCATGGAATAAGGATTGAGGACAACGATTTGTATTTCGTGTGGCATGAGCAAAACCGAGTTGGAGATGAGCAACCGCACATGCAATTTTGGGAAGGTATATTGATAACCCACAAGTATAGGGGATCGCAACAGTCTTCGAGGGAAGTAAAACCAAATTTATTGATTCGACACAAGGGAAACCAAAAAATATTTATAAGCCTTAACAACCGAGTTATCAATTCAGCTGCACCTGAAAATAGTCTTGCTCACAGTAGGTTATCGGCATCACCAGTTTTATAGTAGCAATGGCAAAGTAACATCAGTAGTAAAATAAAGGCAATAGTAACAATTGTAGTAAAAAGCAGGATTTAAGGCGGTGGGCATAGGGATGGATGGACGGGCGTTGCATAGACAAGACAATTCATGTAATATCAAGATCAAGAGATTTTGTAGATAAATAAGTTGAAGCATCCGAGTACTAAGTAATCATAGGCATGTGTTCCATATATAGTCATACGTGCTCGCAATAAGAATTTGCACAACATCTTTTGTCCCGCCAGCCCGTTACAGCGGGACCTCTAGGAAATCTACTGGTAAATAAGGTACTCCTTTTAATAGAGAGTATCGTAGCAAAGCACTAACACTCTATGAACACACGTGATCCTCACATCACAGTCATCCCCTTCGGTTATCCCGATTTCTGTCACTTCGGGGTCTCGGGTTCTGAACAATGATATGTGTATACAACTTGCAGGTAAGATTATAAACAATAATATCATCATGAATCAATAACATATTTAGATCTGATATCATGGCACTCGGGCCCTAGTGACAAGCATTAAGCACAACAAGTTGCAACAATATCAAAAGGCACAAACAATAGATACTAGGCACCATGCCCTAACAATCTTATACAATTACATGAGATATCTCATCCAATCCCTACCATCCCCATAGCCTACTGCGTGGGATTACTCACTCATGGATGGTTGATGGAGAGGTGTTGGTGATGATGATGGCAATGATCTCCTCCAATTCCCTGTCCCGGCAGGGTGCCAGAACGGAGTTTCTGGTTCCGAATCGCGGTTTTTGGTGGTGGCGGCGCAACGGAACTCTATCTAAAAAACGTCAAACCCCTGGTGTTTTTAGGTCAGAGGGCTTATGTAGGTGAAAGGAGGGGTCGAGGCGGAGACCGAGGCGCCCACACCATGCCCTGGCGCGGCCAAGCCTGGCCCGTGCCAGGGTGTGGTGTGGGCCCCTCAGGCCTCTTCTCCCCTCCGTCTTCTGGCTCCATGAGTCTTCTGGGAAAATAGGATTTTTGGCATATTTTATGGAATTTTTTCTGAAAGCTGATTTCCTGCACAAAAACGAGACACCAAAGCAATTCTGCTAAAAACAGCGCCAGTCCGTGTTAGTTGTATCCAAATCACACAAATTAGAGGAGAAACAATAGCAAAAGTGTTCGAAAAGTAGATATGTTTTGGACGTATCAACTCCCCCCAAGCTTAGATTATTGCTTGTCCTCAAGCAATTCAGTTAAAAACTGAGTGCAATAAAAGAAATTTTCACGAACACATTTGCTTCATAAGATGTATATATTCTTAGCATATGATCAAATACTTAGGAAATTCATAATAAAGAGTATGCAAATAAGTCTACTCAATAGTCATGCAAGCTATGGAGAGATTTCAACATAATAATAATAAGCAACATGAAGCATAAGCATATGCAAGATTTTAGTGCTCATAAGAAGGTATGATAAAGTGGTATCTCGCTTGCCTTTCTTTTTGGAGCAAAATATAAATGCCAATGCACCTCTGAAGTCAAGTGAAGACTAGAAGTAAAGATGTCAAAGATACAAGAATCAAAGTTATGTCACAATTAACCGTGTTCTGAGACAAGCACATTACACTAAGAATGACAGCTATGCTCTCAGAAAGGTGCTCATAAAATAAATGGTGACTCGACATAGAAGTGAAAGAAAAGATTAACAAGTTTAAAAGGCTTCCAAATGCCTAAAAGTATGGTACTCATTAGTTTTGAGCTCTCATTTCCCCTATCATAAGCATCTTTAAAGTGTTTAAGGTTAAAGTAAGGTCAAATATGAGTTATATGCTTGACAGATCATAAGTTGAAAATCTTATGTTCCTTGAGTAGGAGGACCGTTCCTCATGCTACTCAACTTTAGTCATAGGTAAGTTCTTGTCATTGTAAATATATGTGTATCATAGAGAGCCGCCAATGGGGTCCCCCTTGCCCCATGACACAAGAGCTATCCCATATCAAAATGACAAGGCAACAACGATCTTTTTATTTATCATGAGCATGGTGCCTCTTTTTTTCTATATATTTTTTCTGAAGATGTTTGATAGATTGCTCACTATGGTTATGCTGCAAGTTTCCACCATGATTAGGCATGGCTTAGGTTAGTCGTCTAGGCGTTTCTCTAACACATATACATAACTCCATGAACTTACAAGCTATCCTTTTATTTCACACCGCCGACATCCATAAACAAAAGAGCATGATATCAACTGAACAGATATGTACAAGTGTTAAAAGCGTTCCCCATGACAGCATGGTTCTGCTAACTCCCAACTTATAATTTGCAAACATATAACTACATAGATCGTCACAATGGTTCAGGTTTATTAAGTGCAAAAAAAATAAAGTGTGCCTTCAAGTTCGTGAGAGCTTTACTAACTAATTTTCTCATAACAAGCAAACATTTTATTTGAAACAAAACAAGCCATAATAAATAAGCACGGAATAGCAATGATGCTAATAGATAGATCTGGTGGACACTTTTTGACAATTTTGGTTTTGGGGAGTTGAATGCACGAGTAGAGCTCATACTCAGTGCAAGTGAAGGCTAGCAATAGAAAGGGAGCGACAATCGAGAGAGCGGTAAATGTCATAATCATGCTTGCGACAAAAAAAATTAATTATGGCATAAAAGTGACACAAAAACTCCGAGGCAAAATAAATCATCGAGATTTAACTGACTTTTGTTTAGTCATATTCATGCGTTAGCATGTGCCAAGTCGATTCAAATAAAAAATTCAGAGGAGGATACCACAATGTCATACCAAGTTATGAATAGAACAAAGCAAGTAAACATTTATATGACATGCTATAAACTATTAGCAAGTTGGAACTAATCATAAGAGAGCAAGAACTACTAAGCATCCATTAAATAACATACACCTCATATGAATAGACTAAGTATGCCCACAATGATGAGTATATGTACAAAAATAAAAACAAATCGAGTTCATACAAGCCTCTTACCATACTTCGAGTTGTCATAAATCATCATTGCATTTCAGTTGTGTGACTTGAATAATAATATGAAACCAAACTTCAAAGAAGTCACTGAGGACTGCTGAACCCTGCACATGAACATAAACTATAGGGGGACTAACAACTCAATTCTCAACAGATGGACAGGCTCGAGAACGCCATGTTGGAGTATGAACTAGAGTCGGCTTTATCTAATGCTTCCATTGATGAGACAATGAGGTATAACATTTGTATATTGCGAAACATATTCATTGCAAAGTGGTACCCTGCTGTTCTTATTTATTTTTTAACAAAATAAAAAATATAAGGCTTATTCTAATGCAGTTGCCATTCCATGTATAGGCGGTATGAGCAAGACCATCAAAGCTTGATGAAACAATTTGACTTCATAGATAAGGCGTTAGATGTTGTTCTGATGGCCTGCCCGCTCGATCTTGGTTTCTCTGATCACCATGTGATGTAGTAACCTGAAGACATGTCGTTTATTGGACAACGAGATCTACCTCCTACTAGTATATCTATCATTTTATGCCTGGTCGGGCTGCCGGATTATGATAACTAGTCATATGTTCTATGTTGTACGCCATGGAGGTTAAACTGTTGTTTGGATACCAATATAGGTCAGGCGTATCAAAGCTCTTGAAATTTGTCTGGGATTCTTGATCGTGTAGTGTCACTAGAAGAAAAAGGGCCATCCGTTCGCGACCCCTCGGAGCATTAGTCCCGGTTGCGCCACCAACCGGGACTAATGCTGGCACGCGTCCCGGTTGGAGCGGGCACGGGGCCAGGGGGCATGGGTCCCGGTTGGTAAGGGGGCATGCGTCCCGGTTGGAGCCACCAACCGGGACTAAAGGTTTGGCCACAGCCACGTGGCGTGGCACGCACCTTTAGTCCCGGTTGCTGGCTCCAACCGGGACTAAAGACCCCTTGCCCTCTATAAATGCAACGCCCCAGCCCCCTCTGCCTCCACTCTGTTTTTTCGAATGGTGTAAGGTGTGAGGGTGTGTGCTAGTTTTTTCTCATGCATGCATTGAAGGTGTTTGTTGAAATGTTTGAGTGAAAAATCCCGTTGAATTTCTCATAGAACAAAAATATAGAAGGTGTCCGAGACGCACTTGAGCTTTCTCCTCTTTATTTCCCTCGATCGAGGTTAGCAATCTTATCTTTTCTAGGTCATTGATACAATTCATGTGTCGGTGTGAATTGGTTATTTCACTATTTATGATGTCCTGTTTTTTGATAAACTTACTTATATGATGCAGATGAACGGTCGGGAATGGATGTACGGTGACCGGCGGGTAGCCGGGTATATCAAAGGCGTGGATAAATTTATCGATGTGGCTACGGCAAACAAAGAGAATGGATTTATACGTTGTCCATGTGTTCAATGTCGGAACAACAAGGAGTACTCTTCCTCGAAAATCATTCGCGGCCACCTGATTATGAAAGGTTTCATGCCCAACTATAATTGCTGGACCAAGCACGGGGAAAGAGGGGTTATGATGGAAGATGGTGAAGAAGAAGATGATGATAACAACTTTCATCATATGTTTCCTGAATACAGTGATACTGCAATGGAAGACAATGGAGAGGAAAAAGGTGAAGAACGGGCATCAGATGAGCCGGCTGATGAACTTGGTAGGGCCATTTCTGATGCAAAGCGAGACTGTGAAACAGAAAATGAGAAGTTGAAGTTAGAGGGCATGTTAGAAGATCACAAGAAATTGTTGTACCCAAATTGTGAAGATGGCAGCACAAAGCTCGGTACCACACTGGAATTGTTGCGATGGAAGGCAGAGTGTGGTCTAACTGACTCCTCATTTGAAAAGATGCTGAAAATAATGAAGCCGAAGTTTCCAAAACATAACGAACTTCCCGAGAGTACCTACTAAGCAAAGAAGACTCTCTGTCCTCTGGGATTAGATGTGCAAAAGATACATGCATGCATTAATGACTGCATCCTCTACCGCGGTAAGGAGTATGAGAATTTAGATAAATGCCCGGTATGCAACGCGTTGCGATATAAGATCAGACGAGATGACCCTGGTGATGTTGAGGGAGAGCCCCTCCGGAAGAGGGTTCCTGCTAAGGTTATGTGGTATGCTCCTATAATACCAAGGTTGAAACGCATGTTCAGAAACAAAGAGCATGCCAGGTTGTTGCGATGGCACAAAGAAGACCATAAGAAAGACGGGGAGTTGAGACACCCTGCTGATGGGTCACAGTGGAGAAAAATCGAGAGAGACTTCCCAGACTTTGCAGGTGACGCAAGGAACTTATGGTTTGGTCTAAGTACGGATGGCATGAATCCTTTTGGAGAGCAGAGCTGCAGTCACAGCACCTGGCCCGTGACTCTATGTATCTACAACCTGCCTCCTTGGTTGTGCATGAAGCGTAAGTTCATTATGATGCCAGTGCTCATCCAAGGCCCGAAGCAACCGGGCAACGACATTGATGTGTACCTTAGGCCATTAGTTGAAGAACTCTTACAGTTGTGGGGCAAACCAGGTGTACGTGCGTGGGATGAGAACAAACAGGAGCCATTTAATCTACGAGGGTTGTTATTCGTAACCATCAATGATTGGCCTGCTCTTAGTAACCTTTCAGGACAGACAAACAAAGGATATAAGGCATGCACCCACTGTTTAGATAAGACCGAAGGTACATATTTGCATAAATGCAAGAAGGTTGTGTACCTAGCGAATCGACGATTTCTTCCGACCAATCATCCCGTAAGAAAGAAAGGCAAGCATTTCAAAGGTGAGGCAGATCACCGGAAGAAGCCTGAACTCCCTGCTGGTGATGATGTATTTGGTATGGTCAAGGACATAGAAGTAATCTTTGGAAAGGGTCCCGGCGGTCAATCAGTTCCGAACGACGTCGCTACAGGACACGCACCCATGTGGAATAAGAAATCTATATTTTGGGAGCTGCCATATTGGAAAGTCCTGCGTGTCCGCTCTTCAATCGACGTGATGCACGTGACGAAGAATCTCTGCGTGAACCTGCTAGGATTCCTAGGCGTGTATGGTAAGACAAAATATACACCTGAAGCACGGGAGGACCAACAAATTATGAAAGACCCAAAGAACATGCATACATATAACAAGACGGATAAAGGGCGTCACTTAAGTCGTGCCAGCTATGCTCTTACCAAAGCAGAGAAGGAAATCTTTTTTGAAGTCCTTTACAGTATCAAGGTGCCGTCGGGCTTCTCATCTAATATAAAGGGGATAATAAATATGGCAGAGAAAAAGTTCCAAAACCTGAAGTCTCATGACTGTCACGTGATTATGACGCAGTTGCTTCCGATTGCATTGAGGGGGCTTCTACCGGAAAATGTTCGAGTACCCATTGTGAAGCTGTGTGCATTCCTCAATGCAATATCTCAGAAGGTAATCAATCCAGATATTCTGCCAAGGTTACAGAAGGATGTGGTACAATGTCTTGTTAGTTTTGAATTGGTGTTCCCACCATCCTTCTTCAATATTATGACGCATCTCCTGGTTCATCTAGTGGAAGAGATTGCCATTCTCGGTCCGGTATTTCTGCACAATATGTTCCCCTTTGAGAGGTTCATGGGAGTCTTAAAGAAATATGTTCATAACCATGCTAGACCAGAAGGAAGCATCTCCAAGGGATATGGAACAGAGGAGGTCATTGAGTTTTGTGTTGACTTTATTCCTGACCTTAAGCCGATTGGTGTTTCTGACTCGCGGCAAGAGGGAAGACTAAGTGGAAAAGGCACGCTGGGAAAGAAAGCAATGATATGTAGGGACGGGGATTCTTTCACTAAAGCACACTACACAGTTCTACATAATTCCACCTTGGCAGCTCCGTATATCGAGGAACACAAGAATATTGTACGCTCCAAAAACCCGGGGAAGCCTGAATCATGGATTACAGATGAACACATGAAGTCTTTCGGGTGTTGGATGCGGACACATCTCTTGAATGACACCACTGTTGGAGATCAGCTATACTTGTTGGCCGCATCACCATCTTCTACTGTATTGAATTTCCAAGGGTACGAAATAAATGGGAATACATTCTACACGATCGCCCAAGATAAAAAGAGCACCAACCAAAATAGTGGTGTCCGCTTTGATGCAATAGACGAGAATGGACAAAAGGACACATATTATGGTTACATAGAGAAGATATGGGAACTAGACTATGGAGTCTCTTTTAAGGTCCCTTTGTTTCGCTGCAAATGGGTCAACCTGAATGGGGAAGGGGTAAAGATAGACCAGTTGTACGGAATGACAATAGTGGATCTCAACAATCTTGGTTATAGAGATGAACCATTCGTCCTAGCCAATGATGTGTCTCAGGTTTTCTATGTGAAGGACATGTCCTCCAGACCGAAAAAAAGAAAAAATATGCAAACGAATACATCATATGATGAGCCAAAGCGTCACATAGTTCTTTCAGGGAAAAGAAACATCGTGGGAATCGAGGACAAGACAGACATGTCAGAAGATTATAATAAGTTTGATGAAATTCCGCCCTTCACAGTGAAAACTGACCCAAGCATTCCGTTAAGTAAAGAAGATGCTCCATGGTTACGTCTGAAGCGGTCATAAGGAATGACATATGCCAAGAAGTTCATGCTCATATTATGTAACTCTAGTTCATGTCTTTCGCGGTTTGTGGCTTGACCGAAGGATATCTTTCGCGGTTTGTGGCCTTTAGTCCCGGTTTTGTAGTCTCAGTTTTTAATATTAATAAATGTCTTGAGTGTTAGTCCCATTTTGTGGCTGGACCGGGAGTGCCTCTATGACCAGTTTCTTGGAGATGCCGGAGGACTGGGCTCCGTCGGCATCTCCCTGAAACTGGTCGTAGTGGTGGCCCTGCTCTCGAAAACCATCTTGCAGCTTGTAACTTCACTAACTAGATCAATACGCCTCGGAGCTAACTAATTTCACATATTAGGGAGTGCCTCTATGACCAGTTTCTCGGAGATGCCGGAGGACTGGGCTCCGTCGGCATCTCCCTGAAACTGGCCGTAGTGGTGTCCCTGCTCTCGAAAACCATCTTGCAGCTTGTAACTTCACTAACTAGATCAATACGCCTCGGAGCTAACTAATTTCACATATTAGGGAGTGCCTCTATGACCAGTTTCTCGGAGATGCCGGAGGACTGGGCTCCGTCGGCATCTCCCTGAAACTGGCCGTAGTGGTGTCCCTGCTCTCTAAAACCATCTTGGAGATGCCTCAAACTGGCTGGAGGACTGGACTCACAAGGATGCATATTTACAGTACAAGCAGCTCGGCATAATGTCGACACTCACGACATAATGTCGACACTCACCCCTATTATTAGTGCTGACTCATCTTTAGTCCCGGTTGGTGTCTCCAACCGGGACTAAAGGTTCATCTTTAGTCCCGGTTGGTGACACCATCCGGGACAAGGTACAAGCCGCATGACATAATGTCGACACTCACCCCTATTATTAGTGTTGTCTGGCCCACTCTGCCGCAATCCCTTCAGTCGCGGTTGGTTTCTCCAACCGAGACTAAATATGGACCCTCTCTTTATATAGGCATTTCCCTCTATTTATTAGGTAACACTTAAGACATTTATTAATATTAAAAACCGGGACAAATCGGGACTAGCTAACACTCAGGCCTAAAGTCGCCCCCTTTAGTCATAATCATGCCTAGTCCTATAGTACGTCGGGACAGTGTGGGGCCTGTGGCGGGTGGACTCGTGGGCACCGTAGGCGAGGATGGTCTCCCTCGGCGATGTAGCGCATCACTTTGATGATAGTACGGTTCTCCCACCACAGACGACGGCCGACTTCGTTGTGGTTCACCGGTGGCGGGCCATCACCCTCGTACCTGGCGAGCTCCCTTTCCCGCCTATTAGCGAAGAAGGCATTCCAAGTGTCATAGTTATCGGGATCCCACTGGGATCCATCCGCTGCTCCGGCGTGAGCTCGTGGTAGAAGTGGTTTGTGATGGCCGCCTGGCGTGCGGAACCTTGAGGGACAGGAGGGACAGGAACCCCTCCAGCGCTCAGCATCCAGCCGGCGGGCGGCCGGTACCCCGGTGGACAAGGGTAGTTGGAGGCGCACAGCGCCTCGGTCTCCTCGAGGGTCAGAATGGCCCAGTAGGCGTTGTCCATTGTTCTAAGAGAGGAAGGTTTGGATGTGTGGATAGTCATGACACGATCACCCTAAATATAGAGGGAAAGGGCGGGAAAACTTGGCGTGAAGCTTTGGGAAATGGCGGGAAATATCTTTAGTCCCGGTTAGTGACTACATCCGGGACTAAAAGCTCTAGTAGAAAGGAAAGGGCGGGAAAACTTGGCGGGAAGAGGTGGGAAATGGCGGAAAATATTTTTAGTCCCGGTTTGTGACTACATCCGGGACTAAATGTGTGCCGAACAATGATCATGTTTCGAAAAAACCTTCACAAAATGACCTATCATGTTCGAGGTTTCATGGCTTTCGGTCCAAATGACCGATGTTATGTGCTGAATCACGGCATAGTTTGTGATGTTGTGCCCATATTATGCATGTGTGTGGACATTGGTATGGAGAACAATATTGCAGGAGGAAGTTTTCCTTTTTGTCGCACGGAAAATCCCTTTTCCATTTTCCGAGCGCAAAAAACGGGTCGTTTTGTGAAGTAACCACCAAAATGCCGTTTCAGAATGCTACCGTCCTATTTTCCTAAAATAGTAGACCACCTTACATGGACTATATCCCAACCGGTACATCTCAAACCTTTTTGTCCATCCCGGGTAAAAAGGACAAATGTCTGCCGAATCGGTAGGAAGTGGGTCCGGTTTGTACTACAGGTACATGATCTATCGCCCGTGATTTTTTGAAAAAATCATTTTTAGACTCGCAATATGTGGTTTCTTCAGAGATCCAATGCAAGTTCTAACGATGCCCGTCCCCTATCTTCATGCACACCGGTTCGACCATAGTTAGAAATTCAGATAATTCAAAACGGGCATAATAAATTCAAAAAAAATCCGAACAATGAAAATCCTTCGCGTGGTGTCATATTATGTTACATAGTTGAAAGGAAAAATACCAGACTTGGTATATTGATCATGTTTCGAAAGAACCTTCACAAAATGACCTATCATGTTCGAGGTTTCATGGCTTTCGGTCCAAATGACCGATGTTATGTGCTGAATCACGGCATAGTTTGTGATGTTGTGCCCATATTATGCATGTGTGTGGACATTGGTATGGAGAACAATGTTGCAGGAGGAAGTTTTCCTTTTTGTCTCACGGAAAATCCCTTTTCCATTTTCCGAGCGCAAAAAACGGGTCGTTTTGTGAAGTAACCACCAAAATGCCGTTTCAGAATGCTACCGTCCTATTTTCCTAAAATACTAGACCACCTTACATGGACTATATCCCAACCGGTACATCTCAAACCTTTTCGTCCATCCCGGGTAAAAAGGACAAATGTCTGCCGAATTGGTAGGAAGTGGGTCCGGTTTGTACTACAGGTACATGATCTATCGCCCGTGATTTTTTGAAAAAATCATTTTTAGACTCGCAATATGTGGTTTCTTCAGAGATCCAATGCAAGTTCTAACGATGCCCGTCCCCTATCTTCATGCACACCGGTTTGACCATAGTTAGAAATTCAGATAATTCAAAACGGGCATAATAAATTCAAACAAAATCCGAACAATGAAAATCCTTCGCGTGGTGTCATATTATGTTACATAGTTGAAAGGAAAAATACCAGACTTGGTATATTGATCATGTTTCTAAAAAACCTTCACAAAATGACCTATCATGTTCGAGGTTTCATGGCTTTCGGTCATAATGACCGATGTTATGTGCTGAATCACGGCATAGTTTGTGATGTTGTGCCCATATTATGCATAGTTTTTCTAAATTCCAAATTGATATTAAAAAAATATAAGTTAATTCATTTTTAATTGTAAATGGTTCATATTTTAAATGGTTACATTAATTATTTTTTAAAATAGAAAATGTTTTTGAATTATTTATTTAAATCCAAACACTTTTTATGTTTAAAATTTTTCTAAATTCCAAATTAATATTCAAAAATATAAGTTAATTCATTTTAAAAGGTTACATTAATTATTTTTTAAAAATAGAATATGTTTTTGAATTATTTATTCAAATCCATACACTTCTTATGTTTAAAGTTTTTCTAAATTCCAAATTGATATTAAAAAATATAAGTTAATTCATTTTTAATTGTAAATGGTTCATATTTTAAATGGTTACATTAATTATTTTTAAAACAGAAAATGTTTTTGAATTATTTATTTAAATCCAAACACTTTTTATGTTTAAATTTTTTCTAAATTCCAAATTAATATTCAAAAATATAAGTTAATTCATTTTAAAAGGTTACATTAATTATTTTTTAAAAATAGAATATGTTTTTGAATTATTTATTCAAATCCATACACTTCTTATGTTTAAAGTTTTTCTAAATTCCAAATTGATATTAAAAAAATATAAGTTAATTCATTTTTAATTGTAAATGGTTCATATTTTAAATGGTTACATTAATTATTTTTTAAAACAGAAAATGGTTTTGAATTATTTATTCAAATCCAAACACTTTTTATGTTTAAAGTTTTTCTAAATTCCAAATTAATTATCATTTAAAAAACAATACAAATTTAAACCCCAAAATAAAAAATAAGGCGGGAACAGAGAGAAAATACCTGAAATTTTTTGAAAACAGGGGAATATGTCCCGGTTGGAGCCACCAACCGGGACTAAAGAGCCCCTGCGCGCCAACCCTTGGTCTGCTGAAAATATTGGAGTATAGGTCCCGGTTGGTGGCTCCAACCGGGACGTATAACCCTTTAGTCCCGGTTGGAGCCACCAACCGGGACTAAAGGTCCTTTGGTTATAACCCTTTAGCCCTTCCTCTTCTTCTTCCCTTCCCCATCACTTCTCTGCTTCACCGACGCGCGCACAACCGCCCCCGACGCCGGCAGGCTGCCCGAGCTCGCCGCCCCCGACGCCGTCAGGCTGCCCGAGCCCACGCGTCGCCGTCAGGCTCCATCCGCCAGCACCGCCGCCTCCGTCCGTGCGCGCACCAGTCGTCGCCCACGACTCCGTCTTCCTCGACCCCGACCGTTCTCGCCGGCGTCGATTCGCTCAACCTCGACCTCCCGCGCTCTCTCCGACCAACCTCACGCGCTCAGGGTGAGCAAGCGAACCTTCTGGATGCCTCCTTCCTTCCCCTCTCACTGTAGTTCATGCCTGCGCCGTTAGATTCCGCGTTCGCCGCCGTCGGCCGTCGTTATACCACCTTCTCCGGCAACCAACAGAGGGCGGCGCCGCCAATTTTGAGTAGGTGCGGGCGGCGCTGGCGAGTAGGCGCGGCGGCGCGGGCGGCGCTGGCGATCAGTAGGTGCGGGCAGCGCTGGTGAGCCGTGGCGTCACGCTGACGTGGCCCACGGGCCCGCTGACGTGGCCCACGGTGGCTTGCTGATGTGGCCTAGGGCCCAGCACTCAGTGACAGTGGCTAGGTTCTGTCTTGGTAAAAAAAAACCCAACCCTTTGCTGATGTCATATTGACACAGTAATTCAATTTTAAATGATTTAATAATTCCAGAAATTGATATAAACTTGTAAATTCAATATCTTTTTATTTATAAGTCAGAAAAATACAAATAATATATCAAATTGTTCAGAAAAATGAAACCTATCTATTTAACCTATAATCATGCATTGTTCAACAATTTAAATGACAAGTATAATTAGAAGAACAAATGCACCCCTCTCATATGTTCCGGAGTTTCCCCGAGTTAGGGTTTTCACCCGTCGGAACCCCGATTAAATCGTCGAGCATGTCTTAGGGTTACATTCCAATGCAAATTAACTTGTCATATCATCATACTTGCTTGAGCATTGCATCGATGCCATGTGTTGATTGTTTCCCTTTCTTTTCGGTGTTTCGATTATTAGGTTTATTATTAGTTAGGTATTATTAGGTTTATTAATTAGTTTGGTATTATTGGTCTTCGGCCCCACTGGTCAGTCAATGTGGGTATCCCCAGACCCGATTCACATTGTTAGTCACTGTGGTTAGATAAGGAATCATTAATACCCCTTAGGTGCATGTGGGTGCGACGATGTGCCTTCGCTAGGGCATTCTGAACCCTCTTAAATCGATTCCAATATGGTATTTTGTTAGTATCTAGTGTTACCTATCTGCTGGATAGTTTCCCTTTTGTAGCCTTATACTCATGTTCCCCTCTCATATGCATCCGAGGTTTCTCCGAACTAGGTTACACCCCTCGGAACTCCGGAATATTGATTTTAGTTGATTTTAGCTAGAGTTACCTATCTACTACACGGTTTCCTTTTTGTAGCTAAGTTTAGGGTTTCTCTTCATTTTTATTATTGTGTATGTATATATTAGGGTTTCTCCTTAACTTTCTCCTTTAGCCGCTTTGACTTATTCGTTTTTCCACCTATGCAGAAAATATGGACCCACACGTCAGAGACGAAGAAAAGGAAGAGTTGATCCAAGGTGTGATCCGTGGGGAAGATAATTTAGACGTATCAACGTTTCTGAACAACTCCGGTGAGGGTGATCCTCTTTTTACTGGAGTAGACAACTTGTTTGAGGTTGAAGGTGTTGCCTTCCGCGAGGGAGAAGGCGATGCCTTGTGTAATCGAGAAGACGACCGCTCCGGCGAGGTGCATGTAATATAAATCAATTCATTAATTAATCATCTGCTATCTATATAGAAATAGTAACGACGATCTTTCTTCTTTTAGCCCTCCGGATCGAAGGAATCTACTGAAAAGAGCAAACGAGGCCCAACCAAAAAGTTGCAAGACCATGAGAGGTTCAGGATCGAAGATGTCGCTGAAGACGGCAGACCGACAGCTCCCGAAGTTGTCGCAACCAAATTTGTGGCACAATGCGGAGTAATCGTTAGGGACTTAATCCCGATCACCATTAGAAATTGGAATAGGCCTGCTAATGCGGATGAAGAGGGAACATGTTTATTTGTTCCTAACCACGCCAAAGATTTACTGTGGAAGAGGCTCATGGTTAATTTCAAACTACCGAAGATAGAGCTGGATCCAAATGCGGAAGATCCAGTTGAGGACGCCTTACAACATGGGAGAGCCATGGAGGCTAAGGTCAGGGAGTGGGCTTTGAAGAAGATGGCCCAGTGTTTCACCAACTGGAAGAAAAGATTGCACCTTGACTATGTCGTGAAAAAGAAGACTCCCGATTTCAAGAATATTCAGTTTGAGAAGATAAAACCATTCTGGGATGAGTTTGTGGAATACAAGAAATCAGAAAAATCTAAGAAAATGTCTGAAACGAATAAGCTGAATGCTGCTAAGAAGAAGTATCACCATACTATGGGGCAAGGTGGCTACAGGGTTGGCATTCCTAAGTGGGAGAAACTTGAGCAGGAACTGCGTGATAAAAATATCACCCCAGAGACAGACGATTGGGTAGAACGTGCAAGGAATTGGTTTTACGGGCATGGGGGCACGTTGGACTCGGAAGGGAGGTGTATATATAACATACGACATAAAGAAGACCCCTTGCCAATCGAGAGGATCAGAAAAGCAGTAAAGGCTGTTAAAGATGGGGACTTCATTCCCGATAGAGAGAATGATGAGCTCACACTCGCCCTTGGAAATAAGGAACATGATGGACGAACACGAGGCACAAGAGGCTCCCAATCATGGAGGACTGGGTTTCCCGAAGAGAGGAAGAAATATCCTGATAGAAGCCGTCAGAGGAGAAAGGACAGGGCGGCAGTTGAAGCAGAAAGTCAGAAAGAGCGAATGCGTTTAATTGAAGAACGATTAAAGCAACAACAAGATGAAATTAACACACTTAAAGAGCAAAGTACTACCGGCGCCCCATCTCAGCAGCACACTGCATTCGATGCTACCGGCCTATCGAATAATCGAAAAAGCAGTGTGGCTTCCACCGAGGTCCCGGGTGATGACAATGGCGATGCCGATGATGCACCGACGACGGATCCTGTTGGCTACCCAGTGGATGATATCACAGAGATGACACACTGCGAGCTACATGTCAAAGTTGTGAACATATCAATGAAGGTGGCGGTCGGCTATGCCTTACCAATTGGACCCACACCAACTTACCACAGTCGTCCGGTTCCAGAGGGCTACGCTGTTGTCGGCATGGATGAAATCATGCCCACCTTTGAGGTTTTGGATCTTCACTACCCTGCTGGTGAAGGGGATGTGACTGTGCTGGGTGATGCAAAAAACGTCACCATTCTATGGCCGAAGGATTGTATCGTGCTTCGAAATCACACGCCAAGGCCATCTTCGCCGCCGCCTCACCCGTCTCCAGCGAGGTCGTCGCCGCCGCGGCAGCCGTCTTCGTCGCCTCACCCGGCTCCGTCGCCTCACCAATCTCCGGTGCAGCCATCGCCGCGGGAGCCATCGCCGGCGCCTCAGGATAAAAAGCGTAAGCGTACCGCTACTGTGCGTCGTAAGCGATCGCCGAAACGTAAACAAGAGCCTCTTCCAAAAGTACCAACGGTTCCTCCCAAGAGAGCTTATGACTGTACTGAAGAGGAGACTGCGGCGATCGTTGATGCGGAAACGATAGCGTTTTTCGCTAAGCTGAGGCGGCCGAAAGAGCCAGAGTTCCCCAGCACCAAAGAAGAAAAAGCCAAAGTGTTGAAAATGCTAAAGACTCTTCATCAACCCGAGCCAAAGCTGTCATCAGACTATGAGCGTTCTATTCTCAAGTCACATGCAGCACAAAAAGCCTCGAAGAGCAGTACTGATGCAAGCGGGAAATCTGTTGCCCAGCTCGGAGAACAAGCAAAACAGACTTGCGCCCCTCTCAAGGTGATTTCTCAAACCAATGTGGGGTCGAGCAAATATGGGGCCGAAGAGCAGTATGATCCAGAGGTAGTTGCACAATACGGAGAAGCTGCCGCTGCTCAAGGTATGAGTATTGCCCAGTACTTATCCCAGTTAGAGTTCTTCCCCGTGAGTGAAGTAGCATACCAATACCAGTACGGAAAACCTCTCGTCAAACCTGAGGAGGTAAACAATCTTCCAAAAAAATGCGAAGATTGCATAACTGGTACATGCATGCCACAAGGGCCGAGGCTAACTGGATAGTGCTGAGGGTTACAAAAAAGCATCATGGGAAAGATAAGGATGACATGATATCCATTGAATTTGATGAACTATTTCAATTATTCAATCAAGACGCCTTGGACAAATCGATCATGAGTGCCTATTGTCTGTAAGTACTAATTATGTAATTAATTTAGTCTCCATCTATATTATTTTGTTTAATGCATGTATATAATCATACTTTAATATGCAGAATGAAGATTTTCGAATGCATCAGAGGACAAATCTATGACATTGGCTTCATTGACCCATATTGGGTTCATGAAGCTAATCTCAAAATAAGCCCCCAGGATACGGAGGATAATATAGTACACGCGTTAAGGTTTCAAGAACCAAAAGGGAAATACTATTTCCTTACAACTTCCAGTGAGTGTTATTATCTTGTATACACTTTCTATTTCGCTTACTCGATGTTAAGTATATAATTGATTAGTTCTGCATTCGCAGGTACCACTATATTCTGTTAATCATTCAACTTGACAAAGGGCGTGTACTAGTCATGGACTCGAAACATAAACCCCTTGAGACGTGGAAGGACATGCAGATACTTCTCCAGCGGTAATTCTAATCATTACGACACTATATCGGCAACGTTCGTGAATTTTATGATATCAAGTACTTAATAACTTATTTTATTCGTTTTCTACGCCGGGCAGCGCTTGGAAACGGTTCACCAAGAAGGCTAGGGGTGTTTGGAAAGAGGAGCTTACATTTCAACCACTAGATGTAAGCACCACTAGCTATATCCGCGCATCTCTTTGATTCTAGTTTTGATACAGTTATTATCATGCTTGATTATTATTTTGATTGAACTCTGTTGTCGTAAAGTGCCTGACGCAGGGACCAGGTAACAATCTATGTGGATACTATGTATGCGAGTTCATCCGGCAGACGTGCGATGAGAAGGGCAGAAATTTAGAGCAACTCCACGTACGTAAACAATTTCTATAGTTTTTAATTACAATCAAATTGTGTTTAGTTTCATATTCATATAGGCTGACTCCTTTTTTAAATCAGATCGAACGTCTACGGGACGGTCTTCTGCCAAAGGATCGCATACGAGCAATACAGGAGGAATTGGCGGGATTCTTGGATGCAGAAGTCCTAAACACACAAGGGGAATACTACTCGGCTGTGTATAGACAATAGGAATTGTAAAAATAGCAACTTTCAAGAAATTGGCCGGTAGCATCGAATAGCAACTTTTGTATGTAGTGCATGAACTCGATCCGTGTATTGAATGTAATGTTGTCATGATGATCTTGTGTAATATAAGGTTCCTTCATTGATAAGTGCAAAACACTAAATAAACAATAAAACAACCTAAATGAATTCTCTGCCGCGGCACAAAAAGTGGCGAAAATGCTGCCGCGGCAACAAAATGTGTCAAAATGAATTCTCTGCCGCGGCAGAGAAATGGGCCAAATCTCTGCCGCGGCAGCAGGTTATTAGTCCCGGTTCGTGTTACGAACCGGGACTAATGCTCCACACCCCCTCGCGCTCTGATGCCTCCACGTGTGCCCCATTTGTCCCGGTTGGTGGGGCAACCGGGACTAAAGGTTAGAGCTTTAGTCCCGATTGCCCCGTCCCGGTTGGGCAACCGGGACTAATGGCCCTTACCAACCGGGACGCATGGGCCCTTTTCTACGAGTGTGTTGTCATTATATAATTATTATTTCGCAATCTCATACTGTACGCAAGAACCAGAAACCAGTGCACCCGCACTAATAATAGATATGGACACCTGGGCTGGGCGTCCTGCTCTCCTTGGCATGGATTCAACTCCACACGGAGCTGCTGCTGTGGAGATGTCTGCCAAGAAATGAGCATGTTTCGAGCAGCAGCTTCCATGTGTGAGCAGATTTTGAGCACAGAGGCACTGGAGTGAACTTTAAGTTTCCAATATAGTAGATTATTGTGTGGTACACAGCCAATAACTTAAGACCCAATTAATGTATGAAGATGTTGCTTTGATATGATGTAGTAGAGCTGTCAAGCCCCTGACTAGTCTTGAATCAAGCCGCACTTGCAAGGCTTCAAAGCAGAGCAAGTAGCTAACCCCTCGCCCTGTAAGAGAGCCAATAGCAGGGGCAGTTACACTCCCGGTGCATGCTGAACCAGCAGAGCATGTTCAGCCAATTGTTTTGAATATCTTGCTTTGTACTTAACTTATATACAATCTGATTATATATAAGATTATATGAATATCATTGGTGCCTTGGCCTGCTTGTGATTAGTACTCCCTCTGTCTCAAAATAGATGTCTCAAATATATAAGATTCTGGATTTTTGCTACGGCAGCAGGGAGTTTTTCATTGTCTAAACACAAACTCTTCCGAACAGTCATCATGCCTGTCAACGCTGAAAAAAAAAGGAACACATCATTCGTTTTCTGGACTACAAAACAAGTTACAGTCAACGCTGGGCTCAGCTCGAAGACGCAAACACCATGTACTTCCACGCCAAGGCAGCAGAGAGACTCCTGTGGCAGAGCTGATCACTCCAGGGCAGGGACTAGAGGCTCTCTCGGTTCCATTCTCCAAGGAAGAGGTGGATATAAAATAAGGTAATAAAAGATGACCCTGCCAGACTTAGCACCAGGGCATGACGGCTTAAAATGGCAATTCCTTTTTTTTTTCCGAAATGGGGTTCCACCCCGACCTCTGCATCCACGAATGCACACAACCCTTTATTAAGAAGTATCAAATGCGTTGGGATATATATAATCGGACCAGATGTTTACATGCTTCGTCATGATTTCTGGAAAGGAAATATTAAGCTCAAAAATTCTGTGATTACTCTCTAGTCCCGAAGTGCTTATCTCCGGAAACAGTCAATAAGGACTATCGCCCGATCTCGCTTTTGGACTGTGTTCTGAAAGTTCTGACGAAACTGTAAGCAAAGTGCCTACACAAGTGGATCACCAAGCTCATCCATAGAAACCATTACGGTTTTTATTTTAAAAAATAAAGCACAATACAAGACTGTGTCTCCAATGGTCTTCCAAGTATCTTCGCCAACGCAAGGCATCAGGGAGAGAGAGAGAGTGTGTGTGTCATCATCCAAATTGATTTTGAGAAAGGGTTCGACACCTCACTATCCTTGACATTCTCCGTCATGAAGGTTTCGACGAGAGATGGATAAACTATGTTGCATAAATATTACAGAAAATGCAACAGCTTATCTGGGCTGAAGAGTGTACTGACTGAGCACCGCATGCATGTGCCCCGTGTGTATCTTTTTGGTGGTGGGACGTCACATGTCTCGTGGAAATCTACATAGGGCTAACTGCTTGTAAAGTTTCTCTTATTAGAGCCGGCGGCAGAGTCTATGGTTTCGGTCGATGGCCTTGCTCAACTACTATTTTCTCTGTCTATGCTTTGTTTCCAGGCACACGGGGAGTATTATAGCAGCAGCCGCCACACCACACCACACCAGGCAAGGCCGGAGCCGGACTCCCCCTCCGATTCCATCTCCAGACCGCCTTGCTCAACCTGGCCCAAACTCTTCATGGACAAACAACATTAACTGTTCACGGAGACGTATTCGTTCAGGATCGTCAACATCGAAGACATCCTAACCATCCCCCCCCCCCCCCCCCCCCCAGTGTCAAATACATGACGAGCAATTAAAGACCATGGAAAATACATACCATCTCTCATAGCTCCAAAGTAAGTGTTAACTTTGTCCGCATAGGCATGAATTCAGATGCGTTTTAGCGTAAAAATACGTGTGAGTTAAGACACTTATTTTGAAACGGAGATAATATAACCGCAAAGCCACCATCGTAGGAAATACCCATCTCAGGATACTGGAACAGTTTGCCGTTACACCATGAATGCTAATATGGACCAGACAGGATGTGTGTGTCGTGTGCTAGCTACTACAATTATTAGTCGTGGGAGGTTACTATATTGCTAATTGATGTAATGTTCTTTTGAAAAAAATTGCAGTTTCTTCGCCACAACTAAATGAGTCGTCTCTCGTGCCTTCGAGTCTCTATCGGCGAAGTGGCCACCAGGAGCAAGGGGCTGGCAAGGTAGATGGGTGAAGGAGATAACCAGGTGAACTATTAGCCTATCATAACCTCTATGACAAGCTCCGAGCTCCCAGCGCGTCTGACCCAGGGTGCGTTAGGGCCAATCCCTTCCAGAAGGTCACGCTCACGAGCCCCTAAATCAAAATAGGTATCACTCTCTCCCATCTCTCACCGGATTGGATTGATGGGCCAGTGATGGTACTGTGATTTGAAGTTTGGTCCTTGTTTACTTTTATAATTGATTGCCTGCTTGATCAGTGAAAAATCACTGTCGGTGCTAACTGATGTTCTTGCATGTGTAACTATACTTTTCATGTGTAACTGTTCTTTGAACCTTTTGCCTAGAATATGTCATCTAAAAGTATAATAGGGGCAGAATATTCCCCTTATTGTTTATAAGTGAGGGTACTACATATCTTTATCAGAAAACTATCCACAAAAAGAGACGAGCCAAGCATCCGTTAGGGCCTATGCTGCATAGAGAACTAAGTTAGAGGTTTAGAGCCAGCTAAAATAATGCTGCTGCTCATTACAGTATTTATCCAGTCTTGCAATAATCAATTAACACCTTGGTCAATTGACCGTGTAAGTAAAGACTCTATGATCCTAGAATTTGTGTGACTTCATATTTTTTTAGGCTGCATTCTTTCAATTCTTACTGTAGCTCATAGTATAACTCTTCTTCTCAGGCAGGATCCATGGTAGCGACTCAGATGGAGATCATCCAGATCCTGGCTAGTGTCATGCTACAAGCCATGTTGGGGAAGCTGCAGCTTCCATGATGTACTTGTCATGCTTAATAGATCTATTTATTCCTGTGTAGTTGTGACACAATGCTGCTTAATAGACAATAAGTAGAAGATGTGATGATTGCCATGGTATCATATTTTGTTGAATTGTGTTAGGTACATGCCTTTGGTAGCATTTTTTATATGCAAGCTAGTTATATCTTTGTTTGGTTAGGATATGTGGAATACAAGTTCTTCCCTGTTGCACATAGTTTTGATCTGATCCACCACTTTCATATAAACAAAGGACTATGAAATATTGCACTTGAATACAATAGTATATCGTTTATGATGTTGATTTTCATACCTGGGAATTCTGGATTGTTGTGAGGTAGTACTTGCCATCTTAATAAGTTTGTTGCTAAAGAAGTTCCAGTTTTGAATATACTAGCACCTTTACCATGAATAATGTTTTGATGATTTTCTATTGATTGATCTTGTGTGCTGAACCGTGTCGTATTGTACTACTGCAGTTTTGGTGCTGAACCTTTGCTCATTAGTTTTGCAGATTTATCTTGGAAGATGGAAAGGGTTGGAGTACTCTACACATTATACGTGTGCGACTGGTCCTGGAGCGGCATATGCAAGTCTGTCGACAGGATGAGGGCCATCCACAGCGCCTACCTGAGGGCGACGGAGCAGTCTGGAACTTTGCCGCGGCCTGACCAGCTGAACATGACAGCCAGGTATGCGCAGATCAGCCACTGGTGCTACCCAAATGGGAGCTATATTTAATTATATGTTTTGTTCTTTCTGGTAGAACAATTAATTGACAATTCTACTTTATCTATTGCATTTGTCGTAATTCTTGATAGTATTTGCCTTCTTAGCATAAATTGAAGTCAGTTATGTATACTGATCTGTGCCTTCATTCTAGATAGTAAATTGCCAATTTATACTGAATATAAATTGAAGTTAGTTTTTTTCCAAATGTGTTCTTACTCCTTTTTATAATGATTTTATAGGAGGATGATAGGAGGTCTTCAATGAGACGCCAAACACAAGATACAGATTATGTCATCAAAGCTTGGATGGAACAAGGTTGTGTACTCTGCTTGCGTATAACTGTATTGTGTCCCTTGGATGGATAGGAGGATGATTTAGTAGGATGTGTACTCTGTTCCTTGTGTATAACTTGTATTTTGCTATGATGCAATTAGCCGTGTTATAATTCTGTATTGTAATTCAAATTCTGGTTCATATATATTGTGATAAAAATAAGTGTGATGACTCGTTGTTTGGTTGCATGAGTGGATCAAGTAAGAGTTGGAATATCAAAAATAAAAATTGTAATATGGTATATGCTCAGAATTAAAGCGGTATGTAAAAGGCCATGGCCCATATTTAAAATGGACTATAAAAAGGTCAAGGCCCAAAAGGAAATCGACTATAGCAAGGTGAATAAACAAATTGAAATGCCCTGTAAATGTGCTTGGCCCAGAAAATAAAATGCTGGAATTATTGGGCTTAGCCCATTTAGACCATAAAATGGACTAGGCTGATTTTGATTTAAGACGATTTCATTTCGTCACAATTTTTCCACGTAGGATCTGAGCTGGCCTGGCCAGATTGTCCGTGACGATACGAGATCGTCATAACTCTTATGACGATCCAATATCGTCATAAACGGTTATGACGATTTCACAAAAAACGTCGTTATAGTTCATTTGCGACGCCCAGCTTTCAACGATCTCAAAATCGTCATAAAATCGTCATAAACGGACTATTATGACGATTCTGTGACGAAAATGGAGGGTCATAGAAGCCTAGATTCCTTGTAGTGATGGTCTAAGGATTAGGATTACTTCGTAAGTTGTTATAGCAATATAAACTCAATGACTTTGATCGTAATGCTATACTTCGGATGAATGTTCATCACACCATTACACTAATGTTGTGATCCCGTTATTAACAACATCCAATGTCTATGATCAGGCAACCTTGATCATCTTGTTAATCAACGAGCTAGTTTATGAGAGGCATAACTAGGAACTTTCTGTTTGTTTATTAAACACACATGTATTAACGTTTCCGTATTAATACAATTATAGCATGCAAAATAAACATCTATCATATACTTGGAATACACATAATAAACACTTTATTATTGCCTCTCAGGGCATATTCCCTTCAATAACAACTTACGAAGTGATCCTAATCCTTAGACCATGAGATCATGTCAATCACTAACACCGGAAGAGTTTCTCGATGACATCAAATGTCACACCGTAACTGGGTGATTATAAAGATGACTTCAGAACTACTCAAGTTTTATGTTGAGGTTCATGGACCGAGAGTGGAATTTGTTCATCCCGATGACAGATAGATATGCTCGGGGCCCTCTCGGTGATATCATATTGATTAGCTTGCAAGCAAGTGATTTGATCACTAGAATGTTATATCACAGGAATGAGAAAAATAGTGCATGTCGGTAACGAGATCAAACTAGGTATGGAGATACCGATGATCGAATCTCGGACATGTAATATATCGTGAAACAAAGGGATTAAGATACTAGCGTAAAAGGTTCACACGATCACAGAATTCATCGTTGAATGTGTGGGAGTCAGTACGGATCTCCAGGTCCTGCTGCTGATTATTGATCGGAGAGGGGTCTCAATCATGTCTGCATTATTCGCGAACCGTAGGGTGACACACTTAAGGGATACTAACACCATTCGGAGCAAATGATATGTCAGAAAAAGAAAATGAAAGCGCGTGAATTTATTTCACTAGACACCGGAACTGTTTCGGTTGAAATTACTGAAACTGGTTCTGCATGTGAAATTGAATACTAGAAAGGGGTTTTATGTGAATGTTTGTTAATTAAAGTAATTAACAAAATTCTGAAGGTGGTTTCAGGAGAGTTGCGGGCGCTGACGGTGGGGCGTCGCTGGAGGAGGGCCACCTGCCAGGTGAGGTACGGGGTACTAGTACGTCGGAGCACGATTCCCAGTCAGTTCCATCTCCGCATTTCGTTCTTCTAACCCTAGATCGGGAGCCGTTTCTCCTCTCGCAATTTACAGATCTCGCGGTGTGTGTGGTGTGGTTTTCGTCCGGGAGCCTCCAGTTCTTCATCCCTCGTCGCCGCGTGCTGTTTCTCCGGTGAGGTGGAGTGGGGTTGTTTTGGGAGATAGCAGATCTTTCGCTCAGGTTGTGACTGTGGAGTCTGACATGGATCGGAGGTTTCGTGGTGGGCATGGTTCCCCGTCTCGTCCTCCAGTCCGATCTGGTCCCTATGCGAGCAGATTTGGATCTGGGTATGGACAAGGTCGTTTTTCTGTTGATATTAGGGGGTTGGATGAGGATCATAGATTAAGTGGTTGGATCCGCGAGCAGGAGCGGCGTCGGGATGCGAGGCACAGGGATGAGTTGAGGCAGGCGGAGACTGAGGCCAGGTTGGAGGATCAACGCAGGGAAGCCATGGCGCGGGAGAGAGCTCTGTTTGAGGCTCGCCGTCGTGAAGCGGAACAGGCTCGCAATCGGGGCCGCTGGAGTCACCGTCCGGAGATGCAGCAAGGATCAGGGTCGGATGCTACCGCTTCGTCGTTCCCAGGCAGATCAGGTAATTCTGATACGAATCCTAGAAGAGGAGAGCCGGTTTTTGCTCGTACAGTTGAGCAGGTTAATATTCCTAGGGTTGTGATGAACACATCTGTCCCTGTGACTCGTTCTGTTTCTGGCTTGAACACTTCGGCGTCAACTTTTGTTAATGTGCCTGCTGGGGGGGCTCGCCCTGTGAATTTGTCTCCGATTCTGTTAATTAATCAATCTGATGCTGTTGCTACTACTCTGGTGGGGTCCTCTGTACCACCACCAGTAGTAAGTGTGCCGAGAGATGGTAATGTGGATGGAGGTTCTGGTGATGTTTAGTTGTTGGATGTGATTCAGGAGGAGGTGGTGTGTGAGAACTGTGGGAAATATCATAGCATTTTGGTCTGTCAAGAGAGGAAACCTTGGGAGTATGTTCCTCTTTTCTTTGGCAGTACTGATTTTGAGCAGGGCTTTCATTCTATTCCTGTTGTAGAATCTAATGTTCAGTCTATGGAGCAGCTTCATTATGCTCATATTAGTGTGGTCAGGGGTGATGTTACTGGGAAAGATTTGGAGAAGGAATTTCAAGGTGGGCTGATGCTTTGGGTTCTGGATGGAGATTTAATGCTAGGTCTATTAATGATGTGGAATTTTTGATGAGATTTCCTTCTGCCAGATCCATTGATGATTTCCACTTTGGGAAGGTGTTCATGAAAACAATTCCTGATGCTGTTATCCAACTGTCTAATTGAATGGGGACCTGCAACCTGTTGAATGGTTGGAGGAGGCCTAGTTTAGAATTGTTGGTATCCCTATGAAATATAGGGAGAAATCAACTGTTTTCTATGTTGCTTCTTTGGTGGGCAAGCCTGTAGCCCTGGACAGGAACAGTTTGAGGAACTTGGCCTATGTAAGAGTGAAGATTGCTTGTCTGGATGTATCTCTGGTTCCTAACACCAGAAGGGGGAGATGCAGGGGGGAATTTATGAATTCAAATACACTAGGGATATCTTTGCTCCTGATGTTGTGCCCACCTTGCCATCTTCTATGGGGATTGATGGACAGGATGGTGATAATGTGCTGGATAAGGGGACTGAGGAGGAAGCTGAGCATAGGAGGCCTGATGGAAATAGTGGGCAAAGGACTAGGCCTGGTGCAGGTAGTGGTGGGGTTGCTGGTGGTCGTCAACATGGTAGTAATGATGCTAGTGAAGCTGGGTTGGACAAAGGTAAACAGGTTGTGGTGGAGCAGGAGGACTCTGGGGGGTTTCTTTTGGGACAAAAATGGCTAACATTTGGGCTAGCTCTGGAGGTGACGGTCGTTCAAGGGGGATTGTTATCAGAGAAAATGTAGAAGGTGGCAATGGTGGTGGTGGTGGGACAGTTACTCAAGCCAGAATGGCTGATGTGGGTCTGCAAGTTGGCGCTCAGGAAGATGTGTCTGATGGTGCTGGGTTGGGGGATGTTCACATGGAAGTTATCCAGAATTTATCATCTACTGTGGTTAAAGATTCCAGTGCTGAGGTTGTTGCTGGCCCTTAGAGGTTTGATGACTTTATCAGGGGTTTGCTGAAGGATAGGAGCAGTGACAAATATTATGAGCTTAAGAAGCAGTATGGTCATTTGCTGGAAGAGGGGGAAGAACAGGATGAGGGTGCCCAGGCAAAAGATGATAGTGTATCTACTGATGCATCCTTTGGGTCTTCCTCTGATAGTGGAAAAAATGGGATTGATGGGGGGGTCTGTAATGGACGGAGCTCAAGATATGGAGGTTGTCAATCAAGACCAGGAAGTGGTGGCTGTTGACCTGTCTCAACCTGATGGTTCTACTCAGGAAAGTGTGGGTTCTCAGTTTGAACATGTGGCTAGTGTAGAGGAACAAGTTATAAGAATGAGTTCAAGGGTGGCTGATCAAGGTGGTGCTAGAAACATGGCTGAAAGGCATTTGACTCAACAACCTCCTAGAGATTTATCAGGTACAAATTTAACTTTACATAATTCTTTTGCTGCTTTGGATGATGATATCATTATGCATAGAGCTTTGGAGATGGGCGTAGATGCTTCTTCTTTATCTTTGGATCATATTAATTCTCTGAAAGAATTAGAAATTGCTAGGCATAGTTTACAGGATAGGAGACAGGTAGAGAATGAAGTTGAGGTTGATTTGAATGAGAAGGTCTTGTTTCTGGACTGGAAGGTGATAGTAATGATGAGGAGGAATTTACTCCTGTGGTTTCTAGGAAACAAAAGAAAAAGTTGAGAGCTGGTTCTGTTATGAAGGAGAGAAAGTTAAAAGCTGCTGCTGTGAAGGTTCACAACTATCACCCTATGAGTGGTGTTGTGACTGGAACAAGAGAGAGAAAATCTGTATTATGATAGGTGTTATTTGGAATATTAGAGGTGTGGGGAAGAAGGGTGTAAGTGCTTATTTGAATAATTTGTTGAGACAAGAGAGAGTGGATTTTATTGGTTTGCAAGAAACTATTAAGAAAGATTATTCTAATGCTTTTTTCAGGAGGATTGATCCTATGAATCAATTCTCTTGGAGTTGGCTGCCTTCTGTGGGAAGATCTGGGGGCATTTTGGGGGGCCTACTTTCCTCTAAACTGACTCAGATCGATGTGTCTGTGGGCAAATTCCATGTTAAGATGAAGGTGTTTGATGTTTTGAAACAAATTCAGTGGCATTTGGTAATAGTATACGGGGCTGCTCAAGAGGAGAATAAAGAAGAGTTTTTATTAGAGTTAGCTGATGTTTGTCAGGATCAATCTATCCCTTTGGTGGTGGGTGGCAATTTGAATGTGATCAGGTGTGCTTCTGATAAAACAAGGGTCATTCTTTGAATAAATGGGGGCACATGTTTAATTCGATTATTAATGCATATGGCTTAAGGGAGATCCTCATGTCTGGAGGGCAGTTTACATGGTCCAACAACCAGAAAAACCCAACTTTGGAGAAGTTGGATAGAATTTTAGTTTGTAAAGAATGGGAGAAGTTGTTTCCTCTTACTACAGTACACAAGTTGTCTAGAGAAGTTTCTGATCATAGTCCTTTGATTCTGGATACTATGGAAGGGCAGGAAAAGGGTGGTAGGGAATTCAGATTTGAAAAACGTTGGTTACAGTGTGATGATTTTTTGACCAGGATGGAGAAAGTTTGGAGAAAACGTGTGAATGGTAAGAACAGTCTTGATAGGCTGCAGAAGAAACTTAAGAATGTCAGGAATGATTTGAAAGGATAGGGTGCTCATATAAGGGGTGAGGATAAGAAAAAGAAGAAGAGATTGGTGGGGGAGCTTCAGGAATTGGAAAGTATTGAGGAGTTGATTTTGCTTACTGCTGAACAACTTAAAAGAAAAGCAGTTATTCAGAAAGAGTTGTTAGAGGTATATGAGAATGAGGAGAGATTTTGGCAGCAGAGATCGAGGGATAATTGGCTGTTGAGAGGTGATAATAACACTGAATATTTTCACAGGATTGCTAATGGGGTGAGGAGAAAGAAAATGATCTTTTCGATGAAAGATGGGGAGAATGAGATTCAGGGGACTCATGATCTCCTGCAGCATGCCACTAATTATTACAAAAACTTGTTTGGTCCTGCTGGTGGGTTCTCTATTAGGCTTGTAGATGACAATTGGCAAGATTGGGAGAAGCTTAATGATGAGGATAGGGAAAAGATGGGGGTGCCTTTTACTGAGAAAGAGGTTAAGGAGGTTATTGATCAGATGGAGAAAAATAAAGCTGCTGGTCCTGATGGAATTCCTATTGAATTCTATCAACATTGTTGGATGATTATAAAAACAAATGTTATGGCTATGTTTGATGATTTTTTTGCTCATAAGATTGATTTGAGGAGCATTAACTATGGGGTGATTACTCTGTTGCCCAAAGGTGATGATGCTGATAGAATCCAGAAATATAGACCTATTTGTTTGCTCCAGGTACTGTTTAAATTTTTTACTAAGACTCTGACGGTTAGAACTGAGCCTGTAATGGGGAAATTAATTGACACGTGTCAGACTGCTTTTATTAAAGGGAGGTTTATTGCAGATGGGGTAACTTTGTTACATGAGATCTTAAAAGAATCGAAAAATCAGAAACAGCAGGGTGTGGTGTTGAAAATTGACTTTGAGAAAGCTTATGACAAGGTCAATTGGGATTTTCTGTTTTACTGTTGTAGGAAGAAAGGTTTCAGTGAAGATTGGATGATTTGGTTAAAAAGTGCTGCGACTCAGGGTACTCTCAGTGTTAAGGTGAATGGGGAAACTGGTCCTTACTTTGGCAGTTATAAAGGGGTGAGACAAGGAGATCCTTTTTCTCCTTTTTTTTCAATTTGGCTGGGGAATGTCTGGCTAAAATGGTGCTTAATGCACAGGCTGGTGGGTTGTTTACAGGGTTGGTTGATAATTTGTTTGATAAAGGGATTGCTATTTTGCAGTATGCTGATGATACTATCCTGTTTATTAAAGATGATCCTGAGGGGGCTAGAAACTTGAAATTGTTGCTGTATTTGTTTGAATCTATGTCTGGTCTCAAGATTAACTTTGAGAAGAGTGAGGTGTTGATGGTGTTGGATGATGAGGAG
This sequence comes from Avena sativa, assembly GCA_916181665.1. Lineage (NCBI taxonomy): Eukaryota > Viridiplantae > Streptophyta > Magnoliopsida > Poales > Poaceae > Avena > Avena sativa. Next base: position 403,253,412 of record OV702280.1, read on the forward strand.
AAACTGTCCAATTATGCTGAAATGTTCAACTGTCAGAAGGGTAGTTGGCCAATCAAGTATTTGGGGTTGTCGGTTTGTAGCAGGAGATGTACAGTGGCTGAGATGAACTTTATTGGTGACAAATTGAGGAAAAAGTTAGATGGTTGGATGGAGGGTGCTTTATTTCTGAGAGGGAGGCATGTTAAAATCACTGCTTGTGTTTCCAGTGTGGCTGTTTATCCCATGACTATGTTTCTTTTACATAAGTCAAATGTGGAAGAAATTGAGAAACAGACTAGAGCTTTCTTTTGGTATGGGAAGGTGGGGAAAAGAAAATATCATCTGGTTAAATGGAAATATGTGTGTAGACCCAGGAAAAAAGGTGGACTGGGGATTAAAAATATTAGACTCTTTAACATTTGCTTGCTTTGTAAGTGGTGGTGGCGCCTTGAAGCTGAGGAAGGTCCATGGCAAGTTTTTGTGAGAAAAAGGTATTTGAAAAAAGGTGGGATCAGTACTGTGAAACACAGACAGAATGATTCTCCATGTTGGAATGATTTGATTAAGATTAGGGACCTTTATTTGGCTGGTAGGGGAATGAGGATTTGTAATGGGGAGTTGACTGATTTCTGGCATGATGCTTGGTGTCTGGATATGCCTTTGAAGGATAAGTTCCCTGATTTGTTTGACATTTGCCAGAATCAAACGATCACTATGGCTGATATGGCAAGAAAAAGGTGGAGATGCTCTTTTAGAAGATGGTTGGATAGTGATGGGTTGATCCATCAGGAACAAATGAGAAAGTTGTTGTCTGGGGTGAATTTGAATCAGGAAAAAGATAGGCCAGTGTGGTTGTGGAATAAATCTGGCAAGTTTTCTGTTAAGTCGATGTACACACATCTGTTGAATGTAGGGATTGACAGAAGTTTCAAACATCTATGGAAAGCTAAAATTCCCCTGAAGATTAAGATTTGGTTGTGGCTTATTTGGCACAATGCTATTCTCACCAAAGACAACATGAGGAGGAAGAATTGGGTAGGAGATTTTACTTGTAGGTTTTGTAGAGAAGATGAGAACATTGGGCACTTGTTCTTTTCTTGTGTGGCAGCTAGATACGTTTGGGGGGTGGTTGCCAGAGCTATTAGTGCCGCGAATAGGCCTGGGTTCTTTTCCCAATACTTTTGGTGGGCTTCACAGAATGTGGGTGTTAGCAGGAATGTGCAGATTATGGTGGTGGCGGCAATTTGCTGGGCTATTTGGAAGCTCAGGAATAGGGTTTGTTTTGAAAAAAAACTTATTAACTCGCATGTTGATTTGGTTTTATATGCTTGTGTGTTCATTCGTTATTGGGCAGGGCTGCATGGGGAGGATGAACGGGCGGTGTTGCAAGCTGGAGCTGATACTCTGCAACAGAATGCGCTGGCTGATGCGGCAGCTATGGATGTGGCTCCTGTTCCTTTTCTGGGACTGCTAGCAATCCCTGGAGACCGTATTCATGAAGCTCCGGAACTGTAAAGGGGGCGGGAGAAAAGAAGGAGAACCTGAAAAAGACCTGGTTTGCGAGAAGATTGTGTTGGCATCTTACGTGGCTTCCTTCGTTTGGTCTGATAGCTCCTCGATTGTGTTTGATAATTCTGTTCTCCACTAGCCTGAGGGCGGTGTTCTTGTGTCTCCAGCCTTATTCCTTGTTGTCTGTTTAGTTTGCTTGGTGTGTAATATGGACCTCTTGAGTCTTGTTGACCCCCTAGGTGGGTCAGTACTACGTTTATGTGTTTGTGGTTGTTGTGCCGTTGTCTGATGATAATGGAACCCGATCCCTCTTTCTGGGGGATTGTATGGAAAAAAATTAACAAAATTCTGAATAAATAAATAAATAAAAGAGTTTTATTTAAATGAGAGCTTGCATTAAATTTGGTGGAAATTTAATGCATGTGAGTGGATTTTTGAGTGGAGGCTCTTTTATGGAAGTGGAGGCTTTCATTTTGAGTGGGAGCTCCACCCACATGAATGTGGAAGAGGTGGGGGCAGCCCCGATGGCTTGGCGCCATGCCCCTTGGGTGCCCCCCTCTCCCCTATAAAAGGCCCCCCTCTCATCCTCTCAAAGCACACCTCCTCACGAAGGATCTCTCTCCCCCTTTAGAATTTCCCCATGGTCTCGGATCAGCGAGATACATGTTTCCGGTGGCTTTTTCTGAAAGGATTTGTTGCTTCCGCTTCTTCGCTGGAGCGAGGGCGCGGAGGTTGTCTGGGTACCCGTACGTGTGTGCGATCACGGATGCACCACCGCTTTGCGGTGATGGACTTGATGGTGCTAGACCGGCTAGACCAGATGAACTTCATCACGATCTTGAGTTCGTCAAGCGTTCGTCTACATCATCCACGAGTACAACCTCGTTAACGCTATTCGGTCTTCGAGGGTATGTATTCTATGGATGTATATCCACCCGTTGCTTGTATCTAGTAGATAGATCTTGGTACTTAGATGTTCCCATCGTAGAATTTTTTTTTCTATGCTGCGAACCCAAAAAATCAATCAGGTATACCATTCCTTTTGTAGCGATATATTACTTTCCCGAGATTCGACCGCCGGTATCACTATACCTAGTTCAATATCGTTACTAGCAAGTTTCCTTTACTCGTACCATGGTATAGGATCCCGGTGACCAATCACATTAGTCAATGAGCTCTTGGATGCTTTACTACGGAGAGGGCCTAGAGATATCTTACACTCCGTCACACGAAGGAACAAATGGGAACATGATCTCATGGTCTAATAAAGGAACATCTAAGTACACCCTTGGCTTTCTTAATTCATGCTACCCAATATACACTATCAGAGAGACTTGAAAGCCACATTTATAATTACTCAGTTATGAAAGTGACGTTTGATGTCCACAAGGCATTCCTCTGATGCCCAGGAGTAAAACATGATCTCATGGTCTAATAAAACTATACTTGACATATTTAGAAAGCGATAGAAATCAAACTAGATGACGCGGATAGAATCTATGCTTATTATTTTGGTATATCCATGACATCATTCTCCTAATGTTGTGATCCTGTTATCAAGTGACAATTATATCCATGGTTAGGAAACCTTAACCATCGTTTGACTAACGAACTAGCAGAAGAGGCTAGGGACTCTATGTGGTTTACTTATCCACACATGTATTTAGTTTTCAATACATATAGCTAATATGGATAATAAAAATTAATCATGAACAAGGAATTATTATTGACTCTAGAACATATTTCCAACAAAAAGATATGTGGCGGTTTTGTATTTCTTCTGATCCAAATTAATGGACTTAGATTTATCTAGATTCGAATGCATGTAGTCATGTTTTAGTGATAGATACATCCGAATCTAGACAAACCATGTTAATTTGTATCATAAGGAGTAGAAATATGTGATTTGATGGAAGATCAGAAGGGTCCAAACAGAAATATAGACGAATGACATAAACCGTCCTTCTTTTATTTATTATTAGGTATAAAATAATTTATGTTAATGAAGCCGTCGTAATTTGCAAGAGCGTATGAAGCCATAATTGTCAGGGTTGCATACGTCAGCATTGTTTGCGTCATGCTCACACATACGCAAGCAGCGCATCCAAAGGTGTGCGTGCATGGGCGCCACGTTCTTCTTCGACCACGTGAATGCACGTGGCGGCTTGGGTAGGCGGCGAGAGTTGGATGATGCATGGCCAGATCCGGCCAGTTGGATTCTCCACCTCCCTTTTTTATAGCCAGCAGCAGTCCCGCTCCCAACACACACACACACACACACACACACACACACACACACAGAACACCAAATACATTGATCTATGGAGTATATCTAATCGACAGGGTGGTTGACGCCGACGAGGGCTGACCGGCCGGCGGCCGCCGTGCAAGCGTGTCCGAGCTGCATGCAGGAGGTTTCTTGGTACTGCAACCTGCTGCTGGTGAGTACGTATACGCGGTTTGACACCCGTATGCATGTATATATGTTTATAGGGTTAATATGCTCGTGTGAGGTTTTTTTTATGTTTACGCTAATCAGTACAGTTGTCGGACATATACTGAAAACGTCGAACTAATTAATGATCGTAGTTTAGTTTCCTGATTTTAAATTAGTGAAACAGAACCGTATGTCCTGCAACAAAAAATACGAGCAGGACGTAACTCAGTGTTGAAACGCATCACCAGATATGTAAGGTGTTATAGATGACTTAATCTGCCGTTTTCTTCATCCATTTGGAGATACGTAGTACACGATTGGAAAAAAAAAATTGCACAGAAGAGATTTCAGGGCCGCAGCATATCACCATGAAACCTATTACTAATTAGCCTTGCCACGAAAAATCTAAGCTGCTTTCGTGTTGATGGGCTATCCATTCAATTCACTTTTGGTATCATGCGATATAAACATTTTTTTAGGTAAACTTATTAATCTTGTCTCTTGAGGGTGGACTTTCATTTACGCCGGGTGTGATTAGTAAGATCATGGTGAGGAAGCAGAGATATTTAGAGTCTACCTTTTTTCTTGCGAGGAGTGACAAGAAACAAACACATATGCACATTGCTTAGCCCCTACAACGACTACCTTAATTAGTTGTAGGAAGGCATGTGTGGCTTACTGATCCCCCTCGGAATATCTGTAATTTTTTTGAATAATTAATAAATCTTCTATTATTCTCTAAAAGATACTTTTGTCAGTGTTTTCACGTGAGTGCTGTGTTGTGGCTCACTCTACTCCTCATGATGCCCTCGTGCACCACTTGTCACATCCTGGGAGATTTTTTTGCGAGGGAGGGGTTAATACTAGTCTTCAGTATTTTTTTTCTTAGGTTCGAATCAGCTGTCCAAATCACGATTCGTTTTCACCGCTGCATTAGTATTGTCGTGCTATTCATCTCACATTGTTATATATCAAGAATTATTTTTTCCCCTGCCTTAAATGTGTGGTTTGTGCTGCATTTGGGTTTGCACTGCCTTTTTATTCCACTGTGTTCTCGGATTTGACTAGGTTTTTTTTTTGGTAGAATCAAACACACACAAAAATATCATTTGAACCGAGCATCCAAATCTTGATATGTTTTCACTTTTCTGGCAATTGCATCAACCTCTTGAAAACTAGATTCGGCGTTCACATACTTTAACTATTTTATTCGCCCTTTCTTGGTCGCGTTGTTTGTTCTGCCTTATGTGCTGCATTGCATGCATGTTATGTGTCGTCTGTGCCTTCTGTTTTGATGCCTCTAAGTGCATGTGCTGCCAATAATCTATGTTATGGTGTCCCTTGACTACCTGTTCTGTGCTACGGGCTGATACAATGTATTTTAATGTGCTGATCTGAGTGTATATTATGTGTTGCCCAAAATGCAGGTTTTTCCCTGCCTTCCTTTGTATTGCTTTGGATTTCCTAACCTAGGTGCATGTCTACTCGTACCCGAAATGACGTAAGAACCATTAAATAACAGGGTCATCGGTGGGTTCCTTACCTCTAACATGGCTTCCAGATTGGCTTTTTCCACTGTCAAACCGCACAGATTCTCATAGATACCCTCTTACAGGCATTTAGGGCATGCACAGCGTATGAGAATAGAGGTGGCTAGGGAATCTTTCAGTTTATTGGCTCGAGTCTTACCGATGGAGTACCTGAGTCTAGCACAAAAATCCTTAGGCATGTGTCTAGTACTAATTGACATAGGTATACCCTACGGGTGATTACCTCTAGCCTACCTGGTTCAGCTCAGCTAGAAGCCCACATGATGGTATGCTAAGATCCACAAAGCCCATGACAATTCGGGAAGACCAAGCTCATGGATACTTCGACTCCCTGACGGACATGACAAGATTAGATATAAACCTTTAGGGTTAGTCTCTCAGTCTTGTAATGGTCTCGGATGATGCCCGAGACCTAGCATCCTCATATAAAGTCTAGGAGCGATCGTTGAGAAGGAGGATACGAAACCTAGCATACACACCCGCCAGATTCAATCTGCACACCATAGGCATCTCGGCGCCCCTATAATATTTGATTCCTCTATTAATCAAGAGCAGACAAGTAGGAGTGGGGTTTTTTCTCCGGGGGCCTAAACCTTAGTAAACCTTCATATCCCCATGGTTTGTCTATTAGCCGACGAAGTTTCCAGTGCACCACTCTCCCAAAAACCCAAGTCCGTAAACTATGGGCATTGACGTGATCACCCTACGTCAGTAATCCCAACGTCTAAGAAAAAAAGTTCAGAAACGTCCCACCATTCATAGTATCATGACGCGAATGGAAGGGATGTGGGCAGAAAAGGTAACTTTTTCTAGCCTAGTGGGTCCTACGAAGGTGGCTAACCAGTGCGGCCATTTTTGCTCTGCTAGCTCAGTGTTGCATTGGCAAGCTTTATTGCTAGACCCTGTCTAAAGGGTGTACATGCTTATAGAGCTTGTCCATGGTATGATTGATTGTTGACGGGACTCACGCTGACCGCTCATACTGCTGACCCGTGCCATCAGTGACATAAGGAATCACCGGCAACATAAGGAATCACCAACCTAGGGGTACCGCTGACTAGATTCTTAATTAAGACCCGTTATTCATTACTAGTGATAGGGCTACCTGTTGGTGGCGGTGCCCTTGATTGGCATGTTTTATTTTGTATCGCGTGCGAGAGGAATGGGGCCAATATCGGGCGCTCCGTGCTCAAGAGGAAGAAGGGGAGAAAAGATCCGTTGAGTCACTCACCCTTAGGTCATGCTGGAAGTCTATGAAGGAAAAGCAGTTGGGATGCACAAATGTGGATTGGGGAGAACCACATGGTTTCCTCTCTAAGTAGTTGTCTGTTCGAGGAAGCTCCAATTTGTACGGTTGGGGATAAGACTGGTCACAATGGCTAGTATCATATAGTACTATTATATACATGATATTAGTATATGATACTACGTTTATAATGCATGGTATCATATAGCAGTATCATGATCTAATCATATGTGTTGAATTGTAGAATCTCAGTGTGAATTTATGTTCAAGATTTATTTAATATTATTATTTTCTATTTTTATGTGCTATGATACAACCATGTTCTTTCTCATCATTAATTGAAGTGACACGCCAACGTTTGCATGCATGTAATGCATGCTATACCAGAGAGAGAGAGAGAGAGAGAGAGAGAGAGAGAGAGAGAGAGAGAGAGAGGAGGAGGAGGATATGTATGTCCCATTTGGATGGTTCTATGAATAATGGATGTTCTTGGCTGCGCGCGCGTAGCCACACTCTGCATACAATTTCTTCAGCCTGCGCCCAACCGGGCACGAAGATACATGTGTACGTTTTGCCACGATCCATGCATACCTCACTGTATTCCATACGGTACGATTCATGTGAGTAAACCTTTGTCGTCCTGTACCGGACCACCGTTTGATGGTAGCCTAGTCCGCATGCATCCAACGCTTATGTTTACACATGAGCCATGGCAGCTAGGATGCGTATTCATGCCCATATTTGATGGTACATGCCCTAAGCTAGCTAGGGTGTGTGTCTTGGCACCCAGCAGCTAGTACTTAACATTCTTCGGACACCGACAACTAAAACTCACGACCTCGCAGAGGCTCAGCTGCCCTTGCCAACAAGCCGAGACTTGACTTGACATACACTACTTGATCCAGTTTCAAAATATAATAATCAAATTTATCCAGATAATTTTGGCTCGTATCGTCATTTTTAGTGAAAAAACGAAATTTCTGAGTATATTACTATTAAATTACATAACTGAAACCGAGCATTAGGGCATCTTTAGCGGCACGACCCATTCTACTAGATAGCCAAACTGTCCGGTTTGATCCATTTGGATCAGCCCCCGCAGTCAGAAATTTGGTCATGACCCGATCTGCTAGGCCAGTGTCCCCAATTGCACCAGCAAGTTCACCAATTCTTTTCACATTTAAACACATTGGCATACATAAATATGTAAATTGGATACTAAATAAAGTGGCAAATATGTGCCATTGTCCTTCAGGCATTGCCAACAAGCATGATAATGCCCTCACCATTGTTCTCCATGAATTCCTATACATAAATTGGCCATGACAAGCCACGGGCACAAGCAACTAACAATGGGAAAGAAATTATGCGACCTTACCGTCTTCGTGGATGTGGTGGCTGGCCAGTTATTTCGTCAGAAAAAAAGCTTGGGGTCGACTTTAGTTCAAAGACCCAAGTTTTTAGAGAAAAAAAATCCATTACTGCTAATTAGTTCGTACGCAGTTTGGCAAGATCATCTAACCAAGGGACTTAGGGAGTGAACTATCTTTACTTTCCAACTCAGTGGAACTACTCCCTCTAGCCAGTTACCTTATCCCTGCTGCTAAATTAAAGAAGCATATTTAGTTCTAGTTATTCTCCTAGATCCAGCACACCTTTCCCTTGGTACTCATTTAACTTGGGTCCTGGGCAAAATTATATAGTCCAGAAACGCCAGTCCATCCAAGAATAATAAGTTATCCTTTGAAGTAGGGATGTAAACGGCGTCCCGTTTAATGCCACTTTTTGCTGTTAGTTATAGGTTTGTGATTGTTCAAACTAACCTGAAAAAAGATAAGCCTATAACAAACTTATGTCACTACAGGAAGGAACATCAAGGCTGAGGGGGAAAACGCTCGGCGTAGCCTAGATAACCCTCAGGCATGATCAACGCTGAGGGGGATTCCCCTCGGCGTAGGTGTGTGAATGCTGAGCGTATTCCTCTCGGCATAGGTCCTGCCAGTTTCTGATATACACTCGTTACAACGCCGACAGTCCGCCCCTCGGCTTTGCTCTATGCCGTTATCTTTCACCACACAGAGCTACGCCAACGGTAAGCCCCTCGGCACTGCCATACACCGTGAACTGTCCGTCCGCACCGCACGAATGAGACCTGTGTTCAGCTTGCGCTGACGGTGTCCCTCGGTGTTGCTACATCTACGCTGAGGGTATACCTACGCCGAGGGTCCCTCTCGGCATTGCTCATTTGTGCCGACGGTTTTACTATGCTGACGGCATTTTTTCGGCCCACGGCACTGCTCGAGCTATGCCGAGCGTCCCGACCTTTTCCCCTCGGCATTGAAATCCCCCCTCAGCATCTACGTTCATTCCCGTAGTGTGTGACAGATATGTGCCGCCAGCGGCTAGCCGTTTGACATCCCTACTTTGAAGCCAAGAATTGGCTAGCTGTGGTCTAGAACCCTCGTCGTCTTCTTTCCGTGCACAACATGCAGGCAGATTGCAACAAGCTTGCTTGGATGCACACGCAATCCCAATCAGCACACGTCACTCGATCATCGATCTCCGGCCAGATCTTTATCTCTCCATGCGTTGGCTCCCCTCTCCCTATATATATAGACAGCCGTGTATGGAACTTTCTATCGTTCTTGTGTGTTCAATTACAGCTGAAGGACTCTAGCATGGATGCCACGGGCTCTGGAGATCCTGTTCCAAAAGGAGGGAGCTGCAGTGCCACTGACAACTTCATCGAGATTTTCGATCGCCAACACTTAAGGTACGCACGTAATTGATGCATGAGTGCGTGCATGACATATGAGCATATGCGATACTTCATCTGATCCATAATATGTGTCGCTGATTTAGTACAACTTTGTACTAAATCAGAAGGAGTAGCATATATCCATATATCGCCAACACTTGAAGTACACACGTAATTGATGCATGAGAGCGTGCACGACATATGAGCATATGCGTACTCCATCTGATCCATAATAAGTGTCGCTGATTTTGTACTAAATCAGAGGGAGTAGCATATATATCCATTTATGGTGCTTATGTGTAGATCACTTGGTGCAGGTCCAGCGGCGATCTCTTCGACTTGGTGAGGAGTGGAGGGGGGAACACGAGCATGGAGGCCCAGCCTCAAGTTTCCGGCCTACCCATGTCTCCGCCTCGATTTCTTCGTGAGCAGCTGCATGAGTCGCCTTCTGAACAGGAGATGGCGACATGGCTCTACCCGATTGTCCGTGGAGAGGAGCTTGTTGCCGACCATCTTGGCTGTAACAGTGACACTGCTACGGGGCTCATACCGGTGGGTCATGAGCAGGTACGGGCCAAGGAGCAACTGACGGAGAAGGTTAGGGTAAGAGCATCCAAATGTAAGATATATTATCGTTCTAGTTCTTCCCAGGCACTAACCTATAGAGGCACTTTACGACGTTGAAGGAGAAACGGCCCGCCATCGAGCCCATAGAAGGGTGAATGGATCAACCATGGAAGCTTTGCGCATGACTTAGTGTCGTGATGCCATCAGCAAGGATTGTGGGAAGACCAAAGGTCCGGAGTCCTAGGGTACGGTTTTCAGAATTAGGGAATAGAGGAGATATTAGGCTGCTCTCAGTGCTTGGCTCTTAGCATGGTATCATAGGAATAACTGATGGGGTTGTACTGTCGTTGAGGAGAATACACTATATCTTTGCTAACATACGATCAAGATCATAGAAAAACATTACTGCCTAATTCCCGTGTAAGCATGATCGCTAAATAATTAAAAGCAAACATAATTCGATACTACTACCTCTCTTCTACAATGTAAGCCTCTTTAGCAAGCTGTTTTAGCTTGCTAAAAGGGCTTATATTATGGAACGGAGGGAGTATATGACATTTAAGATTGCATAGTTGTCTATTAGAATGTACCACAACCTAGGATGCATGCAACTAATGTGGTGGATCCACCTTTTGGGTAAACAAGGGTAGACAAAATTGTTCCTAGAGTCTGAAGGCAGGTTACTATGCATGGAGAAGCTAATAAAGATTGGTGGCATGGCCTTTCTAGCTCAGGCTAGGATGTGGAGAAAATGTAGTGGGATCCAAAATTGTCTGATCGAAGCCGGATAGAGTGGCTCACAGTTGCCAGAGATGAAGAAGACCAAGAGTGGAAACATTCGTGGTTTAAAGATGGGTCGGAGCCCATTTCAGTGAATACAATGCAAGGTTCACATGCATGATGAGGAGGTGTCGTGAAGGTGGTCTGGTGGGCTTTCATGATGTCTTATTTGATGCTTGATGTATGGATCAGATCATTCGGTTATAAAACAGAGTAATCAGCTAGTGCTATATGTAGATAAAAATAACAATATAATCGAGTGCATCTTTTAATTTTTTTATGATATATAGGTCACAACAAGTAATATTAGCGTGAGGAGAAAGACGTCAGCAGGAACAAGAGCAAGGAAGTCTGACTATTCAGAAACACACAGCCTCACCGAAAAAGTAAGGCTAATACATACTTTGATCATCCCTTGTTTTATTTTAACCAAAAATTAGTCTTCCTTTGTGAAGTTCTGTTTTTTCTTATCACAACACCTTGCGTTATAGCAGAGACGAAGGTGCAAGGTAAATGAGAGGTTCAAGATTCTGCGACAACTCGTTCCAGGATGCCTCGAGGTATGAAATGAAAATAACTTTGAATGAGTATAAGCGTTATGTGGTGTTTTTAAAGTCAAGCCACACCTATAAAAGTCACCATTGTGATTTATTTAATCAATGAGTCAGTCAGTTCATCCAAAAGATCGAACTATTGAACAACGAAGAAAATTTGTTGTCGTGGATTATGTGCTACTACGGCAATAATATACTTCCTCATATTGAAATTTTCAGCGCATGCTTTCATAGTTAGTAATTTGATATTTCAAAAATTATATATATATATATATATGAAAAATATATATTAGACTATATATAGAAGCAAAAGATAAAACTCAAAACAAACATAAGCCCATAGCAGATACAAACACACATTTTAAGATGCAAGTTCGTCACCCATTCTTTAGTGTACATCACGTCTCCCACATATGTACATATAGAAAACTAACTAAGTTCAAACGCCCTTATATGCACTATCATAGCCATAGTAATCCTTTTCTCCAAACACGACGACAACAACAACAACTAAGCCTTTTGTCCCAATCAAGTTGGGGTAGGCTAGATATGAAATCCAAACGGAAACTAGAGAAAAATGCAAGTCAAGCCTAATGGGTTTCATATCCATAGGAACGGCTAGTATTTACGTTGGCTCGCCAAACCTATCACAACCCTCCTTGTTTACCCGGGTTTGGGACCGGCTATGCCTAGGGAGACATGGCGGAGTTTTTTTCTCCAAACACGAAGACAAATATATATTATTTAATGCAACTTTTCTAAGACAACTTAGTCTACCAAATTTAGTGTCCATGCTTCACACGGAATCCTCTGATGCTTTTGTTGCAACGTCGACATGTGACTTCGACCATGTCATCATTTTTCGATATGTAAGGCATGAAAAACATGTAGGCAAAAGGACATGAAAAGTACTATATCAGAACAAAGAAACAATTACTAGTTAAGAAGTATGAACAGTATGATTGTGCATGCGACATGGTTCAAATTCAAAGAGAGTTACCATCTCTCATATGCAGATTGTTATCTTATTCAGGGTGCTGACGTAGTAAGTCATCATTACCTATATTTTCTAACTATTTGCCTCAAATTCTTTCTTCTCTATCTAATCAAGTCAACAATATTGCCAAACCTAGGGCGAAGGCGTACTTGCCTATGGATTGGATATATGCACCTAGAATGAATATATATTATTTGACACACATGCGCGTATTTTAATATTACTCCTTATGATTCGAATTAATGGACTCTATATTCGGATGTATCTAGTCATATTTTAGTGCTATATACATCTGAATATAGAAAAATCTGAGTCCATTAATTTGGATCAGAGGGAGTATTATAACTTTGATCAATTTTTACAAGTCTCAAATATTTGGTGCCTTGTATAGACTAGTCAGATCTTCCGATAATCAAAATTTCTAACATACATAGAATCGAAAGAAGCACACAGCTTCCTTATGCTCCTAATCTATTTGGTATGTGGAATTGTCCAAAAGGAACATTCAAGGTGTTCCTAATATACATAGACTCAACAATGCAAAGGGACGCCAAACATTTAATTGAGTCATTGCATATGTGCATAGTACACACAACCTAGTCATCTACTAACATAAAAATATGTAAATTATTTGTACCAAAATGGCCTAAGATTTGTATTTTAGCATTTCGGGGTGGGGAAGTACGAGTGCTTTCGAAGGTGTGATCGAGGCGAGACGTTGTGGCCCAATGTGGCGAAGAGTTAGACGCCAGGATGATAAAGTTCCATGGAGGGGTGCACGCCATCACAGCCGGGAGTTGTGGAGAGGTGTGTGCTCCTGCAGTAGAGGGCAAATTGTGTGGTTTCGGTGTGGCGGAAAGTTGGAGAATGGAGTCTCGGTGTTGGTGAGTCCATGCGGAACAATGTTAGTCCATGCAGAAATATGCTAAGGTTTTGTCTGAGATCTCGAGGTCGGTCAGTGGGTGTGGGGATTTATTTTTTATAAGGTTGAGAGTACGTTTGTTGGCTTTGTCGCTCTCAGAGGTATACACTTATGCAGAAGGTTACGTGAAGAGGTGGGAGGAATTAGAGTCTCCAAGCTAGAATAAAATACATACATATACGTATAAAATATTAATTGAACAATGGTGTTTTCAATACTATTGATCTAGATCTCCTCCCTATGATAAGCTAGGTGGCTTAATATAGCCTTAACCTTCAGCATCTCCACAAAGAAACTTTTTGACTCCACAATCCAATCGCTTTCAAATTTCTTAAAACATCTGTAAGGGCTTTGGCGCTAATTTCTTCTTCCTGCCGTTCTATGCTTCAAAGTTCATATCTTGTATATCTGCTACAATATTCCACAGATGGTTCAAAGTGTGCCGAAGAAACAAATAGGCATGTGCACATCAGTCTAGCGCAAGAGAAATAACAATTCTTCGATCAGAACTTGTCATTGGTGTCATTTACCCATTCACTGTCTCATGCAACACAGCGACGCAGTTGATCACGGCACATGCAAATCAAGAGTGTATGCATGTCGACGACATTCAATTCCAGGTCATAGGTATCAGCATGTACTTGCTGGTAGAGATTCACAAGAAAACATCGGTATGCACGTGTGAGATCAAGGAATCCCCAAATATGTGAGACCGATGAATCCCTAGATGTGAAAAACCAGTTCTTGATAAAAAAATCAAAACGAGTAATGAAATCGATTTTAATTACCACAAAAAATATGTGCATTGGCATCCTGCTCGCCGAGCTTTCAATCTACCCTGTGCAGCCCAGCTCTAGTCGCTGCCACCAGTTGAAAGTTTGTCACTGAATTTATTTCGGTAGACAAAAAAAGTTACCTTTTGGCCAAAATATTTCATACATTTCAGTAGTGCACATAATTTCGAATGAATTTCTTATTCTTAAATATTTGGTTGTATTGAATTGATAAAATTGGTCATTCGGCAAAAAAAGGAAAATCAAAATTGGTTTTGTATTCAGAACTGATTTTCAGAACCATTATGATTACATTCTCTATTCAGATTTCTTATTCTTAAAACCGAAATTCAGAAGCATTATGATTACATTCTCTATTCAGATTTCTACCGCATATAAATACATTTTATGGTTTTGTACTTGTCTGTCGTTTGCAGATCCTTTAATTAGACCGTAAACACCCAACCATTATCGTCTCACCACAAAAAAGGTAGCTACATTTTGCTAAAGTAACAAACTAAGAACCACAATTTCAGGCTCATAGATATTAAATTTCAGGTGACTCGAGTTGGTAAATATCTAGACAGCCCAGATGTAGTAAATCTATAAACTAAGTATCTTCACTTGTCAACTTTGACAGTGTAACCAATCCTCGACGCTGGACCGGACTATCCAGTATATGAAGTCGTTGCAGCAGCAACTACAGTCAATGTCGTCTGTGGCAGGCTGCAGCATGATACCGGGGGCAGCGCTGTACCCGGTCGTTCCGCTCCCGCCGCCAGGGAGCGGTGATGTTGATCCCCCAAGAATGGTTCCGTTTGCTAGAACTCCCATGCTGCTTCCCTTGGTTGACCATGCTGCAGTGGTGACTCCTCCAAACACATCACCAGAAGATGGTAAGAGCAGAAACCTGCAATCTAAAAAGAGTAGGAGCTTGCCGCACAAGGACGACTAGACTAGCAAGGTGAGCTTGGCAGGTTACAACTACTACGTACACTGTATATGTATAAGTGGGTAATCTGGACTACCCCAATAATATTCTCCCTCGGTAAAATATTCGCAACTATTGTACCTTAAAATTGCACATATATATTTGATGGGCGATGTCTGTATTTTTCGGGGTTGTTCCGGTCAATTTCATAGATGAATACTACATCGATCTCAACGAAGATGAAAGTATATATGCATATTGCAGGAGTAACCCCACTAACTCAGAGAGCCAAGTTCACTGGACGTGTCATGCTCACTAAATTATGTTTTTCAGTTTTCTTGTCTCCTGGAAGGGATTATTTTTTTGAGTGGTCAACAGGGAAGGGCAAAAGCCCCCACCTGAGTTTTTCATTTCATCAAAAGAAAGTGTGAAATCAACAGGAGTAACTCTACTAACTCAGAGCAGGATCCAAGTGATGAGACAATAGGCAGTGCCATGCTATCTGCCTCTCACTGGACCAGTCATGTTCACTGAATTATATATGTTTTTGGGTGTTGTTTTGGCGTCGCCTGCAGGAAGGGATTCTGGAACTTTCCTAGTGCATGTGTTGGAAAACCCCGTTTGGTCACATTATTTCAAAAGATGGATGTGTCGACCAAACACGTTTGCTTACATGTTGTTTTCATCACAATGGAGAAAGAACAAATCACCTGGTATAGGGAACATACTTGCATTTTCGATCAAGTTAACTCGATTGCCTATGAAAAAAAGGGAAGACTCGGCTGTATACATACACTCAGGAAAAGGGCACAGAGTCTTCTATGCACTACAGGAATGGACGAATACGCCGACGGCCGGTCGCTACGTCGACGGCCAAACGTCGGGGCCGTCGGCATAGACCGTGACCAGGCCAGCCCTGCCAAGCAACCGTCAGCGTAGAATTTTTCTCGGCGTATCCTATGCTATGCTGGCGGCTGCCCTCGGCGTAGCTATTTTTCTTTTTATCTCATTAAACTTTGAAAAATCATAACTAAATCATTCTAGCTCGGAAAAATACAAATAATATATCAAAATTTGTAGAAAAATAAGATCTATCTATCTACACTCAAATATTACACATTGGTAAATAAGAATTAAGTGAAACATAAAACATTATATAAAGTTTAAAATGGGAATAAAAAAATTCAAAAACGACCGAATCAATGCGAAACCTTCGCGTGTTGTCATATTATGTGACATAGTTAGAAGGAAAAATACCAAACTTGATATATTGATCATGTCTGAAAAAACCTTCACAAAATGACCTATATCATTCGAGGTTTTTTGGCTTTCGGGTCAAATGACCAATGTTATCAAGACATAGTTTGTGATAATGTGTCCATATTGTGCATGCATGTACATTATGGGATGGCGAACAATGTTACAGGAGGAAGTTTTCTTTTTCGTCGCATCAAAAAGCCATTTTCCATTTTCCGAGTGCAAACAATGGACGGTTTTGTGAAGCAACCACTAAATGACTAATTCAAAGTGCTACCACCACATTTTTACAAAATACTATACCACCTTACATGGACAATGTCCTAACAGGGGGATCTCAAACCTTTCCGTCTATCCCTGGTGAAAAAGACAAATTACCGCCGAATCGGTAGGAAGTGAGTCAGATATGAACTATAGGTACATGATCTGATGCTCATGTTTTTTTACAAAAATCATTTTTAGGTTCATAATATGCTATTTTATCAGAGATCCAATGCAAGTTTAGCGAGGCTCAGCTCCGAGCTAAGAATCTTCAAGCCCGCCGTTCGACAAACTTTGACGATAGTTCAAAACGGGCATAAAAAAATTAAAAAACGATCGAAACAATGCGAAACCTTCACGTGGTGTAATATTATGTGACATAGTTAGATGGAAAAATATCAAACTTGGTATATTGATTATGTCTCAAGAAAACCTTCATAAAATGACCTATCTCATTCGAGGTTTCTTGGCTTTCGGGTCAAATGACCAATATTATGGCTAGAATCAAGGCATAATTTGTGATAATATGCCCATATTGTGCATACATGTGCATCATGGGATGGCGAACAATGTTGCAGGACGAAGTTTTCTTTTTTGTCGCACCAAAAAGCCATTTTCCATTTTCTGAGTGCAAAAAACGGACGGTTTTGTGAAGCAACCACCAAATGACTAATTCAAAATGCTACCATCATATTTTTAAAAAATACTATACCACCTTACATGGATAATGTCCTAACAGGGGGATCTCAAACCTTTCTGTCTATCCCTGGTGAAAAAAACAAATTCCTGCTGAATCGACAGGAAGTGGCTCAGATATGAACTATAGGTGCATGATCTGATGCTCATGTTTTTTTACAAAAATCATTTTTAGGTTCTCCAATGCAAGTTTAGTGAGGCTCGGTCCCGAGCTAAGAATATTCAAGCTCGCCGTTCGACAAATTTTGACGATATTTTAAAATAGGCATAAAAAATTCAAAAACGATCGAAACAATGCGAAACATTCGCGTGGTGTCATATTATGTGACATAGATAGATGGAAAAATATAAAACTTGGTATATTGATTATGTCCTAAGAAAACCTTCACAAAATGACCTATCTCATTCGAGGTTTCTTGGCTTTTGGGTCAAATGACCAATGTTATGGCTATAATCAAGGCATAGTTTATGATAATGTGCCCATATTGTGCATACATGTGCATCATTAGATGGCGAACAATGTTGCAGGAGGAAGTTTTCTTTTTCGTCGCACAGAAAAGCCATTTTCCATTTTCCGAGTACAAAAAATGGACGGTTTTTTCAAGCAACCATCAAATGACTAATTCAAAAAGCTACCACCACATTTTTACAAAATACTATACCACCTTACATGGACAATTTCCTAACAGAGGGATCTCAAACCTGTCCGTCTATCCCTGGTGGAAAAGACAAATTCCTGCCGAATCGATAGGAAGTGGATCAGATATGAACTATAGGTACATGATCTGATGCTCATGTTTTTTTACAAAAATAATTTTAGGTTCACAATATGCTATTTTATCAGAGATCCAATGCAATTTTAGCGAGGCTCGGCCCCGAGCTAACAATCTTCAAGCCCGTCATTCGACAAAGAGTGACGATAGTTTAAAACGGGCATAAAAAATTCAAAAACGATAAAAAAATGTGAAACCTTCGCGTGGTGTCATATTATGTGACATAGTTAGAATAAAAAATATCAAACTTGGTATATTGATTATTTCTCAAGAAAACCTTCATAAAATGACCTATCTCATTCGAGGTTTTTTGGCATTCGGGTCAAATGACTAATGTTATGTCTAGAATCAAGGCATAGTTTGTGATAATATGCCCATATTGTACATACATGTGCATCATGGGATGTCGAACAAAGTTGCAGGAGGAAGTTTTCATTTTTGTCGCACAGAAAAGCCATTTTCCATTTTCCAAGCACAAAAAAAGAACGGTTTTATGAAGCAACCACCAAATGGCTAATTCAAAATAGTATCACCATATTTTACAAAAATAATATACCACCTTATATGGACAATGTCCCAACAGAGGGATCTAAAACCTTTCCGTTCACCCCTAGTGAAAAAGAAAAATTCTTGCCGAGTCGGTAGGAAGTGGGTCATATATGAACTACAGGTACATGATCCGGTGCCCATGTTTTTTTACAAAAATCATTTTTAGGTTCACAATATGCTATTTAAATCCACTTCAAGTTTATCGATGCTCGGCCCCGAGCTAAGAATCTTCATGCCCGCCGTTCGACAAAGTTTGACGATAGTTTAAAACGGGCATAAAAAATTCAAAAACGATCGAAACAATGCGAGACCTTCACGTGGTGACATATTATGTGACATAGTTAGAAGGAAAAATATCAAACTTGGTATATTGATCATGTCTCAAGAAAACCTACACAAAATGACCTATCTCATTCGAGGTTTCTTGGCTTTCGGGTCAAATGACCAATGTTATGGCTAGAATCAAGGCATAGTTTGTGATAATGTGCCCATATTGTGCATACATGTGCATCATGGGATGGCGAACAATGTTGGAGGAGGAATTTTCTTTTTCGTCGCACCAAAATGCAATTTTCCATTTTCTGTGTGCAAAAACCGGACGGTTTTGTGAAGCAACCACCAAACGACTAATTAAAATGCTATCACTCATTTTTACAAAATACTATACCACCGTACATGGACAATATTCCAACAAGGGGGATCTGAGACCTTTCCGTCCACCCCTGGTGAAAAAGACAAATTCATGCCGAATCATTAGGAAGTGGGTTGTAACTACCTCGGTGAATTACGCTCCTAGATACAAGCCTGGATGAACGGTAGTGGTTGAAATAGTACGGTGGGGCCCCAAAAGCCACTCACGGGTAGACCTTTCGGCCGTCCCAACCACTTCCAATTCATCGGGACCTGTACGGGCGGCGTAATCGGCAGGCGAAGGGATCAACTACATACACAAATGAGTATGTATGCAAGCCACCATACAAAAGTACATCGGAGCCATTCCATCTAGAAAGAAAGGAAATATAGCAACGCCATACGGCAAGATTCAAATGACCTAGATAGAGATAATATGTTAGGATAATTCCTCATACATCACACATCAGAGTATCAAGCGGAAGCGGCAAAACAAAGTCCGAGTACGGATAAGAAGCAAATCGGCATAAGATGCCATAGAAATAAGCACATCCCGCCCACAGATCTCACGAATCCCCGTTCCCGGAATCTCTACACCGAACGATCGTTGCCCACATCATCAGCCTCTTCCACCCAGTATCCGTCCTGCGAGGGTACCTGTTCATCTGAACCAATAATTTATCGTGTGAGACCCTAAGGGTACTCAGCAAGTCTTAATGCCTCTAAAGGGGACACAACCTGGGTTGACGCAATTGCAGCAAAAGATAAACCCTAGCAGTTCTACAGATAAACGCTAACCATCCGCCTAACCAATGATAGACGGATGTCCGTGAATTAATGACAACAGTTATAACAGTAATTTCATCAGATCCATCCTCCTCCCCGCTTACCAACGAGGAAGCAGACGAACAACCCCCCCCCATCCGTTGGCAATTTTATTAACCATTCCATGAGTATTGCACTATTTACTAGTCAGTTACTTAGTCAGATTAAAGCGGTACTTTAGTTATGCTTGTCTATGATCGAGAAACTGTGCTCCAAGTCGTCCATAACCGCGGACACGGCTTTTAGAAAGTTTTACCCTGCAGGGGTGCACAAATAGCAACACACACTCGATCAACCTCGGAAAAACCAAATCAAAACCCAACGAGGCCTTCACGACAAAGCAATCACAAGATTCAGAAATATTTCAGGGGGCCACCCCTTGGAGTACACCCGCATCGAAGCTAGCTGACTCCGAGACGGACCCGAGGTTTGGGTGGACGGCTGTGAACGACTGGGAACCCAAAACTGAGCTTGTCGACACCGCGAAATCGTGTCCCGATCCTAAACAGTACAGTGTGCTCCTCGCACAATCGTAATAAAGCAGTAAAGCATGGCATAAGTACAGGATAGTAAATAAAACCTCAAACTAGTTTGTGGCCCCAAGAAATAAGACGGAATCAAGCTCTGGCTCAGGGGGGTCCCATAAGCCTCCCGGATGTGGATAGCGCGATAAAGCAAGGAACAGGAATCAAGTACTCGGGGTCCTACGGGACACAAGTGAGCAGGAAAAACCAAATAGCAGATATTGCTCACCGGTGCCACTTTCATTAGTTATCCCATTACTACTCAGGTTAAGTTGTTTAGGTACTTCGTTATCCATCAGACTCTCACATACCCTACACATGCTGTTCTACGACTCGCATGGCTCAAACAACTCCTGTAGTAATGGCTCATGGGATGGAGGAACAAGCTTGGTGGGGTTTAAAAGTAAAAGCTATGCAATACTTGGGATTCAGTTTAATGCAATCGCGACTCGATGATGCAAGAATAAGATAGAGGCAATAGGTACTGTATGTATGCAAGCATGTGGTAGTGCTTGCCTGGCAGCTCGGTGGAAGCGAGAGACGGATCTGGGTAGTGCTCCTGGTTCTCTTGATATATCCCCTACTCAGAGTCTATCCGAAGAAGAACCAAACAAACAAGGGCCAACATAAATAAAGTGCACAAGCATAGGAATAAAATGCGTCAAGCAAACAATCATGCCATGATGAATGATGCACAAGTTGCATGGCAATAAAGTAGCATGGCATGGGTGAGGTGTGGTATACAAGAATAAGTCATTTTATTAAGGTTTGGTCACATTTTATTGTCATAATAGTTGCTGTATACTTTATATTTATATGATGCATGCTGCAATTGAAGTCATGGATAACATAAACAGAAAGGTCTCGTCGAGCTGATCATTTTAGACCTATCATTTGTTAAATTCGGAGTTATATTTCAAAAGTTATTAATTATTTAAGTTCCAGTGGCACTTGTGGTAATTTTACTCAACTTGGAATTTAAATGTGCAAAAGGTAATTTGAATAGCATATTTGAAATCCTCATATTTTTCTGAATCAAAAACATATATTATTTGTCCAATTTGGATTTATATTTTGAAAGTTATTTGAAAACAGATTTCATTTTGAATTTGAATTAATTTGAGTAGGTTTAAATTCAAACAGACTCACATATGTACTTTTAATACCCAGGGGAACCCAGACTCTGTCGATGACAGGTGGGGACAGAGCTGGCACAGGCCCACGCGCGCAGAAAACTGGCGGTCACCGCGGTTGCTGCCAGCCACTGCGGCTGACGGGTGGGGACAGGGGTTCGCGGGCCCACGTGGCAGTGGGGAAAACGGCAGCGGCTGACAGGCGGGTGGATAAGGGACCGCGGGTGGAGGCCTAAAAACTTGGGGAGCCTTTTTGCAAAAACCCACTTACGCTGACTGGTGGGGCTAGGCTGGACCGCGGTTTAGGAATAAAAACGTTTGGGGGGTTTTGTGAAAAACGGCCACGTGGTACTGTTTTTCTCCTTTCTCTGCCTTGCGCGCACGGAGCGGTGCGCGGCGCGGGCGGGGTTCGATCCCGCGACGCGGGGCACGCGCGCAGAGGGCGGAGCCACTGCGGTGGCTAGGGGTTGTTGCAGGGTTGCAGGGCGAGGCTTAGATATGCTAAGCGACGCTATGGCGAGGGGAAACGAACGCGACGCCGGCGTGCACGCAGAGCGTTCGACGGAAGGCGGCGGCGATGCGAGGCGAGAGGGGGAGGGAGACGGTGTCTAGGGGGAAGAGTGGCTCACCAGCGACTTGTCGTTGGGGTTGGTTCGGGTCGGTGAGCAGCGGATCGGCGGCGAGGCAGACGGCGGCGCAGCTAGGGCTTGCGTCGGCTCGCGTCTGCTCCGGCGGGCTGGGGCCTCCTCTTCGCGTCTCCGGGCACGGGCTGCTACAGGGGGGTCTTCGTGATCCTCCTCCACACCTTGGAGCACCACGCCTCCGGCTGGACAAGGGGGAAGGGAGAGGCCGAAGATTTCCGTGCCGGCGACGGTGTGGCGGTAAAGGAGAAGAGGGGAGTGTGGGCAGGCGCCCTGGGGTGGATCTGGGCAGCTGGGCGAGGCAGAGAAGAGGTGGGGTGTAGATAAGGATGGGGAGAGGTGGAGATGGCGTGGGGGAGGGGAAGGTGGCTTTGGTGCCACCTTTCTCTCCTTCACGTGCTCGGTCGGCAGTAGCAGGGGGAGGGAAAAGAGGTGGGGCTGCAGCTGGGCCAGGGCGATGCTAGGGTGGAGAGGGGGCTCGGGGTAGGCAGGCAGGTTTAGAGGGGGCCCCTAGGGCAGGGAGAGAAGAGAGGGAGAAACGAGGTAGGCTCGGGTCTAGGGTTTTGGACTAGGGTGGCCTCGGTTTGTTTGGGGTGGGGTAGCTGAGGGCATGGTGAACATGTGGGGCCATGCTAGGGTAGGTTTAGAGGGGTGGCTCGGCTAGAGAGGAGAGAAAGAGGGGGTACTTAGGGTTTTGTTTGGACTAGGTGTAGCTTAGGGTTTTAGCTAGGATGGTTATGGGGTATGGGGATGATGGAGTGGTGATAGAGGGAACTTAGATAGAGGCTTAGAGAGAGAGGGGGATGAAACACACAAAACAAAAGAAAACCAAAAGATATGCAAAAGGCGGCAATTGCATGGGCCATGCAAAAACATGAAATGCCATGTATCATTCTTGTGTAACCAAAAATAATAAGCATGGCACTATGTATTTGCATCCTCACAAGATGGAGTAGGCCCAAGCAACAAAAAGAAGGAAAGATCCATGTGGAGTGAATGGGGGGAGACCATGTTTGAATTAAAAGGGGACATGCTAGGGTGTATGTGCCACTAGATATTTTATAGTCCCAAATATCCCAACATGATTATAACCCCCAAAGCAACCCATACGGAGACTAAGGAAAGGTTCCACTCACAAGGCATGCAAAGGTGGCCATGTGGCTCTCATATACCAATATTGTGAAAACAACATGGTGCATACATGGGAGCATGTGGAGCTAGAATGTGATCCATCCCAACCCACATGAGCTAGAGGTAAAAATCAATTAAAAATGCCAAGCTCATATTAGTTGGATGGTGGAATTATAAGGTGGTGAAGAAAAAGGTGGTGGAGTCAATAAGAGATATGCCCCCAACTCAACTTGGGCATTAAACAATATATCAAGAACCAAATACAATATCAAGAGGCAAATACAAATATTAATGTATATGAGATAAGAACCAAAACAAAAGGGTTTTGTATGATGCTCAAATGCAAGGTGGCATGATGACATGAGCATGATAGGATGATGATGCAACAATTATATGTAGGAAGTAACCATTATTTTTATTAAACCAAGTAGCATTACAGGTGTTAGACAACTGGGATGCTACAACTCTCCCCCACTAAACAGGAATCTCGCCCCGAGATTCTAGGAAGAAGAAGACTCAAAAAGGGTAGGATAGTTGACACGGAGTTCATCTTCACGCTCCCAAGTGGCTTCATCAACAGAATGGTGCGACCACTGCACCTTGCAGAACTTGATGGACTTGTTGCGAGTCCTTCTTTCTGCGACTTCCAGGATTTTGGTGGGGTGTTCTTGATAAGACAGGTCTTCTTGGAGATTGATTAGCTCATGATCCACGGTCCTGCCGGGATCTTTGAAGCACTTCTTGAGCTGCGAGATGTGGAAAACATCATGAACCTTGAGTTTTTCCAGGAGCTCCAGGGCATAAGAAACTTCTCTTCTTCCACGAATTTTGAAGGGACCGATGTATCGAGGAGCCAGCTTTCCTTTGATACCAAAGCGGTGTGTGCCTTTCATGGGAGTGACACGAAGGTACACGAGATCACTAGGGGAATACACCATGTCCGTGTGCTTCCTGTCATAATTGCTCTTCTGACGACTTTGAGCAATCTTCAGGTTTTCAAGAATGATATGCACCTTCTCCTCTGCTTGAGTTACGATATCAGGGCCAAACCAGATTCTTTCTTCTGCACCTGACCAACCAATCGGAGTTCTGCACTTGCGACCATAGAGAGCCTCAAATGGTGCCATCTTCAGACTCTTCTGGAAGCTGTTGTTGTAGGAGAATTCAGCATAAGGAAGACATTCCTCCCATTTCATGCCAAAAGAGATAACGCAAGCACGAAGCATATCCTCCAGAATCTGATTGATCCTTTCCACTTGTCCTTGCGACTGAGGGTGGTAAGCAGTGCTGAAGTTCAACTTTGTTCCCAGAGCATTTTGAAAGCTTTCCCAGAACTTGGAAGTGAAGATGCTCCCACGGTCTGAACTGATCTCAAGCGGAACCCCATACAGAGAGACAATTCTGTTGATATAGAGCTCAGCCAACTGAATTCCAGAAATTGTTTCCTTGACGGGGAAGAAATGAGCCACTTTAGAAAGCCTATCGATGACAACAAAGATTGCATTGTTGCCCTTCTGCGACCTTGGAAAGCCAGTGATGAAGTCCATCTCTACTTTCTCCCATTTCCATTCCGGAGGTTTCAACGGCTGTAGAAGACCGAAAGGTTTCTGATGGACAGCTTTCACTCTGCGGCAGACATCACACTCCGAGACATACTTGGCACAATACCGTTTCAAACCAGGCCACCAATATTGTGTTTTCAAGTCCATGTACATCTTTGTGCTTCCAGGATGGATAGAAAGAACCGAATCGTGCGCCTCCTTGAGAACTTGCTCTCTCAAACCCGGGTAGTTTGGAACAAACATCCGATGGTTGAAGAAAAGCGTGCCTTGATCATCTACGTGGAAGGACTCATACTTCGGAAGCTGAAGCTGGGAGGTGATCTTTCTGGTGTGCGGATCACCACGCTGACGAAAACGAATCTTTTCTTCCAAGAGAGGAGTAGCCAGAAGGTTCAGGAGATGCCCTTGTTCCACAACTTCCAGGTTGAGCTGGCGGAATTCCTCGCACAAGAGGGGCTGCTGCTCTTCCATCATGAGGTTATTGACATAAGCTTTGCGGCTGAGAGCATCTGCCATGACATTAGCTTTGCCCGGTGTGTAGTTGATGGTCAAATCAAAGTCATTGATTGCTTCGATCCATCTCCTCTGCCGAAGGTTGAGATCAGGCTGAGTGAAGATATACTTCAAACTTTTGTGGTCAGAAAAGATCTCACATCGGTTGCCAAGCAAGTAGTGCCTCCATAGCTTCAAAGCAAAGACAACTGCTGCGAGCTCAAGGTCATGTGTGGGATAGTTTATCTCATGCGTCTTCAACTGTCGAGAGGCATAAGCAACAACTTGTCTTTCTTGCATAAGGACCGCACCCAATCCTTGCAAAGAGGCGTCACAGAATATCTGGAACGGCTTGGATGTATCCGGAGGAACCAAGACTGGTGTGGAGGTGAGCTTCTCTTTGAGTGTCTCAAAACTTGCTTGACAGGCAGGAGTCCACAGGTATTTCTTGCCTTTCTTGAGGAGATCGGTAAGAGGCTTCGCTATCTTCGAGAAGTTCTGAACGAAGCGACGGCAATAACTAGCCAAACCAAGAAAACTCCGCACTTCTTTGACATTAACAGGAGGAAGCCATTCAACAATTGTCTTCACAGTTTCCGGGTTGACTGCAATGCCCTTGGCAGAGATGACATGGCCAAGATAAGTTACTTCAGGCAGCCAAAACTCACACTTTGAGAACTTTGCATACAAGCGGTTCTCACGCAGCTTGCTTAGGACACACCGCAGGTGTTCTTCATGCTCTTCCTTGGACTTAGAATAGACCAGGATGTCATCCAGATAGACCACAACGAACTTATCAAGGTACTCCATGAAGACCGAGTTCATAAGCCTCGAGAAGGTAGCAGGAGCGTTGGTGAGACCGAAAGACATCACCGTGTACTCATACAGGCCATAGCGGGTGGTGAAAGCTGTTTTAGGCACATCTTCCTTGCGAATCTTGATTTGGTGATAACTACTCCTCAAATCCAGCTTAGAGAATACCACAGCTCCAGCTAGCTGGTCAAAGAGATCATTAATCCGCGGAAGGGGATATTTATTCTTGATGGTTTTAGCATTGAGAGCCCGATAGTCAACACAAAGTCTATCAGTCCTGTCACGCTTCTTCACAAAGATTGTTGGGCTACCCCAAGAAGAAGTACTGTGTTGAATGAAACCCAACTTCTCTTGTTCAACAAGCTGTCGTTTGAGTTCAGCCAACTCAGCAGGACCCATTTTATAAGGCCGCTTGGAGATAGGAGCCGTTCCAGGTTCAAGCTCAATTACAAACTCAACCTCACGATCCGGAGGCATACCCGGCAACTCTTCAGGAAAAACATCCGGAAACTCACAGACCACTGGGACTCTCTGAATAGCTTCCATAGCATCATCATTCAGAGCCGCCAAAGAGAAAAGCTGGACAGCAGGCGTCAGACTTGGAGAAAAGACTATATGGCCTTCAGGAATCTTCAAAGAAACTGAGCGTTCAGCACAATCAATCACAGCTGCATTTGCTGTTAACCAATCCATGCCCAAGATGACATCAATGTCAGAATTGCCCAGAACAATTAAAGAAGCCGAGAACGAAGAGCCACCAATCTCAACTTGATTGCCATGGCTGATATGAACAGCTCTCATGTTTGCTCCCGGAGAAAGGACCATTAACCGCTTGGGGAGAGGAACCATAACTAACTCATTTTCATTTGCAAACTTGTGAGAAACAAATGAATGCGATGCACCAGAATCGAACAAAACTCGTGCAGGGACTGAGTTAACGGATAGCGTACCCATCACCACTCCAGGTGCATGCTCAGCTTGAGCGGCGTTGACACAATTGGCACGAGCAACCGTAGACCCGGGCTTGGTGTTGATGTTGAGAGCCCGAGGTGGTGGTGCACGAACCATAGGAGAGCTTGCTGCAGATCTTGGCGGGGGTGGAGGGAGAGCTTTGTTCTTCAACGGACAGTTCCAGTTGAGATGTCCAGGATCTCCACACGTGAAGCAGGCACCAGGTGGACGTGGAGCAACGTAGCCAGGGACTCCGCCAGGAGCTCCAGGGTAGTTGTTGGTGTAGCCCCTGGGAGCAGCAGTGATGGAGTTTAGTGGCCTTGACGTGTAGCTTGAAGGTCTTGGTGAAGCCGGGAGCGACGGTGGGGTGTTAGGAACCCAGACATGCCGCTTAGAAGGAGCTGCCATAACTGAAGAGCTTGATGCATCCCTGTTGTGTTTCTTGGACTCCTCAAACACTTGCCTGCTTGCTTCCTCTTGCAAAGCTGTGTGTTGTAGTTCCAGGAAAGATGTCGGCCTTGCATGTGTGATTGCATACTTGATCGATGCATTGAGCCCTTGCCTGAACCTCTTCTGCTTCTTCTTGTCATCAGATACCTCATCGCCACCATAACGAGATAGATTCATGAAGTTCCTGATGTAGGTGTTGACGTTATCATTTCCTTGTTTCAGGTTGAGAAAAGCTTCCTTCATCCTTTCCATGACAATCTCTGAGAGGAACTGCTCTTTGAAAGCTGCAGTGAACCTTTCCCAAGTAGGCTGAAAACCAGTGCAGCTTGCCTTCAAGTAATTTTCCCACCAGAGAGCTGCATCTCCCTTCAGAAGGTGAGTAGCACACTTGACCCACTCCTGCTCAGGAACATCAGCAGTCTCAAGCAACCTTGACATCTCACGTAACCAATCATCCGCATCCAGTGGGCGATCGGAAACATCAAACTGGCGAGGGTTGAATTTCAGGAAGCTTTTGATGTCGCCTCGCTTGGGAGGTGGAGGGAGTGGAGCAAACTCATTTCTCCTGACGCTTTCCTCCAGACGCTGCTGGTTCTGCTGCATTGCTGCCAAGGCATTGGCTATGTTTGACAACGCGGCCCCAAGTTCTGGCGGTATGTCCTCATCTGAACGGCGTGGTGGAGCCATCCTGAGATTGATATAAAACACAAGTCAGCACTATAATGGAGAATAATAATAATCCAAAATAGTACCAAAATGGAATTAACCAAGATTAAAGGATACAAATTACTAAGATGATATTAAAATATCAACAAAGTTCAAAGCACCTAGAAGATATTAAGCATATCGCACACGACTGAAAAGGAGTGTGGTACACAAATATATCAAAGAAAAATTTTCCACAAATTTCGGCATTAAAATACCAATAGATGCGCAAAAATTACTTAACGAATCAAGATAAGTGACTCTACCAATTCAATATACAAAAGCGAATGATAAGAGTAGTGGTATGGTCGCGACTCCATCCCGCACTCAAAGCATTACTCCGCACATGAATAAGTGGCACACATATCCTAACCCCATCTTCTCACGTCGACCTAAAGATTAGTAACTACGGAAACGAACACCCCAAACAAGATAGCGTCGGATACAAGGAGTAAGACAAATTGCGTCGGTTTGCAAAAGCCTGTCGGTATGGAATGTACCAACAGTTGATAACCAAAAGCTGATTAGATAACAACTTGGATGCAACAGATAGACAAGGGATTACACACACACACACACACACACACACAACCTATGGTACTACGGAAACCCAGAACACGTGAATCCTAGTTTGAATTTTAAGAAGAGGATTGAAAACGTTGCACTTCCTTACCAGAAAAGGGTGGGTGGGTGGGTAAGAAGAAAAGTGGAAGCAGTCCTACTCTCGCGTTTTGTTTTTCCCTAGTATACATAACTACCAAAATATTTGCTAGACTGACAACGACCGTTTGGCTGAAACCCTGAAGGTCGGGATGGCTCTGATACCAATTGTAACTACCTCGGTGAATTACGCTCCTAGATACAAGCCTGGATGAACGGTAGTGGTTGAAATAGTATGGTGGGGCCCCAAAAGCCACTCACGGGTAGACCTTTCGGCCGTCCCAACCACTTCCAATTCATCGGGACCTGTACGGGCGGCGTAATCGGCAGGCGAAGGGATCAACTACATACACAAATGAGTATGTATGCAAGCCACCATACAAAAGTACATCAGAGCCATTCCATCTAGAAAGAAAGGAAATATAGCAACGCCATACAGCAAGATTCAAATGACCTAGATAGAGATAATATGTTAGGATAATTCCTCATACATCACACATTAGAGTATCAAGCGGAAGCGGCAAAACAAAGTCCGAGTACGGATAAGAAGCAAATCGGCATAAGATGCCATAGAAATAAGCACATCCCGCCCACAGATCTCACGGATCCCCGTTCCCGGAATCTCTACACCGAACGATCGTTGCCCACATCATCAGCCTCTTCCACCCAGTATCCGTCCTGCGAGGGTACCTGTTCATCTGAACCAATAATTTATCGTGTGAGACCCTAAGGGTACTCAGCAAGTCTTAATGCCTCTAAAGGGGACACAACCTGGGTTGACGCAATTGCAGCAAAAGATAAACCCTAGCAGTTCTACAGATAAACGCTAACCATCCGCCTAACCAATGATAGACGGATGTCCGTGAATTAATGACAACAGTTATAACAGTAATTTCATCAGATCCATCCTCCTCCCCGCTTACCAACGAGGAAGCGGACGAACAACCCCCCCATCCGTTGGCAATTTTATTAACCATTCCATGAGTATTGCACTATTTACTAGTCAGTTACTTAGTCAGATTAAAGCGGTACTTTAGTTATGCTTGTCTATGATCGATAAACTGTGCTCCAAGTCGTCCATAACCGCGGACACGGCTTTTAGAAAGTTTTACCCTGCAGGGGTGCACAAATAGCAACACACACTCGATCAACCTCGGAAAAACCAAATCAAAACCCAACGAGGCCTTCACGACAAAGCAATCACAAGATTCAGAAATATTTCAGGGGGCCACCCCTTGGAGTACACCCGCATCGAAGCTAGCTGACTCCGAGACGGACCCGAGGTTTGGGTGGACGGCTGTGAACGACTGGGAACCCAAAACTGAGCTTGTCGACACCGCGAAATCGTGTCCCGATCCTAAACAGTACAGTGTGCTCCTCGCACAATCGTAATAAAGCAGTAAAGCATGGCATAAGTACAGGATAGTAAATAAAACCTCAAACTAGTTTGTGGCCCCAAGAAATAAGACGGAATCAAGCTCTGGCTCAGGGGGGTCCCATAAGCCTCCCGGATGTGGATAGCGCGATAAAGCAAGGAACAGGAATCAAGTACTCGGGGTCCTACGGGACACAAGTGAGCAGGAAAAACCAAATAGCAGATATTGCTCACCGGTGCCACTTTCATTAGTTATCCCATTACTACTCAGGTTAAGTTGTTTAGGTACTTCGTTATCCATCAGACTCTCACATACCCTACACATGCTGTTCTACGACTCGCATGGCTCAAACAACTCCTGTAGTAATGGCTCATGGGATGGAGGAACAAGCTTGGTGGGGTTTAAAAGTAAAAACTATGCAATACTTGGGATTCAGTTTAATGCAATCGCGACTCGATGATGCAAGAATAAGATAGAGGCAATAGGTATTGTATGTATGCAAGCATGTGGTAGTGCTTGCCTGGCAGCTCGGTGGAAGCGAGAGACGGATCTGGGTAGTGCTCCTGGTTCTCTTGATATATCCCCTGCTCAGAGTCTATCCGAAGAAGAACCAAACAAACAAGGGCCAACATAAATAAAGTGCACAAGCATAGGAATAAAATGCGTCAAGCAAAAAATCATGCCATGATGAATGATGCACAAGTTGCATGGCAATAAAGTAGCATGGCATGGGTGAGGTGTGGTATACAAGAATAAGTCATTTTATTAAGGTTTGGTCACATT
This sequence comes from Avena sativa, assembly GCA_916181665.1. Taxonomy (NCBI): domain Eukaryota; kingdom Viridiplantae; phylum Streptophyta; class Magnoliopsida; order Poales; family Poaceae; genus Avena; species Avena sativa. Next base: position 403,284,627 of record OV702280.1, read on the forward strand.
TTATTGTCATAATAGTTGCTGTATACTTTATATTTATATGATGCATGCTGCAATTGAAGTCATGGATAACATAAACAGAAAGGTCTCGTCGAGCTGATCATTTTAGACCTATCATTTGTTAAATTCGGAGTTATATTTCAAAAGTTATTAATTATTTAAGTTCCAGTGGCACTTGTGGTAATTTTACTCAACTTGGAATTTAAATGTGCAAAAGGTAATTTGAATAGCATATTTGAAATCCTCATATTTTTCTGAATCAAAAACATATATTATTTGTCCAATTTGGATTTATATTTTGAAAGTTATTTGAAAACAGATTTCATTTTGAATTTGAATTAATTTGAGTAGGTTTAAATTCAAACAGACTCACATATGTACTTTTAATACCCAGGGGAACCCAGACTCTGTCGATGACAGGTGGGGACAGAGCTGGCACAGGCCCACGCGCGCAGAAAACTGGCGGTCACCGCGGTTGCTGCCAGCCACTGCGGCTGACGGGTAGGGACAGGGGTTCGCGGGCCCACGTGCCAGTGGGGAAAACGGCAGCGGCTGACAGGCGGGTGGATAAGGGACCGCGGGTGGAGGCCTAAAAACTTGGGGAGCCTTTTTGCAAAAACCCACTGACGCTGACTGGTGGGGCTAGGCTGGACCGCGGTTTAGGAATAAAAACGTTTGGGGGGTTTTGTGAAAAACGGCCACGTGGTACTGTTTTTCTCCTTTCTCTGCCTTGCGCGCACGGAGCGGTGCGCGGCGCGAGCGGGGTTCGATCCCGCGACGCGGGGCACGCGCGCAGAGGGCGGAGCCACTGCGGTGGCTAGGGGTTGTTGCAGGGTTGCAGGGCGAGGCTTAGATAGGCTAGGCGACGCTATGGCGAGGGGAAACGAACGCGACGCCGGCGTGCACGCAGAGCGTTCGACGGAAGGCGGCGGTGATGCGAGGCGAGAGGGGGAGGGAGACGGTGTCTAGGGGGAAGAGTGGCTCACCAGCGACTTGTCGTTGGGGTTGGTTCGGGTCGGTGAGCAGCGGATCGGCGGCGAGGCAGACGGCGGCGCAGCTAGGGCTTGCGTCGGCTCGCGTCTGCTCCGGCGGGCTGGGGCTTCCTCTTCGCGTCTCCGGGCACGGGCTGCTACAGGGGGGTCTTTGTGATCCTCCTCCACACCTTGGAGCACCACGCCTCCGGCTGGACAAGGGGGAAGGGAGAGGCCGAAGATTTCTGTGCCGGCGACGGTGTGGCGGTAAAGGAGAAGAGGGGAGCGTGGGCAGGCGCCCTGGGGTGGATCTGGGCAGCTGGGCGAGGCAGAGAAGAGGTGGGGTGTAGATAAGGATGGGGAGAGGTGGAGATGGCGTGGGGGAGGGGAAGGTGGCTTCGGTGCCACCTTTCTCTCCTTCACGTGCTCGGTCGGCAGTAGCAGGGGGAGGGAAAAGAGGTGGGGCTGCAGCTGGGCCAGGGCGATGCTAGGGTGGAGAGGGGGCTCGGGGTAGGCAGGCAGGTTTAGAGGGGGCCCCTAGGGCAGGGAGAGAAGAGAGGGAGAAAAGGGGTAGGCTCGGGTCTAGGGTTTTGGACTAGGGTGGCCTCGGTTTGTTTGGGGTGGGGTAGCTGAGGGCATGGTGAACATGTGGGGCCATGCTAGGGTAGGTTTAGAGGGGTGGCTCGGCTAGAGAGGAGAGAAAGAGGGGGTACTTAGGGTTTTGTTTGGACTAGGTGTAGCTTAGGGTTTTAGCTAGGATGGTTATGGGGTATGGGGATGATGGAGTGGTGATAGAGGGAACTTAGATAGAGGCTTAGAGAGAGAGGGGGATGAAACACACAAAACAAAAGAAAACCAAAAGATATGCAAAAGGTGGCAATTGCATGGGCCATGCAAAAACATGAAATGCCATGTATCATTCTTGTGTAACCAAAAATAATAAGCATGGAACTATGTATTTGCATCCTCACAAGATGTAGTAGGCCCAAGCAACAAAAAGAAGGAAAGATCCATGTGGAGTGAATGGGGGGAGACCATGTTTGAATTAAAAGGGGACATGCTAGGGTGTATGTGCCACTAGATATTTTATAGTCCCAAATATCCCAACATGATTATAACCCCCAAAGCAACCCATACGGAGACTAAGGAAAGGTTCCACTCACAAGGCATGCAAAGGTGGCCATGTGGCTCTCATATACCAATATTGTGAAAACAACATGGTGCATACATGGGAGCATGTGGAGCTAGAATGTGATCCATCCCAACCCACATGAGCTAGAGGTAAAAATCAATTAAAAATGCCAAGCTCATATTAGTTGGATGGTAGAATTATAAGGTGGTGAAGAAAAAGGTGGTGGAGTCAATAAGAGATATGCCCCCAACTCAACTTGGGCATTAAACAATATATCAAGAACCAAATACAATATCAAGAGGCAAATACTGTAGGGGTTCGTAGCATGGAAAACAAAAATTTTCTATCGCATACAAACAAACAAGCCAAGATCTATCTACTAGATTGTAGCAACGAGTCGATGGTATAACTTACCCTCGAAGATTCCAAAGCGGTTAACGAGAGCGGATTCTCGTGGGTGATGTAGTCGTACTCTTTCCGATCTCAAGATCGTGTAGACGATCCTTCCGGCGCTGCGTTCCGGCAGCGCTCCCGCAGTCGGTCACACGTTCGGTACTCGACGAAGACCTTCCTCTCCCTTGTTCCAGCAGGCAGCGGAGGTTGTAGCACTCTCCTCGCGATTCCGGCAGCACAACGGCGTGGTACCGGAAGTAGAGGGGAAATCCCGGAGGGCTTCGCCTTAAGCCGGTGCGAGTATGGTGGAGCTTATGAGAGAGGCTATTAGTGGTCTAGTAATTAGACACACCAATTAGAAGGCTCTAAACCAATTAGAAGGCTCTAAACCGCTGGCTAAAGCAATTAGAAGCTCTAAACCAAAACGGCTCTAAACCGGAGTTAGAAGATAGGAACTTGTGTGTTCTAGGAGGGGAGCCCTGCCCCTCCTTTTATGGGTGGGGAGGCGCGGCCAGGGGAGGGGAGTCCCTCCCCAAGTCGGCCTTGGGCTGGGCGCCGGCTTGGAGGAGTGGGACTCCTCCTCCAAGTTGGTTCCAACTCCTCTTGCTTGTTTCCCACAGTTTCCTGTTTCCCACAGTTTCCTGTTTTAGCCGTTTGACTTTCAAACTGGCAATTTGACTTTCATGTTTTTGGAACAGCAAGAACACTTAGTACATGATGCAATCATTCAATGACACACTCATGTACCCTCCCCCCCCGGAGTGCCGGACAATCCGGAACCTTCTAGAACATTCCCGATGAAAACACCGGAATCATTCCCGAACTCCGAAACGGGACTTTCCTAATATGAATCTTATTCTCCGGACCATTCCGGATCACCTCGTGATATCCCGGATCCCATCCGAGACTCCGAACAACATTCGGTCTCTTTCTCATAATACCATAACTACTCAAACAACGTCGAATCCTTAAGTGTGTCTCCCTACGGTTCGTGAATTATGCGGACATGATCGAGACACTTCTCCGAACAATAACCAATAGAGGAATCTGGAAATTCATATGGCTCCCACATATTTCTACGATTACTTTGCGATCGAATGAACCACTTACATACGATACCAATTTCCCTTTGTCTCACGATATGTTACTTATCCGAGGTTATGATCGTCGGTATCCCTGCATACCTAGTTCAACCTCGTTACTGATAAGTACTCTTTTCTCGTTCCTGTGATATGTGATCCCTTGTGAACAAGTCACATGCTTTCAAGACAATTGGATGACATTCCACCGAGAGGGCCCAGAGTATATCTATCCGTCATGTGGATGGACAAATCCCACTCTTGATCCATGTGTTTCAACCAATACTTTCCGAACACTTAATGCCACCTTTATAGCCACCCAGTTACGGTGTGGTGTTTGATGTCATCAAAGCATCCATCCGGTAAAGGTGATATGCATGATCTCATGGTCGAAGGAATTAGGTTACTATGTATCAGAAAGCATATAGCAATTGAACTATTGAAATGACTTGATCTTTATGCTACGCTTATCAATAGGAGTATGTCCACCATATCATTCTCCTAACGATATGATCTTGTTGTTGATAACATCTCAATGTTCATGATATGGAAACCACAATCATTTAATCAACCAACAAGCTAGTGAAGTATAGAGGCTATACTAGGGACTTCAATTTAAGTTTACAATTCACACAAGTATTAATGTTTCCGGTTAATACAATTATAGCATGGTATGTAAACATTTATCATAAGTGTGAAGATATGATAATAACCACTTTATTATTGCCTCTTGGGCATATCTCCAACAGTCTCCCACTTGCACTAGAGTCAATAATCTAGTTTCAAACCTTTGTGTATTCAACACCTATGGCTTTTCGGTGTTGTATGTACACGATTGCTAGTGGTCAACTGATCTCCGGATCTGACACTTCCAGGTCCGTGTGTAATTGCATGTCTTTGCGTCTCTACGCATCACTCATTCTCTAATGAGATGGCTTTGTAGAAATTTGGTCTTTCGGTGTGACCTTTAGTTCTTTGGGGTTAAAACATGTTGATAATATTGTCGCACAATATATCTTCATAGTATTATCCCTCTGTGAACTACACCTAGTTTGATAACAAACTACTTGACACAAATGCCCTCGTTTGCTGCTATAATAGCAGTCATATACTTAGCCTTTTGTTGTAGTATCTGTCACAATGTCTTAACTTTGGAACTTATCCAAATCCATTATGGAACTCACTTTCCATTATATTGTTCCACCCTTAGTTTAGATTGAGATAAACTTAATTTGTACTTTGTGACAAAGCTAGTATCAATGTAGTACTTTTACAATGAACTAACCATCTATTTGTCACTTCTACAAATATTATACTCTTAGTTCTTCCAAAAGATCATAAGAATATCCTTACTATTGTCCAATGATCATCTTACGAATCATTCTGGTATATGCTCACAACTTTTAGAGCATAGGACATATCTGGATTTGTACATATCACAGTATGACTGATATAAATACTCTTTGTGATTTCATACATCAAGTATCAATCTATACTTGATTATTTGTTTCACTTTACCAAATGTCAATACACTTGAATATATCATCAACATTGAACTCATTCAATCCTTTCTGTGCGACAAGAACCTCTCTTGTAGTTTCTATATTGAACTCATTCAATATCTCGTCTATGTACTTCTGGCACAACCATATTAGCGTCTATTGATGCCAAATATTTGGGTTTTGCCTAAGTCTTTCATCGGGATGAAATTCTTATTATGTGTTAATAAAAGATACATTATTTCCAATCAACAATATGTCTTCCACATAATGTATTAGAAACATGTCTTAGCGCTCCCACTTAATTTCTTGCAAATGCAAGCATCTCCATCGTCTCTAATGAACTTTTAAACTCCTTTAACAGTTTCATCACAGTGAAGATTCCAACTCCGCGATGCTCACTTTAACCATTGAAGTTTGCATATGCTTTTAGCATCCTTTGAATTAACAAAACCCTATGGACCGTGTTATGCACATGTCCTAGGTAACGATTCTATTAGAAGAACTTGTTTTGTTTATTCAACTACCATATAACAAAATTATATGTAGTGGTTGCTACATTAATCCGTCTAGACTAAATATCACTATGACAGATCAAATCTTGTCATAGTCAACCTTTGAACATTGTTGTGAACCCTTTCCCAACATGTCGACTATTTTATAGATGTGAAACATCCATGTCTATTTCTTTATAGATCTAGACACAACTGTAAGGTCTTACACCTTTCTCGAGGGTCCTTCAAGTTCAAAACTTGATTTCTCGTGTATGGAACTATCACGGATTTTATGGCTTCAAGACATTTGACGGAGTCAGGGCCCATCATCGCTTCTTTGCATGTAGTCGATTCATTATTCTCAAATAATGATTCAACCCTCAAATCTTGGTATTTGATTGTTTACCCGATCTGCTTGTTTCAATAGGAACTTAGATCTCCGTGACCACAACCTTTGAAGTACGCGAGCCATGAGCATTGTTTGCTAACTCCGGAACACTTTTCGGTGCTGCGCAACTTTGCACATATAGCTAAGGTTCTTTTAACCTTATCATAATTCTATTGTCCTCCCACTTAACTTTTCACGAAAAATTCCTTCTCAAAGAAACTTGACGTTTTAAGTGACAAACACTTTTGTCTCCGATGTTATGGAGGAGTACTTAACAGTTATTCGAAATAACATACAAAGACAGGTTCATCCGACTTTGGTTGCAAACATCTTTCTTATGCAAAGCATGCCAATGTTTAAGAAAGGACAACTTGGGTTTTATCCCAAACCATAACTTTATATGGTGTCATTTCAACGGATTATGATGGAGCTCTTTTCAGTGGAAAAACGGTAATCTCTAAAGCTTTTAATCTTTAAAATATAATGGCAGTTTTATAAATTATACCTTTGATCTTACCATGTCAAACAAGGTTTAATTACATATCTCGAACGCTCCATACACTTATGGTGTTTCGGGAAAATGCAAATCCACGGAACGATTCCTTAAATCTTAGGTATTATGCTAAACTTGTAACTTAAATATTTTCCTTTATGATCTTATCATAAACTATTCATATTCTTGTCACAATGATTTTGCACTTCATCTTGAAAGTCTTTGAACTTTTCAAGTGTTTCATACTTTATCCTTATTAAGTAAATATTCATATATTCACTCAAATTTTTGGAGAAAGCATATGAAGTTGAAATCCATCGCTTTTGACTACACATAATGGATTTCATACAACAATATGTACAAGTTCCAATAAGCTAGTCATTCATTCCCTTTTGGCCTATGAACGAAGTTTTAATTATCTCTAGGAAAGTTTCACAAGCGTCATTTGATCAAAAATCAGAAGACTCCAAAATTCCATCCACATGGAGTTTCTTCATGTTTTCTTTCCATTATAATTTAAACGGCGATGTCACTTCCTAAGTGATCTTTCAATCAATTTGTCTTTCGACATTTTTAGCACTAGTTTTATGGATGTGATTTCTCCAACGAGATTTGTGAATCATCCATCTTTTATGGATTACGGCAATTATTTGAACAACCCTTTTGTTCTCATAATACCTGATAAAACAAATCTTGAAGGCAAGCTTTGATGTTTAACGAGCAACACAATAACCCTTTATTTGTTCTCAATGAACATCATCACATATTCTTTTGCTAGTTACTTAGGCTATTGTAGTTCATGAATTGTGTTGTTTCGTATGACGATTCACACCAACAAATTCAGTATCAAATACTTAAGAACCACATTGTTTAATAAGCAAAGAATATAGCCATAACATGTATATCATCTATATACTTAAACTGAACAATTTTAGTCTTTTCTTTTCTGCCATATATTTATGAGATTCTCTTTCAATATTTCCTTTTCTGTTTGAAAGAATCTATCAACATCAATAGTGGAGTCATACATATGACACATATAGTCCAAAGCGTGTATAGTTAAATACCAATGTCTTTGGACTTGCACTTTGAAGTAGATCACCATCATCAAATGTTTGGTGTTCTTTCAAATTCCTTTCTTTAGTAATCACTTGGTGTAGTAAACATTTTACCTACATCAAATATTCACCCTTATCATGGAATTATCCATGATCAAGCTACTTTTAGCTTATAACGGTGAAACATGAATATAATGTTGCTCTCCAAATCCTTTTGGATGATTAGGACAACCAGTGTCTCCAACCTTTTGAAATTTCTCATCAAATATGAGAACATGACTTTAGCCATATTATACATGTTGCAACCAAAACTTCGTTTCAGATATCACAATATCTTCCACAAATCATGGTTTCTGAAACAACTCTTCCAGATCCTTAGATAACCTTGATATTAGGAGAATCCTTTGAATATCAAGAATCATGGAGACAAACATGATACTTATATACTAACACTTGGAATTGTTTACTCTTGATTTAATACTAATTATTAAACTTCATGGAGTAACCGGAACTTACTGAAAGTTTGCAATAGGACTTTTAAACTTTAGATTAACACTTCAAAACAATACGATACCAGTTCGTAAAGTAACTAACCAGAATTCTATAGTTCTATCATCTCAATTATAACTAAGCGCAAGGTGGTAAACGGATGCCAATGACTACAACAACTATGCAAATTCACTTTGATTTAGTTTATGATAAATTGAGTTCTAATTAATAATTAAATTAAACTAGGTGAACTCCCACTCAAAACAACATCCCTCACATTGTTTTAGTGATCACACGAACCAAATCCACTACATCAACACCGATCATCACGAGAGTTGATATAGTTTCAATGGCGAACAATCATCATGTTCATCATATCTACTATATGATTCATGCTTTACCTTTCGGTAATCCGTGTTCCTGAGACCATGTCTGTACATGCTAGGCTCGTCAAGATCAAACCTTAGCCACCGCATAAGCAAATCTGGCTTGCTTACGTTGTATACACTTGCGGAATCTAACACACCCGATCATCACGTGGTGCTTCGAAACAACAAGCTTTAGCAACGGTGCTAACTAAGGGCGAACACTTTATGATTTGAAATTCATGTGCATGAGGGATCATCTTATAATGCTACCGTCGTCTACTAAGCAATACAAGATGCATAAAGGATTAACATCACATGCAATTCATAATATGTGATATGATATGGCCTTTCTTCTTTGTGCTTCCGATCTCCATCTTCAAACACGAACATGATCTCCATCATCTCCGGCATTGCATCAAGGTCAATGACGCTTCACCATGGTTGTCGTCCACCGACTTCAACTATTACAACTACTTTGAATAGACACGCGGGTCTTAACATAAATTAAAGACAACCATATGGCTCCTGCCGGTTGCCAACTTACAATAAGGAACATTGCATACATCAAATATAATCACAATCATGGCCATATCACATCACTGCATACCCCTGAAAAACAAAGTTAGACGCCTCTACTTTCTTTGCATATTTTACGTGGTTTGGGGCTTTCAATAAGTGTCGTTCTAACTTACGAACAAGAACCACAACATTGATACTAGCATTGTTGATTACCCGTTGTAAATTGGATCTTAACTATGCTAGGAGAAACAGACACCCGCAAAGCCACTTATGCAATACAAGTTGCATGTAAAGCGTGGAGCAAGTCTCATGAACGATGTCATGTAAGTTTATCCCGGGCCGCTTCATCCCAACATACCGCAAGATGCAAAGTACACAAAAAGCAATCTACAATAAAAGCATCAACGCCCACAATGACCATTGTGTTCTACTCGTGCAACAGATCTACATATAGACACGGCTCTGATACCACTGTAGGGGTTCGTAGCATGGAAAACAAAAAATTTCTATCGCATACAAACAAACAAGCCAAGATCTATCTACTAGATTGTAGCAACGAGTCGATGGTATAACTTACCCTCGAAGATTCCAAAGCGGTTAACGAGAGCGGATTCTCGTGGGTGATGTAGTCGTACTCTTTCCGATCTCAAGATCGTGTAGACGATCCTTCCGGCGCTGCATTCCGGCAGCGCTCCCGCAGTCGGTCACACGTTCGGTACTCGACGAAGACCTTCCTCTCCCTTGTTCCAGCAGGCAGCGGAGGTTGTAGCACTCTCCTCGCGATTCCGGCAGCACAACGGCGTGGTACCGGAAGTAGAGGGGAAATCCCGCAGGGCTTCGCCTTAAGCCGGTGCGAGTATGGTGGAGCTTATGAGAGAGGCTATTAGTGGTCTAGTAATTAGACACACCAATTAGAAGGCTCTAAACCAATTAGAAGGCTCTAAACCGCTGGCTAAAGCAATTAGAAGCTCTAAACCAAAACGGCTCTAAACCGGAGGTAGAAGATAGGAACTTGTGTGTTCTAGGAGGGGAGCCCTGCCCCTCCTTTTATGGGTGGGGAGGCGCGGCCAGGGGAGGGGAGTCCCTCCCCAAGTCGGCCTTGGGCTGGGCGCCGGCTTGGAGGAGTGGGACTCCTCCTCCAAGTTGGTTCCAACTCCTCTTGCTTGTTTCCCACAGTTTCCTGTTTCCCACAGTTTCCTGTTTTAGCCGTTTGACTTTCAAACTGGCAATTTGACTTTCATGTTTTTGGAACAGCAAGAACACTTAGTACATGATGCAATCATTCAATGACACACTCATGTACCCTCCCCCCCCGGAGTGCCGGACAATCCGGAACCTTCTAGAACATTCCCGATGAAAACACCGGAATCATTCCCGAACTCCGAAACGGGACTTTCCTAATATGAATCTTATTCTCCGGACCATTCCGGATCACCTCGTGATATCCCGGATCCCATCCGAGACTCCGAACAACATTCGGTCTCTTTCTCATAATACCATAACTACTCAAACAACGTCGAATCCTTAAGTGTGTCTCCCTACGGTTCGTGAATTATGCGGACATGATCGAGACACTTCTCCGAACAATAACCAATAGAGGAATCTGGAAATTCATATGGCTCCCACATATTTCTACGATTACTTTGCGATCGAATGAACCACTTACATACGATACCAATTTCCCTTTGTCTCACGATATGTTACTTATCCGAGGTTATGATCGTCGGTATCCCTGCATACCTAGTTCAACCTCGTTACTGATAAGTACTCTTTTCTCGTTCCTGTGATATGTGATCCCTTGTGACCAAGTCACATGCTTGCAAGCCAATTGGATGACATTCCACCGAGAGGGCCCAGAGTATATCTATCCGTCATGTGGATGGACAAATCCCACTCTTGATCCATGTGTTTCAACCAATACTTTCCGAACACTTAATGCCACCTTTATAGCCACCCAGTTACGGTGTGGTGTTTGATTTCATCAAAGCATCCATCCTGTAAAGGTGATATGCATGATCTCATGGTCGAAGGAATTAGGTTACTATGTATCAGAAAGCATATAGCAATTGAACTATTGAAATGACTTGATCTTTATGCTACGCTTATCAATAGGAGTATGTCCACCATATCATTCTCCTAACGATATGATCTTGTTGTTGATAACATCTCAATGTTCATGATATGGAAACCACAATCATTTAATCAACCAACAAGCTAGTGAAGTATAAGGCTATACTAGGGACTTCAATTTAAGTTTACAATTCACACAAGTATTAATGTTTCCGGTTAATACAATTATAGCATGGTATGTAAACATTTATCATAAGTGTGAAGATATGATAATAACCACTTTATTATTGCCTCTTGGGCATATCTCCAACAAATACAAATATTAATGCATATGAGATAAGAACCAAAACAAAAGGGTTTTGTATGATGCTCAAATGCAAGGTGGCATGATGACATGAGCATGATAGGATGATGATGCAACAATTATATGTAGGAAGTAACCATTATTTTTATTAAACCAAGTAGCATTACAGGTGTTAGACAACTGGGATGCTACATGGGTCAAATATAAACTACATGTACATAATCCGATGCACATGTTTAAGAAAAATCATTTTTAGATTCATAACATGCTATTTCATCAGATATCCACTTCATGCTACTTATTATTATTGAGTTGGAATCTCTTCATAGATTGCAATGATTATTGAATAGACTTAGTTGCATACTCTTTATTATGAATGTTTTAAGTATTTACTCCTATGCTGAGAATAATTACATCATAGACGCAAATGTGTTTGTGAAAGTTCTTTTATCACACTCAGTTTTCAACTGAATGGCTTGAGGACAAGAAATAAGCTAAGCTTGGGGGGAGTTGATACGTCCAAAACGTATCTACTTTCCCGAACACTTTTGCTATTGTTTCTCCTCTAAACTTCTGTGATTTGGATACAACTAACACGGGCTGACGATGTTTTCAGCAGAATTACCTTGGTGCCTAGTTTTTATGCATAAAATTAACCCCGAAAAACCCCGGACTGATGCTGTTTTCAGGAAAACCCCGGAAATATGCCAAAAATCCTATTTCCCCAGAAGATCCACGGAGCCAGAGTACGATACGGAGTGGAGGCCTAGGGGGCCCACAACCCCCAGCCGTGCGGGCCAGGCTTGACTGCGCCTGTAGGGGGTGTGGCCACCCCAGGCACCCTCTCGGCCTCCCTCTTCGCCTATAAGTTGCCTCTTGACCTAAAAACCGAGGGGGGGTCGATGTTTTTCCAGAAAGAGTTCCACTACGCCGCCACCAGTAGAAACCACGATTCAAAACCAGAAACTCCGTTCTAGCACCCCGCTAGGACGGGGAATTTGGAGAGGATCATCGCCATCGTCATCACCAAAACATCTCCATCAACCATCCATGTTTCCCTCATCCATGAGTGAGTAATCCCCCACTGTAGGCTATGGATGGTAGGGATTGGATGAGTTCAATCATGTAATCAAATAAGATTGTTAGGGCATGGTGCCTAGTATCTCTATTAGTGCTATTTGACTTTGTTGCAACTTGTTGTGCTTAATGCTTGTCACTAGGGCCCGAGTGCCATGATCTCAGATCTGAACTGATTATTGAATAATTATGATAGTATTGTTTGTGATCTTATCTGCAAGTTGTGTACACATATCATTGTCTGGATCCAAAGGCCCCGAAGTGACAGAAATTGGGATAACCAGAGGGGATGGCTGTGATGTGAGGATCACATGTGTTCACGAAGTGTTAATGCTTTGCCCTAGATCTTGAAGTACATGTTTAGACTCGTTCATGCAATGCCCGTCCATCCATCCCTATGCCTACCGCACTCGAATCCTATTTTTTGCTACTACTACTATTACTATTGCTCTTGTTTCACCGCTGTTGTTGTTTTTCTATTGCTACTACAAACTGCTGCTACGGATAAACTTCTGTGAGCAAGACCTATTTCCAGGTGTAGCTGAATTGACAACTCAGTTGTTAAGGCTTGCAAGTATCTTTTTGCCTCCCCTTGTGTCGAATTGGGTAAAACTACCCTCGAAGACTATTGCGATCCACTATACTTGTGGGTCATCAATACTATTTTCTGGCGCCATTGCCAGGGAGCATAGCTTTATTTGTAAGTTTAGTTGGATCTATTGTTGTTCACTGCTCCTCCTTTCATCATGGGGAAGTCTTGTGATGGAAAGTTCCCTATTTTACCATCCACTACAAGAAGAGGTACAGTTCTAAACACCTTTGCTGCTCTTGATTCACCGTCTGTTATAAGTAAGCTTGTTACACCACCACATACTCATGCTACACACACTACTACTACTACTGCAGAATCTGAAACTGCTTTTGATACTCATGATGTTACATCTACTATGCTTGATGCGAGTGGTTCATTAGGTCCTTTCCTAGGTGCTACTATGGCTAGCCTAGGAAATACTGAAACTCCTAGTGAAGACACTGTTACCCCTGTTAACTCACCTGAGTCTAGAGAGAGTTATGATATTAATGATGGCAACATTGAGTTGAATGATGAATTTGTTGAAGAGTACCGAAACACACATGGTACTAGTGCTATTAAGAGTCTCCTTGCAAGACGTACCATTATTACTAAGTTGTCCTCTGATCCTAAGTTTGCCACTTCTCCAATAGATATTAAAGATAAAAATTATGATTTCTCTCTTGATTTATCCTTTTTGGACATTGTTGAGAAAGAACCTTTCTGTGGGACTGAAAATGAGAGTGTTGTGGCTCATATGAATGATCTTTCTACTATGAGTGCTTTATTCTCTAATGATTTTAAGTTTCTCAAGTACTTTGTTACTAAGATCTTCCCTTTTTCACTAAAAGGAGAAGCTAGGGCTTGGTTTAATAGATTACCTCCTGGTTCCATTGATAGCCCTGATTGTTTGATTGCTTCTTTCTTGCAGAAATATTTTCCTCCGAGTGCTAGACATGCTGCTTTGCAGAGACTTTTTGATTTTAAACAGGGAGAAGAAGAGAAATTGCATGAGTCATGGATAAGGTTCTGTGCCTTGATTCATGCACATCCTGGATGTCCATTGCCTAAAAAAAATGAGCTTTTTGATATTTATTATAATGGACTAACTGATGATTTTAGGACATACCTAGATAGATTTGCTGATTGTGTTTTCAGGAAAAGAACTCCTACAAATGCTGAAGAATTAATGGCTAAAATAAGCAAAAATTATGATGATTGGACTTCAACTGAGCTAAATACACCTGAGCCTATTACTCCTGAACCAGTTGTGCCTGAACCAGTTCCAACACCAAAACCAAAGAAGAGGGGAGTTATTGCATTAAATGATGAAGTGATGAAGGAAGCTAAGAAGTGTCTAAAGGAGAAAGGTATTAGAGCTGAAGATGTGAAGAATCTACCTCCTATGGAAGAATTATGTAAGCCAACTCCCCACTCATCTACTATTGAGGTACACTCTCTCCAACACTCTAATGAAGGTGACATTCCTTATGGTAAGCCTCCTGATCAATGTTTAGAGGAACTTGACATTTTTATTGTTAAGCAAGGTAATTTTAATAAACAAGTTCAGAATCATTTATTGGAAAACTCTAGAGCTATTAAAGAGTTGAAAGATATTGTGGAAAGAACTGCTAATGATATTAAAATGCTTTGTAAACACTTTCAAATGGTTCAAACTCAACTCGATCAACTTGCTAAGGTACAAAAGGATATGCTAGTTAATGCCTCAGGAGATAAACATGCTTATGGAATTAGAACTAGGAGTGGTATAGGTACTCAAGATCCTTTATATCCTAAAGGACACCCTAAAAGAATTGAGCAGGATTCTCAACAAGGTGAAAGTAGTGAGAGTCCTCGTAAGAGAAAGAAAAAGAAACACAAAATAGTTGAGGAACCACTTAAACCTGCTGTAGATCCTAATACTTTATCTGTCTCTGATGCTGAAACTGAGAGTGCTAATGATAAAAATGATGCTCCTGATAAGGAGGAAGTTGAGGAAGAACCTGAGATGCACATTAAGAACACTAGGTACACTAAGGAAGATTTTATTGCTAATAAACATGGTAAAGAGAGAGAACCTTGGGTGCAGAAACCTATGCCTTTTCCAGGTAAGAAACACAAGTCAAAGGAGAAAGAACACTACAACAAGTTTTGTGAGTGGATGAAACCTTTATTTTTGCAAATTCCTTTGACTGATGCTATTATGTTGCCTCCTTATTCAAAGTATATGAAGGATATTGTCTCTAATAAAAGAAAGATTCCTAATGAGGAAATTTCTACTTTGCTTGCTAATTATTCCTTCAATGGTAAGGTTCCAAAGAAACTTGGTGATCCAGGCATACCGACTATTCCTTGCTCTATTAAGAACAATTATGTTAGAACTGCTTTATGTGATTTGGGAGCTGGAGTTAGTGTTATGCCTTTTTCTCTCTACAAGAGACTCGAGCTAGAAAAGTTGATACCAACTGATATATCTTTGCAAATGGATGATAAGTCAATTACTATTCTTGTTGGTATATGTGAGGATGTTCCTATTCAAGTGGCTCATAATTGCTTGGTTTTAACTGATTTTGTTGTGCTTGAAATGCCTGAATATGATAATATGTCTATTATTCTTGGGTGACCTTTTCTTAATACTGTAGGTGCTATCATCAATTGTAATCAAGGAAAAGTAACTTTTAATATTAATGACAAAGAGCATATTGTCTATTTCCCCAAGAAGGTTGCTAAGATCTATTGCCTGAATTCCATTGAAAATATTGAGAGCATCAAGGTTGGAGAAATAGATTGTCCCATTCCACAAATTTTTTTGAAACTATTATGATTGGGACCATTGCTATCAGGTTTGAGGTAACATAATCACCTTGTGGAATGCAAAGTTTTGTTTCATATAAGATTGTTTTGGTAAAAAGACTTGATCAGCCTTGTTAACATAGGATTTTAATGAACAAAATAATGTTTCCACTGTGGTTTACTTGCTCACTTTTACTTTTCCTCCTTCCTATCCTTTGCTCTTTCTCTTGCTAGCTTTAGTTTTGCTAGTTGCTTGCTTGTTAGAGTGTCTTAGTAGTTTGGTTTTTGTTTGCTTTTGCTTCTTCTAAAAAATCCGTTTCTGCGTGAAAATCAATTTTCATACCCTGAAAATTGGCAAAAAATAAAGTTTCGCGAAAAATATCAAAAAATTCAAAATAATTTTTTCCTCGAAAAAAGGGGCAGAGGGGCACCTAGAGTGACCCAGGGGACCACCCCAGGCCAGCATACCCCTGGTGGGTGTGGCCAGCCCCTAGGTGGCGCCTAGCTGGGGTGTGGCCCACCTAGGCCCCTCCAAGGTGCCTCCTCCCAGCAATCTTATTTTTCTCTCTCAAAAAACACAGGAAAACTTTCTCAAGCTCGAGTTCCTGCTGTTCTTGCTCGTGAATTTTGATCTCCTTGCTTAGCTCATCTTTGTTGCTGATTTTTGGAGGAATTTCTCCTTGGTATGTGCCTCCTCCGCTTGTCCAATTAGATTTGTGATTGGTAGATTGTATCTTGAGTATTTTGCTGCTATAGGTGTCAGGTTGTGTGAGCTTGCATGCTTGTTCTATGCTTAGAGATTTCATTTTGATGCATGTGTAGCCCTCTAGAAAGTTCCTATAGTAGTTGCACATCATTTATCAACTTGGAAATCACTTGGTTTGATGTTTGTCTAAAAATTTCAGAAAAGAAGATGAGTACTTACCCACTGAATCAATATGATTTTATGGTACCTGAGCCAATGAAAGTTCATCGTGAGGAAGGAGTCTTCCCTTCCATATATCCATGCCATGAATTTATGAGAGCTGCGGGAATCCTCTAGGATTTCCAAATTATGATTACCAATGCATGGTTGAAACACTTTGTTGAAGGTGAACCTTTTCACTATGGTAAGCTAACCATGGTTGTGGTGCAGGACTTCCGGTTTACATGGTCTTCATCTAATCCCATGGTTCATTATAAAATATACAATATAACTGTCGACCTGCTGTTTGCTGATTTCTGTGCAGCTATTAGAGTGCCCCATTGGGGATCTTGTGAGAATATCAAGGAGAGGCCTAAGTCACTTATGGATTTATATGCTGAAATTTGCCAAGGTTTCGACTTCTCGAAGGAAAGTGGTAAAATTCAGAAGATTTAGTTCCCATCTATCAGATATTTTGCCTATTTCATTACGAAGTGTCTTCTTGCTAGAAAATTATCTTCTTTTGATCTAGCTTTTCTCGTAGCTGCTTTGGATATGGATAGATCTTATAACCTGGGTGCTTTGATAGCTTACCGTCTTACCACTAACCGTGAGAAGGGTGTAATTTGTGGAGGTCTTATCGCCTCTAGGTTGCTAGCTTTCCATGGTTTAGAGCCTCACCATTCGGATTATCGGTTCCCCATAGAGTGGCTTGATCTTGAATCCATGGTTCAGCATAACTTTGTTTCTTTAGGGGCTGCTGTGATAAGTTTACCGTATGAACTATCTTTTGCCAAGCGTGGTTGGAGAGGGGGTAGGGATGAGAAAGTAGTTTATTTGCCTGCACCTGTTTTGTTTAATTTTGATAACAGGCAAGGATGGTCGCTCACGGAGGAGAAGTTTGACACGTACGTGGCAGAGCTCTCCCATCAAGAGGAGAATGTTGGAAAGGATACCGAAGATGATTCGGTTCAGCCCTCCAACTTGGGAGAGTCTTCATACTAGCAACCCTCTTATGATTGGGGCGCGTCTTCTTCTTCATCGCAAGCGCCTGACTATGATCATTCCTATGATGACCCACCAGCTTGGGGTTACTACCCGCGCTATTGAGCCCCACTTAGGCCAAAAGCCTAAGCTTGGGGGAGGTATACTGACATCACACTCATCTATATATCATGTTCCGCCGGTTCTTTGTATATCCATTGTTTCGCTTTCTTTTTGGTTCTTGCTGCTGCTTTTTCAAAAACACAAAAATACCAAAAATATTTTCGTTGTTTCTCTTGGTTTGTTTCTTTGCTTTTTAGTTTTGGTTTACCTTAAAAGAAAAATCCAAAAATATTTTGCTTTGTTTGTTTTTGCTTTGTTAGCTTGTTTTGAAAATCGAAAAAACCAAAAATATTTGTTGTTCTTCTTTGGTTTTGTGAGTTCTTTGCAGGGTTCAGCCGTCCTCAGTGGAGTTTGGTTTCATGTTATTATTCAAGTCACACAAGTGAAGGGCAATCATGAAGATTAATACAACTTTAGGTGTGGTAAGAGGCTCGTAACGAACTCTATTTGTTTTCATTTTTGTACATATACTCATCATTGTGATCATTCTTAGTTTGTTCATGTAAGGTGTATGTTATTATGGATGCTTAGTAGTTCTTGCTCTCTTGTGATTAGCTCCAGCTTTCTAATAGTTTGTAGCATGTCATATGAATGTTTACTTGCATTGTTTTATTCATAACTTGGTATGATATTGTGATATCCTCCTATAAATGTTTTATGGCACATGCTCACGCATGCATATGACTAAACAATAGTCAGTAAGCCTCGATGATTTATTTTGCCTCAGAGTTCTTGTATCACTTTCATGCCATAATTAGTCTTGTTTTGTTGCAAGCATGATTTTGACAATTATTGCTCCATCGTTTGCCGCTCGCTCTCTATTGCTAGCCTTCACTTGCACTGAGTATGATCTCTACTCGTGTTTCCAACTCCCCAAAACCAATATTACCAACAGTGTCCACCATACCTACCTATTAGCATCATTTGCTATTTCAGGTGCATATTCTATATGCCTTCTTTTCTTCCAAATAAAATGTTTGTCTGTTTTGAGAAAATTAGTTAGTAAAGCACTCACGAACTTGATGGCACACTTTATTTCCTGCACTTAATACACTTGAACCATTGTGACCTGTCCATGAAAGTTATATGCTTGCAAATTATAGGCTGGGAGTTAGCAGAACCGTGCTGTCACGGGAAACGCTTTCTACACTTACGGATACATATCCAGTTGATACCTTGCTCTTTTGTTTGTGGATGTCGTCGGTGTGAAATAAAAGGGGAGCTTGTGAGTTCATGGATTCTATACACTGTGTTAGAGAAACGCCTGGGCCGCTAGCCTAATCCATGCCTAATCATGGTGGAAACTTGCAGCATTACCATAATGAGCATTCTGTGAAGCATCCTCAATAAAAAGCTATGCACATAGTAAATAAAAAGACCGCTGCTCATTGTCTACTTGCCTTGTCATTTTGATCACGGGATAGCTCTTGTATCATGTGCAAGGGGTACCCCGTTGGCGGTTCTGTATGATATGCATGTATTTATAATGACAAGAACTTACAGGTAACCAAAGTTGAGTAGCATGCGGAGCGGCCCTCGTACTCAAGGGACATGGGATTTCCAGTTTATGGTCTGTCAAGCATATAACTCAGATTGGACCACACTTTCACCATTAACCATATAAAGATGCCTATGATAGGGGCAATGAGAGATCAAAGCTAATTAGTACCTTACTTTAAGCATTTGGAAGCCTTTCAAACTTTTCAAAACCTTTTTCACTCCCTTGTTGAGTCACCACTTATCCTATGAGCACCTTCTTGAGAGCATAATTGCCATTCTTATGTTTGTCTCAAAACTTGGTTAATTATGTCATGAATTTGATGCTTGTATCTCTGATATCTTAATTCTAGTATTCACTTGAACTTCAGAGGTGCCTTGGAATTTATATTGTGCTCTACAAACAAAGGCAAGCGAGATACCACTCTATCATACCTTTTTATGAGCACTGCAATGTTGCTTATGTTTATGTTTCATGCTACTTATTATTATTGAGTTGGTTTCTCTTCATAGCTTGCAATGACTATTGAGTAGACTTAGTTGCATACTTCTTATTATGAATGGTCTAAGTATCTACTCCTGTGATGAGAATATATACATCATATGAAGCAAATGTGTCCGTGAAAGTTCTTTTATCGCACTCAGTTTTCAACTGAATTGCTTGAGGACAAGCAATCAGCTAAGCTTGGGGGATTTGATACGTCCAAAACATATCTACTTTCCTAAACACTTTTGATATTGTTTCTCCTCTAAACTTGTGTGATTTGGATACAACTAACACGGACTGACGCTGTTTTCAGTAGAATGTCTAGTTTTTGTGCAGAAAATCAACTATCAGGAAAAATTCCAGAAAATATGTCAAAAATCCTATTTCACCAGAAGATCCACAGAGCCAGAGTACGAGACGGAGTGGACACTACTAGGAAAATGGTCGTCTGTGGCGCACCTAAAAGGACCATCCGTGGCGCACCTGTAGTGCGCCACGGGCCTTGCGCTACGGCTATCTCTCAGCCGTGGCGCACTGCCTAGTGCGCCACGGTTGTGTAGAGATAGGCGTAGCGCACCTACTAGTGCGCCACAGAAGTTTCGCGTGGTGCGCTACCCCTTGGATCTTCTGTGGCGCACTACCTAGTGCGCCACTAAACATCCATGGTGCGCTTTAGGTGTAGTGCGCCACAGATGTATTTTTTGTTTTTTTTTTAATTTCCAAGCCAGATTATATGCAATACAGATTATATACAATATTACAGCAGATATACACACACAGATACAAGATATACAATTATATATATAAATACTCAATATGAAAAACAAGATTGAAACAAATACATATAGATAAGTCTCATACATGAATACATAGTCCAAGTTACATTGTTTTGATCATGTTACAAAGTAGTAGTTGGTGACATGCGAATACATGTGTCGATCGAACAAGTTAGAGCTCGGAAGCTCGCCTAGACATCTAAACTAGCTAGCTAGACACAAACGCGGGATAAATAACCAAAGAAGATAAGCATGATCACCGCCGCGACGAAGGTGTAGGTCTTCATCCGGTTCCTTGTCCTAACTCCCGCTAGATAGCGCGTGTATCTATCTTCCGCCTCCGCCATAGTGTTGTACCCTTTGTAGCTATTGCCGCTGAAACGGTGCACCTGTCTCCGGCAGTCTTCCCAATCATCGTAGACTCCGGGAACCCGTCCCTTGTACACGACGTACCACGTCATCTACAAGTTGACAATAATAACTAACCGGTGATTGAAAAAACATGTATAATTAAAGTCGCATATGAAGATACACTTATAGAAAGTACTCTTAAATCAAAAAGAGCAAACTCAAAAAGCATGCCTCATATATAACTAGCTAGGTCGTTGGACACAGGAATATGCTTATGACGGGACTGTTAGCCAAGTAGGATGCACAATTCCTGGACTTGTGCATATCACAAGGCTAACAATCCCGTCATAGCACATTCACATATATATTGTGCCACGACATTTCAATCATCGGCATATTCTCGAAAAAGACAAAAATAACTCACACTTGTCGTCCGAGAACCAAAGAGTAAGCAAAAAAACCAAAGAGTAAGCAAAAAAACCAAGCATTGATTGATATATAATAATAATAAGCAAAATAAGTAAGCGGTGATTCATAAACCTAATAAGATAAGTACACTTGTCGTCCACACACACACAAAGGTCATCTATAGTTTGCAACTACAACTAGGCCAACATCAAGCCTTCTGGCTCGGCTTAGGGAACGGGAGGACGCCCTGCCTCGTCATGAACTTCCTATAGTCACCCTGCATCTCTAGGCGATCTTCTATGTCACGGTTATTCGGGATATTTCCTCCGTAGAAGATCCCCCCCGAAGTCATGACATCACGAAAGATGATTGCCCCAAACTGCTGCTGGATGCGATACATCTCTTGTCTAATATCCGAATCATTGATCTTGGCCTTTGCTTCGGCCCACTGTTTGAGATGATCTGGCAGCGTAGAATTCTGCTGGTCAAGTAGGAACGCCCTCATGTGATGGAGTGCGTAGTAGGCTTCCTTCTTACTGTTTTCCGGCTGCTTCACGCAGGGGAACTCTGTTACGTGGTTGAAGACGTGCCTGCCGAACTTGACCTTCTTACGCACGAAGCTGGTGCCTTCCGTCGAGGCAAAGCCAGTGAGAGCATCATCCAGAACTTCCTTGATCTTGTCGTAGTTTTTCTTCTTTTCTAGACTCCCCGAGTCGAAATACGTGGCGTGGGAATGCTTTGGCGATAAGGAGATGAGCGTGCAGTGTTTATCTTTGCGCAAAAAATTCAAATGGAATGTGTTGAAAAAAGAATGATGATGATCTAATAAAGCCAATCGACGGTGGCGACAATAACGACTTACTCGGGAAAGTAAGGCACGAGAATGTATTCCTTTGTCTTGTTCGCCACGAGGATTCTTTTTAGGTACGAGGCCACGATACGTCGTTCGGCGGGGGAACCCAAGCAGCCGTCACGCATGTAGTAGGGGTCCACTATAGCGATGCCCGGTGTGTTCTCTCTAATGATCTGCGTGGCCAGGCTGAGAGAAAAGAGACGGACCATGGTATAGTGCAGCGGGTATAGGTGGTAACGGGCCCTGATGAAGTTTCGAACCTGCCCGGGTTCGAATTTAGCGAAGGGGTTTTCTATCCCCTTGGATCTATACTCTTCGTCCTCCTTATTCCATTTGGCCTCCGCGGTTCTTTATCCACCAGATCCGAGATGGTGATGACCTATATTCATCGCCTGCAGCACCTTTCCCCGATTACTATTGGCCAGGGCTCTTTCGGATTCACACCTCTCCTTGAACTCCCGGAACTGATCTTCGGTGATCTGCGGGTCAATCTTCTGGATCTCCTCGAGACTTTTGCCTTCTTTATAGATCTTCTTCTTTATCCGGGTTCTCCAGCTGGCCAGGGCGGTGCTCATCTTTGTGAGGGCGGATTTGTTTACTTCGTTCCCATGATAATTTGTGTTCTGATACTTAGCGGGGAACTTGTATCTTGCGTGCAGCTTCTCGAAGAGGAGTGTGCGCAAGTGGCCATTATATTTATGCCGGAGATTCTCGGTGTTGATCGAGATGGTTGTCCGGGTGATCGCCGCCACTTGCCCACCGTACCCTTTGACGACAAGGGCGGGCTCCAAAGGAACCCCTGATGGGCTCACTTCGGTAATTTCCTCCCTGACCGTGCCGACCGTGTTCGGGCGCCGGTCCTTCGGCTTCTTCTTCTTAGGAGGGTTGCTACCACTCCCTGTGACCTCGCCGCCATCAGTGGTTTCATCGTCCGCCGTTCCTTCGGCTTCTTCCTCCGCGTCTTCCATCTCATCATCCTCGCTCTCCGAAGGATGGTATTCTTCATCGTCTTCTAGACGCTGGGCCGCCTCCCAGAATGTCAATTGTTGATTCGGAGGTCTGAGTTCTCCTTCAGCGCTGATGCGCTTAGAACATCCAGCCTCGTCGTTGTCACACATCTTTGCACTAATAAAAAACAAATAATTGGTTAAATGCACGGAAAAATCCGGCATGACCTTTGCTAATTTTCTTAAACTAGGAGTGCCCGATTTCTGCCGAAACGGAAGTTAATCAACATTCCGGCAAAAATCGGGACTCATTTCATACAAGAACATGCATACACGACATAATAAAGTGCTTCATATACAAGCACAAGCACAATTTCTAGTTCTACAATTATATTACCACAGATCAGTACTACTATACCATCTCCAGCAAGCAAACCAGTACTAAAACCATCACCAGGATCAGTACTAACACCATACAACATAACTAGGATTTCAGCATGAGCATTTCATCAGTATATACATCATAACTAGGATTTCAGCAGGAGCATTTCATCATTATATACACGTTGTTTCATCATAACTAGCATTGCAGTAACAATATAAGATGCACTGCATCCCAGTGGCAGTGCTTGACAATGTCTCTGTTTGGTAGAGTCTTGACACTCTGTTAGGTGGAGGAGTAGTAGTACTGGTACTCTGGTAGGGTTATTACTAGGGTCTATAGTATATATTGTTCAGGTGTTTGTTTAGGAGATGTTAGCTGGCTGGAACAGGACACTTGAACAAAATAAGGGGCTACTAAGATAAGTACACTTGTCGTCCACACACACACCATCCATTTCTAGCAAAGCTACTACTACCTGGACACTGGTAACAGAAGCAGCAGCAGCACCAGCAGGACCTCCTTTTTTACTGTTTTTCATTAACTAACATGCTACCAGTTGGTGTATGCCACACAGGCATAATGTCCATCTTAGAAGCATCCACACAGGCAAGCATACAATCATGCAGAAATAAAAATTCAGAATAATGTTCATCTCAGAATAATTTATCTAGGGGCTAAGACAACTAGGAAAGGAAGTTGCTTGCAGTGTAATCCATGAACCATGAAGACAAAACCACTGTTATGATTTCATACTACCTAAGAACATTTCCTAACTCTGAATCCTAACTCTGAACCACTACTCTAAATTTCCTACTCTAAATTTCCTACTCCAAATCTGAATTTCCTACTCTAAATTTCCTAACTCCAAATCTGAATCCTAACTCCAAATCTGAATTTCCTACTCTAAATTTCCTAATCTGAATTTCCTAACTAATTAACATTTCCTAATATGAATTTCCTAATCTAAACATTTCCTAACTGAATTTCGTAAGAACATTTCCTACTCTGAGCATTTCCTAACTGAACCCTATTCTGAATCCTAAGAAATCCTGAACATTTCCTACTCTGAATCCTAAGAACCCTAACTGAACCCTAACTTTGAACCCTTACTCTGAATCCTACTCTGAATCCCCTAAGTGAATGGATGCAACGAGAGGGGAGAGAGGGGGAGAGGGGAGAGGGTGATTCTCACCTCCGAGACAAGGACGACGGTGAGCACGCGGACGATGAGGGCCTTCTCCTTCACGGACTGCGCGGTGACTGCGACCTCCTCCTCCACGAAACGAGCGCGACCCCCTCCTCTTGGCGTGGCGACTGCGACCTCCTCCTCCTGGGATGCGGTGGCGGGCAGGCGGGCGGACGACGATGGCGGCGGGCCTCCTCCTGCTCCTGCTCCACGGCCTCCTCCTGCTCCACGGCCTCCTCCTCGAGCGACAGCGGCTGGCGAGATGGTGGATGGAGAGAGCGGCGGCGGGGGCTCGGGATCGGGATCGACAACGGCGGCGGTGGGCGAGGTTGAGAATGGGGATGAGGCCGACGTGTGCCTGCGTGAAAGTGGATAAGGCACAGATACGCGTAGCGCACTCTGGCATAGTGCGCTACAGATATCCGTAGCGCACTATGCCAGAGTGCGCTACGCCTATCTCCCCCAGCAATTGTATAAGAAAGGAGCGTCCCACTATCTAACAGAATCACTATCCTATCCCACTGGTTCTGCCCACTGCTCTATTCTAAACTTCAGAGCACCCAGGTTCGAATCCTGGTGCCCCCTTTTTTTGTTTTCATTTTAAAAATACTTTTAAATGTTCCAAAAATTCCCAAAAGTGGTAATATATGTCATATTTGTTTTGTTTTTATTTTATAAATACTTTTAAATGTTCCAAAAATTCCCAAAAGTGGTAATATATGTCATATTTGTTTTGTTTTTATTTTATAAATACTTTTAAATGTTCCCAAAATTCCCAAAAGTGGTAATATATGTCATATTTGTTTTGTTTTTATTTTATAAATACTTTTAAATGTTCCAAAAATTCCCAAAAGTGATAATATATGTCATAAAAGTGGTACAAATAATATGATTTAAATTATAACTAAATTTTATAATAATTTGTCCATAATAATATGAATCGGGCACGGCCCTACTCGACCACCCGCACTTTACAATCTTTTTTGACCAGGCGTTTACAATATTTTTTGAGCTAGCGTTTTACAATCTTTTTTCCCTTCTTTGTCGCGGTTGAATAATTTAGCCCCGGCACTTTAATGTTTCTTCTTTCGAACGGGCTACCTTTTTTGGGTAGGGTTGTCCTTTTTCTTCTTGTGATGTATGTTGCTGCATCGTAGTCGTCGTCATCTTCAATCTTTGGATCGCCGTACTGGTCGAAGTCTTGCTCGTTGGCGACTCCATCCATTCCGATGATGTTTCTTTTTCCTCTCCTCACGACAACACGGCTAGGCTTTGTCGGGTCGGTAATGAAAAAACATTGGTCCACTTTGGTAGCCAGTACCCACGGTTCATTTTTCACGGCCACGTTTGCACCGGCGGCCTTGGATTTGGCTGCTTCGGGTATAACCATGGTTGTGAAATACCGGTCTTCTCTTTCGACGCTCTTTGCCCATCTGACACGGAACATCGGCACCTTTTCTCCACAGTAGTCGAGCTCCCAGATCTCCTCGATTCTTCCGTAGAATCTTTCCTTCACGTTGTCATCGGTGTAGAATTCTGACGTTACGCCTGAGTTCTGATAATCACACTTGTTGTCCTTTTCCTCCGTGTAGAATGTGTAGCCGTTGATATCATACGCCTGATAGGTCACCAGGTTTTGCATCGGTCCCTGCGACAAGGTGAATATGATCTTTTCCGTGTCAGAAGAATGCGAGCGCGGGGGATTATCAATGAGCGTCTGCCTAAACCAACGCGTGAAATCTGAGTTGTGCTCTTTGATTATTTCTCGCTGCGTCCTCTGTATGCCCCGGTCACTGTACTTCTTCTCGATTAACCTTTTGTGCTTCTGTACCCAAGGATCGACCAGTTCTAAATGCTGTAGCGCGACGAGGTTTGCTCGATCAAAGTCTGCGCGTCGAAAATCGAAGTCTGCATGCAGTATGCGACGACCCTCTCTGTGACCAGATCCGTCGAGCTTGCCAAGGTGTCTGTTGACGGGAAGACCGACAGGGTTCTCGATGTCTAGATAATTCGTGCAGAAAGAGATGCACTCTTCGGCCAGAAAGCCCTTGGCTATGCTTCCATCTGGACGGGACCTGTTGCGAACGTATCCTTTGATGTGTCCGTTCATCCTTTCGAACGCCATCATGCTGCGGAGAAACATCGGCCCGAGTTGTACGATGTCCTCCACGACATGGACCAGCAGATGCACCATAATGTCGAAGAATGCGGGTGGGAAGTAGACCTCAAGCTCACATAGTATCACCACGATCTCCTCCTATAGGCTTCCGAGCTGATTCAAGCCAATCGACTTCCTAGAGATGACGTCGAAAAACTTGCATATGCCAAATAACGTTTCACGGACGTGCTCGTCCATTATCCCTCTTAGTGCGACCGGAAGTACCTGCGTCATTAGCACGGCACAGTCGTGAGACTTCATGCCACTGAACCTCTGCTTCGCCTCGTCTAGGTATCTGCTTATCTTGCCCGCGTAGCCGTAAGGAAATTTGACTCCTAGAAGGCACTTGAAAAACTGTTTGATCTCATCCTGGCTTAGAGTGAAGCAAGAAGGAGGGCAGTAATATTCGTTCTTCTTGAACTTTTTACCCTTCCGACGACCTTGTGTCGTCTCCGACTCATGATCATCGTCATCTTCCTGATCATCAGGAGTAGTGCGTCCTCCGTGAAGCTCCTTCCGGATACCCAAGCATATCAGGTCGTGCCTTGCTTTCGGACCATCTTTCGTCCTATCTGGCATGTTGATTATGGTGGCGACCAGACTCTCGCACACGTTTTTCGTGATATGCATGATGTCGAGGCTATGAGGCGTGCGGAGAAACTTCCAGTATGGCAACTCCCAGAAAACAGACCTTGTTTTCCATACCTTCATCAGCGGCTTGTCTTGTTGCTGCCTCTTTCGCTTCTTTCCAGGCTTAGGACAATCTTTCCAGTTTTTCAGCAACTCTTCCACTTTTTCGCTGCTCCTACGCTCTGGGATTCCTCGGGTCTCTGATTTGCCATCGAACAGGTCTCCACGTTTTCTCCATGGATCATTTGCCATCGAACAGCCCGAGATACAGATTGATGTCGGTACCAGGTTGTTTCGGCCCTTGAATTAGCATACTCATTTGTATGTACTTCTTCTTCATGCACAACCATGGAGGGAGGTTGTACATCCATACAAACACGGGCCAAGTGCTGTGCGTGCTGCTCTGGCTACCGAACGGATTGAGCCCATCGGTGCTCGCACCAAGCCTGATGTTCCTCGAATCTCCACCGAATTCTGGGAATTCGAGGTCCAATGCTTTCCACTGGCTAGCATCTGAAGGGTGCGTCAGCAGCTCATCCTTTTCGGGGTCATCATCATCTCCTGGCTTCTTCCTTTCCGCATGCCATCGCATGAGCTTCGCTTCCTTAGGGTCCGCGAAATAGCGCTGCAGACGAGGGGTGATAGGAAAGTACCATACCACTTTTCGAGGTGCTTTCTTCCCTTTCTTGTATCGACTCACGCCGCACACCGAACATGTGGTTTTCTCCGCGTCCTCGCCCCGATAAATGATGCAATCGTTGATGCATACGTGATATCTAACGTGCGGTAGATCGAGAGGACAGACGATTTTCTTGGCATCCTCGATACTAGTTGGACATGTGTTCCCCTCCGGGAGACGATCGTGCCAGAATGCCATCATATCGTCGAAGCTTGCGTCGCTCAATTTGTGCTTTGCCTTCATCTCCATAGCCTTGAGCGTTACATTCAACCGGGTATCATCGGGCCTGCATCCTTCATACAATGGAGTAACCGCGTCTTTCTCAAGTTGCGCAAGCTTGGCTTTCTCTCTAGCGGCAGCCCTGGCGTTACTCGTCTGCTTGAGAAGCAGCTCTTGCACATAAGGGTCCCGCACCCAGCCTGATGTTGTTCCATCGTCGTCTGTTCCTCCGGCATCTAGATCATCATCATCCCGGTCTGCTTCCGCACCTTCACCATCTCCAGGAGCCTCTTCATCATCTCGCCCGTTCTCGTCGTGATGATGATCATCGTCATGTTGGCCACCTTCTTCACCGTCTCCATCATCTACGCCATCGCTTATCCAACGAGTGTATCCATCCATGAAACCATGGCGGAGCAGGTGCGCCTGCAGATTCCCGGAATCTGGGTCGATCACCCAGTTGAGTTTGCATCTTCTGCACGGACATCTTATATCTGTCTTGTTATTTCGTATCATGTCGGCCGTCGCACATTTCAAAAATCTAGCCACAATGCCTTCGCTCATTATGCGGACCATTTTTGCCTGCACGATGTACACGGTACAATTTTGAAGTCTATTAGAACCACATAATGAATGCATGCATGCAATGGTCGATAGAAAATTTCGGCATGACCTATCCTAAAATTAGGACCTTTGCGAAATGCCAAAGTCTTGCCAAAATGGAAATGAATCAACATTTTGGCAAAACAAATGGCAACTTGTTCACATACAAACACAAGAGAGAGAGAGACCGATCCATACACACATGAACATATCATTATCCTCTCCATACACACATGCATGAGCATCATCGATACTCTCCATATACACACACATATGACCATCGATCCTCTCCACACATACACACATCATGAGCATCGATCATCTACATACATATGAGCACATGCATCATCCATATACACATGAACACATCCTTACATGGACAACTTACCGAGATGAGAGACCGATCGCGAGAAAGATGGAAAGGAGAGGTGCGCGCGTCGACCGGAGACGGATAGATGAGAGACCGGAGACCTCCTCTATTACTTATGTAACATCCAAAGCAAGTTTTACATGCTAAAAATGGTGAATGTATGGAGAAATTGAGGTGGGAAGGAGAAGATCCCGACTAGATCTAAGGAGGAAGAAGAAGGGGAAAGTGAAGTGTGGGTGGTGGATGTGTGGGCACACATGTGCACATAAAGTGCTGTCCTAACAGAATCGAAACATCCGTGGCACACACGGCCCCAGTGCGCCACAGGGAGTACAAACTTCTGTGGCGCACTAGGCCGAGTGCGCCACAGATGCTCCTAGTCCCTGTGGCGCACTAGGCGGAGTGCGCCACAGAAGTTTGTGGCCGTTTCAGAGCAGAGGTTGGCATGCGCTTAGTCGTAGCGCACCATGCACACGTGCGCCACAGATGACCATAACAACCGTGGCGCACATGACTGTAGTGCGCTACAGAAGTTTGGCGTGTGGCCAACAGGGCCCTGGCCCACACACATTTGTGGCGCACTATGGTCATGTGCGCCACGGTTGTTCTAGTTATTAGTAGGGCACTGCCCACAGGTGAGCCACGCCTGTTTTAGCCGTGGGGCACTTCAACCATGTGAGCCACGGATGTGCTGATTACCTATAGCCGTTTTCCTAGTAGTGGGAGGCCCGAGGGGCCCACACCCCTGCTAGGCGCGGGCCAGGCCTGGCCGCGCCTAGGGGGGTGCGGCCACCCCAGCCACCCCCTCGGCCTCCCTCTTCGCCTATAAGAAGCCTCTTGACCTAAAAACCGGGGGGGAGGTCATCGTTTTTCTAGAAAGAGTTCCGCTGCGCCGCCACCACCAGAGACCAAGATTCGGAACCAGAAACTCCGTTCTGGCACCCTGCCGGGACGGGGAATTTGGGGAGGATCATTGCCATCATCATCACCAACGCCTCTCCATCAACCATCCATGTTTCCCTCATACATGAGTGAGTAATCCCCCGCTGTAGGCTATGGGGATGGTAGCGATTGATGAGTTCTATCATGTAATTGAATAAGATTGTTAGGGCATAGTGCCTAGTATCTCTATTAGTGCTATTTGACTTTGTTGCAACTTATTGTGCTTAATACTTGTCACTAGGGCCCGAGTGCCATGATCTCAGATCTAAACTTATTATTGAATCATTATGGTAGTATTGTTTGTGGTCTTATCTGCAAGTTGTGTACACATATCATTGTCCGGATCCAAAGGCCCCGAAGTGACAGAAATTGAGATAACCGGAGCGGATGACTGTGATGTGAGGATCACATGTGTTCATGGAGTGTTAATGCTTTGCTCCGGTGCTCTATTAAAAGGAGCATCTTAATTGCCAGTAGTTCCCTAGAGGCCCCGCTGCCACGGGCTGGCTGGACAGAAGATGTTGTGCAAGTTCTCATTGCGAACACGCATGACTATATTTGGAGCACATGCCTAAGATTACTTAGTACTTGGATGCTTGTTCTTATTTATCTGCAGTGCCCTAGATCTTGAAGTTACATGTTTAGACTCGTTCATGCAACGCCCGTCCATCCATCCCTATGTCTACTGCACTCAAATCCTACTGTTTGCTGCTGTTCCTTTGCTGTTGCTACTACAAACTATTGCTACTGATAAACTTCTATGAGCAAGAACTATTTCCAGGTGCAGCTGAATTGACAACTCAGTTGTTAAAGCTTAGAAGTATTCTTTGGCTCCCATTGTATCGAATCAATAAATTGGATAATATTACCCTCAAAGACTGTTGCGATCCCCTATACTTATGGATCATCAGACCTTTGCCGAGGAGGCTACGTTGAGGGCAGCCGTCGGCGTAGCATACGTCGAGGGAAGCCGTCGGCGTAGCATACCGCGAGGGCATTTTGTCCTACGCCGACGGATTTTTTCCCTCGGCGTAGCACGCACGTCCTGTAGTGTTGCTTCGTACGTACACTCGGGAAATTTGGTATGCTTTGGAAGCTTCGGCTTCATTATTTTCAGCATCTTTTCAAATGCGAAGTCAGTTAGACCACACTCTGCCTCCCATCGCAGCAATTTCAGTGTGGTATCGAGCTTTGTGCTTCTATCTTCGTAATTTGGGTACAACATTTTTTTGTGATATTCTAACGTGCCATCCAACTTCAACTTCTCCTTTTCTGTTTCACAGTCTTGCTTGGCATCAGAAATGACCCTACCAAGATCTTCAGCGGGCTCATCTGATGCCCGTTCTTCACCTTCTTCCTCTTCATTGTCTTCCATTGCAGTATCACCGTATTCAGGAAACATATGATGATAGTTGTTATCATCATCCTATTCTTTTTCATTGTCTTTCATCATAACCCCTCTCTCCTCGTGCTTGTTCCAGCAATTATAGCTGGGCATGAAACCTTTCATAACCAGGTGGCCGCGAATGATTTTCAAGGAGGAGTACTATTTGTTGTTCCGATATTGAACACATGGACAACGCATAAAACCATTCTCTTTGTTTGCCGTAGCCACATCGATAAATTTATCCATGCCTTAATGTACCCGGGTTCACGCCGGTCACCGTGCATCCATTCCTGACTGTTCATCTGCATCATATAATTAAGTTTATCAAAAACTACTACAGAACATCATAAATAGTGAATGACCAATTCACATCAACACATGCATTGTATCAATGACAGATGAAAAGATAAAGTTGCTAACCTCGATCGAGGAGGAAAGAAAGAGGAAAAAACTCAAGTGTGGCTCGGGCACCTCCTATATTTTTGTTTTGTGAGAAATTAAACGGGATCGTTCACTCAAACATTTTATCAAACATCTCACATGCATAGGAAAAAATAAACTAGCACAACTCTCACACCTTCCACCAAGAAAAAACAGAGGGGAGGCAGAGGACTGGGGTGTCATATTTATAGGCAGGGCTCATACGTCCCGGTTTGTGGCAGGCCACATGTCTGACGCCAAACCTTTAGTGAACGACGCATGACCCATCACGAACTGGGACTGATGCGTCCGGCTCCCGTGCGATAGGCCGACCCGCTCGAATCGGGACGAATGCGGGTGTTAGTCCCGGTTCGTGGCGGAACCGGGACTAATGCTTTGGGCGTGGCCGAACAAAAGGCAGTTTTTCTACTGGTGCTATGTCATTTTGAATGGAGCTCCTTAACTTTTATTAGTCTTCCGCTGTTGAACTTTGTTTATGAGGAGCTAGCCCTTCTTCTATGCAACTTGTTTTAAACTATGTTATATTCTAGATCTTTCGATGTGATATAATTGTGACCTTTGTTTCATGATATTACATCTTGAACTGTATATGCTAGCGAGTCGATCCAGTGACTAGCGCTATATAGCACAGAGACTTAGACCCCTACCGGGCCAGGTCACTTCATTCTATAAGTGTACTTATTATTATGTTTTGTCCCAAGTTAATAAATAATAATGTTTGACCAATGTTATCAGAAAATATAACTACATGTATGACACAATACTATTATCACTAGGTCTGTTCTGCAATGGTGTTTTATAATATAACGAATTTAATGTCACATACGTTGCTACTGTTTTCAATAAAGTCTATCAAATTTTAAAATATTTTACTTAGGACAAAATTTACAAGTACACTTGTTTGTGCATGGAGGGAGTAGATGTATTTGGTTGTGTGGTTTGCACATTTGATTTTCACGTTGGAAGTAGATGATCTGTATCTATTTCTCATTGATGGCACACATAAATGGCATGGCCACATCCCACGTTGAGCTATAGGATTGTGACATATACAGAGTGAGAGATAACGATTTGGATAACCTACTCTCAGTTTTTTTTATACAAGGTTAGTACAAAAAATATGGCATTTATACAATGCCACTAGCACTAATTGAAAAAAAGTTAGGCGTATAGTTCCTTGGATCAATAATAAAAGAGATTTAAGTATTTTGTTTTGGATATTTTATGAGTTTAAACAAGTCTGGGTAAACTTTCTAAGGCAACTAATCTTTTAGGTAAATATCCAATTTTCATATATTTATACAAACCTTGACGGACATTTTGAGTAATATTTTATAGGTATAACAAGTGATTTTAATATTGTAAGCACATAATCATACAAATGCTACAAGAGCAAACTCCAATTTCTAAGAGCATCTCCAACATGCGCCGCCGATTTGCAGCGTGCGGAGGCGTAATCGCTCCTCTAGCAGGCGCGGCAAACGGCACGGCGCTGTAAAAAAATTAGGAGCGCGCGGCTTTTTGCACAATCCCGAGCGCCAAATGTGACGCGTCGGCTACAGCACGCGGCATCGCTCGGCGCACGCGTGAATACCCAATGGCTGGAACCCCCCCCCCCCCCCCCCCCCCCGCGCCCGCGCCCTCCATTTCCCACCGCGCCGCCGCCGCGAAATCCCGAGCCTCCGGTCGATTCCGCCGCCGGACCCGCTGTTGCTCGCCGCCACGCCGTAGATCCAC
Source organism: Avena sativa (assembly GCA_916181665.1). Lineage (NCBI taxonomy): Eukaryota > Viridiplantae > Streptophyta > Magnoliopsida > Poales > Poaceae > Avena > Avena sativa. Next base: position 403,318,389 of record OV702280.1, read on the forward strand.
CTCGCCCGCGCCTCCTGCCGGCAGTAGAGGCCGCTTTGCCGTGCTGTACCGAATGGGCGCCGTCGCCACCAACGGGCACAAGACGGTGCTTCTCCCCGCCTCGCCCACGCCTTCTCCTCTACATACCCCGCGCCGCCGTCGCCATGTCGTCGTCTTCGAGCTTGTTGTCGACATGGCGTAGCCAAGATGCTCACTGATTTGATCGCAAGGTATGCACCTCCGCCGGCCGGCCGCCATGATTTTGTCTATATTTTAGTTACTATAGGGCTTGTAAATAACATCTACTCACCACTTCCAAGATTTCTTGGACTATAAGCTTGCTGACGAGTGTCGCACCTCTTGTGCACATAGTTCATCTTTACAATAAATAATTTAAATATAGTAATTTAAAATATAGGACAATTTCTTAACTTTACCATGATTAGGGATACAAATGAATAGAATTTTTTTTCTACAGTTTGTCATTATAATGTGAATTTACAACACTATGTTCTAGTATTTTCCATCTCCGATACAGACAAAGGATTACACACCATGTCCTTGGGAACCTCGTCTGGTATTGAATAAAATAGTTAATTTTCAATTGATTGATCCCAACTTTAATCATGTGTTAGAACTCATCCATGAACCTAGCCGCAAACTCTAGGTAAAGTTTAGTGGAGTCATGTATATGACTAAGATGAGTGTTGTTTAGGGAGGCCACATGGTGGATCAAAAGCAATTCACATATTTATTAATGAATTGGTTTACTTACTCAAAACTAATGTGGCCATTAAATGTATTTCGACTTTATATTCAAACATCATTTAAAAACACATTATGTATAATATATACTATGTTTTACAAACATGATTTACATACCACATAAACAAATATATATAACTTCATGTAATTCTTATATTTAACACTACAAATATTTTGTTGTGCTTCAACATTTATTTTGTCACAAAAATATTTTCCTTGAAAATAATGCTAATGTAGGGGAGCCCCCTACGACCTTTTATTCCACCTTCAAAAGGAGTCTTATGTACATAGAAACAAAAACAGAGAGTAGAAAAGAGATAATCTAAAAAATTACAAAAGGTGGTCAAGACAAGATGACAAAAGGGGGAGTGAACATCTCTCGATTCTATACCTAAGAAGAGAAACATCATAAACAAAACCTGCCTTCCAAAATCTAAAAGTTGGCCTCACATCTTTAAAAATTCTGTCATTCCTTTGCTTCCATATGTTCCAACAAGCAAGAATAATGATCTCAACAAAACGAGGTCCAGCAAATGACGGCTGCCATCGGCCCATCCGGTCCTATGCCAATGGATTAACTGGGCCGATGGCCTCGTTGTTGGGCTGCCCAGCTTGAGGCCTACGCCGACGGCTCTGACTAAAAGCTGTCGGCGTAGCCGTCAGCGCCTCACTGTTTTCATGTAGTGAGTACGACATAAGCCTGCTACCAACCGTGGACCACGGGGGTTAGCCGGAATAAGGATATGTTATAGTGATATCCATAATACATATCACAACACTTTTAGTACTATATAATATTAGATGATATTAGAGCTTAGCATGAGAATGGACATAAAACAATATAATACCACACGAAATTATTAATAATCCTTATTGACTTATTACATGCAGGAGTAGGGATGTTACCTCACCGAGAGGGCCTCAAACCTGGGTCTGTCGCCGTATTTGTAGTTTACCGTGCCCAACCCGTTGCGTGAGCCACCGATTGCATCCGAGTGTCCCTTCTTAGCCATCCCCGACGGCACTGCCATGTTCCACACCACGATAACCGGTTTATATACCGAGCTCCACATTTCCAAGTACAAGCGACCCGGACAAAATTCAACAGCCCAAAACTGAAGAAGCAACACGCGAAGCATAAACATTTGATGGGCCAAGGAAGTTTAGGCCCAAGGCAGATTCTTAAGAGAAATGAAAGAAAGGGAACGCGCGAGCGTGGGGAGGAGGACCCTCCGTCGGTCCTCGCTGTTTCCCGTAGTTAGTATGCCATAGGCCTTAGTACCAACCGTGGACCACCCGAGTTAGCCAGAATAAGGATATGTTATAGTGATATTCATAATACATATCACAACATTTTTAGTATATAATAGATGATATTACAGCTAGCACAAGATGTGAAAGGGCAAATGGACAATAAAACAATATATTAATACCACACGAAATTATTAATAATCCTTATTGACTTATTACATACATACAGCATAAAGTATCACGCACAAGCCATACATACATATATCTTACACACATCGATATATTGTGGGGTTCAAATAATTATTAGGCGTAGTAACGAGGTGAGGCCATGCATGTGCAGTGTGATATATATATGGTTCTACATGACTGGGTAGGTACCCCAACGAGCGACACCGCACAGCCCTTCCGGGCCGTCGGCTCCCCTGCGCATGAAGAAGAAGCCCTTCTGGCCCCACCCCTCTCCCCATGAGTTCTTTAGGATCCAATACTCCTCACCGTTGTCGCTGACTCCGTACCCGATCAGAACCACGGCGTGGTTCGTCGTAGTGGTGCAGGGGCCCTTGTAGATTCCGGTCTTGTAGTTCTGCAGGACGGCGCCCTGCGCGTCGATGCCAACGGCCACCGGCCTCTTGAGGACGGCCACCCTCAGCCATAGCTCCCCGTCCACCAGTTTGACGTCGGTGATGGCTGCCACTCGTTTGGCGCCAGTTTGAGTGGTCTTGCACACGCCCACCCGTGCCTGGTAGGAGTACTCGGCCTCAGTCACCGCTCCTCCTTTGTTTTGGATCCACTTAAGTGCGTCGTCGATGTACCCGGGTTTGCAGCCATTCTGGTCAGCCACACTGCAGTCTACCAACTCTTGCTCCGATAGGTCTAGCAGCTCGCCGCCGTTTATCTTATTCAGACTTTCGACAGTTGCCACGGCAGCGAAGGCCCAGCAACAATCTACACATATATATACAAGAAACTTGTACGTACTGTTGATGACTTTATTAATCAATCAAATAATATATCTATTTCCATTCCTCTAATCAAATAGTATTGGATTTAGAAAGAATGAAGAAGCTAGGAAGGATTGTACACGCACGGAAGTGCATATGCATTCTTACCACATCCCCCTTGGTTCTTTGCGGGCGTGACCGCGCCATGGTCCCTCCAGTCGAAGCTCTTCGGCGCCACCGACAACGAGGAGTTTAAATCCGCCGTTGACATGCGGTGGCCCTCGTTCACATCACCGGCCAGAGTGGTGATGATGCCATCAACAATGGCGCCGCCGCTGTCTTCGCGATCGTCCTTAGGCACAAGGGCACCCCCGGTGTACCGTGCGGAAAATTCCTCATTGGTGAGGTCGGTGAACTCATTCTCTCCGAGCTCATAGCCGAGGCGCTCGCTCTCCCTGTTACTGGCCTCGATGAACTCCACGTTGCGGCGGTACACCTCCAGTCGGTGGAGCTTCTCGTCGACGCTCGGGTACACCCGTCCGTGCGTCGTCATCCACCGGTGGAACCTGTCCAGCATCAGCAGGTCGCCGCCATTGGCCGCCGTCGGGTGCAGCATGGCGCACAGGATCAGCAGCAGGGGCAGTGGAAGCCAAGGCAGTGAAGGAGCCATGCCGACAAAACTGTGACTTGTCGTCCTGTGGCGCTCATATTGGGCTGCCTTTTATAGACTGCTAGGTACTGTTGTTTCATATTGGGTTGCATGCGTTAAGTACGGATGAATGATTGGCTGTCATCGTATGCATGGATTTTTTTTCTAGATTGTCCATGAATAATTTGTTGTATGCATCATGAGTTCGACAGGCTATCTACCGCATTAAACAAATCGATTTTTGTCCCTGTCACGAAATCCGCTGATGTTGTTAGCTGCATGCTGTCTGGCCACTTACATAGAGAGGGCCCTCGTCCATAAGTGTCATGAAATCCGCTGATTTTCGTCACTGTCATGAAATCCCCGGGGAGATGCTTATTGACTCATACTCCCTTCGTCCATATATAAGTGTACTTACAATATTTGTCCCAATTTCACCAATTTGAGTTTGAAGAGAAATATATATAAGCTTGGGGTCTATAATGTGCCCGGCCGGGCGCATTCCACTGCTTCTTATTTAACTACCAACTAATATAATATATATAGAAAGATCTTCCAAGAACGGTATCTGACGTGCATGTCATTGGGTAGGGTCATCCCTAGCATAAGTTCGTCTTATTTGTGTACTTGGCTCTCCAAAGAGTTTTAAACAATTTTATCAGAACGTATAGCTACATGTGGATGGCACGAAATCAGTATCACTAGCTAGGTCCCTTTTGCAATGGTGTTTCATAATATACAGATTTAATGGCATATATGTTGCTACTATTTTTAATAAAGTCAGTCAAAAATTTAAAATATTTTACTTAGGACAAGACTTACAAGTACATTTATTTATAGGCGGAGACATTAGACGTCTTTGTGTGTGTGGCTAGCACAGCTGATTTCCACGGTGCGAGTAGATGAGCCGTATCTATTTTTTATTGATTGCACCCACATGCAATGGACACTTAGGTGGAGTTATAAAATGACTCCCTAAGTTTTTTATACAAAGCCACTAGCAAAAATACATTTGGCATTTATACAATGCCACTAACACTAATCGAGAAAAATAGTTGGGCTTCTACCTTGTATAATGTCTTAGATTTTTTATAAAAGAGATTTAGTTGGTTTTTTTTGGATTTTTTATGATATTAAGGACATCTCCACCCGGCCGACCCATCCGGTCGCCTCAAATGGTCCGTTTCTGTCCGTTTGGGTCGGGCTGCGGTCGATATGAGGAGGGGGTCCGGCCGACCACGCCTAGCGGTGCGACCCATTTATCCGTGCTTGGCCAGCACGAACGCCGGCGTATTTTCCAATGTCTTCCTGCCTCCATGCCGTCTCCTGCCTCTCTTTCCCGCCGCTTCCCGCTAGTTCTGGGCGTTTCCCGCCGCGTCCAGTCACAGCCATAAAAAGGGGAGGACCGCCGAGATATGTTGGACCAGGCCCGCACCACCCCACAGTAGAAACACCACCATGCTTGGTCGCCGTCATCTTCCCGATGAGTTCCGTGGCAACCCTAGAGAAGCGGTGCCCGACCGCCTGCTGCCCTCGTGGTGTCCGAACCTGCCGGTGGCACCGGACGTGGAGCCTCCTCCGATTCCGAGGCGCCCGCATATATTTCATATGCCACTGCAGTCGCGTCGCTCTCACTACGACTACAACAGGACCACTGGCGAGCGTTTCTCGTTCGAGGTGATGAACCGTGTCTTTCTGTCGGAGCACCGCCAGCGTCTAGCGGTCATGGAAGTGCGTGACGACATCCGCAAAGCATTGCGGGCCAATCCCGACGACGCGTATCTGCATGCCCGCCTCCCCTAAGCCGAAGAAAAGCTGTAGACGCAGGAAGCGATCTACCGCTCTCTTAGCGTAGAATGGGGCCTTGCCGACCCATAGGCGGCGCCTAGCTAGAATGGCCAATGCCGGTCGACCCATAGGCGACCTGCTGTAATCTTGTTTGTAATATATTTGTGGGTCGAATAAAGATTTTCATTGCAAATGGCCAATACCTACATTGATACATCATACATGGTGCGCGCACATCCTAGCCTACTCGTCAGAGTCGGAGTGGTAGCAGCGACGGCACATGGTGTGGTCGAAGACTCTGAAGCCGAAATTTCCTTCGTCGTCATACTTGAAGACAAGGATGTTGCCCGCTTCGATCTGGTGCGAGCGGGCGAAGCACTCCCAGCTGTTGCCGAGGTACATCTAGCCGAGGTGGTAAAACTGCAGATCGACCTGGTACCTGCTGGTCCTGAAGCCGTTTACCCGCAGGATGACAAGCGGGGGCGGTGCATCGCTGATCAGTGTCACGAACCCGTGGGGTAGGAGCAGCCTGTCACGCGGCATGCCGAGGTGGATGGCCACGATGAACTGGGTGCCTAGGTCGAAATCTTCGGGCAACGACGGCGTTGAGGGAGAGCGTGGTGGCGCGATGATTTGACCGCATCCTCCACGCCTCCCTCGAAGTCCACAGCCACCGTGCCCTCCCCTCGACCCAGTGTCGCCGGCCATAGCTAGCTACAGGTAGCGGAGAACGAAAAGGAGAAGGATGAGAGGATGGTGTTCTATAGGGAGAAGATGGCTGCAGACAGCCAGTTAAAAAGGGCCGGCATCGGATGTCGGTGTGGAGGCCAAAGAGACAGCGTTGAAGTGTCCAGCCAGTTAGTGTGTCGTCTCATCGCCATTGATTGCGCAGGCTGCCGCCGGTCAGTGATATGTCCAAAACATATCTACTTTCCCGAACACTTTTGCTATTGTTTCTACTCTAATTTGTGTGATTTGTATGTAACTAACACGGACTGACAGTGTTTTCAGCAGAATTACTTTGGTGTCTAGTTTTTGTGCAGAAAATCAGCTTTCAGGAAAAATCCTGAAAAATATCGAAAACTCCTATTTTACCAAAAGACTCACGGAGCCAGAAGACGGGACCGAGAGGGGCTACGAGGGGCACACACCCCCTGGCCACGCAGGCCAGTCCAGGCCACGCCTAGGGGAGGTGTGGCCACCTCAGGCACCCCCTCGGTCTTCCCCTTCGCCTACATAAGCCCTCTGACCTAAAAAGTGAGGTGGGTTCGACGTTTTTTAGATAGAGTTCCGCTACACCGCCACCACCAGAAACCGTGATTCAGAATCAGAAACTCCGTTCTGGCACGCTGCGGGACGGGGTTTTGGAGGAGATCATCGCCCTCATCATCACCGACGCCTCTCCATCAACCATCCATGTTTCCCCCATCCATGAGTGAGTTATCCCCCGCAGTAGGATATGGGGATGGTAGGGATTGGATGAGATCTATCATGTAATCGCATAAGATTATTAGGGCATGGTGCCTAGTATCTTTGTTACTGCTTTTTGACATTGTTGCAACTTGTTATACTTAATGCTTGTCACTAGGGCCCGAGTGCCATGATCTCAGATCTGAACACGTTATTGATTCATGATGATAGTATTGTTTGTGATCTTATCTGCAAGTTGTTTACACATATTACTGTCCGGAACCGAAGGCCCCGAAGTGACAGAAATTGGGATAACCGGAGGGAATGGCTGTGGTATGAGGATCACGTGTGTTCACCAAGTATTAATGCTTTGCTCCGGTACTCTATTAAAAGGAGTATTTAATTGCCAGTACATTCCCTTGAGGCCCCGCTGCAACGGGTTGGCAGGACAAAAGATGTTGTGCAATTCTTATTGCGAGCACATATGACTATATATGGAACACATGCCTATGATTATTTAGTACTTGGATGATTGATCTTAATTATCTGCAATTGTCCTAGATCTTGATATTACATGAATTGTCTTATCCATGCAACGCCCGTCCATCCATCCCTATGCCTACCACACTCAAATCCTGTTGTTTGCTACTATTGTTACTACTGTTTTTATTTTACTGATGTTGTTACAATACTATTGATGGTGTGTTGAACGCAGAGCTTCGTTGGGAGACCCCAAGAGGAAGGTGTAATGAGCACAGCAGCAAGTTTTTCCTCAGTAAAAAACCAAGGTTATCGAACCAGTAGGAGGAAGCAAACGACCCAAAGGTGTTGCTAGCAACTTCAAAACCCGCACAACACAAACTCAAGACTTTACCCCAATGAACAGTGAGGTTGCCAATCTCACCGGTTTGCTGAAAACAAAGAATTAATTGTATGGTGTAGAAGGTAATAGTGATTTGCAAAAAGTAACAGTAACAGTGGAAGATGTATAATGGTAAAGATTGGACCGGGGTCCATAGTTCACTAGAGGTGTTCTCCTTAAGATAAACAAACATGGCATGCTGGGTAAACAAATTATAGCAGGGCAATTGCTAGGACTGAGCAAGGCATAACAATGCAATACTAGACATTCATGAACCTATGAGATTCGATTGGGAAATACAAAAAGATACATAGACCGCCATCCAACTGCATCTATGACTAGTAATCCACCTTCAGGTTATCATCCGAACCCCCTCCAGTATTAAGTTACAAGCAACGGATAACTGCTTTAAGCAAAGTATGTAAGGTAAACAATCCACTTGTTCCATGAACAAGAGACCGTTGTTTTCTCCCTAGTAGCAACAACACATCTACAATCTTAGAGATTTATGTCACTTCCCTTAGATTAAATAGAGGCATGAACCCACTATCGAGCATAAATACTCCCTCTTGGAGTCACTAGCATCTACTTGGCCAAGATAGCTACTAAAACGGAGAGCATGCAAGATCACAAACAACACAGACATGATAGAATCAATAAGACAAAACCACTAATCAATCTGACATAGTCATCTCAATATCCATCGGATCCTCGCAAACACAACATGCATGATTACAAATAGATGATCTTGATCATGAACGGAGCTCGCAAGATCTAAACACGGTAGCACAAAGGAGGAGATACAACCATCTAGCTACAACATGGACTCATAGTCCAAGGTGGAACTATTCAAGCATCATACCGGAGGCTGGCATGGTGCCGGGAAGAGCTTCAGATTCCCCCCGATCTAGGGACGATGGTGGCGGCGGCTACGGACTGTTTCGTGGAAGTTTGATTGGGTCCGTAGGGTTTTGGTATCGGGGGCTTCTTATAGGCGAAGAGGTGAGACAGGGGGCACCTAGTGTGGTCGCCCCCCCAGCGCGGGCTGGGCCTAGTCATGCGGCCAGGGGGTGTGGCCCCCTGATGGCTCTTCTCTGTCTCGTCTTCTGGCTCCGTGTTCCCCACAGTAAAATATTGACTTTGGCTTTTGTCCCGTCCAATTCCGAGAATATTGATTTTCTGCCTTTTCTGGAACCAAAAACAGAAGAAAACATGGAACTGGCACTGTGGCATCTTGTTAATAGGTTAGTCCAGAAAAACATATAAAAACACCTCAAAGTAAAGACAAAGCGAAGCAAAGTAGATACTAATCAAGCATGGAACATCAAAAATTATAGATACGTTTTTGACGTATCAAGCATCCCCAAGCTTAACTCATGCTCATCCTCGAGTAGGTAAGTGATAAAAATAATAATTTTTGAGGTGACATGCACCATCAAAATCAAGATCAAACCATTTGCAATCATTGAAAGCTGAGATCAAAGAACTCTAAACATGAGCATGAAAGACGGAGTTCTAACAATAAGACAAAGTAACTATGCATGCAACATGAAAGGTTACAAAAAAAGATCATGAATAACATGCATTGAAAAACGTTTGTTTGTTTCACATATAGAAAACATAGCATAGTGGCATTCAGCTTGTCCCTCATGGAGTAGCAAAACATAAATGCATAGGACACCTTCAAAGTTCATAAGGGTGGCTAGATACAAATAGTTCAAGAACAAGCAATATCAACAATATGCATCAATCAATAAGTTTTGGGACAATGCACATAGAACTAAGAATTGAAACTATGCTCTCATAATTGGTGCCTAAGGATAGAAGGTGGAGACTCAATATAATAGTGTAAGAAGGGCCCTTCATAAAAGGGAAGCAGGGATTTCAAGTTTCAAAAAGAGCTTCCAAAAATTATGGTACTTGTTAGCTTTCAGCTCTCATTGCTCCTATCATAAGCATCTTGAAGTGATTAAGGTTAAAGTGAACAAACTATGGAGTATATGCTTGACAAAGTATAAGTTGGAAATCTCATGTCCCTTGAATACGAGGGTCGCTCCTCATGCTACTCAAGTTTAGTTACCGGTAAGTTCTTGTCATAGTAAGTACATGTGTATCATAGAGAACCGCCAGCAGGGTACCCCTTGCACATGATATAAGAGCTATCCCATAATCAAAATGACAAGGAAAGCAGACAATGAGCATCTCAGCAATCTTCTTATTTACCATGGTAATATGGTGTTTTTTTCTCTCTTTCCTCTTTTCTCATATTTTTTTTCTTTTTCTCAATCTGTTTTTCTATCTCTTTTTTTATAATAAGAATGCTTCATAGATTGCTCACTATGGTGATGGTGCAAGTTTCCACCATGATTAGGCATGGCTTAGGCTAGCGGCCCAGGCATTCCTCTAACACACAAACATAACTCAATGGACTTACAAGCTCCCCTTTCATTTCACACCGACGACATTGATAAACAAAAGAGCATGATCTCAACTGTGTACAATTTACAAGTGCAATGTTGAAAGCTTTCCCCATGACAGCATGGTTCTGCTAATTCCAACGTATATGTGCAAGCATATACAACATAGATGACACAATGGTTCAAGTTTATTAGGGGCAAGAAAAATAAAGTGTGCCATCAAGTTTGTGAGAGCTTTAATCACAATTTTTTCACATAAAAAAATACTTTTTAATTGGAAGATAGATGAAAACAAGAATTTACTTGGAATGTTGTAACACACAATGCATAGGAATTTATAGTGGACACTTTGGAATAACTTGGTTTCTTGAGAGTTGGATGCATGATTAGAGCTTACTCATACAAGTGGAGGCTAGCAAAAGACCGGGAGCGACCAACTAAGAGAGCAATAGTGGCTATAATCATGCAGAGCGACAAAACATTACTAATCAAAGCATAAAGTGGTAGTACAAGTTAAGGACTAAATGATCATAGAGTCTATGTTGACTTGTTAGTCATAACATGGTGTGAGCATGTGCCAAGTCAACCCAAACTAAGCATCAAAGGAGAATACCACAATACTATGCTTTTGTATGCTAAAACAACGCATGATTCTTTCAAGGCATACTAAGCAATCCAAATTGTTTGGAACAAGTCATGCTACAGCAATAATCACTAAGCATAAGGTCAGAACAACATCTAGCATGACATGATAAAGTCTAAGTCATAGTCAAAGCGATCTCCTCTTGTACTATTCAAGCAAGAACTTTCTACTCCTCTCCAACACCAATCAACTTATTTGCAACAACACAGCAAGAACGGGGGTCCAAACTACTTTATTCAAGCAAACTAAGCAAATAAAAACCAAAAATGAAAACTAAGACGCTCCAAGAACAACAAAACAGTGCATGAAACAATAAAAACGAAGTTTCTAGAAAGACCTGAGATTTTTATTGATAAAGAAGGGGATGCCTTGGGCATCCCCAAGATTTGGCGCTTGTACCTCTTAAATATTTATTGGGGTGACACGGGGTGGCATCCCCAAGCTTGAGATGTTGTCCATTATTCATCTCATTACATCATTCTTTCTCTACACCTGAAAATTTTCCTTCATACAAAACTTCACACAATCTTCATTAACAACATTAGTTCATTCAAAAGATAATAGACCTTTGGGTTTAGCTTTAAAACAACAAAAACATTCACTAAATACACAAGCTACTGTATCAATTCTCTCAAAAATCCCAATTTCCCAAAAAGAACCCAAAAAGGAATCAATAAGAAGCAAATGCAAATAATGGTAGAAATCTGTCAAAACAGACTAGCAGGTATAAACCGATTTTTTTGAAGACCTTCTGTTTCTCAAATTAAAAAGTCTTAACGAAAGTTAGCTAACAACCTGGGGGATTTATTCAAAAAATTACAGCTCAATCCTACTTACATAGATTTTACACGAATGTTTACGGTGGAGCACAAAAATCTGTTTCGGGACAGCAACTCCCCAAATCTTACTTCCCTCTCATTAGAGGTTATTGTTGGCACAAAAAGCAAATAAAAAGGATAAGGAGAGGCCATTACATAAGTAATAACTTCTAAGACTTAAGAAAACTTTTGGGTTATCTCCCAATAAGTACTTTTCTTTAACGCCTTTAAGTTAGGCACAAGAAGCAAGAATCAAGTATTTTCAAATGAAGAAGCATTAACATCAACTTTCTTGCTCCTACCTTTCTTACCTCTCTTATTCTCTTTAGGGAATATATGATTGATTATTAGAAAAGCAAAATGCATAATGCCTTTTCCCACATCCATTATTGCTCCAAGGTGTTTCAGCAGGGATCTTCCAAGTGTAATTTGTCCTTTTCCTACACATCCAATAACAAGATAATCAGTAGTCGCCAGTTTCCCTGAGATTTTTATAAACACACCTTCAGCTACTGCAATGGGTAATAAAGTTGAATTATTGGTAAGAGATATGTCTTCTCCTCTTTCAGAAAGTCCGCAAAGGTTCAAAGACTCATATATATCTTTAGGCATAAGACAAATTCAGACATGATATCACAACGAGCATCAAAATTTTCACTATTTATAGTAACTTTTATTGTAGGAAACCATTTTGAAGGCTTAGAATTTATTGGAACATAATCATGGTGCTCTCTAAGCATGTTATAGCAATCTTTCAAAGCAACTATATGGGTCTCAAGAGTTTTCAACCTAGCATAGATGTTTATGAAGGAAGAGTCAGACTCTCTAGGCATATTATAAATTATAATCAACTTCTTTATGGCATCCAGAGCTTCATTCTCAGTACATCGAAAAATATCTTTCCCAGCTACAGCATCCAAAGCATATCTATAACAAAGAGCAAGACCAAGGTAGAACCTATTAATAACCAAGCTAAGACATATCTTAGGCTCAGTTTTGCCTTCTAAATCAGAGATTCTAGCCCAAGCTTCTTTGAAAATCTCTTCACTTTCTTGCTTGAAAGTAAAGATCCTTTCCATAGGTGACACAATGATTGGACAAAAACCAAACATGGTAGCAACTAAAGTAGGAACTATTTTTTTGTGTTTTTGATAACAGAGCGCAAACGAAACTAATTTTTTTAGTCTCTGATAAAAAGAGGCAAACAAAACAAAGCAAAACAAACTAAGCAAAACAAAAACAAAGTAAAGAGAAAGGTTGTGAAGGACTCCCCTTGTGAAGCCGTCCTTAGACTCCCCGGCAACGGCGAGAAAATCTTGATGGTGCGTGGTTGAACGCAGAGCTTCGTTGGGAGACCCCAAGAGGAAGGTGTGATGAGCACAACAACAAGTTTTCCCTCAGTAAGAAACCAAGGTTATCGAACCAGTGGGAGGAAGGAAACGACCCAAAGGTGTTGCTATCAACTTTGAAACCTACACAACACAAACTCAAGACTTTGCCCCGACGAACATACAGGTTGTCAATCTCATCGGTTTTCTAAAAACAAAGGATTAACTGTATGGTGTGGAAGGTAATAGTGGTTTGCAGAAAGTAATAGTAACAGTGGAAGATGTATCAATGGTAAATATTGGACCGGGGTCCATAGTTCACTAGAGGTGTTCTCCTTAAGATAAACAAACATGGCATGCTGGGTAAACAAATTACAGCAGGGCAATTGACAGGACTGAACAAGGCATAACAATGCAATACTAGACATTCATGATCCTATGAGATTCGATTGGGCAATACAACAAGATACATGGACCGCCATCCAACTGCATCTATGACTAGTAATCCACCTTCATGTTATCATCTGAACCCCCTCTAGTATTAAGTTGCATGCAACGGATAACTGCTTTAAGCAAATTGTGTAAGGTAAACAATCCACTTGTTCCATGAACAAGACACCGTTATTTTCTCCCTAGTAGCAACAGCACATCTACAACCTTAGAGATTTCTGTCACTTCCCTTAGATTAAATAGAGGCATGAACCCACTATCGAGCATAAGTACTCCCTCTTGGAGTCACTAGAATCAACTTGGCCAAGATAGCTACTAGAAACGGAGAGCATGCAAGATCACAAACAACACAGACATAATAGAATCAATAAGACAAAACCACTAATCAATTTGACATAGTAATCTCAATATCCATCGGATCCCCGCAAACACAACATGCATGATTACAAATAGATGATCTTGATCATGAACGGAGCTCACAAGATCTAAACATGGTAGCACAAAGGAGGAGATACAACCATCTAGCTACTACATGGATCCGTAGTCCAAGGTGGAACTACTCACGCATCATACCAGAGGCTGGCATGGTGATGAAGGTCTCTGGGATGATCTCTCCTCCGGCAGGGTGTCGGGAAGATCTTTAGATCCTCCCGATCTAGGGACGATGGTGGTGGCGGCTACATACTGTTTCGTGGAAGTTTGATCGGGTCCTTAGGGTTTTGGTATCGGGGCTTCTTATAGGCGAAGAGGCGAGGCAGGGGGCACCCAGGGTGGCCGCACCCCCCCCGGGCGCAGGCTGGGCCCAGCCGCGTGGCCAGGGAGTGTGGCCCCCTGGTGGCTGTTCTCCGTCTCGTCTCCTGGCTCAGTGTTCCCCACGGTAAAATATTGACTTCGGCTTTTGTCCCGTCCAATTCCGAGAATATTGATTTTCTGCCTTTTCTGGAACCAAAAACAGAAGAAAACAAGCAATTGACACTTTGGCATCTTGTTAATAGGTTAGTCCAGAAAAACATATAAAAATACCTCAAAGTAAAGATAAAACAAAGCAAAGTAGATACTAAACAAGCATGGAATATCAAAAATTCTAGATACGTTTTCGATGTATTAACTATTTCCAGGTGCAGTTAAATTGACAACTCAGTTGTTAAGTCTTATAAGTATTTTTTGGCTCCCCTTGTGTCGAATCAATAAACTGGGTTATACTACTCTCGAAGACTGTTGCGATCTCCTATACTTGTGGGTCATCATTCAGGCTTTCGCAGCGCCTCTAAATCGATGCCGTAGTTGCGTCTGAATCGGTGCCGCTGCGCGTGTCTGAATCAATGCCACGGTGGATGACGGGTGGGCCAGTAGTAGGCGTGGGTAAGACACCCGAGCTGTCCGTGTGCGTCCGCACCGATGCAACTGTTGCCCAGATTAAATGCATGGATGGGTCGAGATGGACGCATTTGTCCCGATGGGTCGGGCCGCTGGGGTGCCGCGCACGTCCCGCGCGTCTGCGTGGACGAGTTCGGAAACTCTCAGACGGTATGGGTCGAGCCGGTGGAGATGCCCTAACCAACTTTGGGTAAATTATCTAAGATTGATGCTCTTTTTGTTAAATAATCAATTTCCCATATTCATACAATCCCCCGCGGACATTTAGAGTAATATTTCCTAGGTATAACAAGTGAAGTTAATAGTCTAAGCAACCTTATGCTTATGAAGATACATATATCACGTGGTCTGAATTTATCATTTAAAATAAAAAAATTTGTGCATATAGGAATTTTTCTATAACAAAAATTATTTCCCGATTAGGTTCATATGTTAAAAACCTTTCGTATCAATAGATCTTACCCTAAGTAATAACAAAAATTATTTTCCGATTAGGTTCAGATGTTAAAAACCTTTAATATCAATGGATCTTACCCTAAGAAATAACAAAAAATATTTTTCGATTCGGTTCAGATGTTAAAAACCGTTTATATCAATGGATCTTACCCAAGTAATAACAAAAACCTCACATGCATTTCTTTTGTTTGTCACTAATATATACATACTAGTGAGGGGCATGTGCCTATCACTAGTAACCTTATATCAGTGACTAGTTATCAGTAACATGACGCTTTGCCGGTCACTAATGGGTGTTTTGAGCCTGTCATTGATGGCCTATTCTACAGTAGTGTTGGGTAAATAACCAATTTCCCATATTCATACAATCCCCCACGGACATTTTAAGTAATATTTTCTAGGTATAACAAGTGAAGTTAATAATATAAGCAAGCTTATTCTTATGAAGATACATATATCACGTTGTTCTGAATTCATCATTTGACATAAAATCTTTTGTGCATATATTGTTGTTTTTCTATAACAAAAATTATTTTCCCTTTTCGATTTGGCTCAGATGTTCAAAACCTTCTGTATCAATGGATTTTACCCTAAGTAACAACAAAAATGAAATATCAGACTAGTCGAAAAATTGGTTTATACATGTACCATTGTCCAAAATATCTCTAATTATTCACACTTGATAGAGTATATAGAGTGCAAGGATATACTAATTTACCAAGTGAGGTTTTTTAATCAAAAATAATATAATAATGCCAACATTATATCAATTACGCTTAACATCTACAACAACATAATGACTAGAGAAAGTCTAGACACTAAGGATGTACACATCCAAAATATAAAAAAAGAACTCACCGCTAGTGGTGATTTGACCTCAACTCCGAAAATTAATCTCCAAAATTATGTTGTCACGTAGTTCACAAAACCTTTATCATCTGGTCTAACCAGGACGATCTTGGTCTTATGTCCATAAGCTTGATTGAATTGACATTGGTCTGGCAGCATTGTGAAGTTGAGATTTATGGTTAGGTTTCTACCTCGTTATAATTCCTTACATTTGGCATTGATCAAATTGTTTTTCTTCCCAGTCATGAAGTCCGCTGATGTAGTTAGTTTCATGCTATGGAGACTAATACTCCATCCTTACATAAGTATACTTATTATTATCTTTTGTCCCAAGTTAATAAATAATAATGTTTGCCCAATTTTATCAGAAAATGTAGCTACATGTAGAAATTATGATCACTAGGTCCGTTTTTCAATGGTGTTTCATAAATTACCGGATTTAATGCCACATACGTTGCTATTTTTTTCATAAAATCTGTCAAATTTTAAAATATTTTACTTAGGACAAAACATACAAGTACACTTTTTTTAGGAATTACAAGTACTCTTATTTGTGAATGGAGGGAGTAGATTGTTTGTGTGGTTCGCACATTCGATTTCCACCACCGGAAGTAGATGAGCCGTATCTATTTCTCATTGATTGCACATACAAATGGCATGGACAAAGCCCGTGGTGGAGCTATAGGATTGCGACATATATAGAGTGAAAGATAACGGTCTGGATAATGTACACCCTGCGTTTTTTTATACAAGGTTAGTAGCAAAAATAGATTTGGCATTATACAATGCAACTAACACTAATAGAGAACATGGTTAGGTTTCTAGCTCGTATAGTTCCTTGGATCAATCATGAAAGAGATTTAAGTCTCTTTTTTTGGATATTTTACGAATTTAATCAAGTCTAGTTAAATTTTCTAAGGCTACTAATCTTTTAGGTAAATACCCAATTTTCATATAATCATACAAACCTCAACGGATATTTTGAGTAATATTTTCTAGTTATAACAAGTGATTTTAATATTGTAAGCACATAATCATGCAAATGCTACAAGAGCAAACTCCAATCCTAAGGCTTGTAAATACCATCTAATCACCATTTCCATGATTTCTTGGACTCTAAGCTTGGTCACGAGTGTCGCAACTCTCATGCACATAGTTCACCTTTACAATAAATAAATTAAATATTGTGATTTAAAATATAGATCCTTGATTTTTTCTAACTTTACCATGATTATCAATAAAAATTAGTAGAAGTTTGGTTTCTACAGTTTGTCATTATAATGAGATTTTACGACACAATGTTCTGGTTTGTTTGCCATCTTTGACACACATAGAGGATTTCACACCATGTCCTTGGGAACCTCATCTGGTATTGAATAAAATAGTTAAGTTCCAATTGCTTGATCTCAACTTTAACAATGTCTTAGAACTGATCCATGAACCTAGCGGCAAACTTTAGGTAAAGTTTAGTGTAGCCATGTATGACTAAGATGATGTTGTTTAGGGAGGCCACGTGGTGGATCAAAAGCAATTCACATATTTATAATGAATTGTTTTACTTCGTCATGAATAATGTGTCCATTAAATGTATTTCAACTTTACATTCACACATCATTTAAAATATAGTTTGAATAATATATACTATGTTTTATAAGCAGGATTTATATACTAAATAAACAAATAGATATAACTTCATGAAATTCCTATATTTAACACTACAAATATTCTATTGTGCTAATGTAGGGGAGTCCCCAGCAGCCTTTTCTTCCACCTTCAAAAAGAGTCTTATGTACATAAATACAAAAACATAGAGTAGAAAAGAGCTAATCTATAAAAAATACAAAAGGTGGTCAACACAATATGACAAAACTGTGACTTGTCCTGTGGTGCTCATATTAGGCTGCGTGCCTTAAGTATGGCTGAATGATTGGCTGCCATCTCATGCATGGATTTGTTTTCTAGATTGTCCACGAATAATTTGCTGTACGAAGTTGACAGGCTATCTAGCGCATTGATCAAATCGATTTTCGTCCCTGTCATGTAATACGCTGATGTTGTTAGCTGCATGTTGTCTGGCCACTTACATACACGGGGGAGATCTGCTGATTGACTCATACTCCCAACATTTGTCCCAAGTTGAAAAACTAAAGTTTCAGCAATTTTATCAGAAAGTAGCTACATGTGTATGACACGAAATCAGTATCGCTAGGTCCGTTTTGCAATGGTGTTTCATATTATACAGATTTAATGTCATATTTGTTGCTACTATTTTCAATAAAGTCATTCAAAAATTTGAAAATATTTTACTTAGGATAGAACTTACAAGTACGCTTATTTATGGGCGGGCAGAGAGATTAGACGTCTTCGTTTGTGTGGCTAGCACAGCTGATTTCCACGTCGTGAGTAGATGAGCCGTATCCATTCCTCATTGATTGTACCCACACGCAATGGACACAGATTTGGAGTTATAGGATCGCGGCATATATAGTGCGAGATAGTGACCGAGATAATATACTCCTTAAGTTTTTTATACAAAGCCAGTAGCAAAAATACATTTGGCATTTATACAATGCCACTAACACTGATGGAGAAAAATGTTGAGCTTCTACCTCGTATAATTGCTTAGAATTTTTCATAAAAGAGATTTAGTTATTTTTTGATTTTTTACAATTTTACCAACTTTGGGTAAATTATCTAAGACCGATGCTCTTTTGGCTAAATAACCAATTTCACATATTCATACAATCCCCCACAGACATTTTGAGTGATATTTTCTAGGTATAACAAGTGAAGTTAATAATCTAAGCAACCTTATGCTTATGAAGATACATATATCACGTGGTTATGAATTCATCATTTAAAATAAAATCTTTTTTGCATATTAGAATTTTTCTATAACAAAAAATATTTTCCCTTTCCGATTTGGTTCAGATGTTCAAAACCTTTCGTATCAAATGGATTTTACCCTAAGTAATAACAAAAATGAAATATCACACTAGTCGAAAAATTGGTTTGTACATGTATCATTGTCCAAAATATCTCTAATTATTCACAGTTGATTGAGTATATAGAGTGTAAGGATATACTAAATTACCAAGAGAGGTTTTTTAATCTAAAAGAATATATTAATGCCAACATGATATCAATTACACTTAACCTCTACAAAAACATAATGACTAGAGCAAGTATACACACTAAGGATGCACACATCCAAAAAAACAAAGAACTCGCCTAAGTAATCAAAGATTCCAGTAGTAATAGCACCGCTAGTGGTGATGAGACCTCGACTCTGAAAATTCATCTCCAAAATGATTCCTTCACGTAGTTCACAGTGCACAAAACCTTTGTCGTCTAGTCTAACCAACATGATCTTGGTCTTGCATCCATAAGCTTGTTTGAATTGACATTGGTCTTGCAGCATCGTGAAGTTGAGATTTATGGTTGGGTTTCTACCTTGTTATTAATTCCTTACATTTGGCATTGATCAAATTGATTTTCTTCTCAGTCATGAATCCTTTAATGTACTTAGTTGCATGCTATGCAGACCTCATACTCCCTCCTTTCATAAGTGTACTTATTATTATCTTTTGTCCCAAATTAATAAATAATAATGTTTGACCAATTTTATCAAGAAAATGTAGCTACATGTATGACACGAAATTATTATCACTAGGTCTGTTTTGCAACGGTGTTTCATAATTTACCGGATTTAGTGTCACATACGTCGCTACTGTTTTCCATAAAATTTGTCAAATTTTCAAATATTTTACTTAGGACAAAACTTACAAGTACATTTATTTGTGCATGGACGGGGTAGATGTTTTGTTTGTGTGGTTCGCACATTCGATTTCCATGCCAGAAGTAGATGAGATGTATCTATTTCTCATTGATTGCACACACAAATGGTATGGACACAGCCCACGGTGGAGCTATAGGATTGTGACATATATAGAGTGAGAGATAACGATCTGGATGATGTACACCTTGAGTTTTCTTATACAAGGTTAGTAGCAAATATAAATTTGGCATTTATACAATGCAACTAACACTAATTGAGAAAATGGTTAGGTTTCTAGCTCGTATAGTTCCTTGGGTCAATCTTAAAAGAGATTTAAGTCTCCTTTTTTTTGGACATTTTACGAATTTAATCAAGTCTGGGTAAATTTTCTAAGGCTACTAATCTTTTAGGTAAATATCCAATTTTGCTATAATCATATAAACCTCGACCGATCGACATTTTTAGTAATATTTTGTAGGTATAACAAGTGATTTTAATATTCTAAGCACATAATAATGCAAATGCTACAAGAGCAAACTCCAATCCCAAGGCTTCTAAATAACATCTACTCACCACTTTCAAGATTTCTTGGACTATAATCTTTGTCACGGGTGTCGCATCTCTCGTGCACATAGTTCATCTTTACAATAAATAAATTAAATATAGTGATTTAAAATATAGATCCCTGAATTTTTTCTAATTTTACCATGATTAGTAATAAAATTCAGTAGAAGTTTGCTAAATTTACGACACTATATTCTAGTTTATTTACCATCTCTGACATAGCAGAGGATTCCACACCATGTCCTTGGGAACCTCGTATGGTATTGAATAAATTAGTTAATTTCCAATTGCTTAATCTCAACTTTAACCATGTCTTATAACTTATCCATGAACCTAGCTAGCCGCAAACTCTAGGTAAAGTTTAGTGGAGTTATGTATGACTAAGATGATGTTGTTTAGGGAGGCCACATGGTGGATCAAAACTCAAAACCAATTCACATATTTATAATGAATTGTTTTACTTCATCATGAATAATGTGGCCATTAAATGTATTTCAACTTTACATTCACACACCTTTAAAATATAGTTTGAATAATATATACTATGTTTTATAAGCATGATTTACATACCACATAAACAAATATATAACTTCATGAAATTCCTATATTTAATAACACTATAAATATTTTGTTGTGCTTCAAAATTTATTTTTTCCCAAAATATTTTTCTTGTAAATAATTCTATTGCAGTGGACTCCCCAGCAGCCTTTTCTTCCACCTTCAAAAAGAGTCTTATGTACATAAATACAAAAACATAGAGTAGAAAAGAGCTAATTTAAAGAAATAAAATAACGTGGTCAAGACAAGATGAAAAATGGGGGATTGAACATCTCTTGATTCTATGACTAAGAAGAGAAACATCATAAACAAAACCTGCGTTCCAAGATCTAAAAGTTGGCCTCACATCTTTAAAAATTCTATCATCCCTTTGCTTGAGGCAGGATTGTAAGACCACGTTGTAGGCCGTGGCCCACCGTGTGGCTGAGCTCGCACCGCAGCGTGTGAACTGACCCCTGTGGTCTCCCCTTTCTATATAAAAGGAGGGCTAGGTCAGACTTAGAGGGAGGAAATGATTTAGACTAGAGAACCTTCCCGGGGAAGAAACTCTTGTAACATTGTGATAATCAAATAGTAGCTAGTTGCTCAAGACGTAGGGATCCGCTCACAGTGGACCTGAATATGGGTAAAAAAACTCCAGTCAGTGGAGCTTCTCGTGGACGCACGGGTACACCCGCCTGTGCGCCGTCATCTACCGGTGGAACCTGTCCAGCACCAGCAGGTCGCCACCGTTGGCCGCCGTCGGGTGCAGCATGGCGCACAGGATCAGCCGCAGGGGCAGTAAACCAAGGCAGCGAAGGAGCCATGCCGACAAAACTGTGACTTGTCCTGTGGCGCTCATATATCGGGCTACCTTTTATAAACTAGATACTGGTTTCATATTGGGCTGTGTGCGTTAAGTATGAATGAATGATCGTGCATGAATGAATGAATGATCATGCATGAATAATGAGTTCTACAGGCTATCTACCGCATTGCTCAAATCGATTTTCGTTCCTGTCATTAAATCCGCTGATGTAGTTAGCTGCATGCTATCCCGACCTCATGATCCCGACTCATACTCTCTCCTTCCAGTAGTGTACTTATTACTATCTCTTGTCCCAAGTTAAAAATAATAATAATATTTCACCAATTTTGTCAGGAAATGTAGCTACATGTATGTGACACGAAATTAGTATCACTAGATCCATTTTAAAGTGGTGTTTCATAATATTCGGATTTGATGTGATATATGTTGTTTCTATTTTGAATGAAATTAGTCAGATTTAAAAATATGCGATTTAAGACAAACCTAAAACTACACTAATTTGTGCATGGAGGGAGTAGATGTCTGTGTTTGTGTGGTTTTGGCACATTAGATTTCCATGCCGGAAGTAGATGAGCAGTATCTATTGCTCATATTGCACACACAAATGGCATGGCCACCGGGGCGGAGCTAGGATCATAACATGTATAGGGTGGTAGATAACTATCAAGATAATGTACTCACACTCCATTTTTTATACGAGGCCACTAGCAAAAAAATACTTTTTGCATTCATATTAGGCTATTGACACTAGTAAATAAAAATGTTTAGGTTTCTATCTCGTATAGTTCCTTGGATCAATCATAACAGAGATTTAAGTCCTTTTTGCATATTTTATGAATTTAATCAAATTTGGGTAAATTATCTAAGGCTACTGATCTTTTAGGTAAATATCCAATTTTCATATATTCATATAAACCTCAACGGACATTTTGAGATATACTTTCTAGGTATAACAAGTGATTTTAATAATGTAAGAAAGTTTATGCTTATGAAGATACATATTTCTCACGCTAGTTCCAAATTCATCTTTTCTAATACAATCTTGTTTTCTATCTATTGAAATTTTTCTGTCACAATAATTATTTCCTCTTACCAATTTGGTTCAGATGTTTAAACCCTTTTGTGTCAATGGATTTGACTCTAAATAATAACAAACAAGAATTATCACAGTACTCGCCAAATTGGTTTATACATGTATCATTGTCCAACATATCCCTAATTATTTGGAGTTGATAGAGTATTTAGAGTGTAAGGTTATACTAAATTACCAAGAAAGAGATTTTCTTTGGATAAAGGAAATATATGAATGTCAAGATGTGCAACACCATAATGACTAGAGCAACTCTAGACATTAAGGTTCCAAACATACATAAAATAAAATAAGAATAAAAATGAATATGAAAGATAAAGACCTGCCAAAGTAATCAGAGACTCCAACAATAATAGCAGTGCTAGTGGTGGTGATGACACTGTGACTTCGAAAAGGATTTTTCCAAATCGACTCCTTCAAGATGGTAACAGTGCAAAAACGCCATTGTCGTCCGGTCTAACTAGCATGGTCAGATTCTGGATTTTCATCCATAAGCTTGATAGGATTGAACCTCCTCTTGCACCATCGTGAAATAAAATTTAGATGTAAGCACAAAATCATGCAAATGCTACAAGAACAAACACCAATTCCTAAGGCTTGTCAATGACAACTACTCACCATTGGCACAATTCTTTGGCATGCATGCCACTTGTCACATGGGGAGGGGCTAACACTAATATGAAAATTCTTGCAGGCGTACTCTCTTATTAGTGGCGCGCAGCAAAAATTAAATGTCAATGGTAAATGTCAATGGTATTTAACCAAATATTGGTCGTCTGCCAAATTTATCTCACGCCACTATAGACTACTAGTGCCCTGCCACAAAAGTAGACGCCACTAACATGTGTGAACCAACTAGCAGACCAGCATGGTTTATATGAACACGTATAGCCCATGCTATTGGCAACTGATTATTAGTAATTTTGCATGCCACCACTATTTGTCTAAAATAGTAGTGGCATATGGCCCAAAAATCATAGTACTAGTGATGCCATCAACCACACGCTCTAGAGAGCCAGCGTGCCCCTTATCCTCTTACCTCCTTCTATCTCACTCGGGTTCTTCATGATTCCATCCTGTGGCCTCTATACCCTTCTCCATCTCCCCTCCTCTCTCCCTAAGGTCTCCGTCGCACCCCGTTCCATTGTTGCGTGTGGAACCAGGTGTTGATCCTCTCCCATCGTCGATCCACTCAAATCCACTCAACTGCCAATGTATCATTGGTTTATAAATGTATCATTGTCCAAAATATCTCTAATTATTCACACTTGATAGAGTATATAGAGTATGCAGATATACTATATTACCAAGAGAGGTTGTTTTAGTATAAAAGAATATATTAATACCAACATGATATCAATTACACTTAACCTTTGCAACAACATAATGACTAGAGCAAGTCTAGACACTAAGGATACACACATCCATATAACAAAAGAAAAAAAGAACCGCTGAAGTAATCAGAGATTCCAGTAGTAATAGCAACTCTAGCGTTGATGAGACCTCGACTCTGAGATTCATCTCCAAAACGGTGCCTTCACGAAGTTAATAGTAAACAAACCTTTGTTGTCTAGTCTAACCACATGATTTTGGTCTTCATCCATAGGCTTGATTGAATTGACATTGGGCTTGCAGCATTGCGAAGTTGAGATTTAAATGTAAGCACATAATCATGCAAATGCTATAAGAGAAAACTCCAATTCCTAAGGCTTGTCAATGACAACTACTCACCACTCGCATGATTCTTGGACTATAAGCTTGATCACGAGTGTCGCACCTCTCATGCACATAGTTCATCTTTACAATAAACAAATTAGATATAGTGATCTAAAGAATAATTCTACATATACAGGCAGTTTGCTTATAGGAAGGGGCTTACAGAATGACGTTGTTAGCAGCCGTACATCCTGATTTGTTGGGAAAACAACCAACCCCAATATTTCTCATCTCAAGCCACGTTTTTTCCATATTCTATTCCTTAAATTCAATCTGTAGACGTAGGATTATTGTGATCTAAAATATAGACCCTTACAAAATTTAATTGGGCCGCGTGCGTTAAGTACAAATGAATGATTGGCTGCCATGCATGATTTTTTTCTAGATCATATACATATATATACTTTGCTGTGCGTGCACTAGTGCAGACTCCCCCCTCTAACACCGGTTGGGAGGGCCCTCTAACAGCGGTTGTAGAACCGTTGTTGAGGGTTCGGTGTTAGAGGGGGGCCCCCTTTAACACCGGCTCTTATACGAACCGGTGTTAAAGGGTGGCGCACGTGGGGCAGGAAAACGGTTCGTAGGTTCTCTGCCGCGGCAGGAAAACGGCCTAAATCTCTGCCGCGGCAGAGTTCTGCCTCTGCCCCGTTCTGGGCGTATTTCTGCGGGAGGGGGGGAGGGGGAATCGATCGGGAGCGGTATACACATACATCGTCATCGGTACATACAAGTACATGAATAATTAAGCAACTATTATTATACACAAACATCATCATCGGCACATACATCGTCATCGGCACATACATCGTCATCGTTCATTTTGGTGGATATCTAAAGAGTTCTCCGCCAGGCGTGACGACCTCATCAAGTATGAACCCCACCAGTTCCTCTTGAATGGCTCGTATGCGGTCAAATGGTAGGAGTTGGTCCCGCATCCGTTCGATCTGAATATATATGAAGAATGGGGTCAATATATAAGAATAAAACTCAACACAATTGATGGTAATAAAATAATGTTGTGTATTTTGTTTACTTACTCTAAGTTGTTCTAGTGCGGCTTGGCCCGTCGCACATATCGTGTTGCGAATGAACTCGCAAACATAGTACCCACATAAGTTATTGTCGGGTCCCTGATGCGCGCACTTTACGAGAATAGAGAGTTCAATCAAAATAATAATCAATAAAGCATGATATAATGGAATTGGAAGCAGAATCAAAGAGATACGCAGACCTAGCTAGCTAGTATTACTTACATTTTGGTCTACAAATTTTAGTTCTTCTGACCATTCACCCACGGCCCTGCCCGTGAACCTTTTCCAAACCCTGTCCGGCAAAGAAAATGGATAAAGGAGTAACTAATTACTTGTTGTCACGAAAGTTGCCGATCTAGTGCGATAATATGATTGAAATTACCTCTGGAGCATCTCTCTAAAGTCTGCCCATATCTCCTTTTCTTTTCGTAATGAGTCCATGACAAGGACTTTTCCTAATTCGGGTTGAATGACTAGCAATAAAGTGGAACCTACGCACGCATAACTCATCATCAGTTACACTTAACATCGAGTAAGCCGAAACAGAATGTGTACAAGAGAGAGGGTAACAGTACTCACGAGAAGTTGTAAGGCAATAGTATTTCCCTTTTGGTTTGTTGTCTCAGTAAAGACTTTAGCAAGTAATCTTCTGTTTGCCCGGGTTTGGTTCATACCACTTCTTCATGAACTCTATTTGGGTCAACGAACCCAATGTCAAAAGGGCCTCCTTTCATGCATTCCATAACCTTTTTCCTGCATAATAGTATATACATATATGGTGAGCATATATATATACATGCAATTAATGAAGTGAATGAGATGAGATATAAATTACAGAAATAGTACTTACACACAATAAAGGCTGATGGCAGCTTTGTCGAGTTCCTTCTGATTGAATAGAAAATGCAAGTCTTGAATGTTGAAGTCGATCACGTCGTCTCCGCACAAGAAAATCTGATCTCTTATATGCGCCGTGATCCATTCTTCCTTTCTCGTCTTGCAGAAATCAAGGTACCACTTGTGCAATCTTCGCATCTTTGTTGGTAGATTCTTGAGCTCCTCTTTCTTGACGAGATTCTTCCCATACTTCCATGGCTGTATGGGGTTGGCATCGCATTTGGGCAAGTTGTCTCCCATGAGGTTCAAGTATGCAATGTAAGTCATCCCCATATCATTGGCCTTTCTTTGTAGCTCTGCCTCGTAATCATTTACGGGAGGAGCGTCCCGTGTGTCGAACACTTGGAGCGGGGCGCATGATTGGTTTTCCTGCTCTCCGAGCATGGGAACTGTTTTCTGGGGTGCCGCACAACTACTACTTTCAGTCTCCCTACGGCGCCTTGCACCCCCCTTCAAAATCTGGCGCTCATAGTCCGGCACAAGTGGGGTTTCAGGTTTCAAAAGATTATTTTAAAACTTTTCCACCACCGCCGGATCTATTTTCTCCTTTGGCTCGGCCTGTCTAGGTGCAAAGAATTTCTTGACCTCTTCTTCCGAGATCCTATTGGTCTCCTCGTCGCTGCGATTCCACGGTAAAACCGGCAATGGCTTGGCGGAAGGCTGCAGGACGTAGTTTTTTGAACTCTTTGGCGTACGGTTTCCTGCGGATTTCTTTGTGGCAGTGCTAGTGATGCTCTTCGTGGCAGTGCTCTTCCGCTTACGCTGAGGAGATGGCTAAAGCACCGGAGATGGCTGGCGCGCCGGAGATGGCTGCCGCGGAGGAGATGGCTGAAGCGCCGGAGATGGCTGCCACGCAGGAGATAGCTGCAGCGGCTCAGACTGCTGACGCTGCGGAGCCGGAGATGTGCATTCACTTGCGCCTGCAACGCCACAAGTGCATGTTCTATCTGTGTCATCCGCTTTGTACGCTCTTTTTCTTTCTACCGCGCCATCTGTAAGAGTCGCTCCACTCGGCAAACCCATCCTTCCACGTCATACCCCCTGTGCCTCGTGCATGTCCAGGGTGTTCTTTACCGATGGCGCGTGTGAGCTGGTCATTCTCTCTGTCGGGATGGAAGGTCCTGGCGGCTGTTTCCTCGTATGCCGTGATGAGTTCAGTGACCAGTTTGGCAAGGAGGGTTGGCAAGATACACAATCCTGTTTCTGGGTCCAACCTTGCCCTGATTCCGTAGAACCAAGTCTTTGCACGTAGGTCCCACGTATCTGTCTGGGGTGTGATCCCTCTAGCGCGCAGGGCCTTCTCAACTTCCTCCCACTTAGGCCTCTGAGATATGTAGCCACCTGACCCCGTCCTCTGGTGATATTCCTTCTTCTGGGCATTAAGCGTATTGGTTTCTGACCTCTTTTTAGCTATAGCACCTTTTTTATATGTCACAAATTCGGGCCAGTTGTGAGACCCTGGCGCATGGCTCAATAGGATTGATAGGAAAACCCATACAAACAAGTTGCAACTTCTTTTCCGGAAGCTCATTCGAAAAGAACTCTAAGGTTAAGCGTGCTTGGCCTAGAGCAATTCTAGGATGGGTGACCGACCGGGAAGTGGGTAACCGGGTGCGCATGAGTGAGGAAAAAGTGCACAGAAAAGACTAGTGTTGGTCTGTGGGGCTAGTCTAGAGATCCTATTGAGCTGCCATAAGTGACAGCCGTCGGTCCGGAGTGACCGGGGGTGTTACAAATTGGTATCAGAGCCGACCCTCGCGGTTAAACGGGCGTGTGCGGGTCAGTGGCAGACATGTGGCGCATGGCGCGTGTGGCCCGGAGTGGACACGGCATGGCACATGTGCCGGCACTGGACGCACAGACGTGTGCCAAGAGGGGACGTTCCTGGCTTGTGGTTGATCGACGAGGACGTCGATCTTCTAAGGGTGGGTGTATGTGAGACCCTGGCGCATGGCTCAATAGGATTGATAGGAAAACCCATACAAACAAGTTGCAACTTCTTTTCCGGAAGCTCATTCGAAAAGAACTCTAAGGTTAAGCGTGCTTGGCCTAGAGCAATTCTAGGATGGGTGACCGACCGGGAAGTGGGTAACCGGGTGCGCATGAGTGAGGACAAAGTGCGCACAAAAGACTAGTGTTGGTCTGTGGGGCTAGTCTAGAGATCCTATTGAGCTGCCAGAAGTGACAGCCGTCGGTCCGGAGTGACCGGGGGTGTTACACCAGTGAGGTCTTATCTTCGCATAATATGCGTCTTCGAAATTTGGAGTCTCGCCAGCTTTGAAAATTTTGTTCAATTTTGTCTTCCAGTTGCGGAAAGCATCAACCATCTTATTTAGAGTCCACTCTTTGACCTTTTCCTTTATAACCGGGTTGTTTTCATCCTCCTCTGGCGGAAGGGTGAAATTTACCAACAACGAATTCCAAAGCGTTTCTTTGGATCTTTCATCGACAAAGGCACCGTCGCCCTTCTTTGGCTTATTCCATTATTCAATTATGATTGGGATTTGGTCCCTAACAAGAACTCCAGCCTGACGTATAAATTTGTCTGCGGCCTTCTTGGGCTCCATCGACCTGCCATCAACACGGACTGCTTCGATCGTGAACTTTGCACGATCTTTCAACCGATGGCTCGCGCCTTGCTTGCTCTTTTTCGTAGAATAAGATGGTTGATGGCTGGTCGATCCAGAGGGCTAAAAGAAGAAAGAAGCGTTAATTAATACATGTAGAAGAAGATTGTTGGTGGAAGTCAGCAGAGGCTTAATCAATGCATATACCTCGCCGGACTTTGTAATCACTAAATTGCGTTCACCGGAGTCTTCATCTTCTCCATGACTACTTGAGCTATCATCATGTCCCTCCAAGTTCAGATATTGTGAGGTGTCCTCATCAATAATGTTCTCCATTATTTCTTCTTCTTCAAGGTTTCTACTAAGTGGATCCATAGTTTCTAAAACAATAATATTATCTAGAGTAAGAGAGTAAACATTCAAGTGGACTTGGATTCATACACAAATATACATATTATTCATACAAAAATACACAAATAAATACACAAATGAAATTAAAACCCTAAGGATGCTTGATCATTTTAAACGCAGTCCAATTTGTATACAAGTTTTAATCTATGCATGTAGTACAATTTATATTAGCCGGTGAAACTATGTTGCCCGCGAACCCGCCCCACTTGACACCCTATCTATACTACTACTCCCTCCATAATTACATGCCATCTTAGTTTCGAGTTTCCCGATTTTGACCATCAAGTTCACCAACACTAAGTAAACAATATTATCGATGTTACAACATCACAAACTTTACTCAAATATGAATACACGACCATATCTTTTATACATCACACATATTCCCCACATTGTTCACCAAATGATGGTCAATATTTGTGGACGAATGGAGTACAAATGTAGTATTTGAGATAAATATATGCCCATGGTTTATTTCTCTATTTCTAGATATTTTACCTACAATCAAATAGAGAAATCTTGACTTCACTTTGATATAAACAACTGTCTAGTTTTACAGAGGCTCGGAGAAATAGAGTAAGTACTCCTATGTAGTCATAGGTTGTTTGTTATGTAGAGAAAATTAGTGGATCAACACTTTTAAGTGTGCAAAGCCGGTGATCACCGCACCATGCCTCTGAGCACATATGGTGCATTGACATGCATGTCAAAGCATTCTTTGACATTTCGAAATGAGGTTTTAGATAATATGTGCATATACACCTATAGGAGCGAAACATGATTTCCGAGACCTTTTTTAAATATCTCTAATCGGATTGATTCAAAGTCTATTCATCTTGTTTTAATGTCATTTCTTTCTACAAAGTTTCACTACAAATAAGTAACAGAGAGACCCGCTCCCGTGCGGCCGCGCCAGGCCGTACCGGGGCGCCGACGACGACTGCCGGCCGCCTGCTTCCTCGAACTGCCGGCCGCCTGCTTCCTCGAACGACGCAGAGGCATGGACGGAGTGGCGCCACCGCGCGAGCTCCACTGAAATCTGCCGGCCGGCAGCGCCACCACGCGCGCGAGCTCCACACCGCCGCCAAAGGGATGAAACAGAGAGGGAGGAAACAGAGCTCCTCACCACGAGCACGACGGCATCGGTGGGGTTCTTGTAGGCGCCGGCGTCGTCGGCTTCGGTGGCGTGCGCGGTGGCGGTCTTGGCGCGCGCGAGGGCGACGGCGGCTCCGATCGAGTTGGCGGTGGCGGCCGACACGAGGGCGGCGACGGCGAGGGCGGCGACGGCGAGGGATGGACGGCGCCGGCGCGACTGCTCTCTGTTTTTCTCTGCGCGCGGCGGCGGGTTCGATCTGGCTCTGGAGGGAAGAAAGGAAGGGGAAGGCGCATTTAATACCCCCCCCCTTTAACATCGGTTCGGGGCTGGAACCGGTGTTAAAGGGGGGGAATTTGTTTCACGCGCGCATTTAACACCCCCCTTTAACACCGGTTCCAACCACGAACCGATGTTAAAGGGGGGGGTTGCGCGCACGAAACGAAATAAATGCGCCTCCCCTTTAACACTGGTTCGTGTCTGGAACCGGTGTTAAAGGGGGGCATTTATTTCATGCATTAAAGGGGCATTTTTAATTCAAAAAATAGGATATGAATTTAGAAAATTCATATCTTTTTCATTTAAACTCAGAAAAATATGAATAATATATCATAATTTTCAGAAAAATAATATCTATCCATTCATGTAAAAACATTTTATATTTACTTTACATGAAAATTTTCAAAATGATTAAACACTTACATATAAATTTTTATTATTCAATTCAAACAAAAATAAATTGTCAAATCCTAAAACTTTGAACATAAGAAATATAAAGCATCTAAAAAGGAATCTAACCCTATTTTATTAGAGCAAATCATATTTTAATTCCGCATCTTTTGTATTAACATTTTTGAATTGATTGGATATTTAAATGCCGCATCTTTTGTATACACTTGAATCTGACCAAGCCTCGCTCAACTTGCATTGGTTTTTTGATAAAATAGCATATTGTGAACCTAAAAATGATTTTTGTAAAAAATCATGAGCATCGTATCATGTACCTGTAGTTCATATCTGACCCACTTCCTACCGATTCGGCAGGAATTTGTCTTTTTACCAGAGGTGGACGGAAAGGTTTCAGATCCCCCTGTTGGTACATTGTCCATATAAGGTGGTCTAGTATTTTTGTAAAATGTGTTGGTGGTTTTTTGAATTGGCCATTTGGTGGTTGCTTCACAAAACCGTCTATTTTTTATGCTCGGAAAATGGAAAATGCCTTTTTGGTGCGATAAAAAGGAAAACTTCCTCTTGCAACATTTTTTGCCATGCCATGATGCACATGTATGCACAATATGGCCATATTATCACAAACTATGCCTTGATTCTAGCCATAACATTGGTCATTTGACCCGAAAGCCAAGAAACCTCGAATGAGATAGGTCATTTTGTGAAGGTTTTTTGAGACATAATCAATATACCAAGTTTGAGATTTTTTCTTCTAACTATGTCACATAATATAACACCAGCGAAGGTTTCACACTGTTTCGATATTTTTTATTTTTTTATCCCCGTTTTAAACTATCGACAAACTTTGTCGACCAACGGGCATGAAGATTCTTAGCTCGGGGCCAACCTCGCTTAACTTGCATTGGTTTTTTGATAAAATAGCATATTGTGAACCTAAAAATGATTTTTGTAAAAAATCATGAGCATCGTATCATGTACCTATAGTTCATATCTGACCCACTTCCTACCGATTCGGCAGGAATTTGTCTTTTTTCACCAGAGGTGGACGAAAAGGTTTCAGATCCCTCTGTTGGTACATTGTCCATATAAGGTGGTCTAGTATTTTTGTAAAATGTGTTGGTGGTTTTTTGAATTAGCCATTTGGTGGTTGCTTCACAAAACCGTCTGTTTTTTATGCTCGGAAAATGGAAAATGCCTTTTTGGTGCGATAAAAAGGAAAACTTCCTCTTGCAACATTGTTTGCCATGCCATGATGCACATGTATGCACAATATAGCCATATTATCACAAACTATGCCTTGATTCTAGCCATAACATTGGTCATTTGACCCAAAAGCCAAGAAACCTCGAATGAGATAGGTCATTTTGTGAAGGTTTTTTTGAGACATAATCAATATACCAAGTTTGAGATTTTTCCTTCTAACTATGTCACATAATATAACACCACGCGAAGGTTTCGCACTGTTTCGATCTTTTTTTATTTTTTTATCCTCGTTTTAAACTATCGACAAACTTTGTCGAACAACGGGCATGAAGATTCTTAGCTCGGGGCCAAGCCTCGCTCAAGTTGCATTGGTTTTTTGATAAAATAGCATATTGTGAACCTAAAAATGATTTTTATAAAAAATCATGAGCATCGTATCATATACCTGTAGTTCATATCTGACCCACTTCCTACCGATTCGGCAGGAATGTGTCTTTTTCACCAGAGGTGGACAGAAAGGTTTCAGATCCCCCTGTTGGTACATTATCCATATAAGGTGGTCTAGTATTTTTGTAAAATGTGTTGGTGGTTTTTTGAATTAGCCATTTGGTGGTTGCTTCACAAAACCGTCTGTTTTTTATGCTCGGAAAATGGAAAATGCCTTTTTGGTGCGATAAAAAGGAAAATTTCCTCTTGCAACATTGTTTGCCATGCCATGATGCACATGTATGCACAATATGGCCATATTATCACAAACTATGCCTTGATTCTAGCCATAACATTGGTCATTTGACCCGAAAGCCAAGAAACCTCGAATGAGATAGGTCATTTTGTGAAGGAGATAGAACTGGAATTAAAATACAGAATGCAACTAATAGTAAGTTACATAAAGTCGAACTGGAACTGAAAATTTGTAGGGTTCGCAGCATAGAAAACAAAAATTTTCCTACGATGTGAACTATATACCAAGATCTATATATACTAGATACAAACAACGGGCGGATGTATATCCGTAGAGAACATACCCTTGAAGACCGACAAAGCTTAACGAGTTCAACTCGTGGTTGATGTAGACGATCTCTTGCCGATCTCAAGATCGAGAGGAAGTCCTAGCGCCGCAAATCAGCAGCGCATCCGTGCTCGCACACACGTTCGAGGCACCGAGCAACCTCCGCCTCCTCGCTCCAGCGATGCAGCGGAAGCACAACTCTTTCTTGCCGAATAGCCACCGGGAACATGTATCTCGCTAGTCCGAGACCATGGGGGATAAATTCTAGAGGGGGAGAGAGATCCTTCACGAGGAGGTGTGAGAGACAAGTGAGGAGGAGGGGCTCCTTTTATAGGAGGAGGGGGAACCCCAAGGGGGTGGCCGGCGCATGGGGGCTGCCCCCTTGCCCTCCCCTCTTCATGTGGGTGGACACTCCACTCACAAAACTCCTCTAAATTGCCTCCACTCAAAAGTCCACTCAAAAATCCCATTAAATTTCCACCAAATTTAATGCAAACTCTCATTAAATAAAACTCTTTTATTTTATTCAGAATTTTGTCAATTACTTTAATGACAAACATTCACAAATAACCCCTTGCTAGAATTCTATTTCACATGCATAACCACTTTATGCAATTTCATCCGAAAACCTGTTTCGGTATCTAGTGAAATAAATTCCTGCGCTTGTTCATTCTTTCGGCATGAAACATTTGCTCCAATTGGATGTCGGTGTCTCTTAAGTGTGTCACCCTACGGTTCGTGAATAATGCGGACATGATCGAGACCCCTCTCAGATCAATAATCAGAAGCGGGATCTAGAGACCCATACTGACTCCCACACATTCAACGATGACTTTCTTGTGATCGTCGGAACCTTTTACGCTAGTATCTTAATCCCTTTGTTTCACGATATATTACATGTCCGAGATTCGATCATTGGTATCTCCATACCTAGTTTGATCTCGTTACCGACATGCACTCTTTTCTCGTTCCTGTGATATAACATTCTAGTGATCAAATCACTTGCTTGCAAGCTAATCAATGTGATATCACCGAGAGGGCCCAGAGTATATCTATCCGTCATCGGGATGAACAAATTCCACTCTTGATCCATGAGCCTCAACATAACACTTTATTAGTTCTGAATCCATCTTTATAATCACCCTGTTACGGTGTGACGTTTGATGTTATCAAGAAACTCTTCCGGTGTTAGTGATTGACATGATCTCATGGTCTAAGGATTAGGATCACTTCGTAAGTTGTTATAGCAATATAAACTCAATGACTTTGATCGTAATGCTATACTTCGGATGAGTGTTCATCACATCATTACACTAATGTTGTGATCCCGTTATTAACAACATCCAATGTCCATGATCAGGAAACCTTGATCATCTTGTTAATCAACGAGCTAGTTTATGAGAGAGGCATAACTAGGAACTTTCTGTTTGTTTATTAAACACACATGTATTAACGTTTCCATATTAATACAATTATAGCATGCAAAATAAACATCTATCATATACTTGGAATACACATAATAAACACTTTATTATTGCCTCTCAGGGCATATTCCCTTCAAAATTAAGATACATAAAAGAACTGAAAATTAAGATACATGGCCAGATTAAGTAACAATCGACCGAACTTGTTTCGGAATGTTGGAGTGATTCAGTCATGCTCCTGCCTACACCTGTAATACTCGCCACTGTAGTCGTCGTACTCGCCGCAGCCGTCATCGCTGTCGTCGTCGGGGTCGCCGTAATTGAACCTTGAAGGCTGAGTACGCGTGGGCTGGACTTGAGGGTAGCGCAGACGGGGGTTAGAGTCGGCGGCAGTGTCATAGGCCATGACGCTCTGGAGAGTCCGACCGCGCCACCATAGCCGACGGCCGGCCTCGTTGAAGTTAGGAGGAGGTGGGCCGTCCTCCTCGTGCCTGGCGAGCGCCCTCTCACGCCGATCCACGAAGAAGGCTTCCCAAGTAGGGAAATAGTCGGGATGCCATCTGGTATTCCTCCGCTGCTCCGGCGTGAGCTCGAAGTAGTAGTGGTTCGTGATGGCCATCCGGCGCGCCACACCTAGAGGGACAGGAGGAACCAGCACGCCACTGGCGCTCAGCATCCAGCCGACGGGGACACAGTAGCCCGGCGGGAAGGGGTAGTTCGAGACGCAAAGCGCCTCCGCCTCCCTGGGGGTTAGTGCTACGGTGGAAGCCATCGGAAAGAGTGATGAGGTTGCAGATATGAGTCTAGAGATGTGCAATGACAATGGAGGCCAACCCTACATATATATATATATATATAGTGAACTGGCGGGAAGAACTGGAGGGAAGAACTGGCGGGAAGAAAAATGGCGGGAAAAAATGGCGGGAAGAAAAATGGCGGGAAAAAATAGCGGGAAAAAATATGGAGGGAAGAAATAGAAGGAAGAATAATGGCTCTAAAAATGGGATGGTTGGAGGGATTTCAAGCTGGGCCAGGAAGCACTAATGATAGGGGTGAGTGTCGACATTATGTCGTGCGGCGTGTACCTTGTCCCGGATGGTGTCACCAACCGGGACTAAAGATGAACCTTTAGTCCCGGTTGGAGACACCAACCGGGACTAAAGATGAACCTTTAGTCCTGGTTGGAGACACCAACCGGGACAAAACACGAGTCAGCACTAATAATAGGGGTGAGTGTCGACATTATGTCGTGCGGCGTGTACCTTGTCCCGGATGGTGTCACCAACCGGGACTAAAGATGAACCTTTAGTCCTGGTTGGAGACACCAACCGGGACAAAACACGAGTTAGTACTAATAATAGGGGTGAGTGTCGACATTATGTCGTGCGGCGTGTACCTTGTCCCGGATGGTGTCACCAACCAGGACTAAAGATGAACCTTTAGTCACAGTTGGAGACACCAACCGGGACTAAAGATGAACCTTTAGTCCCGGTTGGAGACACCAACCGGGACAAAACACGAGTCAGCACTAATAATAGGGGTGAGTGTCGACATTATTTCGTAAGTGTCGACACTATGTTGAGCTGCTTGTACTATAAATAGGCATCCTTGTGAGTCCAGTCCTCCAGCCAGTTTGAGGCATCTCCAAGATGGTTTTCGAGAGCAGGGACACCACTACGGCCAGTTTCAGGGAGATGCCGACGGAGCCCAGTCCTCCGTCATCTCCCCGAAACTGGTCATAGAGGCACTCCCTAATATGTAAAATTAGTTAGCTCCCAGGTGTATTGATCTAGTTAGAGAAGTTACAAGCTGCAAGATGGTTTTCGAGAGCAGGGACACCACTATGGCCAGTTTTAGGGAGATGCCGACGGAGCCCAGTCCTCCGGCATCTCCAAGAAACTGGTCATAGAGGCACTCCCTAATATGTGATCGCGCGCGTTTGGAGATCAGATCTTAATGGTAAGTACGAATCGGGACAACTTCTTCTCATAGTCCCGGTCCATCCACAAAACAAGACTAACACTCAAGACATGTATTAATATTAAAAACATGAACTAGAGTTACATAATATGAGCATGAACTTCTTGGCATATGTCCTTCCTTATGATCGCTTCAGACGTAACCATGGAGCATCTTCTTTACTTAACGGAATGCTTGGGTCAGTTTTCACTGTGAAGGGCGGAATTTCATCAAACTTTTTATAATCTTCTGACATGTCTGTCTTGTCCTCGATTCCCACGATGTTTCTTTTCCCTGAAAGAACTATGTGATGCTTTGGCTCATCATATGATGTATTCGTTTGCATATTTTTTTCTTTTTTTGGTCTGGAGGACATGTCCTTCACATAGAAAACCTGAGCCACATCATTAGCTAGGACGAATGGTTCGTCTAAGTTCTTGTCTACCTTCATAATATTGTTGAGATCCACCGTTGTCATTCCGTACTTCTTGTCTACCTCAACCCCTCCTCCTGTTAGCTTGACCCATTTTCATCGAAACAAGGGGACCTTAAAATTAGGTCCATAGTCAAGTTCCCATATCTCCTCTATGAACCCATAATACATGGTCTTCTGCCCATTGTCTTCTGCTGCATCGAAGCGGACACCACTATTTTGGTTGGTGCTCTTTTTATCTTGGCCTATCGTGTAAAATGTATTCCCATTTATCTCGTACCCTTGGAAAGTACATACAGTCGAAGATGGTGTCCTGGCCAACAAGTACAGCTGATCCCCAACAGTGGTGTTATTCGTGATAAGTCTTTGCAGCCAGCCGCCAAAACTCGCCATGTGTTCACTTATAATCCATTCATCAGACTGCCCCGGGTGTTTGAGGCGTATTAAATTCTTGTGTTCATTGATATATGGGGCAACCAAGATAGATCTTTGTAAAACCGTGTAGTGTGCTTGATTGAGAGAATGTCCGTCCCTACATATCATTGCTTTACATCCTAGGGTGCCTTTTCCATGCAGTGTCTCCTCATGTCGTGATTCTGGAACACCAATCGCCTTAAGGTCAGGAATAAAATCAACACAGAACTCAATGACCTCCTCTGTTACATAGCCCTTGGAGATGCTTCCTTCTGGCCTAGCACAATTATGAACATATTTCTTTAAGACTCCCATGTACCTCTCAAAGGGGAACATATTGTGTAGAAATACAGGACCGAGAATGGAAATCTCTTATACTAGGTGAACCAGGAGATGCGTCATAATATTGAAGAAGGATGGTGGGAACACCAACTCAAAGCTGACAAGACATTGGGCCACATCTGTTTGTAACCCTGGTAGGCTTTCTGGATCGATTACCTTCTGAGATATTGCATTGAGGAATGCACATAGCTTCACAACGGGTACTCGAACATTTTCAGGTAGAAGCCCCCTCAATGCAATCGGAAGCAATTGTGTCATAATCACGTGGCAGTCATGAGACTTCAGGTTTTGGAATTTTTTCTCTGCCATATTTATTATTCCATTTATATTCGACGAGAAGCTAGACGGGACCTTGATACTGCTCAGGCATTCAAAAAAGATTTCCTTCTCTGCTTTGGTAAGAGCATAGCTGGCAGGAGTTAAGTGGCATCGTTTACCCTTCTCGTTCTCAGGATGAATAGGCTCTTCAGGGGCTTTCAGACGTTGCTGGTCCTGCCGTGCTTGCGGTGTATCTTTTGTCTTCCCATACACTCCTAGAAAGCCTAGAAGGTTCACGCAAACATTCTTCGTCACGTGCATCACGTCGATTGAAGAGCGGACCTCTAAGACTTTCCAATAGGGTAGGTCCCAAAATATAGATTGCTTCTTCCACATGGGCGCGTGTCCGGCATCGTCATTCGGAACAGATAGACTGCTAGGACCTTTTCCAAAGATTACTTCTAGGTCCTTGACCATACCAAATACCTCCTCACCGGTACGGAGGACTGGCTTCCTCCGGGGTTCTGCCAGACGTTTGAAATGCTTGCCTTTCTTTCTTACTGGATGCAGGTTCAGAAGAAATCGGCGATACCCTAGGTACACAACCTTCTTACATTTATCCAAATATACACTTTCAGTCTTATCTAAATAGTGTGTGCATGCATTGTATCCCTTGTTTGTCTGCCCTGAAATGTTACTAAGAGCAGACCAATCATTGATGGTTACGAAAATCAATGCTCGTAGGTAAAATGGCTCCCCTTTGTGCTCATCCCACATACGTACACCTGGTTTGGCCCACAGCTGTAAAAGTTCTTCAACTAATGGCCTTAGGTACAGATCAATGTCGTTGCCGGGTTGCCTCGGGCCTTGGATGAGCACTGGCATCATAATGAACTTCCTCTTCATACACAACCAAGGAGGAAGGTTATAGATACATAGAGTCACAGGCCAGGTGTTGTGACTGCAGCTCTGCTCACCAAAAGGATTCATGCCGTCTGTACTTAGACCAAACCTTAAGTTCCTTGCGTCACGTGCGAAGTCCGGGTACTCTCGCTCGACTTTTCTCCACTGTGACCCATCAGCGGGGTGTCTCAACATCGCGTCTTTCTTACGGTCTTCCATATGCCATCGCAACAACTTGGCATGCTCTTTATTTCTGAAGAGACGTTTTAACCGTGGTATTATAGGAGCAATACCACATAACCTTGGCGGGAACCTTCTTCCTAGGGGCCTCGCCCTCAATATCGTCAGGATCGTCTCGTCTGATCTTATACCGCAGTGCAGTGCATACCGGGCATGCATCCAAATTTTCGTACTTCTCACCGCGGTAGAGGATGCAGTCATTAATGCAGGCATGTATCTTCTGCACGTCTAATCCTAGAGGCCAGACAACCTTCTTTGCTTGGTATGTACTGTCGGGCAACTCATTATTTCTTGGAAAAAGATTCTTCATTTTTACCAACAACTTTGAAAATGCGCTGTCAGTCACACCGTTCTCTGCCTTCCATTGCAGCAAATCCAGTGTGGTACCTAGCTTTTTGTGGCCATCTTCGCAAGTTGGATACAACAATGTTTTGTGATCCTTTAACATCTGCTCCAGCTTCTCCTTCTCCTTTTCAGTTTCACATTCTTCCTTTGCATCAGTAATGGCCCGACCAAGATCGTCATCAGCGGGCCCATCTGCTGCCTCTTGATCTTCATTATCTACCCCCGTTGCAGTATCATCATATTCAGGATACATATTATGATAGTTGTCATCATCCTCTTCTTCTTCGTTGTCTTCTATCACAACCCCTTTTTCTCCGTGCTTGGTCCAACAATTATAGCTGGGCATGAAATCGGATCGAAGCAGGTGGGAGTGAATGGTTCTGGTATTTGAGTAGTCTTTCTTGTTCTGACAGTGAACACACGGACAGCACATAAAACCATTGTGACCACGGTTTTCATTAGCCACAACGATGAAATTTTGGAGGCCCGTAATATACTCGGAAGTGCGGCGGTCACCGTACATCCATTGCCGGTTCATCTGCATTAATATGTAGTATATATCAAAAATTAATAGGGAGATGACCATTTATATATATAGTACATCAATGACACATGAAAGGATAGTTGCCGACCTCGACCGAGAAGGAAAGAGCAACGAGAAAACTTATTTTGAGCTCTCGGGCATTTCACCGAACACCTCTTGTGCATATGAAAAAAACACAAACTAGCACTCTTCACACCCTCTTGCTAGGCTCCAAAATGAGATAGTGAAAAAATGGAAAAGTGGGGTGTGGGCTGCGGTGTCTTATATAGCCCCCCCCCCCCCCCCCCCTTTAACACCGGTTCGTGAGATAGTGAAAAAATGGAAAAGTGGGGTGTGGGCTGCGGTGTCTTATATAGCCCCCCCCCCTTTAACACCGGTTCAAGCCACGAACCGGTGTTAAAGGGGGGGCTGCGCGGGCCACTGTTGCAGGGTCCTTTAACACCGGTTCGTGGCACGAAGCGGTGTTAAAGGGGGGGCTCCTTTTTTGCCGCACGGGCCACGCTGGTACGGCCCCCCTTTAACACCGGTTCGTAGAAGAACCGGTGTTAAAGCCCTTTTCCAGGATCAGCGAAAAGCCTCGTTTCCACTAGTGGTGAGTACGACAGGCTATCTACCGCGCACTGCTCAAATATATTTTGGTCCCATGCATGAAATTGGCTGATGTTTTTTTAACATGTCTGATGTAGTTAGCTGCATGTTATCTGGCCATTTAGATAGACAGGATCCTTCGCCCATTAATGTACTGACAACATTTGTCCTAACTTAGAAAAACTAAAGTTTGACCAATTTTATCAGAAAACATACCTATATGTATGACATGAAATTAGCATCACTAGATTTGTTTTGCAATGGTGTTTCATAATGTATGGGTTTGACTTCATATATGTTTCTCTCTTTTCATTAAAGTTTGTCAAAATTTTATATACATGACTTAGAAAAAAATCTAGAAGTACATTTATATGTGAACGAAGAGAATAGATGTATTTTTTCGCGTGAGTGGCAGCAATGTCGATTTCCACATCTCAAGTAGATGAGCTACATATATTGCTCATTGATTGC
Source organism: Avena sativa (assembly GCA_916181665.1). Classification (NCBI taxonomy): domain Eukaryota; kingdom Viridiplantae; phylum Streptophyta; class Magnoliopsida; order Poales; family Poaceae; genus Avena; species Avena sativa. The sequence goes on from OV702280.1 coordinate 403,359,708, forward strand.
ACCCACATGGCATGGACAGATGGGCGGAGCTAGGATGGTGACATATATAGGGTGGGAGATAACGATTCCAGATAATATACTCCCTCATTTTTTGTATAGAAGGTTAGCAGCAAAAATTCATTTTGCATTTCTACAAGCCCACTAACACTAATCCAGAAAATAGTCAGGTTTCTACCTCGTATAATTCCTTGGATTGATCACAAAAGAGATTTAAAATCTTTTTAGGATATTTTACCAATTTAATCAAGTTTGGGTAAATTATCTAAGACTACTGATCTTATAGGTAAATAACCAATTTTCATATATCCATACAATCCACGACGGACATTGTGAGTAATATTTTGTAGCTATAACTAGTGAAGTTATAATGTAAGCAAAATTATTTTTATCAAAATACATATGTCATGTGGTTCTGAATTCATCTTTTCTGATACAATCTTTTGTGTCTATTGGATTTTTTCTATCACAAAATTTATTTCCTCTTCCCAATTTGGTTTAGATGTTAAAAACCTTTTGTATCAATGGATTTCACACTTAATAATAACAAACAAGAATTATCACACTAGACCATAAATTGGTTTATACATGTATCATTGTCCAAAATATCCTAATTATATGCCCTTGATAGCGTATTTAGAGTGTAAGTGATGAGGGTTTGACTCGTCAATGCCCATTGTTATGGACTTGGGTTTTGAAGAAGATGCGGATGCTGGAAGTCGCGAGACGGTTAACAGGCAAGCAACACGGGGACATGAGGTTTACCCAGGTTCAGGCCCCCGGAGGGAAAACCCTACTCCTCCTTGTATGTTCTTGATTACAGCGGAACCGAAGGTTACATGGGTGCGCAGATGTAATCTGGCGTGAGGTGTGTGTATGTGGTGAGTTGGTCCTCCTCGTCGTGCCCTCCTAGACCTTATATAGATAGGACAGGTCTCGGGGGTAGGTCGAGTCGGTTACAGATTAGGGTTGGACCCTTTGAAATTCTATTTATCACTAGTCGTGTCCTTCAAGGAGTCGAGCTTGTAGTGGGCTTGGGCCACCCGAAGTATTCTTGGGCGGCAAGTCTTCACGTGGGTCTTCCCTGGCCTGGACCGGGTATACCAATGTGAGGCACCTGTAGGGTATATCCATGTCAGTAAGAATATACTAAATTACCATGGGAGATTTATTTTTCGATAAAGGGATTATACGAATGCCCGGATGAAATCAATTACACCAATCATATGCAACACCATAATGATTATGGTCATATATGTAATTCCTATATGGTGGATCTTTGTTTTATGAGATGATATTTGAGATTGGAATTCTATTATGTTTATGATGTTTTGGTAGATGCATATTATGTACTTGTCCTTAAGTGTTTATCCTGATCAAACTTGTATGCCAGGGCGTGTTTGGAGGAACATGTGCATTAGATGTAGTAACATGGTGGTATTGATTGGATAGTTACAGAAAATTCAAGGTCTACTATGGTTTTTACCTTTCTTTTGTTAACTCACTAAGGATAAAGTGAATGCATGTGTTATAATGATCTAGTGACAACAACGAAGATCTTGTTTTCTCAAGGTAGCACGTTTGTTATTCAAACATCATGTCAAAGTACCTAAGACTATACTCTATTTATTCTTAATTTTAGATTGCATGGAGTTTTTTTAGAGGAGTATAAGTGAGATGTTTGCATCATCTTTATATTAGTACTTGATACCCATATACTCCCTCCGTTTCAAAATATAGGATGTTTTAGCTTTATGAAGCAAATGTATCTAGAATTCTTTTAGTATGTAGGTTCACTCGGGTTTAGAGTGAATCTACACACTAAAACAAGTCTAGGTATATTTTCTTCATAAACCTAAAATATCTTATATTTTAAAACGTAGGGAGTAAATGTTAATAGAACATATAATGGAGTTTCAGCAATATTATATCATATGTGAGCTGCTTTATGTACATCACACTTTACGAGAGAGTAGACAAGTGAAGCCATGAACCAAGGTCTATTTTATTATAAGAAACCACTTTTATTTACTTTTTTGTCTTTATTGTTTTTACTTTCTTGTTTAGTTAGAGATTACTTTACTGTTTATTTACTATATTGTTTTAGTTTACAATTCTAATACGAAGACTTCTACATGATGACCACATAGTGGATTTTGAGGGCACGGCTTTGTTTCGTAGGTTGCTAGAAGACAGCTTAGAAGAAGGTTGCTCCTCAAATCCCTGAGAGTTCGATATAAACCATCGAGTTCGATATAAATCCTCAAAGTCTCGTGTCGATAGCATGGTGTGAAAGTGGAGCTCGTCACTCTAGTTGGTCAAACAGAATCCTCGCAAGTGCAATTGTTCTAGAAGATTATTGTGACACGTTGCAAGTTCGAACTCTGTCATAAGTTATCATTTTTTTTATTCTAATTTATTTTATATTTGAAAATCATTACGTTTGAGATCTTGGAGTCAATGGACCAAGATTTAGTAGGAGCCCATGTATTGAGTAGCCGATTGTGACAACAAGAATATTTATCCACAATTTACGAAAGCACAGATGGATATAACTGCACGGTACCTTACCATCAAGCACATTATATTATTATTATTATTATTACATGATAATTATGGAGTTGCAGCCTTTAGTATGCCGCTGCATCATATTTTTCCATGCATACATATGTATATGACGCACTTGCACACAAGTTTATTTTATATAGGGGTTCGAAATTGTAGGCGCAATAATTAACCCTGGTGAAGTATGATTGTTCTACTACATGAGGGGGTAGGTTCCCCAAACCGCGACGCCGCAGAGCCCTTGCACGCCGTCAGCTCCCCTGCGCATGAAGAAGAATCCGTTTTGGCCCCACCCCGCACCCCACGAGTTCTTGATGATCCAATACTCTTCACCAGTGTTGCTGACCCCGTACCCTACCAGAACCACGGCGTGGTTTTGCTTAGTGGTACACGGGCCCTTGTAGATTCCGCTCTTCCAGTTCTGAAGGATGGCGCCACTTGCGTCGAAGAGGACGCCCACAGGCCTGTCGAGGACGGCCAGCTTCATCTGTGGCTCCCCGCGGACCCGTCGGGCGCCGGTAACCTTGCCCACGCGTGTGGCACTGCCAAGGTTCTTGCACTGGCCCTGTCGTGCCTGGTAGGGGTAAGTGGCCTCCGTCACTGCCCCTCCTTTGGCTTTGATCCAGTTGAGTGCCTCCTCGATGTACCCGCCTTTGCAGCCATTCTGGTCGGCCACATCGCAGTCTAGCAACTCTTGCTCAGATAGGTCCAGCAGCTGGCCACCCTTGATTTTGTTCAGACTTTCTACGGTTGCCACGGTAGCAAATGCCCAACAGCATCCTGCGCACATGCACGTACATATATATGTCTATCAGGTTATTGTTATCCATTCTTTCAATTGGTCTCAGTTGGTACATTTGCATCTAGATAAATTGAAGTCAATTAATTTGGACCGGAGGGAGTAGTAGAAATAATGAATAATGCCCACGGCATGCATGCATGCTTACCGCATCCCCCTTGGTGCTTGGCGGGTGTGACCACGCCTTGATCCCTCCAGTCGAAGTTCTGCGGCGCCACCGACGAGGCGTTCAAATCACGGCTGCCCTCGTTGACATCGCCCGCCAGAGTGGTGATGATGGTTCCCATACCATCATCCATGGCGTTGGCGTCCTCCCTAGGCACAGCGGCCCCGGTGTACCGCGCCACGAACTCCTCGTTGGTGAGGTCGGTGAACTCGTTCTCACCGAGCTCATAGCCGAGCCGCTCGCTCTCCCTGTTACTGGCCTCGATGAACTCCACGTTGCGGCGGTACACCTCCAGTCGGTGAAGCTTCTCGTGGATGCTCGGGTACACCCGCCCATGCGCCGTCATCCACCGGTGGAACCTGTCCAGCATAAGGAGGTCGTCGCCGCTGACTACCGCCGGATGGAGCATGGCGCACAGGATCAGCAGCAGGGGCAGACGATGCCAAAGCAGTGAAGGAGCCATGCCGACAAAACTGACTTGTCCTGTGACGCTCATATTGGGCTGCCTTTTATAGACTAGGTACTGGTTTCATAATTGGCATTTGGGCGTGTTTTAAGCGTGAATGTATGATTGGCTGTCGTGCATGAATTTTTTGTCTACATCATGCACTGATAATTTGGTGTACGTGAGTTCGATGGGCTATCTACCGCGTGCTGCTCAAATCTATTTTGGTCCCATGCATGAAATCGCTGATGTAGTTAGCTGCATGCTATCTGGCCACTTACATTGACAGTGTGATGATATTGACTCATCGTCCATAAGTCTACTTACAACAATCGTCCTGAGTTAGCATAATTAAAGTTTCACCAATTTTATCTGAACGTAGCTACATGTATGACACTAAATTAGTATCTCTAAGTTCGTTTACCAATAGTGTTTCAAAATATACAGTTTTAATGTGATATATGTTGATCTCTTTTGCATTAAAATTGGTCAAATTTTAGAATCTGTGACTTGGAAGAAAACCTAGAAATACACTTATTTGTGGACTGAGAGAATAGATGCCTTTGTTTATGTGACTGGTAGGACAGCCAATTTTCACACTGCAAGTAGATGAGCTGTATCTATTGCTTATTGATTGCACCCACGTGGCATGGACACAGCCCACCGTGGAGCTATAGGATTGCGACATATATAGTGTAAGAGATAACGATTTTGATAATCTACTCCCAAAGTTTTTTTATACAAAGTGAGTAGCAAAAATGCATTTGGCATTTATACAATGCCACCAACACTAATTGAAAAAAATGGTTAGGTTTCTACCTCATATAATTTCTTAGATTTTTCATAATGAGGTTTAATTATTATTTTTGTATTTTTTTACAATTTTAACCAACTTCAGGTAAATTACCTAAGATTGCTGCTCTTTTAGGTAAATAGCCAATTTACCCATATTCATACAATCCCCCACAAACATTTTGAATATGTGACTTGGGAAAAAACCTAGAAGTACACTTATTTATGGACAATGAGTAGATGTCATTGTTTATGTGGCTGGTAGCACGGCCGATTTCCACACCGCAAGTAGATGAGTTGTATCTATTGCTCATTGATTGCACCCACATGGCATCGATAGCTGGGTGGAGCTAGGATCGCGACATATATAGGGTGGGACATAACGATCTAGATAATGCACTTTCTCATTTTTTGTATACAAGGTGAAAGGATGTCGCCTAGAGGGGAGGGGGGTGAAAAGGCGATTAAAACTTTTCCTAGAGTGGCTTAACAAGGGCGGAATAAAACTAGTGTTTACTTTGTTAAGCACAACCTAGAACAACTTAGGTTCACCTATGTGCACCAACAACTTATGATAAGCAATACAAGCAACAATGTGATAGCAAGATATATATTACTTCAAGCACGAAGGCTATCACAATGTAAAGTGCATAAGTAAAGAGCTCGGGTATAGAGATAACCGAGGCACGTGGGGACACCGATATTTTACCGAGTTTCTCCCAAGATGGAGTACATATCGTTTGGAGAGGGGGTGGTATCAAACCACCAACGCCATAAAAGGCCTCCCTTATTCTCCGGTGAATCTCACCCCAATGGGATCGATCCACGCTTCCACTATCGGTGCACTTGTCGGTGCCAACCGGAACCTCTCACAAGGTTGGGGCACTTCTCCAAAACTTAATTGGAGTCTCCCAACAAACGCCACAAAAGGCCTCAACAAATGCCACCAAGGCCACAATGCCACCAAGGCCACAAAACCGTCTAGGGTTCCAAGAACCCAAGAGGGACAAGCTCCAATGAGGAACTCAAACCAAATCCTCCGAGGAGAACTCAAACCGATGCACCATAAAGATTGTCCATAAAGATTGTCATTAATTACCAAAACCACACATGGGGGCCCAACATGTTCTTTCAATCTACCCCATTTTGGTAATTGATGACAATCCCTTTAAGAGGGTTTATATAAGGAATATTAAAGAATAAAGTGGTACTACCAATATTAAATACTACATAAGTATGTGATATTGGTACCACCACCATATATAGAGCAAACTCCCCCACAATCTATGCATGTGTGATGAACTTGAATTTCATTGCATATATTGCCAATTATTATCATTGGTGGAGTTTCCTCTATATATACCACATGCTAAGCAACAACAAATATGCAAGAGCATGAGAGGAAAATGCACAAGAACAAACTCAAGGCATAAACCATTTCCCTTAAACCCTCTAAAACTTCTCCCCCATTGGCATCGATTTCCGAAATGGGTGACAAGTTCTAGAAGGCCAATATAGTGATAAATCCTCCAAAGGTGTGCATTCACACATATCCAATGATGAATACTTGGGAGGAAGTAGAACTATATCGAGGACCCAAATATGCCAAAAAGAAATAAAAGGAAGATGCATCAACAAATGATGCAAGCAATTACAAGGTCCGACAAAACAATTGAAAACAACAAATGAGTCCACATAGAAACAATAAGATGTTAAGATATGGGCAAAAGAGTGCTTTAAATAATAAATAGAGAAGCTCCCCAAGATTTGTGCATGATTCAAGATAAATGCAATAGAATACATGTTGCACAAATATGGAATCCTCGCTCCCCCATAAGCATTTAAAACACAACAAATGAGAAAGAAGACAAATGAGCATTATTAAATGAATTAGATGAGCTCCCCAAAAATAATGCACCAATTATGATAATTATATTTGGGAACAAGGTGCATAATCATGGAATCCTCACTCATCCAAATTCATTTAACAATACAAGGCATGAGAGGACAAGTATGAGTGCCCGAAGATGCAAACAAGAGGAACAAGCACTCATAGGCAAATAAATTTGGAAGCCACCGAAAAATCAAAAGGAATAAAAGGTGGTATCCAAGGAATAAAATTAAACTAAAATTATCTTCTCATATGTGCATATGTCTATAATTGGAAAACATCACAAAGACATATGCCAAGAAAGACATATGCACACATAAACAAGATATACAAGAAATCAGATGAAAGCAACAATGAAGTCATAACAAATACCAATAAGATTTTTGCTTCAAAGCAAGGCCAAGGGCTCAAATATATCTTATTGTACATTAATGAGCTTCAAATACCAACACACTACATATATTACACCAAGGGAAAAGGATAAAGTTGGAATATATGGAGAGAGGCAACAAGTATCATAAGATAAAATAGACTAGCAAAAATCTCACTAATGCACATGAGAGAAGTTGATGAAATGATAGGCAATAAAATTGCTAGATTGACATATTTGGGATTGGAGGATCATATGCATGATTTTGTATAGTCCCAATTATATGCACTCATCTCAACTTAACACATATACAATATAGAGTCCTCTTAAAACCATGGCTAGAATTACAACAATTACAAATACATTAATTCATGCTATAAGGCAACCGACAAACGGTTGGAATCAAGATATATGAGCATGAGAAAGAGATACTTGTTACCGAGATAAAATTGGTAGGATGTAGAGGATATGAATTCATTGATCATCCCATAGTTTGTCTCAAATTTTCATGTATGCACCACTTTTTCAAAATTGAGAGACAAGCATCCAATATGTCTCCAATGTACCTAAAACACAATTAAGTACAAAATGGTCCCCAAACATATTGGGTCCAAAGTAGTTAGTGCAACTACAATACATAGGAGAGACTCCACATAAATATGTGCATATTGATATGAAATTGAATTTCATGCACAACTTAGCCGATGGGATTTGGTGGAGTTTCCCTTATATATTGGATCTAAGAAAGCAAGCATGACATAATACAAACATATAGTAAATATGCATGCATAAGGCTTTCAAGAACCAAAGAAGTAGATACAATTTGAACAAAAACACCGAGTAAATCGAGATTACACACACAAGAGTGTGACATGACAAATGATGTCCAAATTGTATCAAAGAACCAATTCAACATATGAAAGATAACAAGTTCAACAAACGAACTAGGCTAAAGCCAAAAGCGCAAAAGATAGATAGGAATAAAAATGTTCAAGGATTTATCTCATTCTAGAATGGTCAAATCATGAAACAAGGAATGAGACAAAACCAACTCCCAAAAAGAGCAAGGTTCCAATAAGAAACCAAACTCCCCAAACTTCTCATGATGGCACAAAATACCAAAATGAAAAGATTGAGGTTCCAAGCACATAAAACCCGATATGGATCAAACAAAGAAGCATACATATGAGTGTTCTAAATAATATAGGAGAGCTCCCCCATGGATAGTGCATTATGTAGGATTTTTCTTTTAAATGCAAAATGCACACAAATGGGATCATCACTAGTACCTATACTAAGTAAAACACAAGAGGATAACAATAAAATAAGAAGATCCACACGAAGCAAGGAATACATGGGAGCACACAAAACATTTACATGGCCAAATATAGGACAATATTAAGCAAAGGTCAAAGTGAATATGATCAATAAATTCTACCATACATTGGGTACTCATTGTCCAAGGACAAGAAATATTAGGAATAATTTTCCCAAGGTAGCTTGCATGGATATCCAAGATCATAGTCACAATAAGAAGCATATACCAAAATATAAGAAATAAGCATGATACTTAGAACAAGATTCTTGGTAGCTTCTAATAGTCACACAATCACTAGTGATTAGAGTAACTTGAAGAAAATGGTTTCCATGATGATATAGAGATCTAAATATGAGGAAACACATACCAAGAGCCACTCTCATATACAAGATCCAAAATATGAGCAATAAAGGCAATTAAGCAAATAGGAACTTGTATGAGAACATGTGTCACATAGGAGCTAGATAATTATCAATATCAATTCTAAGTGACACAACCTCGAATATTCGCATTTTCTAGGATTGTAATATGCACTAAGCATATGACTCCCCCATAATGTGATACTACCATAAAACCAACGCAAGGCAAAATAATACAAATAGAGATAATTAATGGACATTATAAAACTCAAATTTCTCATGAGAATTATACGACATAGAGACTAGACAATAATCCAATATAAATACTAGGTGGTATTCCTCATGTACACACAATTTAAGGATTGTGGAATGCCCAAGCATAACACTCCCCCAAAATGGGATAATCCATTAATTTCTCACAAGAGCCAAATAAGATACCAAATATAACCAAGCAAGGCTCAAACATAAGAAACACACATACATGGTGTGCCACCTAATCATACACAAATATGCTTGATACCTCAAGATAATTAAGTGGATAGCACAACATGTACAAAAGCATGGAAGATACAAAACCAACACATGCACAAGGGGGCGAGTAACTTTCAATGTAAAGAGTTTAGCATATGTTACCGCAAGGAGGAACATTGGAAATATAATATAATCAAGATAATCCAAATGTCTTGGCTTGACAATAATAATTGATGAAGATCCCTCAATTCTTCATAATGTAGCCAAGACTCCAATGCCCTCCAAAACACACCTATTGATCAAGTTTTGGCTTGTTGGTCCCCACTTGGGTCCTAAGAGGTTAGTCACAATAGGCTTGGCAACCCAAATGGTTCTTTTCTTGAACCCACATTGAGCACCAACAAATTTGGCAAACATATTTCCAACCTCATCCTTACAAAGAGAATAAGCATCATCAATAATGATAGGGTTGGATGAGGAGATACCAATAGTGCATGAGGAAGAAATGTGCCCCTTCTCACGGCATACGTAGAAAGTTCTACTCTTGCCATCTTTCTTCTTAGGTGAAGCCACAGCTAGAGGAAGAGCTCGAGTAGTCCTCTTAGGAAGAAGCCCATTAATGACTTGAGGTGGAGCTTGAGGTCGCTTCCCTTGTTGCTTCACACTAGGAGACTTCTTCTTCAATGGGCAAGATCTAACATGATGCGCTTCTTCCTTGCACTTGAAGCAAACAATGTTGGCCGGATTCTTGACTTGACCTTGGACATTATTCTTGTTGTCCTTGTGCTTCAACTTGATAGTGGACTTGTTCTTGACATTGGAGTTGAATCCAAGCCCACTCTTGTCATTGGGGGATTTTTGCACACTCAAGATTTTGTTGAGTGTGACCTTCCCTTGATGACCCTTTTTCAAGTCATTCTTCAAAGAAGTGACTTGAGCCTTGAGCCTTTTGATTTTCTCTACATGGTTAGTTTCAACAAAAACACTAGAGGAAGTAGATGCTACATTGTTAGAGCAACAAGGCACGGAATGTAATTCATCACGAGATATATCATGGTTGTGATAGGATGAACTACAAGGACTAGAACATGGCAATATAACATTTGGAGTAGATGTAGTGCTAATGTCCACATGAGGCCCACTAGATGTTACCTTTGACACGATGGCCTCATGATCTAACTTTAGCCTACCATGAGAGACTAGAAGATCCTCATGCGATCTCGAGATATTAACATGACTTTCTTCTAATTTCCCATAGTTGCTAGTTAGCAAAGCAAGTTGAGCCTTTAGCTCAACATTCTCCTTCAAAATATATGCTTCACAAGAAATAGAGTTAGTAGCACAAGCATCATCACTATTTTCAAGAGGTGAGGGAAACTTGGCAAGCTCTTTTGAATATGAGGCTTTAAGTTGCTCATGTGACTCAGTGAGTTTGATGAGCTCACCCTTTATGACCCTAGAGCCATTTTTGAGGTGCTCAAAATTCTCAAGGAGTTTAGCATAAGAAACTTGAGCCTCATCATTTTTACTTTTGAGATCACTTGCCACCTCAAGATCTCTATCATGATATTCCTTTACTCTAGATAGCTCTAAAGCAAAGGTCTCCTCAAGAGATTCCTTGGTGGTTTGTTCCTCTTCAAGATCTTTATTTAGGTTTGCAATTATATTAGCATACTCATGCTCAAGACTACACATTTTATCAACATTGTTATCATGCACCTCAATTTGTGTTTCTAACTTGTCAATATGTTCTTTGCTATTAATAGCAAAGTCTAAGACTTCAACAAAGTTAGAGCAAGCAATATCCTTTTTAACAAGGGCACGATAAACAATCTCACTATTCTCATATAAATCATCAATATCAAGCTCTTCTTCCACATTATCCGCATCCTCCTTATCACAAGAGGTAATGGGTTCCAAAGTAGGAGTTACCTTAGAATCCCTAGCCATAAGGCATAGGTGGGTATCGGAAGAAGGTGAAGATGAGATTGCATATGTGGCTTCATTCAAAACCATGTCTTGGCCCATAGAATCTTCGGTTTCCTCTACATGGTTAGCAACACAAGCACTAGCGGAAATGGAAGCATTTTTATCATGGCAACAAGACAACACAAGCATATCATCATGAGATTTATTCAAGTCATTTCTACATGATATGCAAGGACTATTAACACAAGCATGTAAGGAGTTTGTAGTGCTAGAAGTGTTAAAGTCCAAAGATAGATCATTGCAACTAGATAGAGATGAGGGATTACAGATAGTAAGCACACTATCCAAATTGCAATTTCTATCACCACTCACCATATCATTACCTTGTGAAAAGTCACATGTTGGTGAAGTGGTAGAGGATGAGAACTCATCTCAACCGGAAATGGAAGCAACATAATCATCCTCAATAATGTTGGACACAACATATTTATCTTGAAGTTTTGTCCATAACTCATGAGCGCTCCAAAAAGGAATGATTGAAGATGCAACTACATAGCTCAAAGCATTAACAAGCACATTAGAATATTGAGCATCGAGATATAAGTTTTTCTCATCCTCATTAGATAGATTTTTGAAATCCATTGGAGGAGAAAAACCTATATCTACAATACGCTCCAAATTTGGGTCCATGTCCCGAAAATGAATGAGCATGCGACTTTTCCATATATCATAATTTGTGCCATCGAATGTGAACATGTCATTGTGCACTAATCCTCTAGCCGACATCTTTACTCTCAAGGCGGTGAAGCCTAAAATGAGAGACCGGACTCTGATACCAATTGAAAGGATATGGATGTCGCCTAGAGGGGCGGTGAATAGGCGATTAAAACTTTTGCTAGAGTGGCTTAACAAGGGCGGAATAAAACTAGTGTTTAGTTTGTTAAGCACAACCTAGAACAACTAAGGTTCACATATGTGCACCAATAACTTATGCTAAGCAATACAAGCAACAATGTGATAGCAAGATATATATTACTTCAAGCACGAAGGCTATCACAATGTAAAGTGCATAAGTAAAGAGCTCGAGTATAGAGATAACCAAGGCACGCGGGGACACCGATATTTTACCGAGTTCCTCCCAACATGGAGTACATCTCGTTTGGAGAGGGGGTGGTATCAAACCACCAACGCCACAAAAGGCCTCCCTTATTCTCCGGTGAATCTCACCCCAACGGGATCGATCCACGCTTCCACTATCGGTGCACTTGTCGGTGGCAACCGGAACCTCTCACAAGGTTGGGGCACTTCTCCACAACTTAATTGGAGGCTCCCAACAAACGCCACAAAAGGCCTCAACAAATGCCACCAAGGCCACAAAACCGTCTAGGGTTCCAACAACCCAAGAGGGACAAGCTCGAATAAGCAACTCAAACCAAATCCTCCGAGGAGAACTCAAACCGATGCACCGAATTCAAATGGCAAGAACACCACAAAGGTGCTCAAATCCCTCACTCTCAAGTTCCAACAAAGCTAATAAAGCTATTGCGGGAACAAGATAGGAGGAATCAAAGAGAGACACAAAATCCCCCAAAATCTAGATCCCCAAAGATACACTCACAAAGAGATGTTTTGGTTTGGTCAAAACATAGATCTAGATCTCCTCTATATTTCTCTCAAATATTGGCATGAATCATTGGAGAGAAATCATAGAATCAAGCTCAAGAGGGAATAAGAATATGGGGCAAAGCTTGAACAAGAATAGGGAGAAGAAGCAGCCCAAAAAGACAAAGGGGCAAAGCTATTTAAAGAAATGGGCAGAATCTGCCTGTTGGGGCGTTTTTCCTGGACTGACCGGTAGTACCAGATCGGACCAGTACTACCGGACCCTAACCAGCAAACCCAGAAAAAAGTCAAAGCAGCAGCAGCGAGTGCAGCGAGGCAAATCGAGGCGGCAGGCGCTGCGCGCGCATGCGGCTGCATGCGATATGGGGCCGACGGGCAGGCGCGGCAGGCCACAGCATGCGAGCGAGCAGTGCAGCAGCTGGGCAGGCGCGATACAAAAGCGAAGGAGCGGCGGCTGCGCACGCGCAAATCAAGCTGCGAGCGGGCCCAGCAGTGCCAGCTGGCGGCGGCAGCATGCATGCGGGGAAAGCGCGCCCGCGCGAGCAGAGCGCAGGCGGGGGCGAGCTGACGCGCGGCGGCGGTAGGGAGTGGGCAAGCCTAGCGAGCGATAGGAACAGCAGAGGAGCGAGGCGACTGGTCCAGGCACGCGATGTGATCCTGGGCCGGCCGGTACTACCGGCCCGCCCGGACGGTAGTACCGGGCCGGTCCGGTAGACCGGACCCAGGAGCCGGGTAGAGCTGAGGATGAGCAGGCCGGATCAGGGGCGTCCGATACTAGGCCCGGTAGTATCGGACGGCCCAGTAAAACTGTTTCCTTTTTTCCTTTTTCAAACAGAATATCAATAAATAATCAAACCACGATAACTTTTGATTGGTAGCTCCAATTGACCCGATTCCAATTGCGTTGAAAAGAGGATGACAATAGCTACCCTATGAAAATATTGATTATCACCAAGTGACAATGTATCATGTATTATAATGTGAGATACCTCACTTGGTGACAAACCGAAAAAGCCGCATAAATCAAAATCGCAACAAGATACATATGGGAGATCCGATTTTGATGAACAAGAGCTTGTTATGGAGATTACCACAAGCTCTATACCTCACATGGATAAGACCAAATAACAACCAAATGCGATGATGCAAGTATGCAAAGGTTTGAGCTTTCTCCGAACGATGTGACCGAATTACTCATACGAGAGCCCCTCTTCATAGTACGGTTATCTATCCTAAACCCGGTCTCCTACACACAACAAGAGACTGGCAAAAGGGAAAACCTATCAAGATTATACCTTTGCCTTGAGCATTCCACTTGAGCTCGATGTAGACGGTCTTGCCTTTCTCAATATGGAAAGCCTTTCTTAATTCCTCATCATCGACCTCGCATATTGAGCTTGCATGACAAATCTTCTTTGCATTTCATCGACCTTGAAGCCAACACATGCTCCAAGTGATGCCAATGGACAAATCCTACAAGTATAACTTAATACACACATTAGTCCATAAAGATTGTCATTAATTACCAAAACCACACATGGGGGCCCAACATGTTCTTTCAATCTCCCCCATTTTGGTAATTGATGACAATCCCTTTATGAGGGTTTATATAAGGAATATTAAAGAATAAAGTGGTACTACCAATATTAAATACTACATAAGTATGTGATATTGGTACCACCACCATATATAGAGCAAAATCCCCCACAATCTATGCATGTGTGATGAACATGAATTTCATTGCATATATTGCCAATTATTATCATTGGTGGAGTTTCCTCTATATATACCACATGCTAAGCAACAACAAATATGCAAGAGCATGAGAGGCAAATGCACAAGAACAAACTCAAGGCATAAACCATTTCCCTTAAACCCTCTAAAACTTCTCCCCCATTGGCATCGATTGCCGAAATGGGTGACAAGTTCTAGAAGGCCAATATAGTGATAAATCCTCCAAAGGTGTGCATTCACACATATCCAATGATGAATACTTGGGAGGAAGTAGAACTATATCGAGGACCCAAAGATTGCCAAAAATAAATAAAAGGAAGAGGCATCAACAAATGATGCAAGCAATTACAAGGTCCGACAAAACAATTGAAAACAACAAATGAGTATAAAAACAATAAGATGTTAAGATATGGGCAAAAGAGTGCTTTAAATAACAAATAGAGAAGCTCCCCAAGATTTGTGCATGATTCAAGATAAATTCAATAGAATACATGTTGCACAAATATGGAATCCTCGCTCCCCCATAAGCATTTAAAACACAACAAATGAGAAAGAAGACGCATGAGCATTATTAAATGAATTAGATGAGCTCCCCAAAAATATTGCACCAATTATGATAATTATATTTGGGAACTAGGTGCATAATCATGGAATCCTCACTCATCCAAATTCATTTAACAATACAAGGCATGAGAGAACAAGTATGAGTGCCCGAAGATGCAAACAAGAGGAACAAGCACTCATAGGCAAATAAATTTGGAAGCCACCGAAAAATCAAAAGGAATAAAAGGTGGTATCCAAGGAATAAAATTAAACTAAAATTATCTTATCATATGTGCATATGTCTCTAAGTGGAAAACATCACAAATACATATGCCAAGAAAGACATATGCACACATAAACAAGATATACAAGAAATCACATGAAAGCAAAAATGAAGTCATAACATATACCAATAAGATTTTTGCTTCAAAGCAAGGCTAAGGGCTCAAATATATCTTATTGTACATTAATTAGCTTCAAATACCAACACACTACATATATTACACCAAGGGAAAAGGATAAAGTTGGAATATATGGAGAGAGGCAACAAGTATCATAAGATAAAATAGACTAGCAAAAATCTCACTATTGCACATGAGAGAAGTTGATGAAATGATAGGCAATAAAATTGCTAGATTGACATATTTGGGATTGGAGGATCATATGCATGATTTTGTATAGTCCCAATTATATGCACTCATCTCAACTTAACACATATACAATATAGAGTCCTCTTAAAACCATGGCTAGAATTACAACAATTACAAATACATTAATTCATGCTATAAGGCAACCGACAAACGGTTGGAATCAAGATATATGAGCATGAGAAAGAGATACTTGTTACCGAGATAAAATTGGTAGGATGTAGAGGATATGAATTCATTGATCATCCCATAGCTTGTCCCAAATTTTCATGTATGCACCACTTCTTCAAAATTGAGAGACAAGCATCCAATATGTCTCCAATGTACCTAAAACACAATTAAGTACAAAATGGTCCCCAAACATATTGGGTCCAAAGTAGTTAGTGCAACTACAATACATAGGAGAGACTCCACATAAATATGTGCATATTGATATGAAATTGAATTTCATGCACAACTTAGCCGATGGGATTTGGTGGAGTTTCCCTTATATATTGGATCTAAGAAAGCAAGCATGACATAATACAAACATATAGTAAATATGCATGCATAAGGCTTTCAAGAACCAAAGAAGGAGATACAATTTGAACAAAAACACCGAGTAAATCGAGATTACACACACAAGAGTGTGACATGACAAATGATGTCCAAATTGTATCAAAGAACCAATTCAACATATGAAAGATAACAAGTTCAACAAACGAACTAGGCTAAAGCCAAAAGCACAAAAGATAGATAGGAATAAAAATGTTCAAGGATTTATCTCATTCTAGAATGGTCAAATCATGAAACAAGGAATGAGACAAAACCAACTCCCAAAAAGAGCAAGGTTCCAATAAGAAACCAAACTCCCCAAACTTCTCATGATGGCACAAAATACCAAAATGAAAAGATTGAGGTTCCAAGCACATAAAACCCGATATGGATCAAACAAAGAAGCATACATATGAGTGTTCTAAATAATATAGGAGAGCTCCCCCATGGATAGTGCATTATGTAGGATTTTTCTTTTAAATGCAAAATGCACACAAATGGGATCATCACTAGTACCTATACTAAGTAAAACACAAGAGGATAACAATAAAATAAGAAGATCCACACGAAGCAAGGAATACATGGGAGCACACAAAACATTTACATGGCCAAATATAGGACAATATTAAGCAAAGGTCAAAGTGAATATGATCAATAAATTCTACCATACATTGGGTACTCATTGTCCAAGGACAAGAAATATTAGGAATAATTTTCCCAAGGTAGCTTGCATGGATATCCAAGATCATAGTCACAATAAGAAGCATATACCAAAATATAATAAATAAGCATGATACTTCGTATAAGATTTTTGGTAGCTTCTAATAGTCACACAATCACTAGTGATTAGAGTAACTTGAAGAAAATGGTTTCCATGATGATATAGAGATCTAAATATGAGGAAACACATACCAAGAGCCATTCTCATATACAAGATCCAAAATATGAGCAATAAAGGCAATTAAGCAAATAGGAACTTGTATGAGCACATGTGTCACATAGGAGCTAGATAATTATCAATATCAATTCTAAGTGACACAACCTCGAATATTCACATTTTCTAGGATTGTAATATGCACTAAGCATATGACTCCCCCATAATGTGATACTACCATAAAACCAACGCAAGGCAAAATAATACAAATAGAGATAATTAATGGACATATAAAACTCAAATTTCTCATGAGAATTATACCACATAGAGACTAGACAATAATCCAATATAAATACTAGGTGGTATTCCTCATGTACACACAATTTTAGGATTGTGGAATGCCCAAGCATAACACTCCCCCCAAATGGGATAATCCATTAATTTCTCACAAGAGCCAAATAAGATACCAAATATAACCAAGCAAGGCTCAAACATAAGAAACACACATACATGGTGTGCCACCTAATCATACACAAATATGCTTGATACCTCAAGATAATTAAGTGGATAGCACAACATGTACAAAAGCATGGAAGATACAAAACCAACACATGCACAAGGGGGCGAGTAACTTCCAATGTAAAGAGTTTAGCATATGTTACCGCAAGGAGGAACATTGGAAATATAATATAATCAAGATAATCCAAATGTCTTGGCTTGACAATAATAATTGATGAAGATCCCTCAATTCTTCATAATGTAGCCAAGACTCCAATGCCCTCCAAAACACACCTATTGATCAAGTTTTGGCTTGTTGGTCCCCAATCAAGTTGGGTCCTAAGAGGTTAGTCACAATAGGCTTGGCAACCCAAATGGTTCTTTTCTTGAACCCACATTGAGCACCAACAAATTTGGCAAACATATTGCCAACCTCATCATTACAAAGAGAATAAGCATCATCAATAATGATAGGGTTGGATGAGGAGATACCAATAGTCCATGAGGAAGAAATGTGCCCCTTCTCACGGCATACGTAGAAAGTTCTACTCTTGCCATCTTTCTTCTTAGGTGAAGCCACAGCTAGAGGAAGAGCTCGAGTAGTCCTCTTAGGAAGAAGCCCATTAATGACTTGAGGTGGAGCTTGAGGCCGCTTCCCTTGTTGCTTCACACTAGGAGACTTCTTCTTCAATGGGCAAGATCTAACATGATGCCCTTCTTCCTTGCACTTGAAGCAAACAATGTTGGCCGGATTCTTGACTTGACCTTGGACATTATTCTTGTTGTCCTTGTGCTTCAACTTGATAGTGGACTTGTTCCTGACATTGGAGTTGAATCCAAGCCCACTCTTGTCATTGGGGGATTTTTGCACACTCAAGATTTTTTTGAGTGTGACCTTCCCTTGATGACCCTTTTTCATGTCATTCTTCAAATAAGTGACTTGAGCCTTGAGCCTTTTGATTTTCTCTACATGGTTAGTTTCAACAAAAACACTAGAGGAAGTAGATGCTACATTGTTAGAGAAACAAGGCACGAAATGTAATTCATCACGAGATATATCATGTTTGTGAGAGGATGAACTACAAGGACTAGAACATGGCAATATAACATTTGGAGTAGATGTAGTGCTAATGTCCACATGAGGCCCACTAGATGTTACCTTTGACACGATGGCCTCATGAGCTAACTTTAGCCTACCATGAGAGACTAGAAGATCCTCATGCGAGCTCGAGATATTAACATGACTTTCTTCTAATTTCCCATAGTTGCTAGTTAGCAAAGCAAGTTGAGCCTTTAGCTCAACATTCTCCTTCAAAATAGATGCTTCACAAGAAATAGCGTTAGTAGCACAAGAATCATCACCTATTTGCAAGAGGTGAGGGCAACTTGGCAAGCTCTTTTGAATATGAGGCTTTAAGTTGCTCATGTGACTCGGTGAGTTTGATGAGCTCACCCTTTATGACCCTAGAGCCATTTTTGAGGTGCTCAAAATCCTCAAGGAGTTTAGCATAAGCAACTTGAGCCTCATCATTTTTAATTTTGAGATCACTTGCCACCTCAAGATCTCTATCATGAGATTCCTTTACTCTAGATAGCTCTAAAGAAAAGGTATTCTCAAGAGATTCCTTGGTGGTTTGTTCCTCTTCAAGAGCTTTATTTAGGTTTGCAATTATATTAGCATACTCATGCTCAAGACTACACATTTTATCAACGTTGTTATCATGCACCTCAATTTGTGTTTCTAACTTATCAATATGTTCTTTGCTATTAATAGCAAAGTCTAAGACTTCAACAAAGTTAGAGCAAGCAATATCCTTTTTAACAAGGGCACGATAAACAATCTCACTCTTCTCATATAAATCATCAATATCAAGCTCTTCTTCCACATTATTCGCATCCTCCTTATCACAAGAGGTAATGGGTTCCAAAGTAGGAGTTACCTTAGAATCCCTAGCCATAAGGCATAGGTGGGTATCGTAAGAAGGTGAAGATGAGATTGCATATGTGGCTTCATTCAAAACCATGTCTTGGCCCATAGAATCTTCGGTTTCCTCTACATGGTTAGCAACACAAGCACTAGAGGAAATGGAAGCATTTTTATCATGGCAACAAGACAACACAAGCATATCATCATGAGATTTATTCAAGTCATTTCTACATGATATGCAAGGACTATTAACACAAGCATGTAAGGAGTTTGTAGTGCTAGAAGTGTTAAAGTCCAAAGATAGATCATTGCAACTAGATAGAGATGAGGGATTACAGATAGTAAGCACACTATCCAAATTGCAATTTCTATCACCACTCACCATATCATTACCTTGTGAAAAGTCACATGTTGGTGAAGTGGTAGAGGATGAGAACTCATCTCAACCGGAAGTGGAAGCAACACAATCATCCTCAATAATGTTGGACACAACATATTTATCTTGAAGTTTTGTCCATAACTCATGAGCGCTCCAAAAAGGAATGATTGAAGATGTAACTACATAGCTCAAAGCATTAACAAGCACATTAGAATCTTGAGCATCGAGATATAAGTTTTTCTCATCCTCATTAGATAGATTTTTGAAATCCATTGGAGGAGAAAAACCTATATCTACAATACGCTCCAAATTTGGGTCCATGTCCCGAAAATGAATAAGCATGCGATTTTTCCATATATCATAATTTGTGCCATCGAATGTGAACATGTCATTGTGCACTAATCCTCTAGCCGACATCTTTACTCTCAAGGCGGTGAAGCCTAAAATGAGAGACCGGGCTCTGATACCAATTGAAAGGATATGGATGTCACCTAGAGGGGAGGTGAATAGGCGATTAAAACTTGTCCTAGAGTGTCTTAACAAGGGCGGAATAAAACTAGTGTTTACTTTGTTAAGCACAACCTAGAACAACTAAGGTTCACCTATGTGCACCAACAACTTATGCTAATAAATACAAGCAACAATGTGATAGCAAGATATATATTACTTCAAGCACGAAGGCTACCACAACACTACTAGAGAAAAGCCTATGCGAGGCGCACCTAAAAGCTTATGCAAGGCGCATATCATATGCGCCTCTAGCTTCAAGCCTCGGCTATTTTTTATGCGAGGCGCATATGATATGCGCCTCCTATACTTCACATATGCGAGGCGCATATCGATATGCTCCTCCTATATTATTATGCGAGGCGCATATCGATATGCGCCTCGCATATGTGAAGTATAGGAGGCGCATATCATATGCGCCTCGCATATGTTTTACAATGCGCCTCGTATATTTATAGTATATGCGCCTCCTATAGTATCCTATATGCGCCTCCGGTAATATTTTCGAAATTCAAGTTTTACAGACCACTATAAATAATAATATACAGATATTCAAATATACAATATAGTCCAGAATATAGTATAAAGAGCACAGAATTTTTCAGAAACTTGCAATTTGCCAAAGCATAATAGAACCAACATGAATACAATACATTACACATCAATCATGACATACAAGTTCATACATCAAGTGTTTGTGCCACAAGTTCACACCGCCGAGTACAAGTTCACAATCACATTACACCTTCGAGTACAAGTTCACAATTACATTACAACTCCAACGACGTAGCTCTACCTAGATGAAGTAGAACACATAACCTACCATGAAGAGCAACAAGGTGGTGATCATGAGGAAGTTCCTCCACTTCTTCCTTCCATGCCTCCTCCACTTCTCTTTCACCACCTCTCTACTCTCATAGCCTTGGTAGCTGTTGCCCGAGAAGTTGTTCACTTGCTTCTGGCAGTCTTTCCACTCCTCGTACACACCTGGAACCCGACCGACGTACACGACATAACACCTCGGCATCTCCTACACATAATAAAGATGATATTACTTATGTCAGTGGAAAGCAATAGCTAGCAGTTCACAAGATAGAATCATGCATATATATATGGGTGCAACAAAATGTAAGAAATCACGTTCTAATCATCGGCATTTCGAAGAAAGACCAAAAAAAAGCAAACCAAGAATGACTTGGATTAGTACCTCATACTTAGGTTGGGCACGGAAATAATAATGCTTGTTGTTCGATCTTGTGCGTCAAGTAGAATATATATGCCCAAATTACTAGTCTACTTGGCACACCAGATCCACCATAACATGTTCTAATCATCGACATTTCGAAGAAATACAAAGAAAGCAAACCACAAGAAGTAGGGAAGCAATGACAAATGAAAAGCAACAAGTACTTAAAATAGTTCGTAACACAAATAACTAGCTAGTGTCTCTCACAATCAAGTTCAACGGTTGACGAAACATATTCTAGAGGTTTTGCTAGGCAAGTTTAACATAGTGATAAGAGGTTACAACACGAGTTCGGAACTAACACCTAGGTACCCAGGCAATGCAATCATGAAGTCTTCTTCGGCTCTTGAGTCGGCTTTGGGGGGGGCATTGATGAAGCCCGACCGAGTTTTCGCCATTTGCATGAACATCCTACCGTCACCCTGCTGCGCTAAGCGTTCGTCTATCTCCCTGTTGGACGGTGTATAGCCGCCGTAGAAGGTGCCTCCGGTTTTTATGACTCCCTGGTACATGATTGTCGCGATCTCCTCCTGGATGTTGAAGAAGTGTTGCCTGAGGTTGCGAGCCTGTATGCATGCAAGCTTTTCAGCCCACTTCACGAGGTCAAATGGCAGCGTTTTGGTCTCCATGTCATTGAAGAATGCCTTCATGTGGTAAAGGGCGTAGAAGGCATCCTTCCCACTGCCAGGCGGCTGCTTGACGCAGGCAAACTTCGTCGTGTGGCGGAACACGTGCGCGCCGAACTTTACATGTGGCCTTGCCGGTTTGACGCCTCCCGCTGCGACGTAGCCGGTGAGAGCGCCATCAAGAATTTTCTTGATATTGGTGTAGTTTTTTTGGATCACACTGTTTGAGTCGAGGTACAAGGTTGTTGAGTGTTTCAAATTCAAGCTTATGAGCACACAGCCTGTCCGATCATCCTCCGTGATGGGATGGTAGGGAAGGAGAATCACATCCTTGTTCGAGTATGTTTGCAGGAAGTTTGAGAGGTAGTCGGTCGCCAGATCTATGGCCTCGGCATCTTTCAGGACGGCGTCACGCATGAAGTAGGGATTCACTATCTGGATGCCCGGGATCTTGTCTCTGGTGATCTCCATGGCCATATTGAGGGAGAACAGCCGGACCAGGGTATTGTGCAGTCGAAACCCGTTCAACATGTCAAACAGGTCGGTATGCCGCACGTAGAAGATATCCCGGGGGGTACAGTGACGAAGCACGGCATATGAGAAGGCACCTTAGCCTTGAAAACGAGGTACGACTGATCGTTGTCGCGAATTCGGCACTGCTCAATTGTGATACAGCCATAATGAATACTACGCATATGCGAGCCTGCGACCTCGAGCATCGATTTACACATCATCGGTACACCTGCCACGTGCTGCTGATTCCTGGCTTGCCCCACAGCGCCGTCCCGGAAAAGAGGATTTGGATCCTGGCCCCGATCACCCTTAGGCTTCCTTTTGCGACCCTTCTTACTCTTTACGGCTTCGGCCACTGCGTTCACCTCACCGACCGTCTTATGGAGGGTGCCGGGGCTGATCAAAGGAACTACTGGCCTTGGAGGCTCGGTGAAGGGGAAAGGTGGCGGCGTCTCCTGACTAGTTGGGAAGAGACGCACCTTGCAAGGGGGTTTCGCTGGTGCTGGTTGGGTCTCGGCAACTTGATGTGTGCCTGATGGTCCCGGCTCATACAAATCAGAAAACCTTGTGTTAACAAACTGGTCACCGTAGTTCGGGTAAATTTCTTCATCATCATCGGGATTCTGTGCCATGTTGTCCAAGTTTCCCATCTCGAAGTCTTCATCATGTGCTGGTTGTGCTGCCTCTAGGGTGATGTTGAGCTGGTCCTCTGTCCCCAAACGGATCTGGCTCTTCGGCCATAGGTACAAGTAGCCAAAGCCGGTATTGAGGACCGCTGCCGTGTCCTCATCATCCCATCCTTGATGTGTGCCGGATTATGTGAGGCGCATATCGCAAAGTGCGCCTCGTATAATATTACGCGAGGCGCATCTGGGCTAAATGCGCCTCGTATAATATGCAATCCTAGACAAATAGGGCAGTGCGCAAGTTTCTGTCAACAACCACACAGCAGCCTAGTGGTAACATGCCCTGTCCTATTTCACTGGCCACCCAGGTTCGAATCCTAAGGTTAACAATTTTTTGGAAATTTTTTTAAAGGCCATTTTTCATGTAAAAGCATTGTCCAAACACAATATGAACTATAAAATATACTACAAATATTTTAAATATTCAAATATTGCTAAAACAACAAAAGTGAGTATTCTCAATGAATGTGTCTTGTCGATACATAATATTCTCAATGCAATATTATTATAACACACACATAATGAAAATTAAGAATGTTTTGATACATAATAGTAGGCCACACACAAGGTTCTTGACAATAGTCGGAGCGCGCTAGCGTTTCTTGACAATGGTCGTCTTCTTGCCCTTCTTTGTCGCGGTTGCATAGGTTAGGTCCGTGACGTCTTCACTACTTCTCTTGAACGGAAGTCCTTTCTTAGGTAGGGTTGTGGTGTACGGTGTTTGGTTGCCATACCCGTCTTCTATCTTCGGGTCGCCGTTCTGGTCAAAGTCTTGCTCGTTGGCGACTCCGTCCATTCCGATAATGTTCCTTTTGCCTCTCCTGACGACAACCCGGCTAGGCTTTGACGGGTCTTTGATGTACCAGCATTGGTCGACTTTGCTAGCCAAAACCCAAGGCTCATTTCTTGCGGGTGCGTTCGCGCTGGTGGTCTTTGATGGTATAACCATGGTGGTGAAATACCGGTCTTCTTTCTCAACGCTCTTGTCCCACCTGACACGGAACATCGACACCTTCTCCGTAACATAGTATAGCTCCCAAATCTCCTCGATCCTTCTGTAGTATCTTTCCGGGATGTCACCGGTGTATAATATCCCCGTTACCCCTGAGTTCTGGTAATCGCAGTTATTGTCTTTTTCCTCTATGTAGAACGTGTATCCGTTGATATCGTAAGCCTGATAGGTCATGAGGTTGTGCGAGGCGCCCTATGACAATGAGAATATGAGTTTATCTTCCTCCGAGTACTCGCCCTGCGGTGGATTAGCTATGACCTTCTCCCTGAACCACCGCGTGAAACCGGAGTTGTGGTCCTTGATAACATCTTCCTCCCTCAGGACCTGGCGCCCTTGATCAGCGTAATTCTTCTTGATAAACTCTTTGTGCTCATGTATGTATGGATCAACCACCTGCAGGTGTTGCAGCGCGACCAGGTTTGCTCTTTCAAAGTCCTTGGTTCGGCCCTCCATGTCGACATGCTTTGCACGTCGACCCTCGCGGTGACCCCATCCAGCGAGCCTCCCGAGGTGCTTGTTGAATGGCATACCAAGAGGGGTCTCGGTTTGTAGAAAGTTCGATCAGAAAGAGATGCACTCTTTGGCCAGGAAGCCGTTTGCTATGCTTCCATCTGGACAGGACTTGTTCTTAACGTATCCCTTGATGTGTCCATTGAGCCTTTCGAACGGCATCATGCTTCGCAGAAACGCAGGACCGAGCTGGACGATATCCTCCACGACATGGAGAAGCAGATGAAGCATGATGTCGAAGAAAGTGGGGGGGGAATAGATCTCGAGCTCGCACATTATCACCACGATCTCGTCATGTAGCCTCGTGAGCTGCTTAATGCCTATCGACTTCCGAGAGATGACGTCAAAAAAGTTGCAGAGGCCAAACAGTGTTTCACGGATGTGCTTGTCCATTATACCTCGGATCGCGACCGGGAGTACCTGCGTCATTAGCACGGCGACGTCGTGAGACTTCATCCCGCTGAAGCGCTTCTTCGCCTCGTCTAGCCATCTGCTTATCTTCCCAGCGTAGCTGTTCGGAAATTTGACTCCGAGGAGGCACTTCATAAACTGTATGGCCTCCTTCTTACTCAGAGTGAAGCATGAGGCCTTGAGCTTGACCTCTCCCTTCTTAACCTTTTTCCCCTTGCGACGACGGCTATTCTGTGTTTATGTCTCCTCCACCTCGTCCTCCTCCTCATCATCGCTAGGTGGTGGTTGAAGTTCATCCCTGATGCCCATATGCTTCAAGTCGTTCCTTGCCTTCGGCCCATCTTTGGTCTTGTCGGTGTTAAGGAGGGTGGCAAGCAGACTCTCGCCCACGTTCTTCGTGATATGCATGAGATCAAGCCTATGAGGCACGCGGAGGATCTTCCAGTATGGCAAGTCCCAGAAAACAGACCTCGCCTTCCATACCTTTAGCAACGGCTCTGGCTTCTTCTGGGTCTTTCCTGGCGCAGGGCACTCCTTCCAGTTATTCAACAGCTTGTAGATTTCTGCGCCACTCTTCTGGTGTGGGATTCCTCGGAGCTCGATCGTCCCATTGAACAGATGTCCTAGCTTTCTCCAGGCGTGATTCTTGGGAAGCTACCTCCGAGCCCCAAGGCACACGGTTTTCCCGTACCCGGGATCTTTCTGTAGCTGGCGGTACGTTGTATTATCCTTGCACCTAACGCACCCATAGAATCCTTGGACCACCTGCCCCAAGAAGTATCCGTAACCGGGATAGTCTTGCACCGTCGTGATCACCGCCGCTCTCATGTCAAAGTACTCTTGTCTCGAGGCGTCCCATGTATGGGCTCCTTCTTCCCATAACGTGGCCAACTCCTCTTTCAACAACGTGAGATACAGATTGATGTCTGTACCAGGTTGTTTTGGCCCTTGAACGAGCATACTCATGGTTACGTACTTCTTCTTCATGCACAACCAGGGGGGAGGTTGTAGATCCATACAAACACGGGCCAGGTGCTATGTGTGCTGCTCTGGCTTCCAAACGGATTGAGTCCGTCAGTGCTCACGCCCAGCCTGAGGTTCCTTGACTCTTTCCCAAAATGTTGGTAATATTGGAGGTCCAACGCCTTCCACTGGCAAGCATCCGAAGGGTGCCTCAACATTTCCTCCTTCTCCGGATCATCGTCTTCCGGCCTCTTTCTTTCCGCGTGCCAGCGCATGAGCTGTGCTTCCTTAGGTTCTGCGAAATACCGCTGCAAACGAGGAGTTAGAGGAAAGTACCACACCACCTTACTAGGAGCTTTCTTGGTCCCTCTCTTGTATCGAGAGGTCTTGCACACCAGACACGTGGTCTTCTCCGCGTCCTCGCCCCGGTAGATGATGCAATCATTTAAGCAGACGTGGTATTTCACGTGCGGTAGATTGAGAGAGCACACGACTTTCTTCGCCTCAGCGATACTAGTCTGACATGTGTTCCCCTTCTTGGGAAGAATATCGTGCCAGAATACAATGTTGTCGTCGAAACATTCGTCGGTCATTTTGTGTTTCGCCTTCATCTCCAGAGACCTAAGCGTTACATTTAGACGGGTATCCCCGTCGTTGCATCCGTCAAACAATGGAGTGACCGCGTCTTTCTCCATTTGCTCCAGTTTAGCTTTCTCTCTACCGGCGGCTCTGGCATTACTCGTCTCCTTGAGAAGCGGATCTTGGACATGAGGGTCTCGCAACCATCTCGAATCATGGTCGGCACCTTGATCTTCGTGTTCATGACCGGCGCCACCTTGATCATCTTCGTGTCCATGCCCGACGCCACCTTGATCATCTTCGTGTCCATGTCCAGTGCCACCCTGATCTTCGTGATCATGACTGGCGTCTTGATCTTCGTGATCATCACTGGCATCTTGATCTTCACCATTATTGACATCCTCATCATCATATTCGTCATCACGTATCCATCGAGTGTAGCCATCCATGAAACTACGTCGAAGCAGGTGCGACTCCGGCATTCCGGAATCATGCCTTATCAGATACATCAGCTTGCAGTCCCGACATGGACATCTTATCTCTGTCTTGTTTGCACGTTCCATGTCGGCCCTCGCGCATGTCATCCACCTATCCACGCAAACTTTGTTGATCAGTGGTCGGACCATGGCCGCCTGCGTGGTACAAAGAGAAAGAGAATAATTAGAGCATATATGGACGTGGATCGCCGAAAAAATACGGCATGACCTCCCCTAAAAAGAGGACATCCACGAGTGCCAGAAATTCGCCGGAAAATAAATAAATCGACATTCCGGCGAAACATTGGCATCTCAAATGAAATCCCTGCACAAAAAGTAGCACCACAACACAATCATATAGTCGGTGTCTCCGACAACGCGCATACATGCAAGCAACGCCTTCACGCTTCCTCCAACAACGACTTGCGCAAGAGAGCCGGAGGAGAAGTAAATGGACATGTTGTAGATCTAGAGGAGCAAGAGACTTCACTTACATATGGGTGTCAACCAATGGATGTTGAGCAAGCTTCTATGGTGAATCAATGGGGGAAATGAGGTGGGGAGGAGGAGAGGGGCGACTAGATTTGTCTTGGTGGAGGAGGAAGAAGTGACACAAGTGAGTGGGGTGGTAGTTGGCTCCATGTGCAAAAAGCTGAAAAAAAGTGGTGCCAGGTTATAGGAGGCGCATATTGCACAATATGCGCCTCCTATAATTCAAACTATAGGAGGCGCATATAGCAATATGCGCCTCGCATATGCGGCCACCTACCACCGCCCGGGCCCGCAGGAGTTACTTGAGGCGCATATGACCATATGCGCCTCGCATATTATCAAATATAGGAGGCGCATATAACCATATGCACCTCGCATATTCGTGCACCTACCAACACGCGGGCCCACACAGATTATGCGAGGCGCATTCTGTCCATATGCGCCTCGCCTATCTGATATATAGGAGGCGCATATGACTAGAATGCGCCTCGCATAATATGGGGCTGCTAGATTTCGTCCGTACAGGGATTATAGGAGGCGCATTCTTATCATATGCGCCTCGCCTATTTTTATACTAGAGGCGCATGGAGAAGGAGTGCGCCTGCCTATTTTATAGGAGGCGCATATGGTCTAAATGTGCCTCGCATAAGCATGTCTCCTATAGCCTTTTCTCTAGTAGTGCAATGTAAAGTGCATAAGTAAAGAGCTCGGGTATAGAGATAACCGAGGCACGCGGGGACACCGATATTTTATCGAGTTCCTCCCAACATGGAGTACATCTCGTTTGGAGATGGGTGGTATCAAACCACCAACGCCACAAAAGGCCTCCCTTATTCTCCGGTGAATCTCACCCCAACGGGATCAATCCACGCTTCCACTATCGGTGCACTTGTCGGTGGCAACCGGAACCTCTCACAAGGTTGGGGCACTTCTCCACAACTTAATTGGAGTCTCCCAACAAATGCCACAAAAGGCCTCAACAAATGCCACCAAGGCCACAATGCCACCAAGGCCACAAAACTGTCTAGGGTTCCAAGAACCCAAGAGGGACAAGCTCCAATGAGCAACTCAAACCAAATCCTCCGAGGAGAAATCAAACCGATGCACCAAATGCAAATGGCAAGAACACCACAAAGGTGCTCAAATCCCTCACTCTCAAGTTCCAACAAAGCTAATAAAGCTATTGCGGGAACAAGAGAGGAGGAATCAAAGAGAGACACAAAATCCCCCAAAATCTAGATCCCCAAAGATACACTCATAAAGAGATGTTTTGGTTTGGTCAAAACGTAGATCTAGATCTCCTCTATATTTCTCTCAAATATTGGCATGAATCATTGGAGAGAAATAATAGAATCAAGCTCAAGAGTGAATAAGAATATGGGGCAAAGCTTGAACAAGAATAGGGAGAAGAAGCAGCCCAAAAAGACAAAGGGGCAAAGCTATTTAAAGAAATGGGCAGAATCTGCCCGTTGGGGCGTTTTTCCTAGACTGACCGATAGTACCGGATCGGACCCGTACTACCGGACCCTAACCAGCAAACCCAGAAAAAAGTCAAAGCAGCAGCAGTGAGTGCATCGAGGCAAATCGAGGCGGCAGGCGCTGCGCGCGCATGCGGCTGCATGCGATGTGGGGCCGACGGGCAGGCGCGGCAGGCCACAGCATGCGAGCGAGCAGTGCAGCAGCTGGGCAGGCGCGATACAAAAGCGAAGGAGCGGCGGCTGCGCGCGCGCAAAGCAAGCTGCGAGCGGGCCCAGCAGTGCCAGCTGGCGGCGGCAGCATGCATGCGAGGAAAGCGCGCGCGCAAGAAGAGCGCGGGCGGGGGCGAGCTGACGCGCGGCGGCGGCAGGGAGCGGGCAAGCCCAGCGCGCGAGAGGAACAGAAGAGGAGCGAGGCGACTGGGCCAGGCACGCGATGTGATCCTGGGTCGGCCGGTACTACAGGCCTGCCCGTGTCGGGCAGAGCTGAGGAGGAGCGGGCCGGATCAGGGGCGTCCGGTACTAGGCCCGGTAGTACTGGACGGCCCAGTAAAACTGTTTCCTTTTTTTCTTTTTCAAACCGAATATCAATAAATAATCAAACCACGATAACTTTTGATTGGTAGCTCCGATTGACCCGATTCAAATTGCGTTGAAAAGAGGATGACAATAGCTACCCTATAAAAATTGAAAATATTGATTATCACCAAGTGACAATGTATAAGGTATTATAATGTGAGATACCTCAATTGGTGAGAAACCGAAAAAGCCGCATAAATCAAAATCACAACAAGATACATATGGGAGATCCGATTTTGATGAACAAGAGCTTGTTATGGAGATTACCACAAGCTCTATATCCTCACATGGATAAGACCAAATAACAACCAAATGCGATGATGCAAGTATGCAAAGGTTTGAGCTCTCTTCGAACGATGTGACCGAATTACTCATACGAGAGCCCCTCTTGATAGTACGGTTATCTATCCTAAACCCGGTCTCCTACACACAACAAGAGACCCGCAAAAGGAAAAACCTATCAAGATTATACCTTTGCCTTGAGCATTCCACTTGAGCTCGATGTAAACGGTCTTGCCCTTCTCAAGATGGAACGCCTTTCTTAATTCCTCCTCATCGACCTCGCATATTGAGCTTGCACGACAAATCTTCTTTGCATTTCATCGACCTTGAAGCCAACACATGCTCCAAGCGATGCCAATGGACAAATCCTACAAGTATAACTTAATACACACATTAGTCCATAAAGATTGTCATTAATTACCAAAACCACACATGGGGGGCCCAACATGTTCTTTCACAAGGTTAGCAGCAAAAAAATATTTTGCATTTATATAAGGCCACTAACGCTAATCGATAAAATGGTTAGGTTTCTACCTCATACCGCGGTGAGGAGTATGATAATTTGGATCCATTGCCGGGTATGCACTTCATTTCGGTATAAGATTAGACGAGATGACCCTGGTGACGTTGAGGGCGAGCCCCCCCGAAGAGGGTTCCTGCCAAGGTGATGTGGTATGCTCCTATAATACCACGGTTGAAACACTTATTCGGAAACAAAGGGCACGCCAAGTTGTTGCGATGGCATAAAGAGGAACGTAAGTCGGACGGGATGTTGAGGCACCCCGCTGATGGGTCGCAATGGAGAAAAATCGATAGAAAGTACCCGGACTTTACAGATGACACAAGGAGTTTAAGGTTTGGTCTAAGTACAGATGACATGAATCCCTTTGGGGAGCAGAGCTCCAGTCACAGCACCTGGCCCGTGACTCTATGCATCTATAACCTTCCTCCTTGGTTGTGCATGAAGCGGAAGTTCATTATGATGCCAGTGTTGATCCAAGGTCCGAAGCAACCCGGCAACGACATTGATGTGTACCTAAGGCCATTAGTGGAAGAACTTTTATAGTTGTGGCACGAACCCGGCATACGTGTGTGGGATGAGCACAAGAAGGAAGAATTTAACCTCCGAGCATTGCTTTTCATAACAATCAATGATTGGCCTGCTCTTAGTAAGCTTTCAGGACAGTCAAACAAGGGATACAATGCATGCACACACTGTTTAGATGAGACTGAAAGTATATATTTGGAACATTGTAAGAAGAATGTATACAATGAGCATCGTCGATTTCTTTTGGACAAGCATCCCTTAAGAAAGAAAGGCAAGCATTTCAACGGTCTGGCATGTCACCAGACGAAGCCTAAGGAGCGTACTGGTGCTGATATATTTGATATGGTCAAAGATTTGGATCAAATGGTAACCTTTGGAAAGGGTTCTGGCGGAAAATCTGTTCCGAAGGACGCTGAAGGACAAGCACCCATGTGGAAGAAGAAATATATATTTTGGGAGCTACGATATTGGAAATTGTTAGAGGTCCGCTCTGCAATCGATGTGATGCATGTGATGAAGAATCTTTGCGTGAACCTGCTAGGCTTCTTGGGTGTGTATGGGAAGACAAAAGATACACCGGAAGCACGAAAGGACCATCAACGTATGAAATACCCAGATGGCCTGCATCCAGAATGGTTTGAAGGTCATGCCAGCTACGCTCTTACCAAACAAGAGAAGGAAATATTTTTTGAATGCCTAAGCAGTATTAAGGTCCTGTCTGGCTTCTCGTCGAATATAAAGGGAATAATAAATATGGCAGAAAAAAAGTTCCAAAACCTAAAGTCTCATGACTGCCACGTGATTATGACGCAAATGCTTTCGATTGCATTGAGGGGGCTTCTACCAGATAATGTTCGAGTACCCATTGTGAAGCTTTGTTCATTTCTCAATGCAATCTCTCAGAAGATAATCAATCCTGAAGATCTACCACGGTTACAGAATGATGTGGTCCAATGTCTTGTCAGTTTTGAGTTGGTGTTCCCACCATCCTTCTTCAATATTATGACGCACCTGCTGGTTCACCTAGTCAAAGAGATTTCCATTCTCGGTCCTGTATTTCTACACAATATGTTTCCCTTTGAGAGGTTCATGGGAATCTTAAAGAAATATGTTCGTAACCGTGATAGGACAGAAGGAAGCATCTCCAAGGGCTATGGAACAGAGGAGGTCATTGAATTTTGTGTTGACTTCATTCCTGACCTTAGGCTGATTGGTCTTCCTCAATCGCGGTATGAGGGGAGACTGAGTGGAAAGGGTACTCTAGGAATGAAATCAATAATATGTAGGGACGGACATTCTTACACCGAAGCACATTACACCATTCTACAGAATTCTATCTTGGCAGCCCCATATATCGAGGAACACCAAAAAATCTTACGCTCCAACAACCCTGGAAAGCATGAATCTTGGATTAGAGATGAACACATGAAGAGTTTCCGCAGTTGGTTGCAACATCTCATAAAAAACAACACTCTTGGAGATCGGCTATACTTGTTGTCTAGGTCACCATCTTCGACTATATCGACTTTCCAAGGGTACGAGATAAATGGGTATACATTTTACACGATAGCCCAAGATAAAAAGAGCACCAACCAAAACAGTGGTGTCCGCTTTGATGCAAAAGACAACAATGGGTCAAAGACCACATATTATGGTTACATAGAGGAGATATGGGAACTTGACTATGGACCTACTTTTAAGGTCCCCTTGTTTCGGTGCAAATGGGTCAAGCTGACA
Organism: Avena sativa; assembly: GCA_916181665.1. Classification (NCBI taxonomy): domain Eukaryota; kingdom Viridiplantae; phylum Streptophyta; class Magnoliopsida; order Poales; family Poaceae; genus Avena; species Avena sativa. The sequence continues at coordinate 403,392,711 of OV702280.1, forward strand.
GGAGGAGGGGTTAAGGTAGACAAGAAATACGGAATGACATCGTTGGATCTCAACAATCTTGGGTACTTAGATGAACCATTCGTCCTAGCCAATGATGTGGCTCAGGTTTTCTATGTGAAGGACATATCTACCAAACCTAGAAAAATAAAAAATAAGAAAAAGAATACATCAGACGATGAGCCAAAGCGCCACATAGTTCTTTCAGGAAAAAGAAACATCGTGGGAGTGGAGGACAAGACAGACATGTTAGAAGATTGTGATAAGTTTCATGAAATTCCGCCCTTCGCGGTGAAGGATGACCCAAGCATCATGTTAATGAATGAAGATGCTCCATGGATACGGCGGGATCAGAAAGGAACACACGCGAAGAAATGATGTGTAATAATTGTAACATTTTATGAGTGAAGATGCTCCATGTGTCCAGTTTTATAGTGTTGTCTGCAAACAATCTTGAGTGTGTTAGTCCCGTTTTGTGGCTGGACCGGGACTAAAGGGGGGTCTTTAGTCCCGATTCATACTTACCATTAAGATCTGATCTCCAAACGCGTGAGGTCACATATTAGGGAGTTCCTCTATGACCAGTTTCTTGGAGATGCCGGAGGACTGGGCTCCGGCGTCATCTCCCTGAAACTGGCCGTAGTGGTGTCCCTGCTCTCCCAAACCATCTTGCAGCTTGTAACTTCTCTAACTAGATCAATACGCCTGGGAGCTAACTAATTTCACATATTAGGGAGTGCCTCTATGACCAGTTTCTTGGAGATGCCGGAGGACTGGGCTCCGGCGGCATCTCCCTGAAACTGGCCGTAGTGGTGTCCCTGCTCTCGAAAACCATCTTGGAGATGCCTCAAACTGACTGGAGGACTGGACTCACAAGGATGCCTATTTATAGTACAAGCAGCTCGGCATAATGTCGACACTCACGACATAATGTCGACACTCACCCACTATTGTTAGTGCTGACTCATGTTTTGTCCCGGTTGGTGTCTCCAACCTAGACTAAAGGTTCATCTTTAGTCCCGGTTGGTGACACCATCCGGGACAAGGTACAAGCTACACGACATAATGTCGACACTCACCCCTATTATTAGTGCTGCCTGGCCCAGTCTGCCGCAATCCCTTCAGTTGCGGTTGGTTTCTCCAACCGGGACTAAAGATTAACCCTCTCTTTATAGGCATTTCCCTCTATTTATAGGCTGCTCGATCCATTCTGCCTGCCCTTTCCTCTATTTCTAGGCCTTTTCCTCTAAATACAACATCTTCATATTTAGGTAACACTCAAGACATTTAGTAATATTAAAAACTGGGACAAACTGGGACAAACTAACACTCAGTACTAAAGCCGCCCCCTTTAGTCATAATCATGCCTAGTCCTATAGTACGCAGCTTCAGGGTCTTCTTCGTCATCGTCACCTGCCACTCCGGGGATCCTCAGCCCAGCCATGGCATATACCAGGGGCCACTCCGGCCTCGGATTCATGGCGGGCGGGAGAGGGGTCTCCTGGAAGGCGATGCCGCTACCGCCGGGCGGGGGTGGGGCCTTCTTGTGGCTCTGTGGCGGGTGGACTTATGGGCACCGCAGGCGAGGATGGTCTCCCCCGGGGATGTAGCGCATCACTCTGATGATAGTACGGTTCGCCCACCACATACGTCGGCCGGCTTCGTTGTGGTTCACCGGGGACGGGCCATCACCCTCGTACCTGGCGAGCTCCCTTTCCCGCCTATTAGCGAAGAAGGCATTCCAGGTGTCGTAGTTGTCGGGATCCCACTGGGGATCCATCCGCTGCTCCGGTGTGAGCTCGTGGTAGAAGTGGTTCGTGGTGGAGGCCTGACGTGCGGAACCTTGAGGAACAGGAGGGACAGGAACCCCTCCAGCACTCAGCATCCAGCCGGCCGGCGGCCGGTAGCCCAGCGGACAAGGTTAGTTGGAGGCGCACAGCGCCTCGGTCTCCTCGAGGGTCAGAACGGCCCAGTAGGCGTTGTCCATTGTTCTAAGAGAGGAAGGTGTGGATTTGTGGATAGCCATGGCGCGATCGCCCTAGATAAAGAGGGAAAGGGCGGGAAAACTTGGCGGGAAGCATTGGCAAATGGCGGGTAATATCATTAGTGCCGGTTAGTGACTACAACCGGGACTAAAAGCTCTCCTAAAAAGGAAAGGGCGGGAAAACTTGGCGGGAAGCAGTGGGAAATGGCGGGAAATATCTTTAGTTCCGGTTTGTGACTACAACCAGGACTAAATGGATATTATATTAAGATTCTTTATATTTTTCTGATAATAATAGACATATTATTTGTTTTATTTGGATTTATACAATAAAAGATATGATTTTCCAAAGTTTTATATTTGATTTGAATTAAAAAAAGAAATTTACAAATGAAATAATTTATAAATGATGCAAACAGATATATGGATATTATATTAAGATTCTTTATATTTTTCTGATAATAATAGACATATTATTTGATTTATTTGGATTTTTACAATAAAATATATGATATTCCAAAGTTTTATATTTGATTTGAATTAAAAAAGAAAATTTACAAATGAAATAATTTATAAATGATGCAAACAGATATATGGATATTATATTAAGATTCTTTATATTTTTCTAATAATAATAGACATATTATTTGTTTTATTTGGATTTTTACAATAAAAGATATGATTTTCCAAAGTTTTATATTTGATTTGAATTAAAAAAAGAAAATTTATAAAAAATAAACTAATCGCGGGTCGTCGCTGGACCCGGGACTAGAGGTTGCGTGCGCGCGTGAAAACCAAGCGGCCGAAAAAACACATTAGTCCCGGTCCGTGGCTTAACCCGCGACTAAAGGGGGGTATTTAGTCGCGGGTTAAGCCACGGCCCGGGACTAGTGACCCTATAGTCGCGGGCGGTGGCTTAGCACGCGACTAAAGGGGGGTATAAGTACACTGCGTCCGCCCCTGGCCTACCCCACCCAGCACTTGGCGAAATCGACGAGGTGGAGATGAACAGACGACGAGCTCGATCGACGCAGGGGAGGTGCTGTTCGATTCCACCACGCCGCCGCCCTCGTCTCCGGCCGCCCCGTCGTGCCGCCACGCGCCGTGCCGCCGCCCCGCAACGTCGTCGCCTCGCTGTGCCGCCGTCTTGCTGCTGTCGCCGGCGTCGGTTAATTAGTACGTATATAGGAGGAGGGGTATTTTTTTAGGAATATATATATAATTGTTTATAGTTGTTTTTAGGAATATATAATTGTTTTTAGTTTCTTTTTTAGGAATATATAATTGTTTATATAATTATTTTTAGTTGTTTTTAGGAATATATAATTATTTATATAATTTTTAGGAATATATAATTGTTTATATAATTGTTTTTAGTTGTTTTTTAGGAATATATAATTGTTTATATAATTGTTTTTTAGGAATATATAATTTTTTATTAGGTTTATTAGGAATATTAATTGTTTTTAGGAATATATAATTGTTTATATAATTGTTTTTAGTTGTTTTTTTAGGATTATTAATTAGTGTTATTAGGGTTATTAATTAGTGTTATTAGGGTTATTAATTATATAATTATTAGGGTTATTAATTTGTGTTATTAGGGTTATTGTTTTTTTTGTTTTAGTTATTAGGGTTATTGTTTTTTCTAACCTGTTTAACTCTCTTTTTGTTATAGTTAATTAAGTCATGGATCCATCTGAAGATCCTGGTCGCATTGGTGAAGGTTTTCTTCAGGGCATGATAAGAGGTGAAATTCCTCTTAATATTAATACCGGTGAAGATATTTTGCTCGAGGAAGAGATATCCTCATATCTGAATCCATCCGGTGATGGACTAGTGTGCCTTGAAAAAATTATGCATTGTAGAATGTTTTGTTCCAAATAATTGGGATTGCTTAGTGTGCCTTGAAAGAATTATGCGTTGTTTTAGCATGCAAAAGCATAGTATTGTGGTATTCTCCTTTGATTCTTTGTTTGGGTTGACTTGGCACATGCTCACACCATGTTATGACTATGAACAAGTCACCATAGCCTCTATGATCATTTAGTCCTTGACTTATAGTACCACTCTATGCTTTGATTAGTAATATTTTGTTGCTCTACATGATTATGGCCATTATTGCTCTCTTAGTTGGTTGCTCCCAGTCTTTTGCTAGCCTCCACTTGTATGAGTAAGTTCTACTCATGCTTCCAACTCCCAAGAAACCAAGTTATTCCAAAGTGTCCACTATAAATTCCTATGCATGGTGTGTTACAGCATTCCAAGTATATTCTTGTTTCAGCTATCTTCCAATTAAAAAGTATTTTATTATGTGAAAACTTAGTGATTAAAGCTCTCACGAACTTGATGGCACACTTTTTATTCTTTGCCCCTAATAAACTTGAACCATTTTGTCATCTATGTTGTATATGCTTGCACTTATACGTTGGAATTATCAGAACCATGTTGTCATGGGGAACGTTTTCAACATTGCACTTGTACTTTATACTCAGTTGATATCATGCTCTTTTGTCTATGGATGTCACCGGTGTGAAAATAAAGAGGGAACTTGTAAGTCCATGGAGTATGTATTTTGTGTTAGAGAAATACATGGGCCGCTAGCCTAAGCCATGCCTAATCATGGTGGAAACTTGCAGCATCACCATAGTGAGCTATCTATGAAGCATCCTCAATAAAAAGCTATGCATATAGTAAATAAAAAGATCACTGAGATGCTCATTGTCTGCTTGCCTTGTCATTTTGGTTATGGGACAGCTCCTGTACCATGTGCAAGGGCTACCCCATTGGCTGTTCTCTATGATACGCATGTCCTTCCAATGACAAGAACTTATAGGTGACTGAATTTGAGTAGCATGAGGTGTGGCCCTCGTATTCAAGGGACTTGAGATTGTCAACTTAAACTTTGTCAAGCATATACTCCATAGTTTGTTCACTTTAACCTTAACCACTTCAAGATGCTTATGATAGGGGCAATGAGGGCTGGAAGCTAACAAGTACCATAATTTTTGGAAGCTCTTTTTGAAACTTGAAATCCCTGCTTCCCTTTGTGAAGGGCCTTTGTTCCACCATTTTATTGAGTCTCCACCTTCTACTTTAGGCACCATTAAGAGAGCATAGTTGTCATTCTATGTGCAGTGTCGCAAAACTTGTTGATTGATGCATATTGTGATATTACTTGTTCTTGTGCTACTTGTTTTTAGTCACCCTTGTGAACTTTGAAGGTGTCCTATGCATCTATTTGGTACTCTATGAGGGACAAGCTGATTGCCACTATGCCATGTTTTCTGTATGTGAAACAAACAAATGTTTTTTAATGCATGTTATTCATGATCTTTGTTTGTAGCCTTTCATGTTGCATGCATAGTTACTATGTCCTATTTTTAGAACTCCATCTTTCATGCACATGTTTAGAGTTCTTTGATCCCAGCTTTCAATGCTTTCAAATGGTTTAATCTTGGTTTTGATGGTGCATGTCACCTCAAAAATTATTCTTTTATCACTTACCTACTTGAGGACGAGCAGGAGTTAAGCTTAGGGATGCTTGATACGTCGAAAACATATCTATAATTTTTTATGCTCCATGCTTGTTTAGTATCTACTTTGCTTTGTTTTGTCTACACTTTGAGGTGTTTTTATATCTTTTCTGGAACTAACCTATTAACAAATTGCCATAGTGCCAGTTGCATGTTTTCTTCTATTTTTGGTTCTAGAAAGACAAAAAATCAATATTCTCGGAATTGGACGGGACAAAAGCCAAAGTCAATATTTTACCGTGGGCGACACGAATCCAGAAGACGAGACGGAGGAGCGCCACGGGGTGGCCACACCCCCTCCCCCAGGCGCGACCAAGCCTGGCCCGCGCCTGGGCAGGGTGTGGGCCCCCCGGGCACCCCCCCCTTCCTCGCCTCTTCGCCTATAATAAGCCCCCGATGCAGAAACCCTAGGCACCCGATCAAAACTCCACGAAACCTTCTGTAGCCGCCGCCACCATTGTCCCTATATCAGGGGGATCTGAAGTTCTTCCTGGCACCCTGTCGGAGGGGAGATCATCCTGGAGGCCTTCTTCTCTGGTATGATGCGTGAGTAGTTCCACCTTGGACTATGGGTCCATGTAGTAGCTACATGGTTGTATCTCCTCCTTTGTGCTTTCATGTATAGATCTTGTGAGCTCCGTTCATGATCAAGATCTAATCTATTTGTAATCATGCATGTTGTGTTTGCGGGGCCGGGGACCGATGGATATTGAGATTATTATGTCAGATTGATTAATGGTTTTGTCTATTTGATACTATCATCTCTGTGTTGTTTGTGATCTTGCATGCTCTTCGTTGTTAGTAGCTATCTTGTCCAAGTAGTTGCTAGTGACTCCAAGAGGGGCTATTTATGCTTGATAGTGGGTTCATGCCTCTAGTTTCCAAGGGAAGTGATAGAAATCTTTTCGGTTGTAGATGTGTTGTTGCTACTAGGGAGAAAACAACGGTCTCTTGTTCATGGAATAAGTGGATTATTTACCTTACACACTTTCCTTAAAGAAGTTGTCTGTTGCTTGCAACTTAATACTGGAGGGGGTTCGGATGATAACCTGAAGGTGGACTTCTAGTCATAGATGCAGTCGGATGGCGGTTTATGTAAATTGTTGTATTGCCCAATCGAATCTCATAGGATCTTTTTGTCTGGTATTGCATTGTTATGCCTTGCCCAGTTCCTGTCAATTGCCCTGCTGTAATTTGTTTACCCTTCATGCTATGTTGTTTATCTAAGGAGAGGACCTCTAATAAACTATGGACCCCGGTCCAATCTTTACCATTGATACATCTTCCACTGTTACCTATTTATTTTTTGCAAACCATTACGTTCCACACCATACGTTTAATCCTTTGTTACAGAAAACCGGTGAGCTTGACAACCTCACTGATTCATTGGGGCAAAGTCTTGAGTTTGTGTTGTGCAGGTCTCCGCGTTGCTTATAACACCTGTGTGACGTTTCCTTCCTCCTACTAGTTCGATAACCTCGGTTTCTTACTAAGGGAAAACTTGTTGTTGTGCTGCTTCATACCTTGCTCTTGGGGTTCCCAACAGGCTCCACGTCAGCCACGTGTACAGCCATCAGAACGCGGCGCCGGAAGGATCGTCTACGCAATCTTGAGATCGGCAAGTGAACGACTACATCACCCATGAGAATCTGCTCTCGTTAACCGCTCTGGATCTTCGAGGGTTAGTACTCTATCGACTCGTTGCTACAATCTAGTAGATAGATCTTGGCTTGTGTGTGTTCACGCGATAGAAATTTTTTATTTTCCATGCTACGAACCCCTGCAGTGGTATCAGAGCCAGGTTTATATATAGTTATGTTGCACGAGTAGAACACAATGGACATTGTGGGAGGTGGTGCTATTGGCCCAAAAGTCATAGCACTAGTGATGCCATCAACCACACGCTCTAAAGAGCCAACGTGCCCCTTATCCTCTTACCTCCTTCTATCTCCCTCGGGTTGTTCATGATTCCATCATGTGGCCTCTATACCCTTCTCCATCTCCCCTCCTCTCTCCCTAAGGTCTCCTTCGCACCCCGTTCCATTGTCGCGTGTGGAACCAGGTGTTGATCCTCTCCCCTCGTCGATCCACTCAAATCCACTCAACTGCATGTATCATTGGTTTATGCATGTATCATTGTCCAAAATATCTCTAATTATTCACACTTGATAGAGTATATAGAGTATGCGGATATACTATATTACCAAAAGAGGTTGTTTTAATATAAAAGAATATATTAATACCAACATGATATCAATTACACTTAACCTTTGCAACAACATAATGACTAGAGCAAGTCTAGACACTAAGGATACACACATCCATATAACAAAAGGAAAAAAGAACCGCCGAAGTAATCAGAGATTCCAGTAGTAATAGCACCTCTAGCGGTGATGAGACCTCGACTCTGAGATTCATCTCCAAAACGGTGCCTTCACGAAGTTAATAGTAAACAAACCTTTGTTGTCTAGTCTAACCACATGATCTTGGTCTTCATCCATAGGCTTGATTGAATTGACATTGGGCTTGCAGCATTGCGAAGTTGAGATTTAAATGTAAGCACAGAATCATGCAAATGCTACAAGAGAAAACTCCAATTCCTAAGGCTTGTCAATGACAACTACTCGCCACTCGCACGATTCTTGGACTATAAGCTTGGTCACGAGTGTCACACCTCTCATGCACATAGTTCATCTTTACAATAAACAAATTAGATATAGTGATCTAAAGAATAATGCTACATATACGGGCAGTTTGTTTACAGGAAGAGGCTTACAGAATGACGTTGTTAGCAGCCGTACATCCTGATTTGTTGGGAAAACAATCAACCCCAAAATTTCTCATCTCAAGCCACGTTTTTTCCATATTCTATTCCTTAAATTCTATCCGTAGACGTAGGATTATTGTGATCTAAAATATAGACCTTTACAAAATTTAATTGGGCCGCGTGCGTTAAGTACAAATGAATGATTGGCTGCCATGCATGATTTTTTTCTAGATCATATACATATATATACTTTGTTGTGCATGAGTACGACAGGCTATCTACCGCGCACTGCTCAAATATATTTTGGTCCCATGCATGAAATCGGTTGATGTTTTTTTAACATGTCTGATGTAGTTAGCTGCATGTTATCTGGCCATTTAGATAGACAGGACCCTTCGCCCATTAATGTACTGACAGGATTTGTCCTAACTTAGAAAAACTAAAGTTTGACCAATTTTAACAGAAAACATACCTATATGTATGACATGAAGTTAGCATCACTAGATTTGTTTTGCAATGGTGTTTCATAATGTATGGATTTGACTTCATATATGTTTCTCTCTTTTCATTAAAGTTCGTCAAAAAATTTTATAGATGACTTAGAAAAAAATCTAGAAGTACACTTATATGTGAACGGAGAGAATAGATGTCTGATTTCACGTGAGTGGCAGCACAGTCGATTTCCACATTTCAAGTAGATGAGCCACATATATTGCTCATCGATTGCTCCCACATGGCATGGACGGTTGGGCGGAGCTAGGATGGCGACATATATAGGGTGGGAGATAACGATTCTAGATAACGTACTCCCTCATTTTTTGTATAGAAGGTTAGCAGCATTCATTTTGCATTTATACAAGCCCACTAACACTAATCCAGAAAATAGTCAGGTTTCTACCTCGTATAATTCCTTGGATTGGTCACAAAAGAGATTTAAAATCTTTTTAGTATATTTTACCAATTTAATCAAGTTAAATTATCTAAGACTACTGATCTTATAGGTAAATAACCAATTTTCATATATCCATACAATTCCCGACGGACATTTTGAGTAATATTTTGTAGCTATAACTAGTGAAGTTATAATGTAAGCAAAATTATTTTTATGAAAATACATATGTCATGTGGTTCTGAATTCATCTTTTCTGATACAATCTTTTGTGTCTATTGGAATTTTTCTATCACAAAATTTATTTCCTCTTCCCAATTTGGTTTAGATGTTAAAAATCTTTTGTATCAATGGATTTCACACTAAATAATAACAAACCAGAATTATCACACTAGACCATAAATTGGTTTATACATGTATCATTGTCCAAAATATCCTAATTATATGCCCTTGATAGCGTATTTAGAGTGTAAGTGATGAGGGTTTGACTCGTCAATGCCCATTGTTATGGACTTGGGTTTTGAAGAAGATGTGGATGCTGGAAGTCGCGAGACGGTTAACAGGCAAGCAACGCGGGGACATGAGGTTTACCCAGGTTCAGGCCCCCGGCGGGAAAACCCTACTCCTCCTTGTATGTTCTTGATTACAGCGGAACCGAAGGTTACATGGGTGCGCAGATGTAATCTGGCGTGAGGTGTGTGTATGAGGTGAGTTGGTCCTCCTCGTCGTGCCCTCCTAGACCTTATATAGATAGGACAGGTCTCGGGGGTAGGTCGAGTCGGTTACAGATTAGGGTTGGACCCTTTGAAATTCTATTTATCACTAGTCGTGTCCTTCAAGGAGTCGAGCTTGTAGTGGGCTTGGTCCACCCAAAATATTCTTGGGCGGCAAGTCTTCACGTGGGTCTTCCCTGGCCTGGACCGGGTATACCAATGTGAGGCACCTGCAGGGTATATCCATGTCAGTAAGAATATACTAAATTACCATGGGATATTTATTTTTCGATAAAGGGATTATACGAATGCCCGGATGAAATCAATTACACCCATCATATGCAACACCATAATGATTATGGTCATATATATGTAATTCCTATATGGTGGATCTTTGTTTTATGAGATGATATTTGAGATTGGAATTCTATTATGTTTATGATGTTTTGGTAGATGCATATTATGTACTTGTCCTTAAGTGTTTATCCTGATCAAACTTGTATGCCAGGGCGTGTTTGGAGGAACATGTGCATTAGATGTAGTAACATGGTGGTATTGATTGGATAGTTACAGATAATTCAAGGTCTACTATGGTTTTTACCTTTCTTTTGTTAACTCACTAAGGATAAAGTGAATGCATGTGTTATAATGATCTAGTGACAACAACGAAGATCTTGTTTTCTCAAGGTAGCACGTTTGTTATTCAAACATCATGTCAAAATACCTAAGACTATACTCTATTTATTCTTAATTTTAGATTGCATGGAGTTTTTTTAGAGGAGAATAAGTGAGATGTTTGCATCATCTTTATATTAGGACTTGATACCCATATACTCCCTCCGTTTCAAAATATAAGATGTTTTAGCTTTATGAAGCAAATGTATCTAGAATTCTTTTAGTATGTAGGTTCACTCGGGTTTAGAGTGAATCTACACACTAAAACAAGTCTAGGTACATTTTCTTCATAAACCTAAAATATCTTATATTTTAAAACGGAGGGAGTAAATGTTAATAGAACATATAATGGAGTTTCAGCAATATTATATCATATGTGAGCTGCTTTATGTACATCACACTTTACGAGAGAGTAGACAAGTGAAGCCATGAACCAAGATCTATTTTATTATAAGAAACCACTTTTACTTACTTTTTTGTCTTTATTGTTTTTACTTTCTTGTTTAGTTAGAGATTACTTTACTGTTTATTTACTATATTGTTTTAGTTTACAATTCTAATACGAAGACTTCTACATGATGACCACATAGTGGATTTTGAGGGCACGACTTTGTTTCGTAGGTTGCTAGAAGACAGCTTAGAAGAAGATTGCTCCTCAAATCCCTGAGAGTTCGATATAAACCATCGAGTTCGATATAAATCCTCAAAGTCTCGTGTCGATAGCATGGTGTGAAAGTGGAGCTCGTCACTCTAGTTGGTCGAACAGAATCCTCGCAAGTGCAATTGTTCTAGAAGATTACTGTGACACGTTGCAAGTTCGAACTCTGTCATAACTTATCATTTTTTATTTTTATTCTAATTTATTTTATATTTGAAAAACATTACGTTTGAGATCTTGGAGTCAATGGACCAAGATTTAGTGGGAGCCCATGGTTTCAGTAGCCGATTGTGACAACAAGAATATTTATCCACAATTTACGAAAGCACATATGGATATAACTGCACGGTACCTTACCATCAAGCACATTATATTATTATTATTATTACATGATAATTATGGAGTTGCACCTTTAGTATGCCGCTGCATCATATTTTTTCCATGCATACATATGTATATGACCCACTTGCTCACAAGTTTATTTTATATAGGGGTTCGAAATTGTAGGCACAATAATTAACCCTGGTGAAGTATGATTGTTCTACTACATGAGGGGGTAGGTTCCCCAAACCGCGACGCCGCAGAGCCCTTGCACGCCGTCAGCTCCCCTGCGCATGAAGAAGAATCCGTTTTGGCCCCACCCCGCACCCCACGAGTTCTTGATGATCCAATACTCTTCACCAGTGTTGTTGACCCCGTACCCTACCAGAACCACGGCGTGGTTTTGCTTAGTGGTACACGGGCCCTTGTAGATTCCGCTCTTCCAGTTCTGAAGGATGGCGCCACTTGCGTCGAAAAGGACGCCCACAGGCCTGTCGAGGACAGCCAGCTTCATCTGTGGCTCCCCGCGGACCCGTCGGGCGCCGGTAACCTTGCCCACGCGTGTGGCACTGCCAAGGTTCTTGCACTGGCCCTGTCGTGCCTGGTAGGGGTAAGTGGCCTCCGTCACTGCCCCTCCTTTGGCTTTGATCCAGTTGAGTGCCTCCTCGATGTACCCGCCTTTGCAGCCATTCTGGTCGGCCACATCGCAGTCTGCTCAGATAGGTCCAGCAGCTGGCCACCCTTGATTTTGTTCAGACTTTCTACGTTTGCCACGGTAGCAAATGCCCAACAGCATCCTGCGCACATGCACGTACATATATATGTCTATCAGGTTATTGTTATCCATTCTTTCAATTGGTCTCGGTTGGTACATTTGAATCTAGATAAATTGAAGTCAATTAATTTGGACCGGAGGGAGTAGTAGAAAGAATGAATAACGCCCACGGCATGCATGCATGCTTACCGCATCCCCCTTGGTGCTTGGCGGGTGTGACCCGCCTTGGTCCCTCCAGTCGAAGTTCTGCGGCGCCACCGACGAGGCGTTCAAATCACGGCTGCCCTCATTGACATCGCCCGCCAGAGTGGTGATGATGGTTCCCATACCATCATCCATGGCGTTGGCGTCCTCCCTAGGCACAGCGGCCCCGGTGTACCGCGCCACGAACTCCTCGTTGGTGAGGTCGGTGAACTCGTTCTCACCGAGCTCATAGCCGAGCCGCTCGCTCTCCCTGTTACTGGCCTCGATGAACTCCACGTTGCGGCGGTACACCTCCAGTCGGTGAAGCTTCTCGTGGATGCTCGGGTACACCCGCTCATGCGCCGTCATCCACCGGTGGAACCTGTCCAGCATAAGGAGGTCGTCGCCGCTGGCTACCGCTGGATGGAGCATGGCGCACAGGATCAGCAGCAGGGGCAGACGATGCCAAAGCAGTGAAGGAGCCATGCCGACAAAACTGACTTGTCCTGTGACGCTCATATTGGGCTGCCTTTTATAGACTAGGTACTGGTTTCATAATTGGCATTTGGGCGTGTTTTAAGCGTGAATGTATGATTGGCTGTCGTGCATGAATTTTTTGTCTACATCATGCACTGATAATTTGGTGTACGTGAGTTCGATGGGCTATCTACCGCGTGCTGCTCAAATCTATTTTGGTCCCATGCATGAAATCGCTGATGTAGTTAGCTGCATGCTATCTGGCCACTTACATTGACAGTGTGATGATTATTGACTCATCGTCCATAAGTCTACTTACAACAATTGTCCTGAGTTAGCATAATTAAAGTTTCACCAATTTTATCTGAACGTAGCTACATGTATGACACTAAATTAGTATCGCTAAGTTCGTTTACCAATAGTGTTTCAAAATATACAGTTTTAATGTGATATATGTTGATCTCTTTTTCATTAAAATTGGTCAAATTTTAGAATCTGTGACTTGGAAGAAAACCTAGAAATACACTTATTTGTGGACTGAGAGAATAGATGCCTTCGTTTATGTGACTGGTAGGACAGCCAATTTTCACACTGCAAGTAGATGAGCTGTATCTATTGCTTATTGATTGCACCCACGTGGCATGGACATAGCCCACCGTGGAGCTATAGGATTGCGACATATATAGTGGAAGAGATAACGATTTTGATAATCTACTCCCTAAGTTTTTTTATACAAAGTGAGTAGCAAAAATGCATTTGGCATTTATACAATGCCACCAACACTAATTGAGAAAAATGGTTAGGTTTCTACCTCATATAATTTCTTAGATTTTTCATAATGAGGTTTAATTATTATTTTTGTATTTTTTTACGATTTTAACCAACTTCAGGTAAATTACCTAAGATTGCTGCTCTTTTAGGTAAATAGCCAATTTACTCATATTCATACAATCCTCCACAAACATTTTGAATATGTGACATGAAAAAAAACTAGAAATACACTTATTTGTGGATGAAGAGAATAGATGTCTTTGTTCATGTGACTAGTAGGACAGCCAATTTTCACACTGCAAGTAGATGAGCTGTATCTATTGCTTATTGATTGCACCCACGTGGCACGGACACAGCCCACGGTGGAGCTATAGGATTGCGACATATATAGTGTAAGAGATGACGATCTTGATAATCTACTCCCTAAGTTTTTTTATAAAAAGTGAGTAGCAAAAATGCATTTGGCATTTATACAATGCCACCAACACTAATTGAGAAAAATGGTTAGGTTTCTACCTCCTATAATTTCTTAGATTTTTCATAAAAGAGGTTTAATTTTTTTTGTATTTTTTTACAATTTTAACCAACTTCATGTAAATTACCTAAGATTGCTGCTCTTTTAGGTAAATAACCAATTTTCCCATATTCAAACAATCCCCCCCCCCCCCACACACACACACACACACACGAACATTTTGAATATGTGACTTGGAACAAAACCTAGAAGTACACTTGTTTGTGGATAATGAGTAGATGTCATTATTTATGTGGCTGGTATCACGGCCAATTTCCATACCGCAAGTAGATGAGTTGTATCTATTGCTCATTGATTGCATCCACATGGCATCGAAGGCTGGGCGGAGCTAGGATCGCAGCATATATAGGGTGGGACATAACGATCTAGATAATGCACTTCCTCATTTTTTGTATACAAGATTAGCAGCAAAAAAATATTTTGCATTTATATAAGGCGCCACTAACACTAATCGAGAAAATGGTTAGGTTCCTACCTCGTATAATTCCTTGGATTGATCATAAAAGAGATTTAAGTCTTCTTGGATAATTTACCAATTTAATCAAGCTTGGATAAATTATCTAAGACTATTGACCCTATAGTTAAATTATCAGATACACTCGATCTCTGCAACAACACAATATCAATGTCTGTTTGAGATGTCAAGGATGCAGACAACCAAAATAAAAAGAGAAAAGAAATGGAAAACTGAAGTCCCTAACCCAATGCAGCACCCGACAACAAGAACCTCGAGACAATTAGAGGTTCTCCACATAGTGACTTCTCCTGAAAGGGAACGACCCATGGGCGCCACCATCGTCTGATCTAATCACAAAGGTTGGATCGTGGGTTTTCACCCGATAGAGCAAGTCCGAGTAATCTCTAGGGAATGCCTTCGTCAAGAAAACGGTGTATAAACACCTACTACTAGGTACAGTCAATAAAGGTTAGACAACTTAAGTCACCACATGTCGCCCCACTTGGCACTTGCCGAGCCATCGCCATACCTCCTAGCCAAGTTGAATCCGTTCGTCAAGCCCACAAATCTCCATGATGGCATGGTTATTGTTGCATCGATCCAACCATATGGTCAGGTGAACAACTAAAACATAGCCAAATATACATGCACGTCGAGCCAACCCAAAGTGAGCACATGTGGCGGTGCCATTCAAAGGTCGAAATCTTCGCATCAAACAGTATCAGAGATTGTCCCATATCTGTTTTGGAGGCGAAAGTGGGCCGCTGCACCCCCTTTCCAAAATGATTTTTTTACTAGGTACTAGTAAAATGCCCGTGCGTTGCAACGGGATAAAACAAATGAAACATACAAAAACAATATTCTTATATAACATCGTGACAAACACCACCTCTATCATTTCTCCCTTCTCGACTTTGGTTTTTACTCTTTGTCGGTGTAACATTGATCCATTCATGTGCAAATGTCTTCCCCGATGAGATCTCTCACCATCGATCATCTTTCAATTGTTATGCAGTCATGCTTAGTCTGGATAATGATGTGGGTCCATTATTATAGATATTGTTGATCTCAACCGTATCTACATTAAAAAACATCACATATATAGCTACATTGGAAAACCCATCTCTCTCATATGCACGAAAAAAAAGACAACGGCACGTTTGGATTCTCAGCAAGGTTTATTCTAGCCTTGCTCTGCTTTTTTTTGCGAGTAAGCCTTGCTCTGCTAGTCTTGGTGTTTGGTACTGTAAACAAAATCTAGATTTTGTACGAAACAAAATCAACACAGCGATAAGATCATGCCGGTTATTGGAGACAAAACTCAGATCTAGCAAAACATGTTTTCACACACGTGGGTTTAAAAATGAATCGTTTAGTTTCATCCTTTCTCAAGTTGCCATCGTATTACTTACCCGCAAAATAATACCATGAGCAAATGTCTGACTGCTTTTCTTGACAAGGAACCAAATGTTTGTGTGAAAAGGAATCAGAATCAAATCCGAAACCGCCTAGCTGGGCTAGCCAAACGGCGGTGACAGAGACTTTTCCCAGCCTCTTCCCCCCTACGGCCACATATGCTTCCTAATTCCTTGTCTGAACTCGAGCTGAAAAAGAACTCAAGTGGCGGAAGATGAGCCGTCCGGCAACACCTCTGGACGTACTCCCGCCCCTCCAGCCCTCTACCCCATCACACTGACGGTTCTTGCCGCTCCACCGTCCACCCCACGGTCAAAGAAGTGGAGCCTCGACCTGGACGAGCCACGACCTCACCTCTGTTCCTCCGGCGTTGGCCCGTTCCGGCATCCGCGTCCCTTTGTGCATCACGGCTGGAAATCGCCCAGGTCCCCCCCCCCCCCCCCCCCCCCCCCCGCGACTGAGGAGCTAGTTGAATACGAAGAACCTGCTAGGAGGAGGTCATCGCTTACCTCGTCTTCCATTGCAAGCTCAAGGAGATTCACAATTAAGCATATTTTGCAAGCTACGGGATTGCTTCTGTTCTGTTCTAATTTAAATAGAATATTCTTGAGCTGGTTTGCAACTGGTAATTCATTGCCTTCATCTCGATTACACATGAATTTGGCAACATATGGATCAAATGGCAGTTCTGGTACAGAACATATCAGCATGTCATACCTTTTAGTTCATACATGTACATTACATTGGACATATATAAAACTCCAGTCCTTATATATATATATACCAGCCAGGCATATAGAATCTATTTATGTTGATAAATCTGAGTACTATTGTATGTGGAAGCCTTAAAAAAAGGTTCACCGACAATAAAAGCTTTCAAGGTGTGTATGCTAGTAAAATCACCGAAGCAGCATGATGCAAAATCTTACCAGTCAACAAGTGAGCGATTTGTATCCTCTGCAAATTGCATATAACATACACATGTGTGTTCTTCGGAATAAGCATTTAGAAAATGTCTGAATTAAGAAAGTGTATTTGCACAACGATATATTATTCTAAGAAACAAATCAGGTTTCCATTATAACAAAATAATTGTCAACGGGAGGTCACCAATGCACATCTCATTTTACTGTACAGAATCACCACTTGGTTAATATTTGAAGACTTTGATCCACTGAACTTTTCCAGACCTGCCTTTATCAACGAGATTACCTTATTTTTGGTAGACTTCTATAATGCACTGTGAGAATTCACATTTCGGCATAGCATTACTGCAAACTTTCATCTACTCTTCCTGCAAGATGAATATGCAACGCAATATAAATATTGATTGTCATGTAATATGAAATTTTCTTCCCAGATTTAAGGAACTCTTTATAAAATTAATACCTGAAAGTTTCTTCCCAGCTTATGACAATATTCACATAAGTAAATAAGTAATAACTTAAGTTTAACGGAGAAGAAAAGTCCATATAATACTTTCCTGGAGAAATGACAAATGTGATTTGTGTTAGTACATGTTTAAAAAAGAACTATAGTATGTGAATGAGTAACAATATCTTTGATCGACCTTCCCTTAGTTATACATGAGCATATTTATTTGTGTGCCCGCGAGAAGATATTCAGTCGATGGTAAAAACAACAGATGCAGATACTACTTCCAAAAAAACAGATGCACATACGTTTAGGTTAGTGTCATTTCAGGTATCCTAGAATATGTATTTACTGATAATGATAGAACTTTACCTGTTCTGAATATTATGATGCATGTGTAAAATGTTGCGCACTTGTGCAGAGGTTACCTCGTTTGCAGGTGAGCTTCACACCTATGGGTAGTGCGTGAAGTTTTGAGTTATAAAGTTGTATAGTCAGTACCTTGTTAATAGGATGGTTTTTTATTCGGCAGGTGTATAGCCTCCCTGTTTTTGAGAGGGTCCATATTTCTGGTGAAAAGAATCAGTTTCAGAGAGGCAAAAATTATTGGCAAACTAATAGGATATCAGCCAGTTTCAATGAGTCTGTACAGACTATATTACATCACGATTCCTTGTATGCACATTAAGTGACCTGATTAGACAAGAAACGTAGGGCATGGCTCTCCTTATTTGGATAATGTAATCTACTAGTCAGACTCTTGCAAATGTGAATCATTCCCTTGTTGTATGCTTCTTTCAGGGTGCCGACACAGCAGCACATCTGATGCTAAAAGTTTGGTATTGGATACTACTTGTCCGGATTGTTATATGTTGATCCAAATTCTACAAAGTATAGGCCAACTTCTGACGAGTGGAGCGAGGCCCGTAGCCGGAGGCTTGGGCCGAGTGTAGTTAGCTGCATGCTATCTGGCCACTTACATTGACAGTGTGATGATTATTGACTCATACTCTCCCATCGTCCATAAGTCTACTTACAACAATTGTCCTGAGTTCGACGGGCAAAATTAATGTTTCACCAATTTTATCAGAAGGTATGACACTAAATTAGTATCGCTAGGTTCGTTTAGCAATGGTGTTTCATAATATACATATTTAATGTGATATATGTTGATCTCTTTTTCATTAAAATTGGTCAAATTTTAGAATATGTGACTTCGAAGACAACCTGGAAGTACACTTATTTGTGGATTAAGAGAACAGATGTTATGTGTTGATCCAAAATCTATAAAGTATAGGCCAACTCTGACGAGTGGAGCGAGGCCCGTCGCCGGGAGGCTTGGGCCGAGGTACGGTACGAATCGTCGAAGACCTAGGTTTCCACCGATATATAAACCCCTTGTAAGCCGCCGGTTGGGATGAGTTGCATCTGTGTAATCCCCGGCGTTTGTAAACACTCCTCGATATAGTGAAGTTTCGCTGGCTGGCGCCCGTGGTTTTTTCCTCTCTTTGTTGGAGAGGTTTTTCCACGTTAAATCTGTGTCCCCTTGCTGTGTTTTTCGTTTTCGTTCTTCGTTATCTTCTTGTCGCAATTGTAACACGGATGGTGAGATCTGTTCTCAGTGTCCTTTCACTTGTATTGGCGATGCACTATTTCCTTCAGTTAAAGTAGAAGGGGATTTGCCGATGAACACTATTTGAAAGAAATCTGATGCATGTTTTACTGTCTCATTGGATTGGTGTTAAAATATATTTTAACTGACATTTCAATGATTATCTGAGTCCAACCTGATGCATGTTTTATCTAATGGTACATAGCTCATGTCTGCAGGCATTATTGTAGATTTATTTGGTGATGGAGAAGTATTACCTCAGCTACATGAGGTAAATATCCTTTCATCTCATTTATATTAGTCTACATTTCTAGGTGGCTCGATTCATAGTCCCATGCTGGTATGAGTTAAACATGGACACAAACCCTCTACTCTCATGTCAGATATCATGTCACTGGTTTTAGCAAGTATGGGGTATAAAGCTGGGAGCTTTGCAAAAAATGATTTTCCATTCAACCATGTTATAAGGGGTATCACTGACAAAGTTATTTCAATAAGAATCCAACATTGTCAATTTGAAACTTTGAATCAGGTAAGACTTGTAGATCAAAATAATTGGTAAAATATAATCTAGACAAAATTGCTCTTTAGCATGTCTGGGTTTGAGGTCCATATACTGCCAAAGATACATATGACCCAGGAGGCATTCAAATTTACCTGCATTTTACTATAATGTATATCAAGACAGAAGATCTAGAAGATCTAGATTTACCTGTATTTTACTATGATCCTCTGATAAATCCGATAACTTCAGCCAGAAAGGTTGACCGGTGAGAGAAGAAAGCAAGTGAAGAGGAAGATGAATCTGGACCAAACCTATCCATTTCATAAGCCCAACCACATGCATCAGGATCGAAATTCTAGGCAATATTTGGCGTTAAAAAATTTAAGTACTTGTCAGATTGGTGGAAACTATCTTGAATATGTTTCCACAACCCCATTTACATTAACGTTAAGATCAACCTCCCATAGTCTGAGCCACTGCATTGTTTTACTTTCAAAATTAACACACACGATCGGCCCCAACAAACTCGTAGTTCATGTGGTATTCGAGAGATTACCTGCCATGATACACTGTTGTTCTGCATCTCCTAGTTCGCTTCCATTTTGCCTCCATGAACTCAGCGCAGCGCAAGATCGGAGCACATGACGGAGTAGGTAACGCCGGGAATTTTTTTCGACGTCGAAGATCAGGAGCCAGCGTGTCCTTTTAAGCTCCACACATAAAAATCCGAATTTCCAGTGCTTAGTGAATTTTATATTACTTATTATTTTGTCATTCAGACACACTTATGAGAAGCAATGAAATTTCTAACGCATGCTTTATTTAATATGGTTTACTCATTACAGACATGATTTTCTATTTAATATGGTAAGCTTTGTAGGAAGCAACTTTTGATTAATTTTACATCTTACATAAATTGGAGGCTGCATGGACAATCTAGACTATAAGTTATTAGCTAATGTACACCTCAAAATATCAGAGAGTGAACTGAGAAATAAGTAATATGTACATCTCACATGAATTGGAGTCCATGTGAGTTGGAGGCCATGTGAGGTAATTTTCGGAGCTGCTATGCTAGGCTCCCTGGTATTCTTAGCAGAATGTGATGTTGAGGTATTGTACAAAAATTACCTGTCATCTAACTCTCTTGCCGTTGCCCAGACTGCATGGGCATGGAAGCGACACCCTTGTAGGCATGCACTGTCATCGTCATCGGTCCATGCTCCTTCTCCGTCCCCGTGCTCGCTCGTCGTCACGTGAACTGCCTCGACACGACATCCGTATTGACGCGCATGACTGTCATTACCGGTTGTTTTCTTGAATGCTCCATCTCCGCCACAACAGCGCTCCTGCCAAGGTATGAAAGTATGCAACCACCAGTTAACCACTCTACTCCCCAACAATCACTACCCCCAAAACATCAATCGTGAAGATTTTCTAATCTTTAGTATATCCTTCCATGACCCCTCTATATTTGTTGACTTTAGAGGGAAAGAGAGGATGCTACACATGGGAAATTCTACTCAGATCGTGCTAAAGAACGAAATGGCAGTTTAGTTCATGTAAATTGTAGAAAGAGAGGACTGAAGATGAGAATAAATCGAGCACCACTATAATTTCACGACAGATCCGAACATAAAAAAGCGAATCAACATGTGGAAAAATGAAGCAAATCATACACTAGTGCAGAACGGCCCATTGGTCCCGGTTGGTAAGGGGCTTTAGTCCCGGTTACCCAACCGGGACGGGGCAATCGGGACTAAAGCCCGAACCTTTAGTCTCGGTTGCCCCACCAACCGGGACAAAAGATCGTACACGTGGCCGCTGCTCCGTGCGAGGTGGGAGGAGCAACCGTCCCGGTTCGTAATACGAACCGGGACAAATAAGTTTCTTCCGCGGATGATCTCTGCCGCGGCAGAGAATTCATTTTGGCAACTTTTGTTGCCGCGGCAGCATTTTGGCCACTTTTTGTGCCGCGGCTGAGAATTCATTTATGTTGTTTTATTATTTATTTAGTGTTTTACACTCATCAATGAAGGAACCACTATATTACACAAGATCATCATGACAATATTATATTCGATACACGGATCGAGTTCATGCACTACATACAAAAGTTGCCCTTTGTACAATCCCTATTGTCCATACACAGCCGGATAGTATTCCCCTTTTGGGTTTAGGACTTCTGCATCCAAGAATCCCGCCAATTCCTCCTGAATTGCTCGTACGCAATCCTTTGGAAGAAGACCGTCCCGTAGACGTTCGATCTGATTTAAAAAAGGAGTCAGCCTATATGAATGAAACTAAACACAATTTGATTGTAATTAAAAACTATAGAAATTGTTTACGTACGTGGAGTTGCTCTAAATTTCTGCCCTTCTCATCGCACGTCTGTCGGATGAACTCGCAAACATAGTATCCACATAGATTATTACCTGGTCCCTGCGTCAGGCACTTTACGAGAACATAGTTCAATCAAAATAATAATCAAGCATGATAATAACTGTATCAAAACTAGAATCAAAGAAATGCGCGGATATAGCTAGTGGTGCTTACATCTAGTGCTTGAAATGTAAGCTCTGCTTTCCAAACACCCCTAGCCTTGTTGGTGAACCGTTTCCAAGCGCTGCCCGGCGAAGAAAACGAATAAAATAAGTTATTAATTACTTGATATCATAAAATTCACGAACGTTGCCGACATAGTGTCGTAATGATTAGAATTACCGCTGGACAAGCATCTGCATATCCTTCCACTACTCAAGGGGTTTATGTTTGGAGTCCATGACTAGTACACGCCCTTTGTCAAGTTGAATGATTAACAGAATATAGTGAAAGCTGCGAATGCATAACTAATCAATTATATACTTAACATCGAGTAAGCGAAATAGAAAGTGTATACAAGACAATAACACTCACTCGAAGTTGTAAGGAAAAAGTATTTCCTTTTTGGTTTCTTGAAACCTTAACGCGTGTACTATATTATCCTCCGTATCCTGAGGGCTTGTTTTGAGATTAGCTTCATGAACCCAATATGGGTCAATGAAGCCAATGTCATAGATTTGTCCTCTGCTGCATTCAAGAATCTTCATTCTGCATATTACAATATGATTATATACATGCAATAAACAAGGTGAGATAACTGGAGACTAAATTAATTACAGAATTAGTACTTACAGACAATAGGCACTGATGATCGATTTGTCCAAGGCGTCTTGATTGAATAATTGAAATAGTTCATCAAATTCAATGGATATCATGTCATCCTTTTCTTTCCCATGATGCTTTTTTGTAACCCTCAGCACTATCCAGTTAGCCCCGGCCTTTGTGGCATGCATGTACCAGTTATGCAATCTTCGCATTTTTATTGGAAGATTATTTACCTCCTCAGGTTTGACGAGAGGTTTGCCGTACTGGTATTTGTATGCTACTTCACTCACGGGGAAGTACTCTAACTGGGATAAGTACTGGGCAATACTCATACCTTGAGCAGCGGCAGCTTCTCCGTATTCTGCAACTATCTCTGGATCATACTGCTCGTCGGCCCCATATTTGCTCGACACCACATTGGTATGGGAAATCACCTTGAGAGGGGCGCAAGACTGTTTTGCTTGTTCTCCGAGCTGGGCAACAGATTTCTCGCTTGCATCAGTACTGCTCTTCGAGGCTTGTTGTGTCGCATGTGCCTTGAGAATAGAACGCTCATAGTCTGATGATAGCTTTGGCTCGGGTTGATGAAGAGTCTTTAGCATTTTGAACACTCTGGCTTTTTCTTCTTTGGTGCTGGGAAACTCTGGCTCTTTCGGCCGCCTCAGCTTAGCGAAAAACGCTATCGTTTCCGCATCAACGATCGCCGCAGTCTTCTCTTCAGTAGAGTCATAATCTCTCTTGGGAGGAACCTTTGGTACTTTTGGAAGAGGCTCTTGTTTACGTTTCGGCGATCGCTTACCACGATGCAGAGTAGCGGTACGCTTACGCTTTTTATCCTGAGGCGCCGGCGCCGGCGATGGCTGCGCCGGAGATTGGTGAGGCGACGGAGCCGGGTGAGGCGACGAAGACGACTCCCGCGGCGGCGACGGCCTCGCTGGAGACGGGTGAGGCGGCGGCGAAGATGGCATTGGCATGTGATTTCGAAGCACGATACATTCCTTTGGCCATAGAATGGTGACGTTTTTTGCGTCTCCCAGTTCAGTCACATCCCCTTCACCTGCAGGGTAGTCAAGCTTCAAAACTTCAAAGGTGGGCATGATTTCATCCACCCCGACAACAGCGTAGCCCTCTGGAACCGGACGACAGTGGTAAGTTGGTGTGGGTCCAATTGGTAAGGCATAGCCGACCGCCACCTTCATTGATATGTTCACAACTTTGACATGTAGCTCGCAGTGTGTCATCTATGTGATATCATCTACTTGGTAGCCAACAGGAGCCATCGTCGGTGCACCATCGGCATCGCCATTGTCATCACCCGGGACCTCGGTGGAAGCCACACTGCTTTTTCGATTATTCGATAGGCCGGTAGCATCGAATGTAGTGTGCTGCTGAGATGGGCTGGTAGTACTTTGCTCTTTAAGTGCGTTAATTTCATCTTGTTGTTGCTTTATTCGTTCTTCAATTATACGCATTCGCTCTTTCTGAATATCTGCTTCAACTTCTGCCCTGTCCTTTCTCCTCTGACGGCCTCTATCAGGATATTTCTTCCTCTCTTCGGGAAACCCAGTTCTCCATGGTTTGGAGCCGCTTGTGCCTCGTGTTCATCCATCATGTTCCTTATTTCCAAGGGCGGGTGTGAGCTCATCATTCTCTCTATCGGGAATGAAGTCCCCATCTTTAACAGCATTTACTGCTTTTCTCATCTTCTCGATTGGCAAGGGGTCTTCTTTATGTCGTATGTTATATATACACTTCCCTTCCGAGTCCAACGTGCCCCCATGCCCGTAAAACCAATTCCTTGCACGTTCTACCCAATCGGCTGTCTCTAGGGTGATCTTTTTAGCACGCAGTTCATTCTCAAGTTTCTCCCACTTAGGAATGCTAGCCCTGTAGCCACCTTGCCCCATAGTATGGTGATACTTCTTGTTAGCAGCATTCAGCTTATTTGTTGCAGACATTTTCTTAGCTTTTTCTGATGTCTTGTATTTCACAAACTCAGCCCAGAATGGTTTTATCTTCTCAAACTGAATATTCTTGAAATCGGGAGTCTTCTCTTTCACGACATAGTCAAGGTGCAATCTTTTCTTCCAGTTGGTGAAACACTGGGCCATCTTCTTCAAAGCCCACTCCCTGACCTTAGCCTCCATGGCTCTCCCATGTTCTAAGGCGTTCTCAACTGGATCCTCCGCATTTGTATCCAGCTCTATCTTTGGTAGTTTGAAATTAACCATGAGCCTCTTCCACAGTAAATCTTTGGCGTTTTTAGGGACAAATAAACATGTTCCCTCTTCTTCCGCATCAGCAGGCCTATTCCAATTTCGAATGGTGATCGGGATTAAGTCCCTAACGATTACTCCGCATTCTGCCACAAATTTGTTTGCGACAACTTCGGGAGCCGTCGGTTTGCCGTCTTCAGCGACATCTTCGATCCTGAACCTCTCATGGTTTCCCAACTTTTTGGTTGGGCCTCGTCCGCTCTTTTCAGTATATTTGTTCGATCCGGAGGGCTAAAAGAAGAAAGATCGTCTTTACTATTTCTATATAGGTAGCAAATGATTAATTAATAAATTAATTATATTACATGCACCTCGCCAGAGCGGTCGTCTTCTCGATTACACAAGGCATCGCCTTCTCCCTCGCGGAAGGCAACACCTTCAACCTCAAACAAGTAGTCTATTCCGGCAGAAAGAGGATCACCCTCACCGGAGTTGTTCAGAAACGTCGATACATCTAAATTTTCTTCCCCGCGGATCACACCTTGGATCAACTCTTCCTTTTCTTCGTCTCTGTCGTGTGGGTCCATATTTTCTGCATAGGTGGAAAAACGGATAAGTCAAAACGGATAAACCCTAATTCAGAGAAACCCTAATATATACATACACAATAATAAAAATATATACATACACACTATATATACATACACAATATATACATACACACTAAAAGGGAAGGGGCGGCTGGAGCGCGTGGCGATGGACGGAGACGGAGGCGCTGTGGCGGTCAGGGAGGAGGGATAGGCGGAATGCTCAAACAAGGATGATGATATGACAAGTTGAATTGCATTGAAATGAAACCCTAAAACTTGCTCGACAATTTAAACGGGGTTCCGAGGGTTGAAAACCCTAACTCGGGAAACTCCGGAAACACATGAGAGGGGTTGATTTAGTTCTCTAATGAAACTTGTCATTAAAGTTGATTATAAATGCATGATTATAGCTTAAAAAGGTAGAACTCATTTTTCTGAACATTTTGATATATTATTTGTATTTTTCTGACTTATAAATAATAAGATATGAATTTTACAATATTTAATCATTTTTTGGAATTATAAAACAATTTATTACATCAGGCTGACATCATAAACAACCCAGGGCTTTTGTTACCACGACTGAACCTACCCATAGAGACTTACTGGTGGGGCCGGAGCCACATCAGCAGCCCCATACGCAAAGTGGGGGGGTCAGGGCCTTTCTCACCGGGGCTTGATCTAGCCAGAGGGGCTGACTGGTGGGACCTGGCCACGCAAGCAAGCCACGTGGAACTCGCCGGAGCACGGCCAGACGGCAGCGGCTGGCGGCGCTAGAGGGAGAACGGAGACGCACAGGTAGGCCTAATCGAATCAGGGCGTCACCACGAACCTAACTAGGGCGGCGCCGCTAGGTAGAGGTCGCCGGAGCAGGCCGCACGACGACGGCCGGCGGCGACGCATGCAGGCGGAGGCGACGACGATGATTCAGAGAGGGAGAGGGGAAACGGAGAGGGTCACAGGGACTGTGAGCTCACCGGGAAGCTTGCGGAGGGGTCTTTGGCGCGAGGGGAGCACAGGAGACGGCGCCGGCTATGGCGCTGGACATGGCGGCTAGAGACGCGCGTGTGCGGCCGGAGACGAGGACGGAAACGGACGGAGGGCGGAGGCGGCGGCGCTGACGACGGCGGCGAGCGTGCAAGGACGGAGCAACCTGCCAGCGACGTGGGGATCGGGGCGGTGGCGGCGTCTCCCAGTTTGCGCGTGCGGGTGAGTGAAGAGAAACGGCGAAGAAGGAGAAGGGGCGTCGTGTATAAAGGAGAGGGAGAATACGTCCCGGTTGATGCCAACAACCGGGACTAAAAGTCCATACGTCCCGGTTGGAGCCACCAACCGAGACGTATACTCCACGTTTTCAGCAGACCAAGGGTTGGCGCGCGCAGGGGTCTTTAGTCCCGGTTGGTGGCTCCAACCGGGACATATGACCCTGTTTTCAAAAAATTTCAGGAATTTTCTCTCTATTCCCGCCTTATTTTTTATTTTGGGGTTTAAATTTGTAATGTTTTTTAAATGATAATTACTTTGTAATTTAGAAAAACTTTAAACATAAAAAATGTTTGAATTTGAATAACTAATTCAAAACCATTTTCTGTTTTTAAAAATAATTAATGTAACCATTTAAACTATGAACCATTTAAAATTAAAAATGAATTAACTTATATTTTTTGAATATTAATTTGGAATTTAGAAAAACTTTAAACATAAAAAGTGTTCGTATTTGAATAAATAATTCAAAACCATTTTCTGTTTTTAAAAAATAATTAATGTAACCATTTAAAATTAAAAATGAATTAACTTATATTTTTTGAATATTAATTTGGAATTTAGAACAACTTTCAACATAAAAAGTGTTTGGATTTGAATAAATAATTCAAAACCATTTTCTGTTTTTAAAAATAATTAATGTAACCATTTAAAATATGAACCATTTACAATTAAAAATGAATTAACTTATATTTTTTTAATATTAATTTGGAATGTAGAAAAAACTTTAAACATAAAAAGTGTTTGGATTTGAATAAATAATTCAAAACCATTTTCTGTTTTTAATTTGGATTTGAATTAACTTATATTTTTTATATATTAATGGGCGGAAAAAAAGGATAGAAATAATGGGCGGAAAGAAAATTTTATTAGGATAGAACTGGAATTAAAGTACATAACGCAACTAACACAAAGTTACATAGAAGAACTGAAAATTAAGATACATGGCCAGATTAAGCCACAATCGGCCGAAATTGTTTTGCAATGTTGGAGTGATTCGGTCATGCTCCTGCCTACACCTGTAATACTCGCCACTGTAGTCGTCGTACTCGTCGCGGCCGTCATCGCTGTCGTCGCCGGGGTCGCCGTAGTTGAACCTTGAAGGCTGAGTACGAGTGGGATGGACTTGAGGGTAGCGCAGGCGGGGGCTAGAGTCGGCGGCCGTGTCGTAGGCCATGACGCTCTGGAGAGTCTGGTCGCGCCACCATAGCCGACGGCCGGCCTCGTTGAAGTTCGGAGGAGGTGGGCCGTCCTCCTCGTTCCTGGCGAGCGCCCTCTCACGCTGATCCACGAAGAAGGCTTCCCAAGTCGGGAAATAGTTAGGATGCCATCTGGGATTCCTCCGCTTCTCCGGCGTGAGCTCGAAGTAGTAGTGGTTCGTGACGGCCATCTGACGCGCCACACCAAGAGGGACAGGAGGAACCGGCATGCCTCCGACGCTCAGCATCCAGCCGACGGGGACACGGTAGCCCGGCGGGCAAGGGTAGTTCGAGGCGCAAAGCGCCTCCGCCTCCCTGGGAGTTAGTGCTATGGTGGAAGTCATGGGAAAGAGTGATGAGGTTGTAGATATGAGTCTAGATATGTGCAATGACAATGGAGGCCAACCCTACATATATATAGTGAGAAATGGCAGGAAGATAACTGGAGGAAAGAACTGGCGGGAAGAACTGGCGGGAAGAAATGGCGGGAGAAATGCCGGAAAAAAATTGCGGGAAGAAAAATGGCGGGAAGAAATGGCGGGAAGAAAAATGGTTCATTTAGAACTTGCATTGGATCTCTGAATAAACCACATATTGCGAGTCTAAAACTGATTTTTTCAAAAAATCACGGGCGATAGATCATGTACCTGTAGAACAAACCGGACCCACTTCCTACCGATTCGGCAGACATTTGTCCTTTTTACTCGGGATGGACGAAAAGGTTTGAGATGTCCTGGTTGAAAGATAGTCCATGTAAGGTGGTCTAGTATTTTAGGAAAATGGGACGGTGGCATTCTGAAACAGTATTTTGGTGGTTACTTCACAAAACGACCCGTTTTTTGCGCTCGGAAAATGGAAAAGGGCTTTTCCGTGCGACAAAAAGGAAACTTCCTCCTGCAACCTTGTTCTCCATACTAATATACACATGCATGCATAATATGTGCACAGCATCACAAACTATGCCGTGATTCAACACATAACATCGGTCATTTGGATCGAAAGCCATGAAACCTCGAACATGATAGGTCATTTTGTGAAGGTTTTTTCGAGACATGATCAATATACCAAGTCTGATATTTTTCCTTTCAACTATGTCACATAATATGACACCACGCGAAGGATTTTCATTGTTCGGATTTTCTTTGAATTTATTATGCCCGTTTTGAATTTTCTGAATTTCTAACTATGGTCGAACCAGCGTGCATGAAGATAGGGGACGAGCATCGTTAGAACTTGCATTGGATCTCTGAAGAAACCACATATTGCGAGTCTAAAAATGATTTTTTCAAAAAATCACGGGCGATAGATCATGTACCTGTAGTACAAACCGGACCCACTTCCTACCGATTTGGCAGACATTTGTCCTTTTTACCCGGGATGGACGAAAAGGTTTGAGATGTCCCGGTTGGGAGATAGTCCATGTAAGGTGGTCTAGTATTTTAGGAAAATGGGACGGTAGCATTCTGAAACAGCATTTTGGTGGTTACTTCACAAAACGACCCTTTTTGTGCTCGGAAAATAGAAAAGGGCTTTTCCGTGTGATAAAAAGGAAAACTTCCTCCTGCAACATTGTTCTCCATACCAATGTCCACATGCATGCATAATATGGGCACAGCATCACAAACTATGCCGTGATTCAGCACATAACATCGGTCATTTGGACCGAAAGCCATGAAACCTCGAACATGATAGGTCATTTTGTGAAGGTTTTTTCGAGACATGATCAATATACCAAGTCTGGTATTTTTCCTTTTAACTATGTCACATAATATGACACCACGCGAAGGATTTTCATTATTCGGATTTTTTTTTGAATTTATTATGCCCGTTTTGAATTTTCTGAATTTCTAACTATGGTCGAACCGGCGTGCATGAAGATAGGAGACGAGCATCGTTAGAACTTGCATTGGATCTCTGAAGAAACCACATATTGCGAGTCTAAAAATGATTTTTTTAAAAAAATCACGGGCGATAGATCATGTACCTGTAGTATAAACCGGACCCACTTCCTACCGATTCGGCAGACATTTGTCCTTTTTATCCGGGATGGACGAAAAGGTTTGAGATGTCCTGGTTGGGAGATATTCCATGTAAGGTGGTCTAGTATTTTAGGAAAATGGGACGGTAGCATTCTGAAACAGTATTTTGGTGGTTACTTCACAAAACGACCCGTTTTTTGCGCTCGGAAAATGGAAAAGGGCTTTTCCGTGCGACAAAAAGGAAAATTTCATCCTGCGATAAAAAGGTTCATCTTTAGTCCCGGTTGGAGGGATTTCGGCAGGCTGGGCCAGGCAGCACTAATGATAGGGGTGAGTGTCAACATTATGTCGTGCGGCGTGTACCTTGTCCGGGATGGTGTCACCAACCGGGACTAAAGATGAACCTTTACTCCCGGTTGGAGACACCAACCGGGACAAAACACGAGTCAGCACTAATAATAGGGGTGAGTGTCAACATTATTTCATAAGTGTCGACACTACGCCGAGCTGCTTGTACTATAAATAGGCATCCTTGTGAGTCCAGTCCTCCAGCCAGTTTGAGGCATCTCCAAGATGGTTTTCGAGAGTAGGGACGGCACTACGGCCAGTTTCAGGGAGATGCCGACGGAGCCCAGTCCTCCGGCATCTCCGTGAAACTGGTCATAGAGGCACTCCCTAATATGTGAAATTAGTTAGCTCCCAGGCGTATTGATCTAGTTAGATAAGTTACAAGCTGCAAGATGGTTTTCGAGAGTAGGGACACCACTACGGCCAGTTTCAGGGAGATGCCGCCGGATCCCAGTCCTCCGGCATCTCCGAGAAACTGGTCATAGAGGAACTCCCTAATATGTGAAATTAGTTATCTCCCAGGTATATTGATCTAGTTAGAGAAGTTACAAGCTGCAAGATGGTTTTCGAGAGCAAGGACACCACTACGACCAGTTTCAGGGAGATGCCGCCGGATCCCAGTCCTCCGGCATCTCCAAGAAACTAGTCATAGAGGCACTCCCTAATATGTGACCGCGCGCGTTTGGAGATCAGATCTTAATGGTAAGTACAAATTGGGACAACTTCTTCATAGTCCCGGTCCAGCCACAAAACGGGACTAACACTCAAGACATTTATTAATATTAAAAACTGAGACTACAAAACCGGGACTAAAGGCCCCCCTATATATAGTCCCGGTCAAGCCACAAACCGCGAAAGATATCCTTCGGTGAAGCCACAAACCGCGAAACACATGAACTAGAGTTACATAATATGAGCATGAACTTCTTGGCATATGTCCTTCCTTATGATCGCTTCAGACGTAACCATGGAGCATCTTCTTTACTTAACGGAATGCTTGGGTCAGTTTTCACTATGAAGGGCGGAATTTCATCAAACTTATTATAATCTTCTGACATGTCCGTCTTGTCCTCGATTCCCACGATGTTTCTTTTCCCTGAAAGAACTATGTGACGCTTTGGCTCATCATATGATGTATTCGTTTGCATATATTTTTCTTTTTTCGGTCTGGAGGACATGTCCTTCACATAGAAAACCTGAGACACATCATTGGCTAGGACGAATGGTTCATCTCTATAACCAAGATTGTTGAGATCCACTGTTGTCATTTCGTACAACTGGTCTATCTTTACCCCTTCCCCATTCAGGTTGACCCATTTGCAGCGAAACAAAGGGACCTTAAAAGAGACTCCATAGTCTAGTTCCCATATCTCCTCTATGTAACCATAGTATGTGTCCTTTTGTCCATTCTCGTCTATTGCATCAAAGCGGACACCACTATTTTGGTTGGTGCTCTTTTTATCTTGGGCGATCGTGTAGAATGTATTCCCATTTATTTCGTACCCTTGGAAATTCAATACAGTAGAATATGGTGACACGGCCAACAAGTATAGCTGATCTCCAACAGTGGTGTCATTCAAGAGATGTGTCCGCATCCAACCACCGAAAGACTTCATGTGTTCATCTGTAATCCATGATTTAGGCTTCCCCGGGTTTTTGGAGCGTACAATATTCTTGTGTTCCTCGATATACGGAGCTGCCAAGGTAGAATTATGTAGAACTGTGTAGTGTGCTTTAGTGAAAGAATCCCCGTCCCTACATATCATTGCTTTCTTTCCTAGTGTGCCTTTTCCACTTAGTCTTCCCTCATGCCGCGAGTCAGAAACACCAATCGGCTTCAGGTCAGGAATAAAGTCAACACAAAACTCAATGACCTCCTCTGTTCCATATCCCTTGGAGATGCTTCCTTCTGGTCTAGCACGGTTATGGACATATTTCTTTAAGACTCCCATGAACCTCTCAAAGGGGAACATATTATGCAGAAATACCGGACCGAGAATGGCAATCTCTTCCACTAGGTGAACCAGGAGATGCGTCATAATATTGAAGAAGGATGGTGGGAACACCAACTCAAAACTAACAAGACATTGTACCACATCCTTCTATAACCTTGGCAGAATATCTGGATTGATTACCTTCTGAGATATTGCATTGAGGAATGCACACAGCTTCACAATGGGTACTCGAACATTTTCCGGTAGAAGCCCCCTCAATGCAATCGGAAGCAACTGCGTCATAATCACGTGACAGCCATGAGACTTCAGGTTTTGGAACTTTTTCTCTGCCATATTTATTATCCCCTTTATATTAGATGAGAAGCCAGACGGCACCTTGATACTGTAAAGGACTTCAAAAAAGATTTCCTTCTCTGCTTTGGTAAGAGCATAGCTGGCACGACTTAAGTGACGCCCTTTATCCGTCTTGATCTGTGTATGCATGTTCTTTGGGTCTTTCATAATTTGTTGGTCCTCCCGTGCTTCTGGTGTATCTTTTGTCTTCCCATACACGCCTAGGAATCCTAGCAGGTTCACGCAAAGATTCTTTGTCACGTGCATCACGTCGATTGAAGAGCGGACACGCAGGACTTTCCAATATGGCAGCTCCCAAAATATAGATTTCTTCTTCCACATGGGTGCGTGTCCTGTAGCGACGTCGTTCGGAACTAATTGACCGCCGGGACTCTTTCCAAAGATTACTTCTATGTCCTTGACCATACCAAATACATCATCACCAGTAGGGAGTTCAGGCTTCTTCCGGTGATCTGCCTCACCTTTGAAATGCTTGCCTTTCTTTCTTACGGGATGATTTGTTGGAAGAAATCGTCGATTCGCCAGGTACACAACCTTCTTGCATTTATGCAAATATGTACCTTCAGTCTTATCTAAATAGTGTGTGCATGCCTTATATACCTTGTTTGTCTGTCCTGAAAGGTTACTAAGAGCAGGCCAATCATTGATGGTTACGAATAGCAACCCTCGTAGATCAAATGGCTCCTGTTTGTTCTCATCCCACGCATGTACACCTGGTTCGCCCCACAACTGTAAGAGTTCTTCAACTAATGGCCTAAGGTACACATCAATGTCGTTGCCCGGTTTCTTCGGGCCTTGGATGAGCACTAGCATCATAATGAACTTACGCTTCATGCACAACCAAGGAGGCAGGTTGTAGATACATAGAGTCACGGGCCAGGTGCCATGACTGCAGCTTTGCTCCCCAAAAGGATTCATGCCATCCGTACTTAGACCAAACCATAAGTTCCTTGCGTCACCTGCAAAGTCTGGGAAGTCTCTCTCGATTTTTCTCCACTGTGACCCATCAGCAGGGTGTCTCAACTTCCCGTCTTTCTTACGGTCTTCTTTGTGCCATCGCAACAACCTGGCATGCTCTTTGTTTCTGAACATGCGTTTCAACCTTGGTATTATAGGAGCATACCACATAACCTTAGCAGGAACCCTCTTCCGGAGGGGCTCTCCCTCAACATCACCAGGGTCATCTCGTCTAATTTTATACCGCAATGCATTGCATACCGCTCATTTATCTAAATTCTCATACTCCTTACCGCGGTAGAGGATGCAGTCATTAATGCATGCATGTATATTTTGCACATCTAATCCTAGAGGACAGAGAGTCTTCTTTGCTTCGTAGGTACTCTCGGGAAGTTCGTTATGTTTTGGAAACTTCGGCTTCATTATTTTCAGCATCTTTTCAAATGAGGAGTCAGTTAGACCACACTCTGCCTTCCATCGCAACAATTCCAGTGTGATACCGAGCTTTGTGTTGCCATCTTCACAATTTGGGTACAACAATTTCTTGTGATCTTCTAACATGCCCTCTAACTTCAACTTCTCATTTTCTGTTTCACAGTCTCGCTTTGCATCAGAAATGACCCTACCAAGTTCATCAGCCGGCTCATCTGATGCCCGTTCTTCACCTCTTCCTCTCCATTGTCTTCCATTGCAGTATCACTGTATTCAGGAAACATATGATGATAGTTGTTATCATCATCTTCTTCTTCACCGTCTTCCATCATAACCCCTCTTTCCCCGTGCTTGGTCCAGCAATTATAGTTGGTCATGAAACCTTTCATAATCAGGTGGCTGCGAATGATTTTCGAGGAAGAGTACTCCTTGTTGTTCTGACATTGAACACATGGACAACGTATAAAACCATTCTCTTTGTTTGTCGTAGCCACATCGATAAATTTATCCACGCCTTTCATATACCCGGGTACACGCCGGTCACCGTACATCCATTCCCGACCGTTCATCTGCATCATATAAGTAAGTTTATCAAAAACAGGACATCATAAATAGTGAAATGACCAATTCACATCGACACATGCATTGTATCAATGACAGAGAAAAGATAAGATTGCTAACCTCGATCGAGGAAAATAAAGAGGAGAAAGCTCAAGTGCGTCTCGGACACCTTCTATATTTTTGTTCTATGAGAAATTGAACGGGATCATTCACTCAAACATTTCATCAAACACCTTGAATGCATGCATAGGGGGAAAAACTAGCACACCCCTCACACCTTCCACCAAGAAAAAACAGAGTGGAGGCAGAGGGCTGGGGCGTTGCATTTATAGAGGGTGGGAGCATACGTCCCGGTTTGTAACACAAACCGGGACTAAAGGTGTGTGCCACGCCACGTGGCTGACGCCCAACCTTTAGTCCCGGTTTGTGTTACAAACCGGGACGCATGACCCCTTACCAACCGGGACGCATGCCTCCGGGCCCCGTGCCCGCTCGAACCGGGACGCGTGCCAGCATTAGTCCCGGTTCGTGGCGCAACCGGGACTAATGCTCTTAGGGGGCGTGAACGGATGGCCTTTTTTCTAATAGTGAGATGAGATGGGGAGCCGTGCGCCACGTGATGGTACCAAAATATCTTAGGGACTAATGTTTGAACATGATCCAAAAGATCCTATGTTTTAGAATATCTCACGAAGAGGCTAGGTAAAGTATACGGATTGTCTCGACCAAGATGCAACCAACAGATATTCAAACAAAACTTGATGTAAAATGAACAATCAAAAAGAAGTCGCAAAATACAGGAAGATCAAGCGGGTGTCCGGATCCAGACCTCCATGCCTCGAGTCACACCTCTGTGATGCTGCTCTTGCTCGCAATCCGGGGATGGCGTCGGTGGAGGACATGGATAGTCGAGGTGGAGGCGGTGATGGCCAGATCCGCCCTGTGCATGTGATGATGGCCGACGAGGAGGAGCTTGTGACATCCTGATCCGGTTGCCGGTGTGAGAAGGAGCTGAAGGGGGAGGTGTTAGGGGCGCCTGATATGGGGAGAGCGAGAGGACCGAGCAGTAGAGACGCTCTCGGTTATTTATGGGGCCAGAGCGGTCGTAACGAAGGAGGCGACATAGTGGAAGCTGGCAGAAAACGGAATCGCTTCGTCTTTTTTAGATAGTAGAGATAGAGATAGAGATATATTCTTCCACTTAGGCGGTCGGTCCATCAGCAAATCCAGTCCAACTTGTATGTTTCTTTCTAGTTTTTTTTTTAGGTAAAATCACATTATATATAAGCAATCAAGCCGCCTCATTAAAAACCTTTCAGTCCCTTTAGGTACCTGGTAAGGAAAAGAGTGCGTAAAGAAACTTGCCGCTGAGTTCAAATAGTTACATCATCTAGAAGAAGTTGCAAAGTGAAACTAGGGGATCATCGTCCCAAGTACAAGAGGTTGTAGAAAGAAAACAATCCCTAGCTAGTGCATGAGCCACTTTATTTGCATCTCTTAGACAATGTGTGAATTCGACCTTCCCAATTCCTCCAGCTTGAGCTAGTATATCTACATAAATTGTCGTTGGTTGACTCCACATACGGTTTGTGCCTGAACACTGATCAATTACCTCAGTTGAGTCTGACTCTGCTTGCACGTCTGAGTAACCCAAACAATTGGCTAACGTGAGCCCATGTAACATTGCCATTGCTTCAGCTAAAGATGCCGAAGCCACATGTGATAAAAACGTTGAGGAGGCCGCGATAAATTCACCCTGGCAGTTCCGAATTACAACACCAGTCGATCCAGACCTGCTAGTGGCGTCAAAATCCGCATCCACATTCACTTTAACTGGTCGTGCAAGGGGTTTGATCCACTTATTTCCATGATTATTAGATATCATACTAGCCTTCGCTGCATTTGCCGTGATAGATTTAATTGAGTTTAAGCAAGTTGAGGTTGGTGGCACACGCTCACCGTGGGTCTGCTGTCG
Source organism: Avena sativa (assembly GCA_916181665.1). Lineage (NCBI taxonomy): Eukaryota > Viridiplantae > Streptophyta > Magnoliopsida > Poales > Poaceae > Avena > Avena sativa. The sequence continues at coordinate 403,429,332 of OV702280.1, forward strand.
TCGCATCCACCAGATGTACCATGCCGCCACAGCCATCACATCATGAAGCTTGATTATATCATAACCAGGAAGGGTAGTCGATGGAGAATTCAAGATAGCCTCAAAGAGTTTTGGCCCCGACATACCAGGAAGCACTTTTTGTTGGATCATCTCCTGAACACCCAAACCTCTCCATATCTTCTCTGCTCCTGCACATTTAAAAATCATGTGCATAAAATCCTCATGTTCATTGTTACATAGAGGGCAGATTGCATCCGTGCCAATATGACGTCTAAAAAGAACATCTTTCAATGGAAGAACACCATGCAAAACCCTCAGCAGAAAATTTTCACGTTTGCTGGTACGTCTAGATTCCAAAGGATTTTCCAAGTAGGATTATTAAGAGAAGTCCCAGAGATCAGTGATCTACAGGTCACTCCGTTGAATTGGTGTTTCCATTCGACATTGTAGGCCGATTGTACCGTAAACATACTAGTTTTAGTGTGATGCCAAGCAATGAAGTCTTCAAAAGCATTCTGATTCAGGGGTATTTCTAAAATCCTTTCGATGTCAATCTGGTGGAAATTTGAACGAATCAGTTCTTCATCCCATGAACACGTCACTGGATCAATCAACTGAGACACCTTAGTTAGGATACATCCATCACGTGGAGACACTACTCGGCGATCAGGGCTTGAGGGGATCCACGGATCCTTCCATATTTCAACAGATTCCCGACTGCCAATACGCCTAATATAGCCACGTTTAAAAGTCTGGATACCTGCACATAAGCTTTGCCAGGTGAAAGAAGAGCTAGATTTAGGTCCAGCTTTCAGAATGTCTCCATCCGGATAATATTTCGCTTGCATAATTTGAGCACAAAGAGAATTTGGCGCATCAATAAGCCTCCAGACTTGCTTTGCTAGCATTGCACGATTAAAAGAATGCAAGTCACGAAATCCCATACCTCCTTCATTCTTCGAAAAACATAGCTTACACCACGTGTACCAATGTATTTCTTTCCTTGAGCATTGTCACCCCACCAATATTGGGCTATGACATCTGTGATCTTCTTGCAAATATTTTTGGGTAACAAAAAGACCGACATTGCATAGACCGGGATTGATTGAGCCACTGCTTTAAGAATTTATTTTCCACCAATAGAGAGTAGCTTTTCCATCCATCCTTTAATCATTTGCATCACTCTTTCAACAAAATGAAGGAAACAGTCACTACGGTCAGCTCCCACCAAAGATGGGAGTCCCAAATATTTATCTGATAGAGCTTCAGTATTTATATTGAGAACATTACAGATCTCAGCCCGAGTGTCCACATTTGTATTAGGGCTAAAGAAGATAGTAGACTTAGCCACACTAACCATCTGTCCCGAGTTTGCACAATAGTCATCAAGAACTTGTTTCAACGAGATTGCATTATTCACATCAGCTTTCAAGAGAATCAAAAAATCATCAGCAAATAATAGGTGTGATACTGATGGTGCATTTCTACACACTTTGATCCCTTCGATGCCACCAATATCCTCCACGTGTAACAAGCAACTTGAAAGGCCTTCTGCACATAAAAGGAACAAATAAGGGGAGAGAGGATCTCCTTGTCTAATACCCTGGGTAGGTTTAAACTCTTCAGTCAATTCTGAATTCACTCTAACAGAATATGTGACAGAAGTCACACACTCCATAATCATCTCCACCCACTGGCTTTGAAATCCCATCCTCAACATCATTTCTTTGAGGAAGTTCCATTCAATCTTGTCATAGGCTTTGTGCATGACAAGCTTCACCGCACACAAACCAGTTTTTCCTTTCCTTTTGTTTTTTTATCTTGTGAATACATTCATAGGCCACAAGGACATTATCCGTGATCAACCTCCCAGGAACAAAAGCACTCTGTGTTGGTGATATGATTTCTGGGAGTAAAAGTTTCAACCTTGCGGCTAGCATTTTAAAGATAATTTTATAGAACACATTACATAGGGAAATTGGTCTAAACTGAGAAACTTCTTATGGGGAATCCACCTTTGGGATAAGAACAACCACTGTTTCATTCCATCCTGATGGGATTTTCCTCTCATTAATAGATTTCAGGACTGCTTGAGTTATATCATTCCCAACAGGGTGCCAGAACCTTTTATAAAATAGAGCATGTAGGTCATCAGGGCCCGGTGCCTTTAGATCCCCAATGCTATGAACTGCTTTCTTCACTTCCTCAGCAGTATAAGGCTCCATTAACTTCTCATTCATCTCAGGAGAAACCCTAGGCAGGATTCACGCTAGGAATGCAGGATCAATAATATTGTTGTCTGAGTTGAAAAGTGTCTCAAAATAGCCCAACACAATTGGTTTAATGTTTTCTGTACCTTCCACAGGAGTACCTGATGAATCCTTAATCTTCTTAATAAAATTCCTTTTCATTCTGGCCGATGCATAACTGTGAAAGAAGTTTGTGTTTTTGTCACCATTTTGAATCCAATTTACTCAGGACCATTGGCTCCATCTTATCTCTTCTTGCTCTAAGAGATTTTCAATCAAACGGCCTAATTCAAACTTCTCTTTTTCTGAATCCGGAGTGAGTGGCCCTCTCATCAATTGTTCTAGGTCGCATTGGGCCTTCCTCAGTCTCTTCTTGGGCTTCTGCAAAATGGTACTATCCCAGGCATGCATCCCATCATGCATGGCTTTTAACTGATCAAGGACAGCGATCGACGTCCCCTGCGCTGTTGAGTTCCAATTTTACTCCACCACTTCTTTGAATCCCTCTTCCTTAGACCATTTTGCCTCAAACTTTTTATGTTTCTTTCCAGGATCAAAAGTTGTTGCAGCATAATACTCAGTGTCAAGCAGCAGTGAGCGATGATCAGAATGATTATACTCTAGGTGCAAGATAGCGGCCTTGTTTTGCATTTGGCTCCAGCTAGCATTTGCCAAGCCTCTATCCAGACGCTCACGCATTTCCCCCCTGTGCCAGGTGAAAGGATCACCAATATAACCAACATCATTTAGATTGCAATCATCTATGTGTCTTGGAAAGCTTTCATAAACCTCTGTGGCCTAACTCTTCCTCCTTCTTTCTCACTGTCAAAGAGGATTTTGTTCAGATCACCCATAATGATCCATGGGAGCGTATTCTGCCAGTGGATTGACTTAATCCTATCACATATTTTATATTTATCCTCCCATTTAAATTCTCCGTATATACCAGTAAATCTCCACTCCTTTGCTTCATCCCCAACAACACGAACATCTATATAATTAGGACAAGCAAAGATTTGATGTATTTGGATCTCTTTTCTCCAAACTAACAGAATACCACCACGCCTGCCATCACTGGTCTGGACAATTTTAAAATCCATCTTCATTTGTCGACGAAGACATTCTGCTGGGTAACTATCCAAATGCGTTTATAAAAGAAAAATAACATCTGGATGATGGCGCCTTAGGACATCCATAAGCGCCCGAATTGCCACGCGGTTACCCAAGCCGCGGCAATTCCAACCTAATATCCTCATTGCGAACGGACATGCCCCTCAAGGGAGCCCGCCGATCCGAGTGAAGAGGAGTCTGCTCCAGTCTTCTTTGGTCGTTTGTTTCTTTCCTTCTCAACAGGCGATTGTTGAACCAGACTATGCTCTGCCCCATCTGTCATTGGAGATATCAGGTTCACGCCTCCGATTTTTGTAGAATTCAGCTCATCCAAGATATTTATTTTTGCACCTGAATTTGAGTTGTCACTATCTGTCATCACAGCATCCGTAGCTTTCAGAGGACTAGTTGCAGTATCATTTAGATCATCTGCTTTTCCTTCAAGGTGTGGTATGCCATTGTACCTCCAGTTCTGAAAATTTTGGCCTCCACGGCCAACAGGCTCTCTTCCTCTTCCCCCATTATAAAATCCAGGTGTTCTTCCTCCTCTATTACCATGTTCCCCACCTCTCATAGTAGCAACACCCCTACCATGCCAAGTGTCGCAATCAGCTTTCAAGAACTCCTCCCAGTATAGTTTTTCTTCATTGTGTTCACCGGTTCCACACTCGAGGTGCGTGTGGCCAATGAATCCACACGCCCCATAGGGAATTTTCTCATATTTGAGCAGATACACACATCTCTTTCCTCCTCTGACCATAGATACAAATCGTTCCAGAACTTTGCGAACATCCAATCTGACTCGGGCTCGAATGAAGTTACCCGCGCCTAGAACATCAGTCTGAACTTCTGCCACCTCTCCCACCTGTTTCTCGATCAGGTTTTTCAATAGGATTTTGTCACGATATCCTACTGGAACTTTATGAACTTGAATCCAAGTAGTAAAAAGATTTCAGATCGAACTGGTCAACATCAGACAGGCCATCATAGGGTTCAATGCACACAATCGATTGTCTAAACAGCCATGGACCTCCTTGCTCAATTTTCAGCCAGTCACCCAAGCAAAAGCACCGGACAGTGAAAAGATTACCTTCCAGATGTTGAAACTGCACCTCTTTCGCCGGACTCCATGCAACACGCATGTGTGTTCAAACGTTGTTGGACTAAAGTAATTAATGGTATGAACACGGGCAATAGCCATCCACTTGATGCCTTTTTTCGGAACACCTTCGACATCCTCAAAGACTAGATCGTTGAAATCGCCTTCCGCAATCCCCAAGCGTTTCAGAAGATCATCAATGTTTTCTTATTTTTTCGATCCCGAATCCCCCGGCCAATTGCCGGAGTGCGACGACGAGGCCGCCATCAAAAGCGATCTTGAACCAGATCTGCCAAAACCCTAACGAGGATCAGGGGCCAGGAGAGATCAATAGCACCGGCCAAGCAGGGGACAAAACAAACCTAAGCCCCAAATAGATCGAGGGAATAAGGGTTGGAAGACGAGTAGGAATCAAACTCCTCACCAAGATCGGTGTCGGAGGCGAAAAACCCTAGTCGCCCTGTCGCTAGAGCCCTGTTCCAGTTTAATCACGCATGCGATCGGAACTGAACGAGCGAAGAGGCACATGCTTATGTAATAAATTGTAGTTTCATATATTAATAAAAACATGTAATTATAAATCATAGGATTCTATATATGCCACAAAGGCTATGTTACGTAAATATCACACTTGTGTTTAGTATTCTCAATCATTTTTATTTGTGCCCAAGAAGATTGTGACACTTCCTAAAATACCATATGCTACTCAATCGGTCTTGGGGCCTAAACTTGTGTAATAATTTATCACTTGTCGCCAAATCAGATTGTAATTAATATAATGAAGTACAATTGCATTTGGTCTTATCACTGTCATATCTAGTATTGTTGCAATGCTGCTTAGTCCAGTTAACAGCTTCAGGTTCACTATCCCCATGTTGCAACGTGGAGAGGGGTAGTGCAGTGCCGGTTGGGGCCTTGCGGCAGAGATGCTGGTGGTAACGGTAGAGGAAGCAAAGCAGGTGGCATACATCACACTGCCACCGGTGGTTTCATTCTTTACACCTATGTACAATACCTGCTGCACAAGAGGGTTTCCTTCTTTACAAGGATAGGTATGCTTATATGCCCGCGGTGGATCAAACAATAGTTTCTTTAAAGATGCATAGACCTCAACTTATTTACATCTTATGATCTGAAGCTAGTAGATGGTACATAGGGAATCATTCTTCAATAACAGATTAATATTTAGCAGAGGATCACCATCTCATTTGATAATTTGTTTTCTACAATGGTTCTTCTTGACATTCAAGACTAGCTAGAAAAAATGTACAACTGCCTTCCTTGCATTGGGGATTACATGCACAAAATTTGGATGGGCACAACGCACCCAACTCCATCCCCCCCCCCCCCCATTCAGAAAAGGTCATCCCTACCACCTACCTATGGTCTGTCTAAACACTTCGTTTTTATTGTTTCATGCATAGTTATGTTGTTCTTGGAGCATTTTAGTTTTCGTTTGCTTTGCTTAGTATGTTTAGTTTTCTAAAGTAGTTTGGACCCCCGTTCTCTCTGTGTTGTTTTGCAAATAAGTTTTCTTGGTGTTGGAAGTGCAAGAGGAGCTTGCATTGATTGTGACTTAGACTTTAGCATGACATGCTAGGTGTTGTTTTGGCATTATGATTAGTGATTATTGTTGTATCATGTCTTGTTCCAAACAATTGGGATTGCTTAGTGTGCCTTGAAGAAATTATGCGTTGTTTTAGAATGCAAAAGCATAGTATTGTGGTATTCTCCTTTGATGTTTTGCTTGGGTTGACTTGGCACATGCTCACACCATGTTATGACTATGACAAGTCACCATTAGCCTCTACGATCATTTAGTCCTTGACTTGTAGTACCACTCTTTGCTTTGATTAGTATGCTTTGTTGCACTGCATGATTATGGCCATTATTGCTCTCTTAGTTGGTTGCTCCCAGTCTTTTGCTAGCCTCTACTTGTATGAGTAAGTTCTACTCATGACTCCAACTCCCAAGAAACCAAGTTATTCCAAAAGTGTTCACTATAAACTCCTATGCATGGTGTGTTACACCATTCCAAGTATATTCTTGTTTTCAGCTATCTTCCAATTAAAAACTATTTTGTTATGTGAAAACTTAGTGATTAAAGCCCTCACAAACTTGTTGGCACACTTTATTCTTTGCCCCTAATAAACTTGAACCATTGTGACAACTTTGTTGTATATGCTTGCACTTATAAGTTGGAATTAGCAGAATCGTGTTGTCACGGGGAACGTTTTCAACATTGCACTTGTACCTTGTTGTACTTAGTTGATATCATGTTCTTTTGTCTATGGATGTCACCGGTGTGAAATAAAGAGGGGACTTGTAAGTCCATGGAGTTTGTATTCTTTGTTAGAGAAACGCCTGGGCCGCTAGCCTAAGCCATGCCTAATCATGGTGGAAACTTGCAGCATCACCATAATGAGCTATCTATGAAGCATCCTCAATAAAAATATATGCATATGGTAAATAAAAAGATTGCTGAGATGCTCATTGTATGCTTGCCTTGTCATTTTGGTTATGGGAAAGCTCCTGTACCATGTGCAAGGGGTACCCCGTTGGCGGTTCTCAATGATATGCAAATACTTACAGTGACAAGAACTTAGCTGGACCCAAAGTTGAGTATGCATGAGGTGTGGCCCTCGTATTCAAGGGACTTGAGATTGCCAACTTATACTTCGTCAAGCATATACTCCAGCTTTGCCACTTTAACCTTAACCACTTCAAGATGCTTATGATAGGGAAAATGAGGGCTGAAAGCTAACAAGTACCATAATTTTTGGAAGCTCTTTTTGGAACTTGTATTCCCTGCTTCCTTTACAAAAAGGCCTTTCTTCCACCATTATTTGAGTCTCCACCTTCTACCTTTAGGCACCACTAAGAGAGCATAGTTGTTATTCTCTGTGCAGTGTTCCAAAGCTTATTAATTGATGCATATTGTGATATTACTTGTTCTTATGATATTTGTTTCTAGTCACCCTTGTGAACTTTGAAGGTGTCCTATGCATCTATTTGCTACTCTATGAGGGATAAGCTGATTGCCACTATGCCATATTTTCTGCATGTGAAACAAACAAATGTTTTTCAATGCATATTATTCATGATAATTTTTGTAGCTTGTCATGTTGCATGCATAGTTACTATGTCCTATTGTTAGAAATCCTCTTTCATGTTCATGTTTAGAGTTCTTTGATCCCAGCTTTTAATGCGTGCAAATGGTTGGATCTTTATTGTGAGGGTGCATGTCACCTCAAAAATTACTTTTTATCACTTACCTACTCGAGGACGAGCAGGAATTAAGCTTGGGGATGTTGATACGTTAGAAATGTATCTATAATTTTTTATGCTCCATGCTTGTTTAGTATCTACTTTGCTTTACTTGTCCACACTTTGAGGTGCTTTTACATGTTTTCTGGTACTAACCTACTAACAAGTTGCAACAGTGTCAGATGCCTATTTTTTGTTGTTTTTGGTTTCAAAAACTTTAGTAAAGAAATAATCTCGGAATTGGACGGGACAAAGGACAAAGTCAATTACTTTCCGTGGGGAACAAGAAGTCCAGAGGAGAGCCGGAGGGGCCAGACCCACCCTAGGCGCGGGTGGGCCCAGCCCCGCACCTGGTTAGGGTTTGCCAACCCTGGCCGCCTCCTCGGTATCCCCCTTCGCCTATAAGAAGCCCCCGATACAGAAACCCTAAGTACCTGATCAAAAATCCACGAAACCATCTGTAGTCGCCGCCACCATCGTCCCTAGATCGGGGGGATCTAAAGTTCTTCCCAGCACCCTGCCGGAGGGGAAATCATCCCGGAGGCCTTCTCTTCAGTATGATGCGTGAGTAGTTCCACCTTGGACTATAGGTCCATGTAGTAGCTAGATGGTTGTATCTCCTCCTTTGTGCTTTCATGTATAGATCTTGTGAGCTCCGTTCATGATCAAGATCTAATCTATTTGTAATCATGCATATTGTGTTTGCGGGGATCCGATGGATATTGAGATTATTATGTTGGTTTGATTAATGGTTTTGTCTTTATGATTCTATCATGCATGTGTTGTTTGTGATCTTGCATGCTCTCCATTGTTAGTAGCTATCTTAGCCAAGTAGTTGCTAGTGACTCCAAGAGGGGGTATTTATGCTCGATAGTGGGTTCATGCCTCTAGTTTCCAAGGGAAGTGACAATAATCTCTTCGGTTGCAGATGTGTTGTTGCTACTAGGGAGGAAACAACGGTCTCTTGTTCATGGAACATGTGGACTGTTTACCTTACACACTTTGCTTAAAGAAATTGTCTGTTGCTTGCAACTTAATACTGGAGGGGGTTCGGATGATAACCTGAAGGTGGACTTCTATTCATAGATGCAGTTGGATGGCGGTCTATGTATCTTGTTGTATTGCCCAATCAACCTCATAGGATCTTTCTGACTAGTAATTGCATTGTTATGCCTTGCTCAGTTCCTGTCAATTGCCCTGTTGTAATTTATTTACCCTTCATGTCATGTTGTTTATCTAAGGAGAGCACCTCTAGTGAACTATGGACCCTGGTCCAATCTTTACCATTGGTATATCTTTCACTTTTACTTGTTTACTTGCTGCAAACCATTACCTTCCATACCATATGTTTAATCCTTTGTTACAGCAAACCGGTGAGCTTGACAACCTCACTGTTCGTTGGGGCAAAGTCTTGAGTTTGTGTTGTGCAGGTCTCCGCGTTGCTTGCAACACCTGTGTGACGTTTCCTTCCTCCTTCTGGTTCGATAACCTCGGTATCAACTGAGGGAAAACTTGTTGCTTGGTGCTTCACACCTTGCTCTTGGGGTTCCCAACAGGCTGTGCGTAGACAGCCGTCAGATACACACATCCATATAACAAAAAAATAACTGCCAAAGTAATCAGAGATTCCAGTAGTAATAGCACCGCTAGCGGTGACGAGACCTCGACTCTGAGATTCATCTCCAAAACGGTGCCTTCACGAAGTTAATAGTAAACAAACCTTTGTTGTCTAGTCTAACCACATGATCATGGTCTTCATCCATAGGCTTGATTGAATTGACATTGGGCTTGTAGCATTGTGAAGTTGAGATTTAAATGTAAGCACATAATCATGCAAATGCTACAAAAGAAAACTCCAATTCCTAAGGCTTGTCAATGACAACTACTCACCACCCGCACGATTCTTGGACTATAAGCTTGGTCACGAGTGTCGCACCTCTCATGCACATAGTTCGTCTTTACAATAAACAAATTAGATATAGTGATCTAAAGAATAATGCTACACATACGGGAAGTTTGCTTACGGGAAGGGGCTTACAGAATGACGTTGTTAGCAGCCGTACATCCTGATTTGTTGGGAAAACAACCAACCTCAATATTTCCCATCTCAAGCCATGTTTTTTAATTTCCATATTATTCAATCCGTAAACGTAGGATTATTGTGATCTAAAATATAGACCCTTACAAAATTTAATTGGGCCGCATGCGTTAAGTACGAATGAGTGATTGGCTGCTATGCACGATTTTTTTCTAGATCATATACATATATATACTTTGCTTTGCGTGAGTACGACAGGCTATCTACCGTGCACTGCTCAAATCTATTTTGGTCCCATGCATGAAATCGGCTGATGTTTTTTTTAACATGTCTGATGTAGTTAGCTGCATGTTATCTGGCCATTTAGATAGACAGGACCCTTCGCCCATTAATGTACTAACAGCATTTGTCCTAACTTAGAAAAACTAAAGTTTGACCAATTTTATCAGAAAACATAGCTATATGTATGACATGAAATTAGGATCACTAGATTTGTTTTGCAATGGTGTTTCATAATGTATGGATTTGACTTCATATATGTTTCTCTCTTTTCATTAAAGTTTGTCAAAATTTTATATACATGACTTAGAAAAAAATCTAAAAGTACACTTATATATGAACGGAGAGAGTAGATGTCTTTTTTCGCGTGAGTGGCAGCATGGTCGATTTCCACATCTCAAGTAGATGAGCTACATATATTGCTCATTGATTGCACCCACATGGCATGGACAGGTGGGCGAAGCTAGGATGGCGACGTATATAGGGTGGGACATAATGATTCCAGATAATGTACTCCCTCATTTTTTGTATAGAAGGTTAGCAGCAAAAATTCATTTTGCATTTATACAAGCCCACTAACACTAATCCAGAAATAGTCAGGTTTCTACCTCGTATAATTCCTAGGATTGATCACAAAAGAGATTTAAAATCTTTTTAGGATATTTTACCAATTTAATCAAGTTTGGATAAATTATCTAAGACTACTGATCTTATAGGTAAATAACCAATTTGTATATATTCATCCAGTCCCCGACGGACATTTTGAGTAATATTTTGTAGCTATAAATAGTGAAGTTATACTGTAAGCAAAATTATTTTTATGAAAATACATATGTCATGTGGTTTTGAATTCATCTTTTCTGATACAATCTTTTGTGTCTATTGGATTTTTTCTATCACAAAATTTATTTCATCTTCCCAATTTGGTTTAGATGTTAAAAAACTTTTGTATCAATGGATTTCACACTAAATAATAACAAACAAGAATTATCACACTAGACCACAAATTGGTTTATACATGTATCATTGTCCAAAATATCCTAATTATGTGCCCTTGATAGTGTATTTATAGTGTAAGAATATACTAAATTACCATGGGAGATTTATTTTTGATAAATGGATTATATGAATGCCGGATGATATCAATTACACCCATCATATGCAACACCATAATGATTATGGTCATATATGTAATTCCTATGTGGTGGATCTTTGTTTTATGAGATGATATCTGAGATTGGAATTCTATTATGTTTATGATGTTTTGGTAGACGCATATTATGTACTTTTTCTTAAGTGCTTGTCCTGATCAAACTTGTATGCGAGGGCGTGTGTGGAGGAACATGTGCATTAGATGTAGTAACATGGTGGTAGTGATTGGATAGTTACAGAAAATTCAAGGTCTATTATGGTTTTTACCTTTCTTATGTTAACTCACTAAGGATAAAGTGAATGCATGTGTTATAATGATCTAGTGACAACAATGAAGATATTGTTTTCTCAAGGTAGCACGTTTGTTATTCAAACATCATGTCAAAGTACTAAGACTATACTCTATTTATTCTTAATTTTAGATTCCATGGAGTATTTTTAGAGGAGTATAAGTGAGATGTTTGCATCATCTTTATATTAGGACTTGATATCCATATACTCCCTCCGTTTCAAAATATAAGATGTTTTAGCTTTATGAAGCAAATGTATCTAGACTTCTTTTAGTATGTGTAGGTTCACTCAGGTTTAGAGTGAATCTACACACTAAAATAAGTCTAGGTACATTTTCTTCATAAACCTATTGTTAAGATAAGTTTGGCATTCAACTCAACCACAGCGAACTATCTGTTCCTTCAAGCAAATCTTTTTCAAAAAATGTTTTCTAGTCAATTCATCAAGATACGGGGTTAAGCTTTGCTAAGATTAAAGCCTTAAGACAAATACATGGCACGAAATTCATCACAAGGGCGCATATTCAGGCTATAAAATGATTGGAGCCGAGTTCAAAGGAGTTGTTTTTCAAACCTCAATCAATGATTGTGAGTCTTAACTAAAGTAATGACACTAGCATGGAAGTACGTTTTAGGTGATAATAAGCTAACTGGGGAGTGAGACTAGAGTGCAACCGAACAAACAATAGTATGATCATGAATGAACTTACAAGAGGAGTGAAAATGAGAATGTGTTACCATCTCTTGCTTGCTCGTCTTGTACTCAAATCTTTCGCAAGTTCAAACTTTTTCATAACTTCTCGTTTTTTATTTTTATTCTATTTTATTTAATATTTGAAAATCATTACATTTGAGATCTTGGATTCAATGGACCAAGATTTAGTGGGAGCCCATGGTTTCGGTAGCTGATTGTGACAACAAGAATATTTATCCCCAAATTACGAAAGCAGATATGGATATAACTGCACGGTACCTTACCATCAAGCACATTATATTATTATTACATGATAATTATGGAGTTACAGCCTCTAGTATGCCGCTGCATCATATTTTTCCATGCATACATATGTATATGACCCACTTGCACACAAGTTTATTTTATATAGGGGTTCGAAATTGTAGGCACGATAACCCTGGTGAAGTATGACGGTTCTACATGAGGGGGTAGGTTCCCCAAACCGCGACTCCACAGAGCCCTTCCGCTCCGTCAGCTCCCCTGCGCATGAAGAAGAATCCCTTTTGGCCCCACCCCGCACCCCACGAGTTCTTGATGATCCAATACTCTTCACCAGTGTTGCTAACCCCGTACCCTACCAGAACCACGGCGTGGTTTTGCTTAGTGGTGCATGGGCCCTTGTAGATTCCGCTCTTCCAGTTCTGAAGGATGGCGCCATTTGCGTCGAAGAGGACGCCCACAGGCCTGTCGAGGACAGCCAACTTCATCTGCGGCTCCCCGCGGACCCGTTGGGCGCCGGTAATCTTTCCCACGCGTGTGGCACCACCGACGTTCTTGCACTGGCCCTGCCGTTCCTGGTAGGGGTAAGTGGCCTCCGTCACTACCCCTCCTTTGGCTTTGATCCAGTTGAGTGCCTTCTCGATGTACCCGCCTTTGCAGCCATACTGACCGACCCGATTGCAGTCTAGCAACTCTTGCTCAGATAGGTCCAGCAGCTGGCCACCCTTGATTTTGTTCAGACTTTCTACGGTTGCCACGGTAGCAAATGCCCAACAGCATCCTGCGCACCACATAAATTAGCATGGCCTAGGTTGATCGGATTTACAATAGTAGAAAGAATGAATAATTAACGCCAACTGCATGTATATATGCATGCTTACCGCATCCCCCTTGGGCCTTGGCAGGCGTGACCACGCCATGGTCTCTCCAGTCAAAGTTCTGTGGAGGCGGTGCCACCAAGGCGTTCAAATCAACAATTGACGCACGGCTGCCCTCACTGACATCACCCGCCAGAGTGGTGATGATGGTTCCCATACCATCATCCATGGCGTCGGCGTCCTCCCTAGGCACAGCGGCCCCGGTGTACCGCGCCACGAACTCCTCGTTGGTGAGGTCGGTGAACTCGTTCTCGCCGAGCTCATAGCCGAGCCGCTCGCTCTCCCTGTTACTGGCCTCGATGAACTCCACGTTGCGGCGGTACACCTCCAGTCGGTGGAGCTTCTCGTCGATGCTCGGGTACACCCGCCCGTGCGCCGTCATCCACCGGTGGAACCTGTCCAGCATCAGCATGGCGCCGCCGCTGGCTACCGCCGATGGGTGCAGCATGGCGCACACGATCAGCAGCAGGGGCAGACGAAGCGAAGGCAGTGAAGGAGCCATGCCGACAAAAGTGACTTGTCCTATGACGCTCATATTGGGCTGCCTTTTATAGTAGAGTAGATACTGGTTTCATATTGGGCTGCGTGCGTTAAGTATGGCTGAATGATTGGCTGTCATTGCATGCATGGATTTTTTTTCTAGATCGTCCATGAATAATTTGCTGTACGTGAGTTTGACAGGATATCTACCGCATTGCTCAAATCGATTTTCGTCCTTGTCGTCATTAAATCCGCTGATGTAGTTAGCTGCATGCTGTCTGGGAACTTACATACAATTGGGGAGATCTGCTTATTGACTCATACTCCCAACATTTGTCCAAAGTTGAAAAAACTAAAGTATCAACAATTTTATCAAAACGTGGCTACGTGTGTATGACACGAAATCAGTATCTCTAGGTCCATTTTGCAATGGTGTTTCATAATATACGGACTTAATGTCATATATGTTGCTACTATTTTCAATAATGTACGTCTTTGTTTGTCTGGCTAGCACAGCTGATTTCCACTACGCGAGTAGATGAGCCGTATCTATTTCTCATTGATTGCACACCCACATGCAATGGATACAGAGGTGCAGTTATAGGATCACGGCATATATAGTGGGAGATAACGATCGAGATAATATTGACATAGATATATCCTATGGGTGCACAAAGTTGGCATACCTGGTCCAGCCCAAGAAAGGCCTACATAAGGACATGCAGCCCATGAAGATTTCGGGTGGCCCAAGCCCATGGCGGTTTCGACTTCTTGGAGGACAAGTCTAGATTAGATAGAATTTCAAAGGTTATCAACCCTAATTTGTAACCGACTCGACCTGACCCGGGACCTGGTCTATCTATATAAAGGCCGGGAGGGCACGGCGAGAAGGACAATCACCACCTCGTACGCACACCTCTCGCCAGATCGTATCTGTGCACTTCTGTAACCTTCGGTTCCACCGTAATTAAGAGCAGACAAGCAGGAGTAGGGTTTCCCTCCGAGGGCCTGAACCTTGGTAAATCTCGTGTCCCTGTGTTGCTTGTCTGTTAACCATTTCGCGACTTCCAGCATCCCCATCTTCTCCAAAACCCAAGTTCATAACAATGGGCATTGACGAGTCGAACCCTCGTCAAATATACTCCCTAAGTTTTTTATACAAAGCGAGTATCAAAAATACATTTGGCATTTATACAATGCTACCAACACTAGTCGAGAAAAATAGTTGGGATTCAAGCTCATATAATTGCTTAGATTTTTTATAAAAGAGATTTAGTTAAATTTTGGATTTTTTACGATATTAACCAACTTTGGGTAAATTATCTAAAATTGATGCTCTTTTGGGTAAATAACCAATTTCCCATATTCATACAAACCCCCAAGGACATTTTAAGTAATATTTTCTAGGTATAACAAGTGAAGTTAATAATCTAAGGAAGCTTATTCTTATGAAGATACATATATCAAGTTGTTCTGAATTCATCATTTGAAATAAAATCTTTTGTGCATATTGTTAATTTTTCTATAACAAACATTATTTTCCCTTTTCGATTTGGTTTAGATGTTCAAAACCTTTCGTATCAATGGATTTTACCCTAAGTAATAACAAAAATGAAATATCACACTAGTCAAAAATTTGGTTTATACATGTATCATTGTCCAAAATATCTCTAATTAATCACACTTGATAGAGTATATAGAGTGTAAGGATATACTAAATTACTAGGAGAGGTTTTTTAATCAAAAAGAATATATTAATGTCAACATGATATCCATTACACTTAACCTCTACAACAACATAATGACTAGAGAAAGTCTAGACACTAAGGATGCACACATCCAAAATAAACAAAGAACTCGCCTAAGTAATAATCAAAGATTCCAGTAATAATAGCACTGCTAGTGGTGATTTGACCTAAACTCCGAAAATTAATCTACGAAATGATGTCGTCGTGTAGTTCACAAAACCTTTATCGTCTGGTCTAACCAACATGATCTTGGTCTTAGATCCATAAGCTTGATTGAATTGACACTGGTCTTGCAGCATTGTGAAGTTGTGATTTATGGTTGGGTTTCTACCTCGTTATAATTCCTTACATTTGGCATTGATAAAATTGTTTTTCTTCCCAGTCATGAAATCCAATGATGTAGTTAGTTGCATGCTATGGAGACTCATACTCCCTCCTTCCATAAGTGTACTTATTGTTATCTTTTGTCCCAAGTTAATAAATAATAATGTTTGACCAATTTTATCAGAAAATATAGCTAGATGTATGACACGAAATTATTATCACTAGGTCCGTTTTGCAACAATGTTTCATAATATACCGGATTTAATGCCACATACGTTGCTATTGCTTTCCATAAAATCTCTCAAATTTTAAAATATTTTACTTAGGACAAAACATACAAGTACACTTTTTTTAGGAACTTACAAATACACTTATTTTTGTATGGAGGGAGTAGATGTCTTTGTTTGTGTGGTTCGCACATTCAATTTCCATACCAAGTAGATGAGTTGTATCTATTTCTCATTGATTGCACACACAAATGGCATGGCCATAGCCCAGGGTGGAGCTATAGGATCGCGACATATATAGAGTGAGAGATAACGATCTGGATAATGTACACCCTGAGTTTTTTCTACAAGGTTAGTAGAAAAAATAGATTTGGCATTTATACAATGCAACTAACACTGATCAAGAAAGTGGTTCGGTTTCTAGCTCGTATAGTTCCTTGGATCAATCATGAAAGATATTGAAGTCTCTTTTTTGGATATGTTACAAATTTAATCAAGTCTAGTTAAATTTTCTAAGGAACTAATCTTTTAGGTAAATATCCAATTTTCATATAATCATACAAACCTCGACAAACATTTTGAGTAATATTTTCTAGTTATAACAAGTGATTTTGATATTTTAAGCACATAATCATGCAAATGCTACAAGAGCAAACTCCAATCCTAAGGCTTGTAAATACCATCTACTCACCACTTCCAAGATTTCTTGGACTATAAGCTTGGTCACGAGTGTTGCACCTCTCGTGCACATAGTTCATCTTTACAATAAATAAATTAAATATTGTGATTTAAAATATATATCCTTGAAAAAATTTCTAACTTTACATGATTAGTAATACAAATTAGTAGAAGTTTGGTTTCTACGATTTGTCATTATAATGAGAATTTACGACACTATGTTCTGGTTTGTTTGCCATCTTCGACACACATAGAGGATTCCAGACCATGTCCTTGGGAACCTCGTTTGGTAGTGAATTAAACAGTTCAGTTCCAATTGCTTGATCTCAACTTTAACCATGTCTTAGAACTGATACATGAACCAAGCCGTGAATTTAGGTAAATTTTAGTGTACTCATGTATGACTGAGATTATGTTGTTTAGGGAAACCACGTGGTGGATTAAAAGCAATTCACATATTTATAATGAATTATTTTACTTCGACATGACTAATGTGTCCACTAAATGTATTTCAAATTTACATTCACACATCATTTAAAATACAGTTTGAATAATATATACTATGTTTTATATATAACCAGGATTTACATACTAAATAAACAAATATATATAACTTCATGAAATTTTTATACAACAAGAACCTTGGGAGCATATTTCCCTACAGAAAACTAGGAATGTACAATGCTAATGATTGCATATAATCTTAGATATATAATAAAAACTATACAAGTTTAATTTATATACAAAAACAAAGTTTGATAATTCTACACACGGGAGACCTATTTTGAGATATTTTGAAGATACAAATATTCTAGAGATCGAAAAAGACATACATAAGAACATTAATTAGAAGGATAGAGTATTCATACACATGAATTGGAAATGAAGTGGAATATAATATCACCAACAAACAACAATGAAACAAAATAACATATGTGACTCGACTTCGGCACACATATATTTAGAAGCAAACTTTTATTCTAAATTCTTTTTGGAACATTTTTTTATGTGTATATCTAGTAAAATCACATTTTATCTAGTCATTGTGCGTGCATCTAGCAAAGTAACATTTTTGTGGGAGGAGAGATTAGATGTCTTTGTTTGTGTGGTTGGCACATTTGATTTCCACGTTGCAAGTAGATGAGTTGTATCTATTTCTCATTGATTGCACCAACATGGCTTGACCATAGGGGTGGATCTATAGGATCACTATACATATATATAGCAATACAGATAATGTACTCCCACAAATTTTGTATACAAGGTCAGTACAAAAATATACTTTCAATTTGTACAAGGCAACAAACACAAATCGAGAAAATGGTTAGGTCTCTACCTCGTATAATTTCTTGGATTGATCATAAAAGAGTTTTAAGTCTGTTTTAGATATTTTACCAATGTAATAAATTTTGGGTAAATTATCCAAGACTAAAGATCTTCTAGGTAAACATTCAATTTCATGTATTCACACAATCCCCGACGTACATTTTATGTAACATTTTCTAGGTATAACAAGTGAAGTTAAAAATATAAGCAAGCCTATGCTTCTGAAGATACATATGTCATGTGGTTTTGCATTCATATTTTCTAATACAATCTTTCGTGCCTATTGGAATTTTTCTGTCAAAAAACTATTTCCTCTCCCCTTTGGTTCAGATGTTTAAAACCTTTTATATCAGTAGAGTTTACCCTAAATAATAACAAAGAAGAATTATCACACTACTCGGCAAATTGGTTTATACAAGTATCATTGTACAAAATATCCGAATTACCTGCACTTGGTAGGGTATTTAGAGTGTAAGATTGTACTAAATTACCAAGAGAGAATTTTTTGATAAAGGAAATATATGAATGACAAGATTATATTAGTTACACCCATCATCTTCAAAATCATAATGACTAGAGCAAATCTAGACATTAAAGATGCACACATCCATAAAACAAAAGAAGAAAAGGAAAGACAAATACCTCGCTGAAGTAATTAGAGACTCTAGCCATAATAGCATCGCTAGTGGTGACACTACTATAGAATAGCCAGTTGCGATGTTGTTCTTTTGGGGAACCTACTGGAAACGCTTTTGAGGCTTCGATCCGTAAAAACATATTTTTTGGGCACTGACACCATTTTTGGGCATCTACTGGAGATTCTGTAAATGCTGACCTGGATGTGGAAGAGGTATTTCAAGATGTGACTGAGAGGGAAATGGCGTCGAGAGCAGGTATTTTGTACTCTAAGAACTTAATGCAATTAACCAATTTCTTCATGGAACTCCTAATATTAACCAAGAGTAGCTCCACAACAGGAGGAATTGGATCTTTCAAAGTATAACTTGTTGTCGATTAATATTACTATTTAATTCATGCCTATGCCATTATTTACTTGCATTTTTATAACCATTAGCTTATAGAAACACTATATCGCAATTGTAAGCTTCTTAGCAGGCTATGTCTCTTTTGAGTAAGAGTCACAAGTGGTGATCCTCGAGTTAACTTTTTTGCATTTTGTTACATGTACCTTGTTTTTTATATGCCATTTGGCAAGTGTCGGGCGTCGCGATTGGATGGCGACATGCCAGCAGCATTGGTTGAGGCACAAGGATGAAGCAATTATTTGGATAAGGGATGCAGTTGTGCTTGCATATGCGGTAACGAGGAGATGTAAGGTGTTGGTGCAGAAGGCAAAGTCGGCGATTGTGCGCATGGACACCGTGGAGTATGTCCTTTGATGCATATATTGTGTCATTTGTTCCTGTTCAAATTAATTTTATTTAGATCGATATAGCGATGAAATTCTGACAAGAAACTGAAATTTAGGTTATTGGTGTTTAATTGCTTGGATGCCGGATGCCGGAGACGTTGTGAGACTCTGTGTATTAACAAGTTACGCCGGATGCCGGAGACGTTGTACCAGGCATTTTCTGAAATATTTGATATGTTCTTCTGAGATTATAATAGCACAATGAGATGTAAATTTTTGATATGTTCTTCTGTGTATTAACTCTATGGGGATTTACTCACATATGAGAGGAGAATAGCACAATGATATTATAATAATGTAAATAGAGTTCATCTCAATATTACGGTGGAGAATCACAATAAAATTGGAGATCAAATCAAATATAAACCCAAGTAGGAATAGAGGTTTGAATCCCTAATCTTATGTATGTAAATATCTCTCTCTTAGTACAACTGGGAATTGTGGAGGAAAATGGGGATCTAGAGGTTAGAGATCTTAGGAAAACTTGATGGAGTTCGTCTTCTCCCTCGGATCTGATCTCCCATCTTCTAGGGTGTTTCGTGACGGCTGTGTCTGCAATTTTTCCCTCTCTTTTTTCACGAAAAGTCCTTTGTTTAATAAGTAGAAGCCGGTTGAACCTGTTACAGGAAAGTCCCGCCCGTACTGATGGTTGTTAATGCCTCAATACACGTCGAATAAAAAGGCCTTCAATTGGAGATTTGTTTGTTTGACTCTAATTAGCTCATAAATGTCCTGGGATCTTTTCATAAGTGTCCAACACCTGAAACACATATTGTAGAACAATGTTTCACTAAATTGTCATATTAGCGTTAGCAAAGAATTGAAAATCCAATGAAACCTGATAAAAACAAATAGAAAAAACCAGCTAAAAAGTGTTAATATTTGGATCTATCAACATCCCCAAGCTTAGCTTTTACTCTCTCTCGAGTGATGTAGTGATAAAGAATCATAGCGAGAAATAAACTTAGATAGAAAGCTCACAAGTTTGAGTTGGTATCGTATCCCATCTTTAAAAATCTCACAAAATTAAACATGATCATAAAATATTTGAATGGTTGCACCTAATCTCACGTCCTAACCTTGTTAAACGTACTACAAAATAAATCTTAATGCCATAGAGAGTGTCAAGAATTTGGTTAGGCTCGCGAATTGATTGTTTCAGCGCCTCCCTTTAGGTGAGACTAAAAATATTTTAAGCATGAGATGCTTGAAATACATTAAGGGGTGCTCATGTAAATTCGAAAGAGAAGTAAGCTTAGAGTTGAACATTAACACCCACTTCAAAAATCTTGACTTTCTTGCACCCAATATTTTTATTGTTTTTTTTTGGAACTTCAGTTTGATCTCTGGTGGTGAGATGATGCCAAATTTTCATTTATTTCGAACAATCTTTGCACATACTTTGCTCAACAATAATATTCAGTTTTGTTGTAATACATCACCCATGATACTAATACTTTTTCCCATAGGTAGCTGGATACTCATGCCATCAACTCATACCCGAAATCAGGATTTATACCGTAGATTTTTCAAAGGCCAGTGGAGTTGTTAGTCTCATGGAGTGGGATATTGTTGCTTCGGTTGCATAATAAAATTTTCTCATACTTATTGTCAAGATAAGTTTGGCATTCAACTCAACCATCGCGAACTATTTGTTCCTTCAAGCAAATCTTTTTCAAAAAATGTTTTCTAGTCAATTCATCAAGATACGGGGTTAAGCTTTGCTAAGATTAAATCCTTAAGACAAATACATGGCACAAAATTCATCACAAGGGCGCATGTTCAGGCTATAAAATGATTGGAGCCGAGTTCAAAGGAGTTGTTTTTCAAACCTCAATCAATGATTGTGAGTCTTAACTAAAGTAGTGACACTAGCATGGAAGTATGTTTTAGGTGATAATAAGCTAACTGGGGAGTGAGACTAGAGTGCAACCGAACAAACAATAGTATGATCATGAATGAACTTATAAGAGGAGTGAAAATGAGAATGTGTTACCATCTCTTGCTTGCTCTTGGACTATAAGCTTGGTCACGAGTGTCGCACCTCTCATGCACATAGTTCGTCTTTACAATAAACAAATTAGATATAGTGATCTAAAAAATAATGCTACACATACGGGAAGTTTGCTTACGGGAAGGGGCTTACAGAATGACGTTGTTAGCAGCCGTACATCCTGATTTGTTGGGAAAACAACCAACCTCAATATTTCCCATCTCAAGCCATGTTTTTTTAATTTCCATATTATTCAATCCGTAAACGTAGGATTATTGTGATCTAAAATATAGACCCTTACAAAATTTAATTGGGCCGCATGCGTTAAGTACGAATGAGTGATTGGCTGCTATGCACGATTTTTTTCTAGATCATATACATATATATACTTTGCTTTGCGTGAGTACGACAGGCTATCTACCGTGCACTCTCAAATCTATTTTGGTCCCATGCATGAAATCGGCTGATGTTTTTTTTAACATGTCTGATGTAGTTAGCTGCATGTTATCTGGCCATTTAGATAGACAGGACCCTTCGCCCATTAATGTACTAACAGCATTTGTCCTAACTTAGAAAAACTAAAGTTTGACCAATTTTATCAGAAAACATAGCTATATGTATGACATGAAATTAGGATCACTAGATTTGTTTTGCAATGGTGTTTCATAATGTATGGATTTGACTTCATATATGTTTCTCTCTTTTCATTAAAGTTTGTCAAAATTTTATATACATGACTTAGAAAAAAATCTAAAAGTACACTTATATATGAACGGAGAGAGTAGATGTCTTTTTTCGCGTGAGTGGCAGCATGGTCGATTTCCACATCTCAAGTAGATGAGCTACATATATTGCTCATTGATTGCACCCACATGGCATGGACAGGTGGGCGAAGCTAGGATGGCGACATATATAGGGTGGGACATAATGATTCCAGATAATGTACTCCCTCATTTTTTTTTATAGAAGGTTAGCAGCAAAAATTCATTTTGCATTTATACAAGCCCACTAACACTAATCCAGAAATAGTCAGGTTTCTACCTCGTATAATTCCTAGGATTGATCACAAAAGAGATTTAAAATCTTTTTAGGATATTTTACCAATTTAATCAAGTTTGGATAAATTATCTAAGACTACTGATCTTATAGGTAAATAACCAATTTGTATATATTCATCCAGTCCCCGACGGACATTTTGAGTAATATTTTGTAGCTATAAATAGTGAAGTTATACTGTAAGCAAAATTATTTTTATGAAAATACATATGTCATGTGGTTTTGAATTCATCTTTTCTGATACAATCTTTTGTGTCTATTGGATTTTTTCTATCACAAAATTTATTTCATCTTCCCAATTTGGTTTAGATGTTAAAAAACTTTTGTATCAATGGATTTCACACTAAATAATAACAAACAAGAATTATCACACTAGACCACAAATTGGTTTATACATGTATCATTGTCCAAAATATCCTAATTATGTGCCCTTGATAGTGTATTTATAGTGTAAGAATATACTAAATTACCATGGGAGATTTATTTTTGATAAATGGATTATATGAATGCCGGATGATATCAATTACACCCATCATATGCAACACCATAATGATTATGGTCATATATGTAATTCCTATGTGGTGGATCTTTGTTTTATGAGATGATATCTGAGATTGGAATTCTATTATGTTTATGATGTTTTGGTAGACGCATATTATGTACTTTTTCTTAAGTGCTTGTCCTGATCAAACTTGTATGCGAGGGCGTGTGTGGAGGAACATGTGCATTAGATGTAGTAACATGGTGGTAGTGATTGGATAGTTACAGAAAATTCAAGGTCTATTATGGTTTTTACCTTTCTTATGTTAACTCACTAAGGATAAAGTGAATGCATGTGTTATAATGATCTAGTGACAACAATGAAGATATTGTTTTCTCAAGGTAGCACGTTTGTTATTCAAACATCATGTCAAAGTACTAAGACTATACTCTATTTATTCTTAATTTTAGATTCCATGGAGTATTTTTAGAGGAGTATAAGTGAGATGTTTGCATCATCTTTATATTAGGACTTGATATCCATATACTCCCTCCGTTTCAAAATATAAGATGTTTTAGCTTTATGAAGCAAATGTATCTAGACTTCTTTTAGTATGTGTAGGTTCACTCAGGTTTAGAGTGAATCTACACACTAAAATAAGTCTAGGTACATTTTCTTCATAAACCTATTGTTAAGATAAGTTTGGCATTCAACTCAACCACAGCAAACTATCTGTTCCTTCAAGCAAATCTTTTTCAAAAAATGTTTTCTAGTCAATTCATCAAGATACGGGGTTAAGCTTTGCTAAGATTAAAGCCTTAAGACAAATACATGGCACGAAATTCATCACAAGGGCGCATATTCAGGCTATAAAATGATTGGAGCCGAGTTCAAAGGAGTTGTTTTTCAAACCTCAATCAATGATTGTGAGTCTTAACTAAAGTAATGACACTAGCATGGAAGTACGTTTTAGGTGATAATAAGCTAACTGGGGAGTGAGACTAGAGTGCAACCGAACAAACAATAGTATGATCATGAATGAACTTACAAGAGGAGTGAAAATGAGAATGTGTTACCATCTCTTGCTTGCTCGTCTTGTACTCAAATCTTTCGCAAGTTCAAACTTTTTCATAACTTCTCGTTTTTTATTTTTATTCTATTTTATTTAATATTTGAAAATCATTACATTTGAGATCTTGGATTCAATGGACCAAGATTTAGTGGGAGCCCATGGTTTCGGTAGCTGATTGTGACAACAAGAATATTTATCCCCAAATTACGAAAGCAGATATGGATATAACTGCACGGTACCTTACCATCAAGCACATTATATTATTATTACATGATAATTATGGAGTTACAGCCTCTAGTATGCCGCTGCATCATATTTTTCCATGCATACATATGTATATGACCCACTTGCACACAAGTTTATTTTATATAGGGGTTCGAAATTGTAGGCACGATAACCCTGGTGAAGTATGACGGTTCTACATGAGGGGGTAGGTTCCCCAAACCGCGACTCCACAGAGCCCTTCCGCTCCGTCAGCTCCCCTGCGCATGAAGAAGAATCCCTTTTGGCCCCACCCCGCACCCCACGAGTTCTTGATGATCCAATACTCTTCACCAGTGTTGCTAACCCCGTACCCTACCAGAACCACGGCGTGGTTTTGCTTAGTGGTGCATGGGCCCTTGTAGATTCCGCTCTTCCAGTTCTGAAGGATGGCGCCATTTGCGTCGAAGAGGACGCCCACAGGCCTGTCGAGGACAGCCAACTTCATCTGCGGCTCCCCGCGGACCCGTTGGGCGCCGGTAATCTTTCCCACGCGTGTGGCACCACCGACGTTCTTGCACTGGCCCTGCCGTTCCTGGTAGGGGTAAGTGGCCTCCGTCACTACCCCTCCTTTGGCTTTGATCCAGTTGAGTGCCTTCTCGATGTACCCGCCTTTGCAGCCATACTGACCGACCCGATTGCAGTCTAGCAACTCTTGCTCAGATAGGTCCAGCAGCTGGCCACCCTTGATTTTGTTCAGACTTTCTACGGTTGCCACGGTAGCAAATGCCCAACAGCATCCTGCGCACCACATAAATTAGCATGGCCTAGGTTGATCGGATTTACAATAGTAGAAAGAATGAATAATTAACGCCAACTGCATGTATATATGCATGCTTACCGCATCCCCCTTGGGCCTTGGCAGGCGTGACCACGCCATGGTCTCTCCAGTCAAAGTTCTGTGGAGGCGGTGCCACCAAGGCGTTCAAATCAACAATTGACGCACGGCTGCCCTCACTGACATCACCCGCCAGAGTGGTGATGATGGTTCCCATACCATCATCCATGGCGTCGGCGTCCTCCCTAGGCACAGCGGCCCCGGTGTACCGCGCCACGAACTCCTCGTTGGTGAGGTCGGTGAACTCGTTCTCGCCGAGCTCATAGCCGAGCCGCTCGCTCTCCCTGTTACTGGCCTCGATGAACTCCACGTTGCGGCGGTACACCTCCAGTCGGTGGAGCTTCTCGTCGATGCTCGGGTACACCCGCCCGTGCGCCGTCATCCACCGGTGGAACCTGTCCAGCATCAGCATGGCGCCGCCGCTGGCTACCGCCGATGGGTGCAGCATGGCGCACACGATCAGCAGCAGGGGCAGACGAAGCGAAGGCAGTGAAGGAGCCATGCCGACAAAAGTGACTTGTCCTATGACGCTCATATTGGGCTGCCTTTTATAGACTAGGTACTGGTTTCATAATTGGCATTTGGGCGTGTTTTAAGCGTGAATGTATGATTGGCTGTCATGCATGAATTTTTTTTGTCTACATCATGCACTGATAATTTGGTGTACGTGAGTTCCACGGGCTATCTACCGCGCGCTGCTCAAATCTATTTTGGTGAATCACATGCATGAAATCGCTGATGTAGTTAGCTGCATGCTATCTGGCCACTTATTACATTGACAGTGTGATGATTATTGACTCATACTCCCATCGTCCATAAGTCTACTTACAACAATTGTCCTGAGTTCGACGGGCAAAATTAATGTTTCACCAATTTTATCAGAACGTATGACACTAAATTAGTATCGCTAGGTTCGTTTAGCAATGGTGTTTCATAATATACAGATTTAATGTGATATATGTTGATCTCTTTTTCATTAAAATTGGTCAAATTTTAGAATATGTGACTTGGAAGACAACCTAGAAGTACACTTATTTGTGGATTGAGATAACAGATGTTATGTGTTGATCCAAATTCTACAAAGTATAGGCCAACTTCTGACGAATGGAGCGAGGCCCGTCGCCGGGAGGCTTGGTCCGAGGTACGGTACGGATCGTCGAAGACCTAGGTTTCCACCGATATATAAACCCCTTGCAAGCCGCCGGTTGGGATGAGTTGCATCTGTGAAATCCCCGGTGTTTGTAAACTCTCCTCGATATAGTGAAGTTTCGCTGGCTGGCGCCCGTGGTTTTTTCCTCTCTTTGTTGGAGAGGGTTTTCCACGTTAAATCTGTGTCCCCTTGCTATGTTTTTCGTTTTCGTTCTTCGTTATCTTCTTGTCGCAATTGTAACAACAGATGTCTTTGTTTATGTGATTGGTAGGACAGCCATTTTTCACACCGCGAGTAGATGAGCTGTATCTATTGCTCATTGATTGCACCCACGTGGCATGGACACAGCCCACAGTGGAGCCATAGGATTGCGACATATATATAGTGTTAGAGATAACGATCTAGATAATTTACTCACTAAGTTTTTATACAAGGTGAGTAGCAAAAATGCATTTGGCATTTATACAATGCCACCAACACTAATTGAGAAAAATGGTTAGGTTTCTACCTCATATAATTCCTTAGAATTTTCATAAATGAGGTTTAGTTGTTATTTTTGTATTTTTACGATTTTAACCAACTTCAGGTAATTACCTAAGATTGCTGCTCTTTTAGGTAAATAACCAATTTGCCCATATTCATACAATCCCCCACGAACATTTTGAATATGTGACTTGAAAAAAACCTAGAAGTACACTTATTTGTGGACAATGAGTAGATGTCATTGTTTATGTGGCTGGTAGCACGGCCGATTTTTACACCGCAAGTAGATGAGTTGTATCTATTGCTCATTGATTGCACCCACATGCCATCGACAGCTGGGGGGAGCTAGGATCGCAACATATATAGGGTGGGACATAACGATCTAGATAATGCACTTTCGCATTTTTTGTATACAAGGTTAGCAGCAAAAACATTATTTTGCATTTATATAAGGCCACTAACACTAATCGAGAAAATGGTTAGTTTCTACCTCATACAATTCCTTGGATTGATCACAAAAGAGATTTAAGTTTTTTTGGATGTTTTACCATTTTAATCAAGCTTGGATAAATTATCTAAGACTATTGACCTTATAGTTAAATTATCAGATAAACTCGTCTCTGCAACAACACAATATCAATGTTTGTTTGAGATATCGAGGATGCAGACAACCAAAATAAAAAAAGAGAAAAGAAATGAAAAACTAAAGTCCCTAACCCAATGCAGCACGCGGCAGCAAGAACCTCAACATCAACCACCATCATTGGCACATCGAGACAACTAGAGGTTCTCCACATAGTGACGCCTCCTGGAAGGGAACGACGCATGAGCGCCACCATCGTCTGATCCAATCACAAAGGTTGGATCGTGGGTTTTCAGCAAGTCCAAGTAATCTCTAGGGAATGCCTTCATCAAGAAAACGGTGTATAAACACCCACTGCTAGGTACAGTCAATAAAGGTCAGACCTAGGGTTTTCACCCCGGAGCTCAAGACCCGGTACACAAACAGCACAACTAAGCTGAAGTCGCCACTTGGCACTTGCCGAGCCATCATCATACCTCCTAGGCCCCAGCCAAGTTGGATCCGGCTGGTTCGTCAAGCCGACAAATCTCCATGATGGCATGGCCATTGTTGCATCGATCCAACCACATGGTCAGGCGAACAACTAAAACATAGCCAAATATACATGCACGTCGAGCCAACGCAGAGTGAGCACACATGGCGGTGCCATTCTTCAAAGGTCAAAATCCTCGCATCAAGTAGTATCAGAGTCCCATATCTGTTGTCGCGGAAGCCTTCATGGGCCTTGTTGAGCATTCCAATACACACCGAAACAAATGCAGCACTACCATGAACGGAGCAGGCCAGCCACCGAGAGCCCTGCTGCTAGATTCCTCCATGAGAACCGCACGGCAGCGTAGGCACATACTGCCATCCTCACATGAGTTGCGCCATATGGGATTCTGATCCTGTGCGTGCACATCAGAAGGCACATCGGATCAGATCCGCATCACTTCCCATCATCAACAACTCTAACCTGATCGAACTACCCTTGCTTGATAGACAGTTTACCTGGTCTAATTAGCAACACTCACCGATCTTGGCTCGTCTCGACCGCATGTTGGTCAATTCTAATTGGAGCACCACTCTTCCAAACTCCACCCTCACCTCTGCTGCCCGGCCAACTTCGGATCATGTTCCCCTCTACCTCGAAGCCTTGTCCAAGGCGCCCCGCAGCACCATCTTTCGTATGGAAAGTTTTTGGCTATCTCATTCTACCTTCCGGCCTACTGTCTCACAAAACTAGCAAAGAGTCGGCCCACAACACGACCATCTATCCTGTGTCAGTAAACTGTGTCTCAAACTTAAGCGCATCAGATCGGCTGCCAAAATTTGGGCCCGGTCTCGTCGCCCCCCTTCTATTTACCTGGCAAACTGCCGCACGGTCATCTCTCTTCTTGATCGCCTGGAGGAGACTCGTTCTCTCTCACATCTTGAATCCCGTCTCCGCTCCCTTGCAAAAATTAATCTTAGTAAGATGAATAATGCAAAAGCTTCTTACTGGCATCAGCGAGCAAAAATTAAGCATTGTGTACTTGGCGATGACACCTCCAAATACTTTCACCTTTGTGCCTCTGGACGCCTTAGAAAAAACCAGATAAAAAACCTTGATGATGATGATGGGAACACCATTTTCTCTCACGAGGAAAAAGCCTCCATTCTCCACCAATTCTTTAAAAATCTCCTTGGACAACCTCTCACTTCCTCCGACGACCTAAGCCTCCGCACTCTGCTTTCCTCCACCTCCCTCACCCCTTCCCAAACAGATTCTCTCACTAGGCCTTTCACTATGGACGAGCTAAGGGCGGCGGTGTTTTCCATGGATGAAAACTCCAGTCTCGGGCCGGATGGCTTTGGCCCTACCTTCTACAAATGTAATTGGGACCTTGTCAAAAATCACCTCATGGAATCGCTCAGCAATTTCCACTCCCTTACTACCGACTTGCGTCCTATCAATCAATCCTACATTGTTCTCCTTCCAAAAAATATTGGGGCTAATCGCCCTGAAAACTTTTGACCTATCTCCCTTCAAAATTGTTGTCTAAAGTTTCATACCAAATGCCTCACTATTCGCCTCCGGGACCTTATCCCCTTCCTTATCCACCCTGACCAAACTGGGTTTATTTCTGGTCGCTCTATAGCGGAAAACTTTGTTTATGCCGCAGATATTGTCCAAACCTGCCATAGGCGCTCTGCCCCCGCCGCGGTCTTTAAACTCGACTTCCGCAAAGCCTTTGACTCCATCAGTTGGGAAGCCTTAGACAAAATCCTTCTTGCCAAAGGATTCCCTGGGCTCTGGCGATCGTGGATTAAAATGCTCAACCTTTCTAGCAAAACGGCCGTCCTCCTCAACGGCATTCTGGGGAAATGGATCCAGTGTCGACGTGGTCTACGGCAAGGGGACCTCCTATCTCCCTTTCTATTTAACATCGTTGTAGACGTTCTTCAACAGCTCCTCCTCCATGCCTCGCGACAGGGTCTTCTCCTCCACCCCCTTGTCGATGATCTACCTTGTCCTATTCTCCAATACGCCGATGACACCCTCATCATTAATAGAGCCATCCCTAATCACGTCCAAAACCTTAAAACTCTCTTGGATGAATTCTCTTTGGCCACAGGCCTTACCATAAACTTCCACAAGAGCACTTACGTTCCTATAAAAACTGAGCCTGGGGTTGTTGCCTCTATGGCTTCCACCTTTGGATGTGTTATTTCCTCCTTTCCCCAAACTTATCTTGGGCTCCCTCTCTCCACCTACAATCTTCGCCTCTCTGACTATATTCCGATCATGTCCAAATGCGACATGCGTCTTTCTGGTTGGCGTGGCCGTGCTCTCCCCATCGGTGGGCGCCTTCTCCTGGTCAACTCTGTTCTCACGGCGATGCTCGCACATGCTATGAGCGCTGGCCTGCTTCCGGCCGGAGTCGTTGCGGCTATTGACAAACACCTTTGAGCTTTTCTCTGGACCGAGGACGACTCGTGCACCGAAGGGCAGTGCAAGGTCGCTTGGACTCAAGTTTGTACCCCTAAGGACCATGGGGGGCTGGGGGTTCTTTCAATCTCTAACCAGAACTCCGCACTTCTTGCGAAGTTCCTCACAAAAATCCACTCTAACACGGATGCTCCCTGGGCTTGCTGGTTCCGCCGCCGGTACGGCTGGTCTGCCACGCGAGACCTGGGCGATCCACACTCTCTTGACACCCCCATCTGGAAAGATATTGTGGCCGGCCTAAACTCCTTCCGATCCATCTCCATTGTCAACATCGGGGACGGGTCTTCCACTGCGTTCTGGCTCGACAATTGGCTTGGGGACACCACTCTTAGTGAACGCTACCCAGCTCTCTTCTCGCACTCTACCAAGGGACACATCTCTGTTCAGAAGGCTCTCCTCCATGGGCTGGAACACTCCCTCGTCCCGCGTCTCACCCATGCGGCTGACGCAGACATGAATTCCCTTGCCTCTGATCTTCTCTCCATCCAACTTCAATCACAAACGCCGGGCTCTAGATTATGCCGATTTACTAACAAAAAACTTTGAAACAAAAGCTTCTATGTCAACTCTTTCAGGCACATGCAGCTAGACGAGAGAGGAAAAAAATTTGGCACAGTATCGCCCCCTGAAGTGCAAGATCTTTGGCTGGCTGGCACACCGATGGAGATTACCAACAAATGACAGCATGGCCTTTCCTTCTCTGCCAAGTGCCCCTCCTGCACGTAAGACGAGGATATCGACCACATGCTTGCCCGCTGTCCTAGAGCCCAGGAAGTTTGGGGCACTCTTCTGCCATCAACCTCTCCTCCAAACAGGTTTGCTGAAATCTGGGACCCCCAGCACCAAACCATGGAGGAAAACACAATTCATACTGCGATTGCATGGAACATTTGGAAGAGAAGAAATGCCCTCGTGTTCAACCAGATTGATGAAGACCTTACGTTGATCCAACGTAGGTACATCGAAGACCTTCGCCTTTGGGCGTTCCGCTGTACCACGCCTCGCTCCTCTCTCTTAATCAATACGTGGTGTAATAGTTTCGATCCCCCTTAAACCTTCTGACCCGGATGTATCTCTCGCTCCTCCAAAATTATAAAGAATTGTACCAGTTTGATTTGATATAA
Source organism: Avena sativa (assembly GCA_916181665.1). Classification (NCBI taxonomy): domain Eukaryota; kingdom Viridiplantae; phylum Streptophyta; class Magnoliopsida; order Poales; family Poaceae; genus Avena; species Avena sativa. The sequence goes on from OV702280.1 coordinate 403,460,876, forward strand.
AATGGTTCAGGCCGGCGTAAGCCCGCCGTAATCCCGCTAAAAAAAAAGTTTGTCAAATGTGGGGTTTCTTGTGGTTTTCATTATAATATATCATGTACATTTTTAGATGAACACATAGGGCTACGCTATTTCATTAGGCAAAATGTGGCAAAATGTACATGAGGTGTCCGCGAAACACGCATTTGTTTATCGTGTGCTTGTGCAAGCGTAGTAAACTGTACACCTGACATGTGCAGTGCATTGTATTATCAACTTAGTGCAGTAATGCGATCTGTATATAAAAAATATCGTTGCGAAGGGAAAAAAAACTAGACGCCAGGCGTGTTGTTTAGGCAGTGCCAGATGATCCATCCATCATTCGATATGCGTCCGAGTTGGGCACGTATGGCTTCCTCGTCGTCGACCTTTCTTTAGCAGAGGAGGATCACCATCTCATTCGATAATGTTTTCTTCAATATTTCTTCTTGACATTCAAGATAAACCACTAGCTAGAAAAAATGTACAACTGCCTTCCTTGGGGATACATGCACAAAATTGGATGGGCACAACGCACCCACTCCATCCCCACCCCATTCAGAAAAGGTCATCCCTACCACCACCTATGGCTATGGTGTGGTCATACCTACTGTACATACTACTCTCTTCCTTTAGAAATATAAGATGTTTTAGGTTTATAAAGGAAATGTATCTAGACATCTTTTAGTGTATAGGTTTAAATGAATCTAGACATTAAAAGATGTCTAGAACATCTCATTCACAAACCTAAAACATCTTATATTTTAAAACAGAGGGAGTACTACCAAGTCCGGGACATGAAGTCGTCATCCAACTACCGTACAAGATCTTGAACACTCCGTGGCAAAGCTCACCTGAAGAGCATCTTGAGCTGCTCGATGCGCGAGCTGCGGACCTCCGCGTCTTTTTTACAAGGATAGGTATGCTTATACACAACGAAAAAATAGCGCGCTATTTCGGCGCTATAGCGTTTTCGGGAGTCAGACGCTATGTTATGCATAAAATGCTTGCTATGACGCTAATCACGTTTTAGCGGTGTGAATGATGCTAAATACGCTATACGTTATACCGTTATAGCGGCGCTACAAAATCTTATCGGGGCCATTCAGCCTGCACGACTCAATAAACCTAGCTAAACCAACTCCCAGCCCCACATCGCATCCCATTCCCCACTACGAGACGGTGGTGACGGCTGCATGCTCCTCCATCTCCTCTAGCTTCGGTCGGCCGCCCGCCTCCATCTGGCACATCCCTGACCAAAAGGAGTGCAGCTAGCAACGCTGTGACCAAGGATATCCCACAACAGCAACCAACACCACGCCTAGCTTCATCCCACTGATTATCCACTTCTCCTCCATGATGTCCGCCTCTTTCCAAAGAAGTCAGCTTTATCCCCACCGATTCTGAATAAGTAGTTTCTCCTATGTTGTTGCTTGGGTGCCTTGTTGGCTGTTGATGTGACTGTCTGAAAAATATGTCCTTCATTTTGAATTTGCCAATCATTTTGATCCGTACTCAATCATTTAGTCACCATTTGGTCATCACTGGTTAATTGACTGTGCATGTATTTTTTTGGACAATTTTTTAGCTATTGAAATCCTCTATTAGCGCGCTATAACTTGCATAGCGTCTGCAGCGCTAAAATAAATAGCGCGCTATTTTTTTCCTTACCTCAACTTATTTGCATCTTTCAATCTGAAGCCAGGTGAATCATTCTTCATAACAGATCAGGATTTAGCAGAAAATCACCATCTCATTCTACTGTTTTCTTCAACTAGCATGATGGCCCTCGCAAATGCGAGGGCATCATTATTAATACTTGTATGGATAATCGTATCATGCTAAAGGAAATAATATAGCCACCGGAAATGTTTTGTTTTAAAAATTATTTAGGCACACTTGGCGGTCTACTATTTTAAAAAGTACAATAGAAATAGGTACACTAAATTAGTAGTCATATATTTTACCTTTTTAAGCATTTTGTGCTTATCCCCCTTTTACAATTTTATGATTTTATTAAAGAATTTATAGATCAAAGATTTATAGACTATGCTTGATAGGTTCACATAGATAATATTAAAAAAATTCTAAGAATAGGAAAAATTAATGTGGAAAGTGTGTAACCTATTGCTAGAGGCTTAATCTAAAAAAATTAGATAATCAAATATATATATATATATCTTGAAATTATCTTTGTTGGCTTTTCGAACCCTTTCTCCCCTCATCTTGAAAGAATTAGGATCAGACCTTTGACTATTTAGATATATAATGTCTTGAGTTCGTATTACTTTTTTAAATTAAGGAGGTTAGTTCAGCTCTTGCTGGTTTTGGCATTTATTGTTATCATGCATATGTGGGTTTTATATTTTTTGGACCGATAGGTTTTTATTTTAGTGAGAGGCCTTCATTATTGTTATTCTTGTTAGTTGTCAATTTTTGTGCTCACTCTGTATATAAATACACATCGTTTTGATCTGTTCTCCAATACACATATTGATCATGGCTCTTAGTATCTATATGAAAACATAAATAATACTCCCTTTGTTCGGAAATAAGTGACTTAGATGTATCTAAATTCCCATGTATCTATAGATAAAAATATGTCTAGATACATGCGAATCTAGACAAATCAAAGTCATTTATTTTTGTACGAAGGGAGTAATAATAAAATATACTATTTGAATAGTTTATAGCAAGATAGTTGTATATATTATTTTTATTTTGCAATGGGATACTATTAAATAATTTAAAAGCTGATGTAACCGAATTCCGATTATCGGGTTTTAGGGATGGCGCATATTGAAAAAAAGAAAGGCATTATATTAGCTGTATAGGAGCCGTAAAATAAAAAGTAGCCGAGGAGAATACTTTACCAACATATTTCCAAAACCTATTAAACAACAATAGTAGTGAAATATTTTTCATACCAAATAAAAAACCATTTTTCTTCGTGGTAATGTGAACGTGGATTTTTTTAGAAAAAATGACAATGTAACCAAAGTTTATTGTTTGACTTTTGTGCTGAAATGTATTAACGCAGAGATCATTTTTAGAACAATTATATTTGTAAATTAGAAGTTCACGCAAGTTGAGGTGAATATTTCACAAATAGGTTTCCCAAACATTTTTTTGCTCTTGGCACGTCTATTTTTTTGTGGGAAACATGTCTCTGCACGTCTTAGTGCAGTTTCCTGTACACGTATGTTTGCAAATGGATCGTACCATCAGCTGGTAAGTTCAAATATAGTCACCCGATCTTAGCGCGATGGATCTGTTTTACGGTCGTGAGATGGACATATCATTTAATTTTTTACTAAGGGAACACGTGGCAGTGGATCCGTTTCCGCTCGTATTAGTCCCGGACTCCAAGGTCAATATATCTCAGACTTGACGGTCGTATTAATTCTATACTCAACGTTTCACGTAACCTTCAACATATATATCGTGTCAAACTGGTTACGTGACTAATGTTTTTGCGTTAAATCTTAACCGTAAATTTTAGATCTAACCACTAAGATAATTTAGATGATGTGGATTAACGTAGTGCCTCGAAACACATCCTTATATTGCTTTTAGTATATAATAGATATTTCTTCTTGCAATTCAAGCTAAACAACTAGCTAGACAAAATGTACAACTGCCTTCCTTGGGGGTACATGCACAAAATTTGGACGGGCACAATGCACCCACTCCATCCCCCATTCAGAAAAGGCCATCCCTACCACCACATATGGTCTGTCATCCCTACATACTACTACTACTACCACCAAGTCTGGGACATAAAATCCTCATCCTCCTACTGTACAGGATCTTGAACGGTCCGTGGCAAGGCTCACCTGAAGAGCATCCTGAGCTGCTCGATGCGCGAGCTGCGGACCTCCGCGTCCGTCAGCGCCCCCGAGATCATCCGCTGCTTGCGCGCCTGCACCTGCTGCATCCGCTCCTCCACCGTGTCCTGAAACACACACGGCAGTCAGGAGCTTATTTGGGTTCTGCTTGCTTCTTGTTTGCTCTGGGTCTTACTCTGCTTATTACCTTGACGATGAATCGCCTCACGTGGACCGCTCTTTTCTGCCCGATGCGGTGGATCCGCATGATAGCCTGCTCCTCCACTGCAGGGTTCCACCATGGATCCTACATTCAACACATAATTATACTGTTAAATAATATAGTGATTCTAGTTTTGCCAAGTATAGTGATTCTCTGAGTTGGCTCAGTTGACAAGGTATAGTAGAATTACCATGAGAAAGACGTTGGAGGCAGCAGTTAGATTCAGTCCTACTCCTCCAGCTTTCAGTGACATCAGCAGCACCTTAAGTTTCCAGGCCAAAGAATCAGTACAAATGTGATGCTTCGAGAACTAAAAAATGGAGAGAAGAAAGTAGCAGCTTGCTAGAAATGAGGTAGTGCATATACCAGCTTGTCCTGGCTCTCACTGAACTCCTTCAGAACCTTCTCCCTGTGCTTCTGGCCCAGCTTCCCATCAAACCTCAAGAACTTGATCCCTTTCTGCGACAAGGGGGTCTCCAGAAGATCAAAGAAACAAGTGAACTGGCTGAACACAATGCTCTTCTCCCTCTTCTTCCCGAGGTCCTCCAGGGTCATGATCAGCTTCGCCACCTTGCATGAATCCTTCCAGTTGTTCTCAGCGTCGACCTCGTAGCGACACTGGCCAGGTAAACTGATCAGGTCATCTTTCGTGATGGGGTTTCGGCACAGAGGGCACGGCCCCCCAGCTGGCGTCGTCCAACTAGAGAGAAGGCACTCGCGGCACATCCGGTGCCCGCAAGACGTGAGCACGGGATCATCCGAAGAACACTCGAGGCAGATAGGGCACTCAGCAGTCGTGCCCTGGCGGATCTCTTCTACGACCTCCTCCGCATATGCTAGAGAGGGTACTGTGATGAGCCGTCCAGAATCGCTCTGCGCCCCTTCAAGGAATCGTTGTGCTAGCTCATCAAGGTCAGTGTACTTCTTAGTATCAGCTTTGCTGCACATTAGGAGTTCAGCAAAGGAATTAGATGATAGACAATGGAATGCAAGGCAGCAATTTTTTGTTGCAATTAAGGGCTAACCTGATGACTAGGAAAGGGTGATCACAGCACTGCCTTAGTCGAAGAAGCAGCTCAAGAATATTTGCATAGTTGCTAAGGACATTGCCTGATGCCACAAACTTATCGAATATAACCTGTTGGAATGGAAACACCATTTTGAGTTAGACATATACTTGCTCCATCAACTTTCAGAAGTTCAATCTCTTTAAGATGAAAAAGAATTTTAAAGCTTCATCCTTTTCTTAGTAACTAAACATAAGTATATATACCTTTGATCTCCTGAAAAGAGCTTCATAAAAATCACGTTCTTCAACAGATTGTTCACATTCCACAATCTCAATATGAGCTGGTGGGAGCACCAATATGGCACTGAAACAGGCATTAGAGTCATGCTGTTAACATACTTCCAAGAGGTAAAGGCATAATATGCTTATTTATACTATTAAGAACATCAAGGAAACACACAAAGCAAGAAGATGCATACTTTCCCATCTTGTCTTTTGTTTCCTTGGTCCTCCTCAGCATGAGCGGCCTAAGAATAGCTTTGACAAGTTTCAGTCCCCTCTCGTCGCCATTCTCATAAGGTCTCTGAATCAGCTTCTGCCAACTAGAGGACAATCAAAACAGCTTATGAATCAGTTTTTGAAATTTCGAACAAGAAAATTTATGGATCAAGTAGTCTGATGAAGTCTACCAATTTGAATTGCACCATGGCTCGACATGCAGGAAGCAAAGAAGACTGTAAAGGTCTTCCAGGTTATTCTGCAGTGAATGTGATCATATTTAGATAATGAAATTATCATAACAAGCTAGCATTCCTAGAAACTAGAAAAGATGGATAATAGTTTCCACAGGCAAACAAACCTGCAATGGTGTACCAGTAAGGCACCATCTGCATTGTGATGATAATAAATACGCCGCTTGGGCCGCTTTGGTTTTGGGAGATTTGATTGTATGCGCTTCATCAAGCACAATTCTATACCAATCTATCATGTGAAAGACACTGCTGCCATCCTGTGAAGGTGCAACTTTCGTTAGGTAAATTATGCTAGGCATGTTTCCTAGAAAAACAATGATTTTAAAAATCTCAGTGGCAAACTCTTACAGCTTTATGAGCTGCTTGAAGAACACCATAGGTTGTTAAGACTACGGTATGCTCAGCCATCAATTTGAGGTCACTCTTTCTATTACCACCATAGTATACGCACACAGAAAGAGCACCTGGTGCTGAATGTGCCTCCAATTCATCCTGCAAGGAAAGCATATCATATTGTTACTTACCTTGCATGATTAAAAATTATGGCAGACAAACAAAAGTTGCATGATGCAAGTATAAGAGAATTGGTATAAATTAACATCTACCGCTGCCCTTCTAGCTATTATGACATTTGTAGCAGACTTAAGTCAGTTCATTGATATAATAAAATACTAAATTTCAACAACATTATGCTAACCCAAAAGGTTTCAACAGTTTTCAGGAAATCGATGACATACTCAATTGCTTACCTTCCATTGACCCAATAATGCCATTGGGCACACAATGAGGGTACCTCCTCTTATAGAGGGGGTCGAAGTATCTCTTACAAGCCGCATATCCCTCTCTATGTAGTTTGACTGCTCTCCCCTTGGATCTGACAGTATTAGGGCAATAGTCATGACAGTTTTGCCAAGACCCATTGCATCTGCCAGTATCTACAAAGACATGGATAATACATAAATTCTTCTCGCAGTAGTACCACAAAACTATGTTCCTATTAGGCAAGTGGAAGTACTGTAACCATAGAAGAATACAATTTTGGAGAACCATTTAAGAGGCTTAAAGTTTATCACGCTGTACCCATTATCTCACAAAAAATGCATAATACATTTATCAAACCTCCCTCTCTTTGACTACAAGACCAACAATGTAGCAGTATACAAGCATTATTACAGGATCCATTCAACAAGTGGCAATCTTATGTATTCATTTGCTATTTAATTATTTAACAAGTACATTCAAATCATCGTTAACAAATCCATTTCAAAGAAGCAGAATGAATCAAGGGAAAATGGTAAAACACTATCTTCCAATATAACCTAAACCATGCACATACATAACAATCATCACAGAATACATACCCCTCCTCGTGTAGTCTGACTTAAAGTTGGAAACTTGGTTGTTGCTTCACCAGAGAAAACGTTAATGTACACTACAGGAGCCCTCCTGGTAAGGCATGTCAAAAATATCGGTCATAACTCTGACCGTTATCAAAGTTCTTCTGAATTATACAAACAACACTTAAAAGCACATACTTGTCAGCAATACTGTAGGCACTATAACATGGATCAATAGTTTTTTTTGCTTGATCATCAATGCGTCCCTTCTCCAATTCGGACATCCAGAAGAGAGCTTCTTTCTGGTACGGTTTGAGAACCGAAACAAGAGTATGTGGCGGCTCTGCTTCCTGTTTTGCCCAGAATACACCAAACATCAAAATGGTAACTTCGCTTCTATGCAAATAATGTAGTGTGAGTAAAAGTGAAAACAGAAGTGCATTTCTGGTGTTACCTTCAAGTCATATGCTTCAGCTGTGCCGATAATTTTGTTCAAGGCAGCTTCCGAAATGGCCTGTTCATCAGCGCCTTGCTCAGGAAAAGTTTGGCCAGATGTTAAACGTGTTTCAAGTCCAACAATAGGAGTGGATTCAGCATCTTCATTAGCATCACCCTGATTTATGTGTCAAAAATAATAATGAGCAGTCATTAAATATCAGTACAAATAACCAAAGAACAAACTTGAATGCCAAGCAAGTAGTATCCGTGAAAGAGCTACAAATAATGTTGCATCAATAAAATGAGCACTTCATCATGACAGTATTTCATTGTATAGTTGCTCTGTGATAGATGTTAAAGATACACGTACTGAAAAAATTGGGATAATAACAGACAACAAGGATTTCTAGCTCACCCTCAGGTTCCAGGGCCGCTTTCTTCTTAACTCCTCAAGAGTGAAATCAGCCTGCTTGAGAAACACCAGCATGTAAACTGAATCATTCATTCATCAGGAACACCACAATAGCCTGACTGGATTTTCTGAAATGATACCTTTATAGATGCCTTTAGCTTGAGCAATTTGAACAGAGCTTGGAGAGGGTTGTCAGAATAATCGACATTTGCAGGAGCTAGCTGGTTCAAGGATGAGTTGTCGCCTTCAGTGAACACGGACTTGTGGATGTAGAAACTACAGGAACAACAATTCACATTAGCAAACCAACAGACAGAATTGTGCAATGTAAAAGAAACTAACAGTAAAAAAAAAGCAGGGCAATCTGTTTGTAGCATCAGCCATTACCTGACATAGAGCAAAACCTCCTGCATCAGCCTCAGCTGCGTTGTCGGAAAGACAATCTTCCCCTGGATCTTGACCTTGGAAGAGTTCACCAGCGGGACGAGGCTCTTTGTCCACTCCGGGGACAACTTCCCAATCTGCAATAGAACAATCAAAAGTTGAAAAAAGATCAAGATGAATAATTTTAGACATAAAGATACCAATCACAATCATAAGATGATTGTGCAGAGCAATTCACCTCTCCGGCGCGCTTGGTCGAGAAGCGCACAATCTGCTCCAGGGCCGCCGCCTTCTTGGCGGACATCTTCACACCCGCGTGGAGCCAGCCATAGGACGGAAAGGCGAAATGGACGACCTCGCAGGCGTCCACCGTCCTCCTGCTGCTGTTCGTGGATAGACCGGGGATGTAGGACTTTTCGACAAGGAGCCAATCGCTCTCCGGCGGGAACTCGCCGAACTCCACCTCCGGCGGGAACTCGCTGTACTCCACCTCGGGCGCCGCCAACACCATCTTCCACTCGCTGGACGGCAGGGTCGTGATGGCCGGCGGCCGCCTCGGCGGCGGCGGCAGGTTGTACATTGCCGCGGCCTCCTGCGGCGGAATCGCCCGGATGGGTCGCGAGTTGAGATACGGCAGCGGGTGCGTCGCCGTGAGCTCCGCCACGTCCGTTTCGCGCACCCGCTTCTTCTTCGGCCTCGGCGGCGCAGCCGGCGCGTCGATGATCCGCACCTCGTCATCGTCGATGCCCGCCTTGGCTGCCCGCGGCACGAGGCTTATGCCGCAGTTTCCGGGGAGGCGGAGGCGGCTGGTAACCTCCTCCTCCTCCCCGTCCATGCCACGAACCGGCGGCGGCGGCAAGCACGCCACTTTGGCCGGAAGCGGGACGGCGGGCCGCTCCTTGACCACCGCGTCGACGGCCTGGACCTTCACCCTTGCCGGCGTCGAGGGCGTCGGGCCGGCAGCAGTGACTTTGCGGTCCGCCTTAGCGCGAGTGTTCTGTGCGTCGATGGCGCGCTCGGCGACGCTGTAAGTGCGGGAAGTGCCGACGCCGTCGAGGAGCGCGTTGATGGCGCGCTCGGCGTTGCCTCCGCAGCGGGAGAGCGCGGCGAGGACGTCGGCCGCCGGGAGGCCGGCACCGAGCACTGCGCGCACGGCGGCGATCTCGGCGGCGAAAAGCATGGCCTGGCCGGGGGACTCCTGCCAGTCGCCGTCATCGCGCGTCATGGCGGCAGCCGGCGGCGTGTACGGGAGGGGTGGCAGTGGTATCCGGGGACAGCTGTGAATGGCGGGGGCAGAGGCGAGAGCGCCGGTGGAAAGACGGAGGAGAAGGGGGATTGGATTGAGGCGGCGGTTTGGGGGGCGAGCTTGTATGGGGATTTCTTTCCTTTTTGGCGCGAGCAAGAGGAGGGAAATGGTTTCGGCGGGGGAGGGAAAGTAAAAAAGTTTAAGGAAAAAACTCAAACGGTCAATCATTTTGCCAGCGCGGGAAGGTAAGAGTTCCGGTAAGAGCCCTACCCGGCCCGGACCATTGTGCAGGACCGACGGTCGCTCTTTGTTTCCGACTCGGACTACTTCTTTTTTTTTGAGCAAATCCAACTCGGACTACTAATCAAATACCCCACGGTCATAAATAAAGATGAAGTCAAAATAATCTCCGTGCCTTGCCTAAGCAAAATAGTGCGTTGGTTCCAACTTCCAACTCAGTTCTTCCTACGGCTCTAATTAGTTGTCTCGCTCGTCGATCGCCGCCATGTTCCGAGTCGAGATCGTGCCCTTCACGAACCGTGTCCACCTCGTCTGCTCTCCTCAGGTTCCCCGCGCCGCTTGCGAGTCCTGCTTCGCCGGTTTCAAGAAGGAGCACGCCGGCATGATCCTCCCTCTCGACCATGAAAACACCGTTCGTGTCAACCGCATCCTCTCCAAAATCGTCGGCACGATCTGCTTTAGCCTGGCTCAAAAGACCCAGGAGCCTCTCGATTTTGCGGCGAAGCTCGACTGGGAGGCAATCGTTCTTCGAGGCAAACGTGTAAGAGCCAAGTGTTGGGTAGGCGGTGGCAAGATTGCAGTCTACACGAGACTGCTTGACCGTTTCGACACCGACGAGGAGATCGCATCTGTCCTTGCGCACGAGGTACTCACTCCCATTGCTTTTGTATTTCCATTGGTCCATCTAACTACCAGTTGCAAGTAGTACACCAATCCGTGGTGCTAGCCTCTTATATATTTTGGGTGCACCTGTAGGTCGGGCATGTAATTGCAAGGCACACGTCAGAGATATTCCCACGGTTCGCGAAGTGGTTTCCGACCTTCCTCATATTGCCGATGCTCCGAACGTACGTTAATTTATTCACCAAGTGGTATTAACGACCTTCCTCATATTGCCGATGTTCCTGATATTCGTGTTAATCATCGTGCAGGCGTGAGCTAGAAGCGGATTACATTGGAATGATGCTGCTTGCCGCTTGCGGTTTTGATCCGCACGTAGCCCCTCGCACTCTTGACAAGCTTGAAAAGATACGGAGAAAATGCATATCCAATAATGTGCTACATTTCCTAGCACTCTCTACTCATCCGTCCCCGAAGAAAAGATCAAAGTTTTTGTCGCGGCCTAAGCTCATGGAGGGGGCGATGAGATTATACACAAAAGCAAGTAGCACGGACTTAGGTTCCAGCGAGGCATAGTTCCTCGATCTTAAGCTCTAGGATTTGAAACTCTATTGTTATTGCGTACTGACAAATGCTCTTGTCAATTTGTCCCTCACTACAGGAACAGGCTGCTAGGCCGACGGCAAAAAGCCCTCGGCGTAGCCCCTTTCGCCGTCGGCGTACGCTACGCCGAGGGCTGCCGTCGGCGTAGCAACACTGGCCGTCGGCGTATAACTTTGCCGACGGCCGTTGGCGGCCCGTCGGCGTATTAGCCGTCGGCGCACGGCATCCTCGCCGTTACACGGCCGGCTAACGGCGCGGCACGTACGCCGACGGCCGCGCCCTCGGCGTAGGGTCTACACGTGGCGCGCGCTGGGCCTTCCCAGGAGGCGACGTACGCCGACGGCCCCAGCCCTCGGCGTAGGGGAGCACGAGGCAGGCGTCTGGGCCTCCCAGGCCGACGCTAGGCCGACGGCCACGGCCCTCGGCGTATGGCCCACTGATACGCCGACGACCAGGCCCTCGGCGTAGCGCAGACCAAATGGCACACAACAAGGCCCTACGCCGACGGTAAGGCCCTCGGCGTATCACCTGCCCAGAATTTTTTTTCTGCTCCGCAGCGATATATACCAAATGGCACAGTTTTGTTTCACAGCAATATGTACCAATTTTCACAGCAATATGTGAAAATATATTCCATAGCACACCATTCATACATTATTCAAACATGTATCAAACAAGATCACACCATTCATACATTATTCAAACATGTATCAAACAAGATCACATCATTCATACATTATTCAAACATGTATCAAACAAGATCACACCATTCATACAGGGGTATCAACATCATCGCACATGCATAGACAATAACAACCTACAGCTCTGGAGGAGACGGGGTGTACCCGAGATCTCCCCTGGTGAAAAGTGGCGACCTCTGCCGAGGGTTGCGTCCAGTAGAAGCAGCAAAAGAGCCACCTGGCGAGGGAGTAGGAGAAGTGTGAAGCTCGGGAGAACCACCTGCAGAATGGCCAGGAGATGGACCATTGTCATGAAGCGGTGTGATCTGCCGCCCATCCGGCGAGGCGTGGCCAAAGTGCCGGTTCCAGAAGCTCCCGTTCCCTACATGTTGCCTACATGTTAGCAACTTGCGAGTCAAATTAAAGTGATAACCAGTGGGTTAGTAAAGAACTTACCGGTGTCGATGCGTAGTAGGTCCTAGCGAAGCTTTCCTTCGATTGCAAAAATGGCGTCGGACCTGGCATGGGAGGCACGGGCCCTAAATCTCTATTCTGACCAGTTTGAATATTCACCATCATGTCCTGCAAGATAGTTTAGAAGTCAGGCCGTAGTACAACAAACGGGGGGAGTGGGACTTGTATCTTTTGCAAAAATAAAGGTTCGGACTTACATTTACGTATTGCATGTAGATCGCAAGCGCCTCCTGATGCTGCCGAAAGGCCACCTGATATTCCTCATAAACAGTATCGTAGGCCACGTCTAACTTAGGCTACAATTTCAAATACAAGGAATCTCGTCAGTGGTTAGCCATGCAGAAACAAAAGTCATAAAGATGATGAGAACGAGAAAAACTTACATCCTCGGCGGAGCGACGAGGCTGGCCACGAGGCGGGATAGGGGGGCCGTCGGCGGGGTAGGTAGCCTTGAGACGGCTGAAGCTCGTGCTGAGGGTAGGCTTGACCTTCTTATTCGGAATCTTGAGGCGTCCATGCTGCAATCCGTGCCCCGACAGGACCAACGACTCCTCGTCGATCTCCGCGTGAATGGGGTCATCCACATGGGAGTGACGAGCCTTCACCATCGTGTTGTAGTTCTCCAAGATGTTCTGGACAGTGCCGAAGTACACGGGCAACGAGGGTTGAGGCTCCGAGTAATTGGGCTTCTTTCGCCGCATCATCTCATAGACGGCGACGTCATGAATCACCTCCCCGGGTTGTGCCTCGGCCACCTGTATCGCGAAAATAAATATTATGCATATGAAGTACAAACATGACGAGAAATACACGCAGGTCGTTCCATGTATATACGTACCACCTTCCCCTTGAAGCGGTCAAAGTTGCAGTTTCCCGCGCAGTGCGTTCCACCATCGCCTCGGTTATCCGCGTTCCGCCTCGACAAGGCTGCAAACTCCTCGTCTTCTTTGAGCCACCTCGTCCTAACCAGCTCCTCCCATGCGAGTCGATGCGGCTCGGCCCAATCGGGGATAACCTGAAAATGCAATATTCAACTCCAGACAATGCAATGGCAACTTAGCAGCAATGTAGAATCTTATTGACATTTTACTCACCGACATGTACTCTTCTGGCGTCATCGAGTACTCAGGATTAGGGTTCCTACCGACAATTTCTTCCTTCCTGACCCTCACGCCCCTGTCAGCCCAGAAGTGGCTAGCGATCGTGACCTTCTGGTTGTACCACACCTGGGGGGTCAACTTCACACAAACCCCAAGCAAAGTCCTCTGCGCCTTCTCCTGGTCCTCCTCGGCCACACGGTAAAAGCACTTCAATCATGCATAAGAGTCATGATTTAGCACGGTGGGGTCATCAAGTATGAACATAACTCGAGAAATATGCCTTACCCAAAACTTGGTGATGACAGCATCAGCAGCTGTCGTAAAGCCCGGGACACGGGTAGTCTGGTAGTCCGCCCAAGTAGTAGCTAGCTTCCTGTCACCCTCGTGGGTAATGTGATAGCCCGGCCAGAACTTCCTAATCAGAGCTCCAACGAGGCTGTTAGGAAGGCGAGCCTTGGTCCCCGGAGGAAATGTCCAATTGCTGCACAATAATAAACATTAGTACACAATAATTATTTATGACCAACATGAAATAAAATGTTTTAAATTGCCAAATTAGTACACTTACTCAAGGCCATCTGATAATAAGGGCTTTCGCCTCCTGAGTCCTAGGCTCAAACTTCTCGTCAGGGACTCCCGATTCCCCACGATTCCGCAATTTCTTCGGCCCCACCAACTCGCGGCTAGTGTCCGCCTCCGTATAGGTCCCCGCCTCCCTCTCGGTCCTCACCTCCCTCTCGGACTCTGCCTCCCTCTCGGACTCTGTCTCCCTCTCGGCCCTGAAAGGCTGCTCTGTCAGGAACAACTCAGGAGCCACGTCGCCAGAAGCAGAGGGTGGTGGGTCAAAGTCCACGCCTCCTCCCGTGGCACCTCGTCCTCGTCCTCCTCGACCTCGGCCTCGACCCCGTCCTCCGCCAGCAGGAGCAAGATCGGGGTAACGCGGATTGGGATTTGGCTGTCTCCCACTCCGTGTAGCTCTTTTCTTGCGCTGCTTCAGCGCATTAAGCAAGGACGAACTGGTTGCCTTGCCACTGCTCATATTGTTCAATCACCTGCATTAAGTAAGAGAAAACAGTTAAGCACAAAGACATAATAAAATGTATACACAAAGAATAAAGGCATAATGCAATTAAGAAAACAGTTAAGCACAAAGACAAAATAAAATGCAGTAAAAATAAATACTCACTATCATTTTCATTCTCATTCTCATTCTCATTCTCACTATCACTGTCTTTTGAGTAGAAATCTGGATTCTCATCGAAGGGTGTAGGCTCATCATCGTTGTCATTCTCGGTATGGAGCTTCTCGAGCATACTTATGTCATGTAGATTCACCACTGACTCACCCCGAGTTTCTACATCATTCCCAAGGTCCTCAAGATCAACCGGTTCTAAATCAAAGTGTCCGAAGTCCTCTTGCTCTTGATAGAAAATTCCCTCGTACGTTACAGGGTTAATGTTGTTGTAATCGTCCTCGGAGGGAATCGGTAGGTTACCATGTGGCGATACCTGGAACACGACTTCCCAGCCCTGGAGTTCCGCTTTCTGGCATGGGTAGGGCAAATAATAAACTTGGTTGGCTTGGTGAGCAACAACAAAGACGTCGGCTCCGCTATAGGTGGTTGAAGGCCTAAATTCAACTAACCCAATGGAAGGGGTACTTCTCAGTCCACCCCTTGGGTCAAACCAGTGGCACTTGAACACAACAAGATTGAGTTCGACATTCTTACGATTGAAGGTCGGCTCGTATACATTCTCTAACCTTCTGTAGTAATCAAGGGAATCGGCTCCTTTGGTGAACACCCCAGTATTTACCGTTTTTGCATTCGGTCGCCCTTTCTGGTGCGTCTCTGTATGGAAGTGAAACCCATTCACATCATACTTCTCATACTTCATCACGACACTGTTACAACCTTGGGAAACACATTTCAGCTCATCTGACATCTCAACGTTGGGATCAGATCCCTACAGGTACAAGAGGAATTTGTTGTGTTCAGTAGTTACATGGAATAAGAGCGACAAGTCACATATTGCAAGGTAAGAGGGACAGGTTAGAAATTACTTTTTCCATAAACCAGGACACAAAGTTTTTTTATTTCCGAGAGCACCCTCTTTCAGTAGAGTGTCCAACTCCATAGGAGAGGGATTCGTCGGTCCCGGCCACTGTTCATCCGTGAAATCGCTAAGAAGGAGAAAATAAGCATTAGACGGAGACCGAGTTACTAGCTGCATAGAGAAATAGGCTGTTCACCATTTTACCTAATGAAATCGACCACTTCCTTCATGTTCATAAGCACATAGAGCATTATGCAATCCTTCTCTTCCTTCGGCAACCTATATTTTAGTCCTTTACCGGCCTTGCCACCGGGAAATTGGAATAGTTCGAGATTGGGGTCATTCTTGGGCAGGTCGACATTGTGACGAGAGACCGGGTTATGCATAGTGGGAACATCATCGGGCCAGTAGGTTGTCGCGGCGTCTGCCATCTCCCGAAGGCATGTTGCTTCAGCTATGCATGCTTCAATCTTGGCTTTGTTTCCAGTTATCTTTCGAATATACTTAAACTCTCTCTCAATACAAAATTGCCACCGAAATTGCACCGGCCCCCCCAAGAGTGCCTCGTTCGCGAGGTGCACAATGAGATGTGTCATCGGAGTAAAGAAGCCTGGCGGAAAGATCATCTCCAAATTGCATAGCAACTCCGGCACCTGAACTTGCAGCTTCTCAATCACCAGAGGACATATCTGCTTAGCACAGAGGGTGCGGAAGAAATGGCTCAACTCCGCAAGCACTCGCCATACTTTTTCGGGGAGATACCCTCGAACCATCACCGGCATCAGCCGCTCAATCCATATATGATAGTCGTGACTCTTGAGCCCGTTGACTTGTCCCGTCAAAAGATTGACTCCCTTACTTATATTCGAACAATAACCGTCAGGGAACATCACGACGTATTTGAGCCACCTAAATGACTCCTTCTTTTGGACATTATCAAGGCAGTAGTAGGCATGCGGCTTGAACCAATTCTTTCGACGGACAGTAGGAGGCTGCATGTGTAATCTCTTCCTATCACAAAGCTTCTCAACATCGACTCTAGCCTTGACATTATCCTTTGACTTCCCAGGAATGTTCAGGACTGTGTGAAAAAGGGACTCCCCGACATTCTTTTCGGTGTGCATCACATCGATGTTATGGGGAAGTTCGAGGTCCTTGTAATACACGAGATTCGTTAAGGCTGCCACGTGAGTCCAATTATGCGTTACACCATATCCCGCAAATTGATGGCCAGTTCCCGGCGCCACGGGCACGAGAGCACGTATCTCGGCATCAACAGTTGCACCCTCGAACTTTGGTACCTCTTTTACTTCATGCACAACTTTGCCCTTCTTGAAGTTCTTTCTATCTTCTCTGAACGAATGATTTCTTTTGAGGTACTGTCGATTCGTGTCAAACGCAACATATTTGCGACCCGACTTTAGCCAAAGGAACTCAAGTCGGTGCCTACACACTGGGCATGGCCACTTACCAGCTGTACACCATCCGCACGTTAGGGCGTACCCGGGCATGTCATGCATAGTATATTGTAACTAAACTTTCATCAAAAAGTTTCTCTTTGATGCTCGGTCGTATGTCAACGTCCCGTGTATCCAAGAGTGGTTCAAATCATCCATAATCGACTGCATGTAGACACTCGAGTTCTTCCCCGGATACTCAGGTCCTGGAATTATCAGCGACAAAAACATGGTCTTCCGTTGCATTAATACTCCGGGAGGGAGATTGAGCGGAATAACATACACCGGCCAGCTGTTGTACGAGGCCGTCGACATACCATATGGGTTGAAGCCATCTGTTGCTATCGCAATTCTAACATTCTGAGCCTCTTTTGCCCACCGGGGGTATTTGTCATCGAAGTTCTTCCATGCCTTACCATCAGATGGATGTCCCATATTCTTCCGTCCGTGCCCGTCCTCGTATCTTTTCCCCTTCTTGTGCCACGTCATCTGTTTGGCAGTCTCCTCGCTCAAGTAAAGCCGCTAGATTCTTTTTATGAATGGGAGATACCGAAATATCTTCTTAGCGACCTTCGACTGCCTCACCTGACCATCCTTCCCCTTTATCTCTTCATATCTAGAGGCCTTACAAATGGAGCAGTACTTGTCACCCTCAAACTGTTTCCAAAACAAAAGGCAGCCTTTTGGACAACAATCTATCTTTTCATAATCCATGTTGAGCTCCTTCATGAGTTTCTTCGTTTCGTGAAAGGTTTTAGGCAGACAATGCCCTTCGGGCAACATGTTACCACATGTTCTCAGATTAGCTTCAAAGTGAGAACGGGTGGCGGAGTACTGGCACTTGTCAGCTAGACACTGAGAGATGGCATCGAGCTGAGAAATCTTTGCACCCTCGTACAGAGGCCTCTTAGCCGCGGCCATCATATCAAGGAAGGCCCTCGCGGTTGGCTCCGGTTCCTCTGGTTCTAGCGGTTCCTCCGATTCTGGTGATTCCTCCCGTGGAGGTGGCGAATTCGGCTGGTCGGCATCGATAAGATCATCTAGCAAGTTTCTAATCCCATCGTGCTCATTGCCATTGAGCCGCTGACGCATCACCTCACCTCTGTCACGTTCGTACCGAGCAAAGTCGACTTGCGTGACATAGTTAGACATGTACCCATATTGTAGAAGGTGTTTGTACATGTCATCCTTTCCCTGACGATGACGCTTAGTGCAATGAGCGCAGGGACAAAGTGCCCGAACCATTGCCTTCGAACCACGCGCTAACTCATTCACTAACAAATGAGTGTTCCGTACCCAATCGTCTGTTTTATTAGTCGCACTAATACGGCCACTGTACATCCACCCATTATCAGCCATCCTCTTCTGCTTTGTTGGGAGACAAACAACAAATATAACATTTTATATCAAACGGGAGATTAAATGCTTCATATTTTTACGCATTCATCAACCTACATGTCCAATAGGAAAAGAGGGTCTTAACCAGTCGCCGGATCCGTAGATTGGGTAAGTTCTCCCTGGTTCTACCCCGATCCAAGCAGAATTTCGGCAGCACCTCCCCGCTGCTCTCCCGATACACGTCTCGACAAAAAGCCAAGAGGATGTGCATCCGGAGAACAACGAGGAGGCGCCACCGAAATCCTGTCTCGAATCGAGGTAGAGACAGGGAGAACCAAACCCAACTACGAATCCGCCGACTGCCCGATAAAAGCCATAAGCGTTACGGTCCAAAATATGTGAGACCACTAATGCATATTAAGTCGCGTAACGCTTACGGTCGGGATGACGCCTAGGTGACGCGACAGACTTGGTGACCTAGACAGAAAAATAAAACCTAGGTACAAGAGAGGCGAACAGATTCTCACCCTCGGCGGTAGAGGAAGTAGTCGATCAACCGAGTGTCGAGGTCGGCGACGGAACTCGGAGACGGGATCGAGGTGTCACCTACACCATCTCCCGCAACGACAGTCACTCCCAAAACACTATAAAGTTTGTACATTGACATAAAGACAACACCTTAGTCACAACATGTATAATTAGGCTCATTCAAAAAATATTCTACTTTGTGCATCTAGTTTTATTTCTATTTCTACCTATTATATTTCTAAATAATTTTTGCATCTAGTTTTATTTCTATTTCTACCTATTCTATTACTAAATAATTTTTTACCTATTCTATTTTCTAAATAAATTTCTACCTATTCTATTTCTACATATTCTATTTCTAAATAATTTTCTACCTATTCTATTTCTACATATTCTATTTCTAAATAATTTTCTACCTATTCTATTTCTAAATAAATTTCTACCTATTCTATTTCTACAGGAAGTTACAGGAGGTACCTGCGGGGACGACGAGCTCGGGGCGGCGGTGCTGGGCACGGGAGGCAGGCAGGAGGCAGACGACGGCGCGCTCAGTGGCGAGGGAGGGAGGAAGGGGGGTGGCGGCTATGGGGGGAGGGAAGGGGCGGTGGCGCTCAGCGGCGGGGGAGGGAGGGAGGGGGGTGGCGGCTACGGGAGGAGGGAAGGGGGCGGTGGAGGCGGGAATGGGGGAGGGAGGGCTGGCGGCTGGAGGCGGCGGTGGGGAGGCACGAGAGGCGGCGGGGTGGTGGCGGCGGTGGCGGCGGTGGGGAGGCACGGGAGGCTGCGGTGGGGAGGCGGTGGGGAGGCACGGGAGGCGGCTGGTGGCGGCGGTGGGGAGGCACGGGAGGCAGCGGGGTGGTGGCGCGGTGGCTCGCGCGGGGGAGGGAGGGAGAGGGTGGCGTCGGTGGAGGCTCGGGGGAGGGAGGAGGCGGTGGAGGCTCGGGGGAGGGAGGAGGCGGTGGAGGCTCGGGGGAGGGAGGGCTGGCGGCGGCGGGAAAGGGGGAGGGGCTGGCGGCGGCGGGAATGGGGGAGGAGCTGGCGGCGGGAATGGCGGCTGCTGGCGGCGGGGTCGGGGTCGGGAGAGGGCGCGTGCAGAGGAGTTGGTGAGAGGAGGAGTGGCTCGGGTGAACGCGGGGCAGCCCTAGTAGGATAGGGCTACGCCGACGGCCAGGCATACGCCGAGGGCAGCCGTCGGCGTAGCTAGGGTTTTTTTTTCCAGGGTAGACCGGTTTTTTTATGAAAGAAGGGTTTTTTTGTTTAATATCAAATTTTACAAGATACTTTATTTAGTGTCTACTATTATAGAAGAAACTATATATTATTAATATATAATTTTTTATTTCGTCTTGTGCTCGTTTTCCAAGCAAACCCTAGATGTGGGCTACCCTATAACCCTAGACGTGGGCTACCCCTATAGCTCCTGACTAAGAGTCTAATGGCCATCTTGCGAGATATAGTTATATGCTATGATGGAATTGTATAATTCAATCTTTCCAACTTAAACGGGGAGATTCCCCCCTTATACGGGTACAGAACCTTCGCCTTTAGGTTAGAGCGCATGCATGCGAGGGGGGACACATGCAAGCACCTATACCAACCTCTCACCACACTCACACACATATGCTAGGACACATGCAAGTTCTCGTCTGATTTCGATGTTCTCGTGGTCCACCTCCGGCGAAACCCTGATCTCTGTGCACACTCGGGTCGTCTACCCCCCTAGACGTTCCTTTGACAGGGGTAGCCCGGCATAGCTCTCTCTTGTTTTGTGTTTGTTTAGGTCATAGGGTGATGTAAAACCATGTTGGTTCACAAGTTGGGGCACTATCCTACCCGGTTTCACCTAAACGGGGAGATTCCCCCCTTATACGGGTACGAAACCTTCGCCTCTAGGTTAGAGCGCATGCATGCGAGGGGGGACACATGCAAGCACCTATACCAACCTCTCACCACACTCACACACATATGCTAGGGACACATGCAAGTTCTCGTCTGATTCCGATGTTCTCGTGGTCTTCCTCCGGCGAAACCCTGATCTCCGTGCACACTCGGATCGTCTACCCCCTAGACGTTCCTCTGACAGGGGTAGCCCGGCGTAGCTCTCTCTTGTTTTGTGTTTGTTTAGGTCATAGGGTGATGTAAAACCATGTTGGTTCACAAGTTGGGGCACTATCCTACCCGGTTTCACCTAAACGGGGAGATTCCTCCCTTATACGGGTACAGAACCTTCACCTCTAGGTTAGAGCGCATGCATGCGAGGGGGGACACATGCAAGCACCTATACCAATCTCTCACCACACTCACACACATATGCTAGGGACACATGCAAGTTCTCGTCTGATTCCGATGTTCTCGTGGTCTTCCTCCGGCGAAACCCTGATCTCTGTGCACACTCGGATCGTCTACCACCCTAGACGTTCCTCTGACAGGGGTAGCCCGGCGTAGCTCTCTCTTGTTTTGTGTTTGTTTAGGTCATAGGGTGATGTAAAACCATGTTGGTTCACAAGTTGGGGCACTATCCTACCCGGTTTCACCTAAACGGGGAGATTCCCCCCTTATACGGGTACAGAACCTTCGCCTCTAGGTTAGAGCGCATGCATGCGAGGGGGACACATGCAAGCACCTATACCAACCTCTCACCACACTCACACACATATGCTAGGGACACATGCAAGTTCTCGTCTGATTCCGATGTTCTCGTGGTCTTCCTCCGGCGAAACCCTGATCTCCGTGCACACTCGGATCGTCTACCCCCCTAGACGTTCTTCTGACAGGGGTAGCCCGCTGTAGCTCTCTCTTGTTTTGTGTTTGTTTAGGTCATAGGGTGATGTAAAACCATGTTGGTTCACAAGTTGGGGCACTATCCTACCCGATTTCACCTAAACGGGGAGATTCCCCCCTTATACGGGTACGGAACCTTCGCCTCTAGGTTAGAGCGTATGCATGCGAGGGTGGACACATGCAAGCACTTCATGTGGTCGTGGTGAGTGCTATTGAGAACCACATGCGATAATAACACTTACAAACATATAGAAATTTCTCGGGGTGTGAGAAGATTCGCAACGACATTTCATGTGGACGTGTAGACTGCTATTCAGAGGGTACGAAATTATCCAATCTATTATATACTAAAAGCAATATAAGGATGTGTTTCGAGGCACTACGTTAATCCACATCATCTAAATTATCTTAGTGGTTAGATCTAAAATTTACGGTTAAGATTTAACGCAAAAACATTAGTCACGTAACCAGTTTGACACGATATATATGTTGAAGGTTACGTGAAACGTTGAGTATAGAATTAATACGACCGTCAAGTCTGAGATATATTGACCTTGGAGTCCGGGACTAATACGAGCGGAAACGGATCCACTGCCACGTGTTCCCTTAGTAAAAAATTAAATGATATGTCCATCTCACGACCGTAAAACAGATCCATCGCGCTAAGATCGGGTGACTATATTTGAACTTACCAGCTGATGGTACGATCCATTTGCAAACATACGTGTACAGGAAACTGCACTAAGACGTGCAGAGACATGTTTCCCACAAAAAAATAGACGTGCCAAGAGCAAAAAAATGTTTGGGAAACCTATTTGTGAAATATTCACCTCAACTTGCGTGAACTTCTAATTTACAAATATAATTGTTCTAAAAATGATCTCTGCGTTAATACATTTCAGCACAAAAATCAAACAATAAACTTTGGTTACATTGTCATTTTTTCTAAAAAAATCCACGTTCACATTACCACGAAGAAAAATGGTTTTTTATTTGGTATGAAAAATATTTCACTACTATTGTTGTTTAATAGGTTTTGGAAATATGTTGGTAAAGTATTCTCCTCGGCTACTTTTTATTTTACGGCTCCTATACAGCTAATATAATGCCTTTCTTTTTTTCAATATGCGCCATCCCTAAAACCCGATAATCGGAATTCGGTTACATCAGCTTTTAAATTATTTAATAGTATCCCATTGCAAAATAAAAATAATATATACAACTATCTTGCTATAAACTATTCAAATAGTATATTTTATTATTACTCCCTTCGTACAAAAATAAATGACTTTGATTTGTCTAGATTCGCATGTATCTAGACATATTTTTATCTATAGATACATGGGAATTTAGATACATCTAAGTCACTTATTTCCGAACAAAGGGAGTATTATTTATGTTTTCATATAGATACTAAGAGCCATGATCAATATGTGTATTGGAGAACAGATCAAAACGATGTGTATTTATATACAGAGTGAGCACAAAAATTGACAACTAACAAGAATAACAATAATGAAGGCCTCTCACTAAAATAAAAACCTATCGGTCCAAAAAATATAAAACCCACATATGCATGATAACAATAAATGCCAAAACCAGCAAGAGCTGAACTAACCTCCTTAATTTAAAAAAAGTAATACGAACTCAAGACATTATATATCTAAATAGTCAAAGGTCTGATCCTAATTCTTTCAAGATGAGGGGAGAAAGGGTTCGAAAAGCCAACAAAGATAATTTCAAGATATATATATATATATATTTGATTATCTAATTTTTTTAGATTAAGCCTCTAGCAATAGGTTACACACTTTCCACATTAATTTTTCCTATTCTTAGAATTTTTTTAATATTATCTATGTGAACCTATCAAGCATAGTCTATAAATCTTTGATCTATAAATTCTTTAATAAAATCATAAAATTGTAAAAGGGGGATAAGCACAAAATGCTTAAAAAGGTAAAATATATGACTACTAATTTAGTGTACCTATTTCTATTGTACTTTTTAAAATAGTAGACCGCCAAGTGTGCCTAAATAATTTTTAAAACAAAACATTTCCGGTGGCTATATTATTTCCTTTAGCATGATACGATTATCCATACAAGTATTAATAATGATGCCCTCGCATTTGCGAGGGCCATCATGCTAGTTAATAAAAAAAAATATAAATAATTGATACAAATACAAAATAAAAGAAAAATACATAAGGCTATGCCGAGGGTGACCGCCGGCGTACTTTGCTGGTACGCCGAGGGTGGCCGTCGGCGTATGCTATGCCGAGGGTCGCCGTCGGCCTAACCGACGGCACCGTTAGCGCGTCGTCCGTGCTGGCCGGCATGTGCCACGCGTCCTCTTGCTACGCCGAGGGCCTCCGCTAAGCCGAGGGTGACCGTCGGTGTAGTGCATACTACGCCGACGGCTTGGCTACGCCGAGGGCTGGCTAGTTGGGCTGGTCTGGTGCGGTGCTACGCCGACGGCCCCGACGTTTGGCCGTCGGCGTACCGGACGGCCGTCGGCGCATCTGGCCATTCCTGTAGTGCCTCTACCTTGTAATATAAGATGTTATAACAACCAAGCACATAGAATTGATTATCACTTTGTCAGACAAAGAGTAGCACAGGAACTACGTGATACTAAGTTCATCCCAACAGGTGACCAACTTGCTGATGGCTTTACTAAAACCCTCAATAATCAACACTTGTTGGCATTCAAAAGCAATATGAGCTTAGGAAAGTTTGAATTGAAAGGAGGTGCTAGTTAGCATCCGAACCTATCCATTTATAGCTTGTACCGCAAGTGTATGATCAACCTTTTCTATTAAGATAGTAATCCCCTCCGGACCATATTATTGACATCAACTTTGTCTAGACCAGAGGGAGTAGAGATAGAGGTGAGAATAGTTGTAACAAACCCTGCTGTTATCTCCTTGCGATGGCTTTGGTTAATCGGCTATATAAATATGTAGGTCAGCCCTTAACCGGGTACAACACCTTCACCCAAAACAATCTGCTATTGCACAAGGGTTACACTTTCGGAAGCCCTTAGGTTCTGTCGAGAACATCACTGGCCGATTTTTTAGGGCTGGTCGGCGGCGATACACCATCAGAGAGAGAGAAGATCGTACCACCTTACACCAACGCCCTTTAACAATAATTATAAAGAATACATACTATTATGCAACTCAATACTTCAAGTCAACGGGCGTGGGTTTGACCGGACCAAACACCACCCAAGATTTTTTTTTTGAAAATAGACGTTTTATTACTTAACAGTAACTAGCATGATGGCCCTCGCAAATGCGAGGGCATCATTATTAATACTTGTATGGATAATCGTATCATGCTAAAGGAAATAATATAGCCACCGGAAATGTTTTGTTTTAAAAATTATTTAGGCACACTTGGCGGTCTACTATTTTAAAAAGTACAATAGAAATAGGTACACTAAATTAGTAGTCATATATTTTACCTTTTTAAGCATTTTGTGCTTATCCCCCTTTTACAATTTTATGATTTTATTAAAGAATTTATAGATCAAAGATTTATAGACTATGCTTGATAGGTTCACATAGATAATATTAAAAAAATTCTAAGAATAGGAAAAATTAATGTGGAAAGTGTGTAACCTATTGCTAGAGGCTTAATCTAAAAAAATTAGATAATCAAATATATATATATATATCTTGAAATTATCTTTGTTGGCTTTTCGAACCCTTTCTCCCCTCATCTTGAAAGAATTAGGATCAGACCTTTGACTATTTAGATATATAATGTCTTGAGTTCGTATTACTTTTTTTAAATTAAGGAGGTTAGTTCAGCTCTTGCTGGTTTTGGCATTTATTGTTATCATGCATATGTGGGTTTTATATTTTTTGGACCGATAGGTTTTTATTTTAGTGAGAGGCCTTCATTATTGTTATTCTTGTTAGTTGTCAATTTTTGTGCTCACTCTGTATATAAATACACATCGTTTTGATCTGTTCTCCAATACACATATTGATCATGGCTCTTAGTATCTATATGAAAACATAAATAATACTCCCTTTGTTCGGAAATAAGTGACTTAGATGTATCTAAATTCCCATGTATCTATAGATAAAAATATGTCTAGATACATGCGAATCTAGACAAATCAAAGTCATTTATTTTTGTACGAAGGGAGTAATAATAAAATATACTATTTGAATAGTTTATAGCAAGATAGTTGTATATATTATTTTTATTTTGCAATGGGATACTATTAAATAATTTAAAAGCTGATGTAACCGAATTCCGATTATCGGGTTTTAGGGATGGCGCATATTGAAAAAAAGAAAGGCATTATATTAGCTGTATAGGAGCCGTAAAATAAAAAGTAGCCGAGGAGAATACTTTACCAACATATTTCCAAAACCTATTAAACAACAATAGTAGTGAAATATTTTTCATACCAAATAAAAAACCATTTTTCTTCGTGGTAATGTGAACGTGGATTTTTTTAGAAAAAATGACAATGTAACCAAAGTTTATTGTTTGACTTTTGTGCTGAAATGTATTAACGCAGAGATCATTTTTAGAACAATTATATTTGTAAATTAGAAGTTCACGCAAGTTGAGGTGAATATTTCACAAATAGGTTTCCCAAACATTTTTTTGCTCTTGGCACGTCTATTTTTTTGTGGGAAACATGTCTCTGCACGTCTTAGTGCAGTTTCCTGTACACGTATGTTTGCAAATGGATCGTACCATCAGCTGGTAAGTTCAAATATAGTCACCCGATCTTAGCGCGATGGATCTGTTTTACGGTCGTGAGATGGACATATCATTTAATTTTTTACTAAGGGAACACGTGGCAGTGGATCCGTTTCCGCTCGTATTAGTCCCGGACTCCAAGGTCAATATATCTCAGACTTGACGGTCGTATTAATTCTATACTCAACGTTTCACGTAACCTTCAACATATATATCGTGTCAAACTGGTTACGTGACTAATGTTTTTGCGTTAAATCTTAACCGTAAATTTTAGATCTAACCACTAAGATAATTTAGATGATGTGGATTAACGTAGTGCCTCGAAACACATTCTTATATTGCTTTTAGTATATAATAGATGTTTAACACCACCCAAGATACATAGAAATTTCATCATGTTTCTATAACCTATCGACTTGACTTACACAAATCAGGACAGATTTAAGTTACTCCATCTATCATTACGCAGTGAATATCTGCCCATGATCTCTGCCGGACCGATCAACCTCGAATAATAATTAAATTAACAAGAATGAATGCCGCACAGTTCAAATTAAAGATGCAGGAAGTGTATGTAGTGGTGGAAGATGTAGTCGACGATGACCTTGTAGGCCCTCTGCGTGGGGTGGTAGCTGTCGAAGAACACGTGCTCCGACACGTCGTCGCACACCGGCGCGAACCTCGCGTCGCAGAGCACGGCCACCTCCACCGTGCCGGAGCTGCAGCACCCGCGCGTCGTCTCGCCGAACCCGTACCGCTCCCCGTTCTCCACCATGTCCTGGATCACGGCGTAGATGTCGAGGTACACCAGCGTCGGGAACCCGGCCCTGTCGTCCTCCTCGCCCAGCTCCCGGATCAGCTCCTGCACCCTGCCGTTGTAGAGCCGCGCGGCGGCGTTGCGCTCCGGCACGCAGCCCCGGCGCGGGCCGCCGCCGCCGCCGAGGGTCCGCTGCGACGGCACGCAGCCGATGGGGGGCAGCCCCACGAAGCCGACCCGCTTGGCGCCGCGCGCGCTCACGTTGCGGAGGAAGGACTCGGCGCCGGCGAGGAGGAGGTCCACGTAGGCGGGCACGTCGTACTCGGCGCTCCGGAACGGGGTCGTGTAGTAGGTGTTGGCGATGTCGTCCGTGCCGGCGCACACCACGAACAGCGCGCCGTCGATGATCCGCCTCGTCTCCTCCTCGCCGGCGATGCCCACCAGCTTGCTCCGGTACTCGTCGAAGTAGGCCAGCTGCTGCTCAAGCGAGATCACGCCCTGGAGTCCACAGCAGCAATATATGCATGATCACTAGTTAGCTCAAGAAAGAACGCAAGATCGACGAGTTAATTACCACGATGACAGGGGTGAGAGGATCGAATCCGGTGGCGCCGGACGCGAAGCTGACGCCGGTGAGGAGGTCCTCCGGGGTGTGCTGCACGCCCAGGTATGGCGGAAGTAGCTGCTTCACGTTAAGACCTTGGGCTGAAACAAAATCCACCATTTGCAATAATTCACATTATTTCAATGCATATACCACCACTACAGTCTACGGTATGTAGTGAAACAATATCATCATATTGTTTACTTCAGCAGCATATAAATATTCTGAAATATAAACCGCGAAGACTCACGTTTAAGTACAAAATAATACTCCTCGAAACAGCCATACGCCCAGCTATATAAATATAGCAACCAAATTGAGACCGCTGCTGGGCCAGACAGCACATCACCCAAAAGAAAAAACAAAGAAGACTAAAAAGAAAAAAGCAAAGAAAGTAAAGCCGACAACAGTGGCTTGACGACAAGGGATGACCCGCAACCGCTGCGCCCTTCGGAGAATTTCCACCACGCTCCTAGCACTCCGAAGTGTCACGCACCAAGCAGCACCTCCAAGAAGGAAACGACGACGATGACGCTGCTGCCCGGACTACCCCTAGGGTTTCCCCTGGTACGCTACAATAGGTGGGAAAGAGGTACACCCGACGCCCTTTATAAAGGAAGGTGACACCCGCAGGCGTCACCGCGTCGGTGTCTAGTCGACAAGGATTTCTCCCGACCCCTCAAAAAAACCACACTCCCGGACCCTTCGAAGGCTCCACCAAGCTCGACCGCCCACCAACATACGCCACCACGGCCTTGCAGTCAACCCCGACATCTCACCGCGACCCACGTTGTGAGGCTGGAAAGAACGAAAAAGGAGGAACATCGGCGAGAGTCGGCAAGATAGCAACACACGGGAGGGAACTTCCTCCACCACCTTCTGGCGGTAGCCGACCGGATGCAGCGAGAGGGGCAAACCAGACCCTCACTGGTCCAGCCGAGCCCAAATGGGCGCGTGAAGCCTTTCCACCGCACTGCAGCAAGGGTGTCACTGTCCTCGCCAACTCCAACACTAGTCCCTCCCCCTCCTCCTACCAGAAGATCCACCACGGCAGATCCCCGCTGCCAAGCAGCAGCGCCATCGACCTCGTGATCACCCGGGCTTGCCGGACCACCGCCAGTCTGAGGAGCAACACCACGAGCTACCTCCCGGAGCCACCTCCGCCGGAGGGCTTCCCGCACAGACCACCTTCCAGGGCCGCCGCCCCGGCTTCCACGAACTCGCACCCACGGGGCAGCAAACACCATCATAACAGGTCCATTGGCGTAGACGGGGGAGGTCGGCACATGAAGACTATTCTATGCGGCACGAGGCCGGCGAGCACGACAGCCAAGCGAGCTGTGTGCAAGTCAACCTCGCAAACCATGGCTATGGATGCCATTCGGCCACCAGATCTGGACCCGCCTGGTCCGGAACGGGTTTTCCAGCCACCATGGCAAGGAACCGGAGAGCACAGCAACTAGAGCCCGCCATGGACGTGCCCGCCGCGGCCCGCCAGGCCCAGATCGGGCCCTTCCTGGCCCAGATCGGGCCCGCGAGGCCCGACTGCTGTTGTTCCCCCTGCCGTCTGCCGCCGCCCTTCATAGCTCCGCGCCGAGCTTGCCCCCTGCCACCGCCGCCAAGCCACCGTTGTCTTGATGCGCCGCCGTCGCGAAGCGAGCTCGCGCCACCACCATGGAGCACCGCCGCCGGCCGCCGCTGCCCCACGCAGGGCGCCGAGCGAGAGGGTAATGGAGGGTCCCCTCCGCCGGCACCGCCCGGGCTTTGCCCGGCGGCTCCCGCCGGCGGCGGCGGAGGAGGGGGGGCCTGGGGGGAGGAGGAAGCAAGGATTGGGGAGGCCCGCCCGTCGCCCGCGGGGGACGACGCGGACCGGGACGGGGTCTCTTTCTTCGAATCGTTCAGTACAAAGTACAAAATGATACTCCTACTACTACATTTTCTATTGGCGAAGACTATGGAGTATGAAGAAGGCCGACATACCTCCTCCAAATTAAATACTAGTACTAGGCTATAGGCTCAATGGTACAGCTTCAGTCCGCTCAATAAATTAAACCACTCCTCCAATGTAGTTTGATACTATGTTAGACTAGTGGTAACATCATCTAATGTCATGCACACTACTCTATGTATTTTTGTGGTGCATTATATTATAGAGTTAGTGTCGTAGAAGAGTTTATTTATCAGGCTATAGACTCATATTACCTTGGGTTATGTAATGTTATACTAACATAGCTAGTTATCATAAGCATCTTTCTTTGTTTAATATCTTGTCATATCATCAAAATGCTAATTGCCATTGTATGTAATTTTGTACTGTTGGAATTATGCCCTAGAGGCAATAATAAAGATGTTATTATTATAATTCTTGTTCATGATAATGTTTATATTCCATGCTAGTATTGTATTAAGCGGAAACTTTAATACTTGCATGGTTTGTGAACAACACCGTGTCCCTAGTACGCCTCTATGGACTAGCTCATTGATTAATGATGGTTAAGGTTTCCTAACCATAGATATGAGTTGTCGATTAATAATGAAATCATATCATTGGGAGAATGATATGGTGGACAGACCCAAACTAAGCGGAGCAATTAGATCGTGTCATCGTGTTCATCTTTGCGAAGCTTTTTTTATGTCAAATATTGTATTCCTTAGACCATGAGATAATACAACTCCCTGGTATCGGAAAAAAGCTTTGAGGTCATCAGACGTCATCCTATGAGAGGGTGATCATAAAGGTGTCTCTCAGGTGATCGGAAAGTACCTGTTGGGTTGTATGTATCGAGATGGGATTTGTCCCTCCCAAGTCGGAGTGATATACTTCGGGCCCACTCGGTAATCGATATCAACACCGCTTGCAAGCATGTGGTTAAGGAGTTAATCACAAAGTGATATCGGATTACAGAACGAGTAAAGTACTTGCTGTGAACGAGATTGAACTAGGTACGACGGTACCGACGATCAAATCTTGGGCAAGTAAAATATCGCGAGACGAAGGGAATATAAATATGGGATTGATTGAATCCTGGCATCGTGGTTCATCCGATATGATCATCGATGAATGTGTGGGAGTCAATATGGGTTTCCAGACCCCGCTGTTGATTATTGATAGAAGATCATGTCTGCATATTCTCGAACCCGAAGGGTCACACACTTAACGTGTCTCGACGCTAGGATAAATTGGATAATTGGTTTATGAGTTTTTGTTCAGAGTGTCGGATGGGATCCGGGACATCACGAGAGGTTCCGGAATGGTCCGGAGAATAAGATTCATATAAGGCAATGCAGTTTTTGGAGTTCGGAATTGTTTCGGGTTAATCGGTATTGTACCGGAAGCTTCTAGAACCTTCCGGAGGGGGACCAACGTGGCCCCACCTGCCGGGAGGGGGCATGGGCCTATGAGGGAGTGCCCTGGCCGCATTGGTCCAGGGGCACAAGGCCCCATAGGGCCTAGCCGGCCAAACCTAGGGGAAACCCTAGGGGAGCTTCTAGAAGGGGGGAAACTTGCCCCTCACTCCTCCCTCCTTGGCCGCCAGCCCTAGGGCTTGGGGGAGGGGCAAGGGCTGGCCGCCCACCCCTCTATATAAAGAGGGCTGGGGGCGCACCCCCTCCAACACCTCCTCCTCAAGCCCTAGCCGCCCTGCTGCCCTCCTCTCTCTCCCTCCCGACTGCACGTAGGCAAAGCCCTGCTGCAGAAACTCTCCACCACTTGCACCGCGTCGTCGCGTTGTAGATCCAATCCGTATCTCCACCATACTTGCTGGACCGAGGAAGGAGGAGACGTCGAGGTGCCGCACGTGTGCATCTCTCAGAGGCATCGCCACTTGCGGTGTTAGATCGGATCAGATCGCGAGGAGGAGAAGCGAGTACGACTACATCACCCACGTTCCGACGAACGTTCCGCTGTGCGAATCTTCAAGGGTATGAAGATCTCATCTAATCCCCCTCGTTGTTTGCATCTCCTAGATTAGATCTTGGCTTTCCCCTTCGCATCCGTAGAATTTTTTTGATTTACTATGCTGCGAAACCCTTCAGTGGTATCAGAGCTAGACCTATGCGTATATGTGTTTCACGAGTAGAACGCAACATGGTTGTTGCGGGTGTTGATGTTTTTTGTTGCAAGCCTCTTGTTTGTGTTCTTCTTATGACGCGGGATAGTGAGATTGAAGCGGTCCAGTCCAACCTACGCGACGTCGTTCGCGAGACCGGCTCCGCACTTGACGTGTGGCTTGTTCCACACATGCGGCTGGTGGATGCCAGTTTCTCTCACTATAGTTGTCATGGGATTTACACCGGAGTTTGGCAACCATAATATCACCGTTGTGGCTTTCCGTAGGTAAGAATCGTTCTTAGCTTGCTACTCCCATAAGCCACGTAAAACATGCAACAACAAAGTAGAGGCGTCTAACTTGTTTTTGCAGGGAGTGTTTTTTGTGATATGGTATGGCCCAAGATGTGATGTGTATGTTGTATGCAATGATCATGTTTTGTAATGTTTCATGACTTGCATGTCGATGAGTACACAACCGGCAGGAGCCATATGGTTGTCTTTATAATTGTGTATGACCTGTGTGTCAACTTCTTATACGCCATGTAATAGTTTCACTTTATCGCTAAGTAGTTAGCAATAGTTGTAGTTGCTATTCGTGGTGGAGGCAATCATGGTGGAGTGATGGAGATCATGCCGGCACGCACAAGATGGAGATCATTGCGCGAAGATTGGCTATACCATGTCACATAAAGTTATATGCATGTGATGTTTATCTTTTTATGTATCTTATTATGCTTAGATCGCGACGGTAGCATTATAAGATGATTCCTCATTTAAAGATCTAGATAAAACTGTGTTCTCCCCATGTATGCACCGTTGCGAAAGTTCGTCGTGTCCAAGCATCACGTGATGATCGGGTGCTATAGACTCTACATTCACATACAACGGGTGCAAGCCAGTTTTGCACACGCGGAAATACTTGGGTTTGACTTGACGAGCCTAGAATGTACAAACATGGCCTCGGAACACATGAACCGAAAGGTTAAGCACGAGTCATATGAATGATATGATCGACACTTCGTTGTCCACCATTGAAACCACATCTCTTCTCGTGAAGATCGGATTAGGTGTGGTGAATTTGGATCATGTTCAATAAACAACTTGAGGGATGTTGAATTTAGTGGGAGTTCATCTAGTAATTTGATTAAGTTGAACTAGTTATCATGAACATAGCCTAATTTGTACTTGCAAATATTGTAGATCAAATGGCTAAGTCCAACTTCAACTTCAACGTTTTCGCTGAGAAAGAAAAGCTTAGAAACAATGGGTCTAACTTCACCAACTGGTTCCGCAATCTGAGAATCATTCTCTCTGGCGGTCAAAAGGACTATGTCCTTGAGAATATGCTAGGTGACGCCCCTGCTGTAGATGCGCCAGCTGATGAGAAAGTTGTCTATCAGTCGCGCAAAGATGATTATGGTGTGATTAAGAGCACCATGTTGTTTGCTATGGAATCGGACCTTCAAAATCGTTTTGAAGACTATCCTGGGCCCTTTGATATTCTTGAGGAGCTGAAAATTATGTTTCAGACTCAGGCCCGTTCTGAGAGATATGAGATCTCTGAGAAATTCTTTAACTGCAAGATGGATGAAGGGAGTTCCGTTAGTGAGCACGCCATAAAGATGTCGGGCTACACTCAACGCCTTGAGCAACTGGACTGCAAGATTCCAGAGGATCTCAAGATTGATAGGGTTCTGCAATCACTCCCTCCCAGCTACAAAAGTTTTGTAGTGACTCATAATCAGATTGGTTCCACTGATACGATCACCGAGCTCTTCGCGAAGCTGAAGGCTGCGGAGGTGGACATCAAAAAGGATAATCATGTGTTGATGATCAACAAGCCCCCCACCTTCAAGAAAGGTAAGGGTGCAAAGAAGCCCTTCAAGAAAGGCGGCGGCAAGCGCGTTGCCCCTGCTGAGAAGAAGCTCAAGTCTGAACCCAAGCCGGACACTGAGTGCTTCTATTGCAAGGACAAGGGTCACTTGAAGCGCAACTGTCCGAAGTACTTAGCGGACAAGAAGGCTGGCACCATCAAAGGTATATTTGATATGTTATTGATGTTTTCCTTACTAGCCCTCGTTATAGTGCCTGGGTATTTGATACTGGTTCAGTTGCTAATATTTGTAACTCGAAACAGGAGCTACGGAATAGACGGCGGCTTGCGAGGGATGAGGTGACGATGCGCGTTGGCAACGGATCAAGAGTTGATGTGATGGCCGTTGGCACGCCCTCCTTAGTTTTACCTTCGGGATTAGTTTTAAACCTTAATAAATGTTATTATGTGCCTACGTTGAGCATGAACATTATTTCTGGATCGTGTTTATTGCAAGACGGTTATTCATTTAAATCGGAGAATAATGGTTGTTCTATTTATACGAGTAACATCTTTTATGGTCATGCACCTGTTGTGAATGGTTTATTTCTTCTGAATCTCGAAAGGGATGAAACACACATCCATAACATCGAGGCTAAGAGATGCAAAGTAGATAGTGATAATACTACTTATTTGTGGCACTGTCGTCTAGGTCATATTGGTGTAAAGCGCATGAAGAAACTCCATTCTGATGGACTTTTGGAGTCTCTTGATTTTGAATCATTTGACACATGCGAACCATGCCTCATGGGCAAGATGATCAAAACCCCGTTCTCCGGTATGATGGAGCGAGCAACGGACTTGTTGGAAATCATACATACTGATGTATGCGGACCGATGAGTGTTTCGACGCGCGGTGGATATCGCTATTTTCTCACTTTTAGTGATGACTTAAGTAGATATGGGTATATCTATTTAATGAAACATAAATCTGAAACATCTGAAAAGTTCAAGGAATTTTAGAATGAAGTGGAGAACCATTGTAACAGAAAGATTAAGTTTCTACGATCCGATCGTGGAGGTGAATATTTGAGTTATGATTTTCTCGCGCATCTTAAAGCAAGCGGAATCGTTTCGCAACTCACGCCATCCGGAACACCACAACGCAATGGTGTGTCAGAACGCCGGAATCGAACCCTATTAGATATGGTCCGATCGATGATGTCTCTTACTGATTTGCCGTTATCATTTTGGGGTTATGCATTAGAAACCGCTGCATTCACTTTAAATAGGGCACCATCTAAATCCGTTGAGACGACACCATATGAACTGTGGTTTGGTGCTAAACCTAAGTTGTCGTTTCTTAAAGTTTGGGGATGCGAAGCCTACGTCAAGAAGTTGATGCCGGACAAGCTCGAACCCAAAGCGGAGAAATGCGTCTTCATATGGTACCCTAAGGAAACTATTGGGTATACCTTCTATCACAGAACCGAAGGCAAAGTGTTTGTCGCAAAGAACGGTTCCTTTCTTGAGAAGGAGTTTCTCTCGAAAGAAGTGAGTGGGAGGAAAGTAGAGCTAGACGAGGTTGTTGAACCTTCTCTTGAATTGGAGAGTAGCGCAGCACCTGAAATTGTTCCAGTGTCGCCTGCACCAATAATAGAGGAAGCTAATGACAAGGATCATGAAGCTTCGGACGATGCTGCTACTGAACGTCGCAGGTCGACAAGGTCGCGTGCCCCTCCTGAGTGGTATGGCAACCCTGTCTTGACTGTCTTGTTGGTAGAAGACAGTGAACCTACGAACTATGAGGAAGCGATGATGAGCCCAGACTCTGAGAAATGGCTAGAGGCCATGAAATCCGAATTGGGATCCATGAGCGAAAACCAAGTATGGACTTTGATGGACCCTCCTAGCGATCGAAAGGCCGTTGAGTGCAAATGGATCTTCAAGAAGAAAACGGACGCGGATGGTAATGTTACCGTCTATAAAGCACGACTTGTCGCAAAAGGTTTTCGACAAGTTCAAGGTGTTGATTACGATGAGACTTTCTCTCCCGTAGCGATGTTTAAGTCCATTCGGATTTTATTACCAATTGCTGCGTTTCATGATTATGAAATATGGCAGATGGATGTCAAGACTGCGTTCCTCAATGGCAACATTGATGAAGAGTTGTATATGATGCAACCCGAAGGTTTTGTCGATCCTAAGGATGCTGATAGAGTATGCAAACTTCAGCGTTCCATTTATGGACTGAAGCAAGCATCTCGGAGTTGGAACCTTCGTTTTGATCAAGTGATCAAGAGCTTTGGATTTGTTCCAAATTGCTACGAAGCTTGTATCTACAAGAAAGTGAGTGGGAGCTCACTGACATTTCTGGTACTATATGTGGATGACATATTGATTATTGGAAATAACATTGACATGCTTAACGATGTGAAGAGTTATTTGAACAAGTGTTTTTCAATGAAAGACCTAGGTGAAGCTGCTTATATATTGGGCATCAAAATCTATAGAGATAGACAAAGACGCCTGATAGCTTTAAGCCAGAGTACATACCTAGACAAAGTTCTGAAAAGGTTCAGAATGGATAAGACAAAGAAAGGTTCAGTGCCTATGTTGTCAGGTAAGATATTGAGCAAGGCTCAGTGTCCAGCTACGGTAAATGATAGAGAAGCTATGAGCAAAGTGCCTTATGCCTCGGCCATAGGTTCTATCATGTATGTCATGCTGTGTACTAGACCGGATGTGTCCAATGCTCTTAGTTTGACGAGCAGATACCAAAGTGATCCAGGAGTGGAACACTGGACAGCCGTGAAGAACATCCTAAAGTACCTAAATAGGACTAAAGAAATGTTCTTAGTCTATGGAGGTGATGAACAGCTCGTCGTAAAGGGTTACGTCGACGCTAGTTTCGACACCGACAAGGATGATTCTAAATCTCAGACAAGATACGTTTATATTTTGAATGGAGGAGCTGCAAGCAAAGTGTGATCGCGGGATCTACAGTACAAGCGGAATACATGGCTGTTGCAGAAGCGTCAAGTGAAGGAGTTTGGATCAGGAACTTCATCACTGAGCTTGACGTGGTTCCAAGTGCATTGGACCCACTGGAGATATTGTGTGACAACACTGGCGTCATAACACTCGCTAAGGAACCAAGATATCATCCAAAAACCAAGCATATCAACCGCAAGTTTCATATAATCCGAGATTATATAGCAGATGGAGATCTGAAGATTAGCAAAGTACATACAGATCTGAATGTCGCAGATCCATTGACTAAACCTCTTCCACGTGCAAAACATGATCAACACCTTAGTGCCATGGGTGTGAGATTGTTGCCAAATGTAAACTAGATTATTGACTCTAGTGCAAGTGGGAGACTGTTCGAATTATGCCCTAGAGGCAATAATAAAGATGTTATTATTATAATTCTTGTTCATGATAATGTTTATATTCCATGCTAGAATTGTATTAAGCGGAAATTTTAATACTTGCATGGTTTGTGAACAACACCGTGTCCCTAGTACGCCTCTATGGACTAGCTCATTGATTAATGATGGTTAAGGTTTCCTAACCATAGACATGAGTTGTCGATTAATAATGAGATCATATCATTGGGAGAATGATATGGTGGACAGACCCAAACTAAGCGGAGCATTTAGATCGTGTCATCGTGTTCATCTTTGCGAAACTTTTCTTATGTCAAATATTGTATTCCTTAGACCATGAGATAATACAACTCCCTGGTATCGGAAGAAAGCTTTGAGGTCATCAAACGTCATCCTATGAGAGGGTGATCATAAAGGTGTCTCTCAGGTGATCGGAAAGTACCTGTTGGGTTGTATGTATCGAGATGGGATTTGTCCCTCCCAAGTCGGAGAGATATACTTCGGGCCCACTCGGTAATCGATATCAACACCGCTTGCAAGCATGTGGTTAAGGAGTTAATCACAAAGTGATATCGGATTACGGAACGAGTAAAGTACTTGCTGTGAACAAGATTGAACTAGGTACGATGGTACCGACGATCAAATCTCGGGCAAGTAAAATATCGCGAGACGAAGGGAATATAAATATGGGATTGATTGAATCCTGGCATCGTGGTTCATCCGATATGATCATCAATGAATGTGTGGGAGTCAATATGGGTTTCCAGACCCCGCTGTTGATTATTGATAGAAGATCATGTCTGCATATTCTCGAACCCGAAGGGTCACACACTTAACGTGTCTCGACGCTAGGATAGATTGGATAATTGGTTTATGAGTTTTTGTTCGGAGTCTCGGATGGGATCCAGGACATCACGAGAGGTTCCGGAATGGTCCAGAGAATAATATTCATATAAGGCAATGCAGTTTTTGGAGTTCGGAATTGTTTCGGGTTAATCGGTATTGTACCGGAAGCTTCTAGAACCTTCCGGAGGGGGACCAACGTGGCCCCACCTGCCGGGAGGGGGCATGGGCCTATGAGGG
Source organism: Avena sativa (assembly GCA_916181665.1). NCBI lineage: Eukaryota > Viridiplantae > Streptophyta > Magnoliopsida > Poales > Poaceae > Avena > Avena sativa. The sequence continues at coordinate 403,498,825 of OV702280.1, forward strand.
AGTGCCCTGGACGCATTGAGCCAGGGGCACAAGGCCCCATAGGGCCCAGCCGGCCAAACCTAGGGGAAACCCTAGGGGAGCTTCTAGAAGGGGGGGGGGGGAACTTGCCCCCCACTCCTCCCTCCTTGGCCGCTGGCCCTAGGGATTGGGGGAGGGGCAAGGGCTGGCCGCCCACCCCTCTATATAAAGAGGGCTGGGGGCGCACCCCCTCCAACACCTCCTCCTCAAGCCCTAGCCGCCCTGCTGCCCTCCTCTCTCTCTCCCTCCCGACTGCACGTAGGCGAAGCCCTGCTGCAGAAACTCTCCACCACTTGCACCGCGCCGTCGCGTTGTAGATCCAATCCGTCTCTCCACCATACTTGCTGGACCGAGGAAGGAGGAGACGTCGAGGTGCCGCACATGTGCATCTCTCGGAGGCATCGCCACTTGCGGTGTTAGATCGGATCGGATCGCGAGGAGGAGAAGCGAGTACGACTACATCACCCACGTTCCGACGAACGTTCCGCTGTGCGAATCTTCAAGAGTATGAAGATCTCATCTAATCCCCCTCGTTGTTTGCATCTCCTAGATTAGATCTTGGCTTTCCCCTTCGCATCCGTAGAATTTTTTTGATTTATTATGCTGCGAAACCCTTCATGTATTACTAGTAGTGTTACTCTCACTATGACTAGTCTCAGGCAAAGTGCTAATGAGCACTATATAACTACTTCTTCCGTCACGGTTTGGAGGGCGTTTTAGAGAGATTGTTGGGACCTAGGTGGACGCTGATTGGACCAGATTTGTGCCAACAACATGCAAATTCGGTAGGAGAAATTATGCCCATTAATTACTCGCCCTATTAAACGTAATTACTCAATATCAACGAGGAGTTTAGGTGCATGCATTAGTGGAGTTGCATGCAAGAATTAATTCCTTGACTGCATGGAGTAAGAAGTGGGGAGGAAAAATGAGACATTAATTCTGTGATTAAGTCTAACGTGCCTAGGAGAAGAGAAGTTTTGAAAACGCATGGTTTTTGTAAGACGCCTTCCAAACCGTGACGGAGGAAGTAATAAAAAGGAGTGCACACTCCGTAATAGAAGTAAGTCATTACTACTCCCTCTATTCCGGATTATAGGGCTAATACGTATTTCGAGAAAATAGTTTAACCAATAAATTTGGGCAACAATATATGAATCATGCAAAAGTCAAAGCTCCAATTCAATGCTCCAATATACGTATTTCATTGAAAAAGTTTCAAAGCTCCAATTCAATCCACGCACATCCCAAAAGTCCAAACAAGAAACAAGAACACATGCACGACGCGCTATCATGGTACCGGTACGTACCGATGAAGTCGGTGGGTATGAGGCCATTGGAGAAGCGGCCGGTGGTCACATGGCCGGCGAAGTCCATGCCGTAGGGCGGGTGGTTGGCCTTGACCACCGTGTGGAGGCCGTTGTTGTTGCCGGGATCCATGATGGAGTCGCCGAAGACGATCACCGCCGTCACCAGCGGCTTCTTTGACTGCTGGCTTTCGCACTTCGCCATGGACGACGCCATCGCCAAGGCCACCACCACCGCCTGCAGCCGGCACCACACGCCGGCCGTCACCGTCGTCCTCCTCATCACGGATGTACGCATGTCCTTGGTTGCACCTCAGTGGTCAGCTTGCATCTGCAGCTTCCTAGTAGCTAGCTATATATGGAGGATCCTTGCAAAAAAAAAAAAAAAAGCTATATATGGAGGAGACAACGTCGTTGTTGCCAGTGCCATCACATCACATTAACTGGTATGCATGTTCACTGTCAGATGATATAGTGTCGTAAGGACAGGCTCTCACTCCAGCTGACTCCTGACCAGTATAGCTAGCAGGTGCAAACAGGCGTTCGTAGGACGTCGGTCCAACCGCTTGCTAGCTAGCTACATGTGCTTCCACTTTACTACAGATAGTATAAGGCTGAACATGTGTATGTTACTAGTCTAAGTTATTATCTTTATAGTGCAAAATAACATAAGTATGATATCATGAAAAGCCTTATTTATTATAATATAGACTCATTTTGTTTAAAAATGTGTGATGTTATGGTAACATAGCTAGTTACTACAAACTTCTCTCATCATTTAATTGCATGCCACATCATCTAAATGCTTAGTTGGCAATACATGTAGGACTATGTTACTATCCAAGTTATTCCCACTATGATTAGTCTAAGGCTGGTCATAGTGGAGAGTAACATAGTCTAGCACAAGTTATTACTCTATGTTACTACCTTCATAGTGGAGAGTAACATATAAGTAGTATCATGCAAAGTATCATTTATTAGGTAATAGATTCATCTTGTATTGATATGTGTGATGTTACAGTAACTAAATATGTTACTCTATCCTCCTCTCTCTTCATTAATTCACTGTCACATAAACAATTTCGCTGAGTTAAACCCTTAGCTACTCTTGAAGTTACTTGCACTGTGATCAGCCTAAGAAATTCCCAGGCACTGATCGATGTATGTATGCATGTGGCCAAGAGCCCAGGAAGCATTCATCACGGTCGGAGAAGACGAGCGCGTGAACTAAAGGCCGCATCTCACGAACTACTTTTGTGGGCATTAATAAACTCATAAATTAACATACTCCCATCCTTTTGAAAATAAGTGACTTTCATTTATCTAAATTCACATGTGTCTACAATGGTCTAGATACGAGTTATCAATGTATTATTTTTCATCTTATACAATACATATACACTGATATGGAGTAGTACCCCAATCCCCGTATCATTTTCTCATGTACGGTCACCGATGGGGCTATTCCATCGCACATGTAATACGTAGCCGATGCGGAAAATGAGTTTGGAGGACATGCTCCATGGAGTCCGTTTTTGAATTTTGCTCAAATTAAGAAAGCAAAGAAAAATTAATCATATTTGTTATTTTTTAGCACAAAACTAATTGGATTTAAACCTATTGTTCATCTAAATATTTTTTTATCTATGGAAAGCAGTGTTCACCCAATGCAACTAGAACAGGATCAGGATGACCGTATCCAATGCAAGCAGCGTTTGATGGTCTTGCAATGCAATGGATGCCGATCGGACCGTCTAAAAAGAAGATACCGATCGGACGGCCGACGTTACTTCCTCCCTCTAAACCGCGGGGAGCATAACCCAAACCCGCTGCTCTGCCCTGCTCTGCTCCCGTTCTCCGCCGCGAAGAGCCTCCGCCTTCAACTCCGGCGCCCCGTTCCGCCGCCGCCACCTCCCTTGCGGGCCTCCGGGCCGCAACCACCGACTTGATGGTAAGCTCCGCTAGCCCCTCCCCCCCCCTCACAGGAGCTCCTGGATCCGGCGAGTTCGATTTTGTCCCGCGAAATAAACCCCTTCCGAGAAACCCTAGCGAGTGGTTGCTCTTGCTCACGCTTCGCTTTCTGTGACGGCCGCTCTCGCAGGATTACCTCAAGACGGTGGTGCCGTCGCAGCTCATGGCCGAGCGCGGTGCCAACCTCGTCGTCATCAACCCAGGTGAGCCCCCCCTCTCCCGCTCGTCCCGTTTTCTCGATGTGCATTTGTCTTCGTCGTTCTGTTCTGTCGGTTCACTCCTGTCACGATCCAATTTGGGTGCACACCATGTCTAATTCGAGTTCAACTGTCGAGTGAAATGCATAATGCTCGGTCAGGAGGTTGATTTTTTTTGGGATAGGCTCGAGGTTCTAGAACTGACGGTTGACGAATATCTATGAGACAAGAATTTGCTCTTCTCGAGGTTCTAGAACTGACGGTTGACGAATATCTGTGAGACAAGAATTTGCTCTTCTTATCTGGTGGCAATCTTTGCCGAGTCATGGTCATTTCAGCTGACCCATCATCTGTCCTTTGTAGGATCTGCAAACGTGTGCATGGGATTTGCGAGTCAGGACGTGCCTTTCAATATACCCCACTGCATTGCCCGGCACAAGAATGATGCATCAAGGCTGTTGGTGCGAGATCAGGTGATGCAAATACGGAAGCCGTTCTCCCCTGTTGTTGATATGTTGCCCTTCTTGTTGCACTGGAATATCGATCCGTCTTCAGTATGTGACTGTCGTTTCTGTTTCAGAGGCTCAACTGCCGTGCTGGATCGTCGCACAATGCAGAGCGGGAGAAGTCATATGATATTGTAAACAAAATAAATACTTCTCATCATTTCTTTGGATTACGTTTTCCACTCAAGTTAATTTGGCGCGACTCTTGCAGATTGCTTCACTACTGAATATCCCATTTTTGGAGGAAATTTCGTCTTCAGAGAACCCATCCTTACCTCCAAAGGTACTGTGTACAACCTATGGGTACTTGGCATACCTGATTTTTATGACGTTTTGCCATGTAAGACAGATTAAGCTATCATATTACTTGGGAAAGTAACACCAAAAGCTAGGTTTCGCCTCCTTGGAAGTTCTTTAGAGAGAGACTGCCAACTAATTTAGAGTTTAGTGAATTCATTTATCTTTCTTACATATTGGTTATATCAAAAGTTATTTTTTATGCTTCTTGAGGAGTTGCCTGGTCTGTCTTATCTGGTTTCATTGCTGTACTTGGGCAGTGAAAGGAGAACTAGCCACTTAGAGCAATTTACCGAGGAAAGAGTAGCCATATCCACCTCACTAAATTACCCGTGTTACTTTTTGGTTGTGAAAAACAACACGTTTGAAAATGTTGATTTCCGTTGGACCCAAATCATATTGGTCTAATATATAGAATGAAAAGAACTTATCATGGATTGGAGACATTGTTCTCTCCTATTTTGTTTCTTACATATAAAAAGCATTCAACTTAATTATCTTGAAATGGGAATTATAAAATGAGAAAGCGTTGTTGAAGCTGGTGAGAGATTGTTCATTGCAACTTATGAATGAGAGATTCTGTCCTTACATATCATTCCCACACATGTACAGCTACAGTACTCCATCATGATAAACCGATAATGAGCAGTTCACTCAGGGACATAGAACATGTGGGTGGAAGGGAACTTTGATACTTATTTGCCCTATAACTTAACCTTAAGCTTTAATCCTAGTAAGATGTAGCCAGGGACAAGATTAGAAGATTTCTCAGGGACATAGAACATGTGTATTGCGCTTATGACTTATGAGTTCAAAAGGCTACTTTATATGGTAAACCTAACCTCTGCAATGGTCGTTCTAGATATCCGTGAAAATATGGGAGATTCTGTCAAATATCTTCACATGTTCTTAAAAGGAAGGGTTGGGAAGAATATTGGAATACTGTATAGTAAGAATGTGGCATGCAATTACCTGTGAATATGGTAAATAATAGTAAAATAAACTCATTAGTTTGTCCACCCTCTTCCAAATGAACTCATTGGTTCGTCCACCCTCTTCCAAATTTACGGAATTACTTTACAAATTATTTGTCGGTGGGTTTGAAAATGTCGTTACGTTTTGCAAGCATAGACTACAAAAGTACAAATTCTAATAGAAATAAGCTATGCCTGTTTGATGTGTGAAATATAGATTTATTATATGATTTGGCACCATTGTTCTTGGTATCAAGTTCTTTTCGTTTCGAAAGATCACTTCATGGCCAGCGTGCTGATGTCGTTATATTCACTGCTTCAGATGGGACGTGTCGATAGTCTTTCTTCACAACAAAATAAAGATGATAGCAAACTCACTTGGACAGATGTGATGGATAAAAGTATCAAGTCATCCACGTCCATTGGTACTTCCCTGATCTTTTGCTTCTTTTACTGGAGTACTTCTGTTCTTTATTTTTTCCATTCTGGAGTTATCTGGTGTTAATAGAAGTTAAATTTGTACTTATGTTTTGGGTATATGCTTTGAATTTTATTTAGAAGAACACTATTTTTTGTTATGACTTATGTGTAACATGATAACATCCCTCATATAGCGGTGGCCCGTGTGATTCATGTCAATAGTTGTGGTTGATTGTACATCATTGTAATTTTTCATAAGTTGGACTTAATATATATACAAAAGGGGGGAGTGAACAAGTCTACTGATTCCACATTAATCTATTTGTCAGAAGCAAGGACAAAAGTCTACATGAGTTATTATGTTTGTGTGTGGCCTGTCCTATGTGGTGTTGGCAATTTATTTGGACCTTTGGGTCTTACATTATGACACTATGACTGTTTTGTTGTTGTTGGAGCTAGCTATCTCTGAAGTCTAAACTCTAAAGGACTGAAGTTCTTCTGTTACTTTAGATCAGATATTGCTGCTTTCCTGTCTCTTCTCAAAGGATATGTATCGATCACAGCAAGATCTCTTCAGTGACCACTTGTTGTCTAGCTGCTTTAAATTGTTCAGTGGGGCATTGTATAGATTTAATAAAATAGTTGGAGTCATGGGTGGTTTTCATGCTGCTTGTTCCTATGATCATAGTTATTTAGTTATGCTCAGTTCTTTGTCGTATTAACAATATATCCAAAAGAACTGTTCTACACCATTGCAATTGCAGCATAGTAAAGTAGCTTATCTTTCACAGAACATTTTTTGATTATCAAATTACTTATGACCCCTCAAATTGTCCAGAAAGGCCAGTACATAGTGATGCTGATGAAGATCCTTCGCAAAGCACATCTGAGGATGGGAACAGGTCTAACGCCGAAGAAAGCAAGTACAAGGAAATGATATTTGGAGAGGATGCTTTGAAAATCCCTCCTTCTGCGTCATACTGTTTGAACCGCCCGATCAGGAGAGGCCATTTTAATATTTCTCAGAATTATCCATCACATCAGGTATGCCTTTAGAATCTAGATTATCCGGCGATCCTGTTATTAAAAATCAGTTACTTGCAGTAATGCTTCGCTTGGTATGTATTCGACAACACTGCCCTTTAAATGGGAGTTCAGTTTCAGTTCATTGGGTGATGCTTTAAATTGTTATGTTGTTCTACAAATATTGAGTAGGGGTGTATGTATTGTTTTGGCTTCAATGTTTTCAATGTAGGAAAGGCTATTTCTCCCAACATTGTTTATAATATAAGTAAATAATGTGTGAGTCAGATTGTGCTAATTCTCTTCCATCTGAACCAATTAGGATGAACAAGTTGAAATGTCTGCCAATTCTCTTTGGAGCTTATACTTCCTTTCGCTTCCTAGTTTTGCTGTTGCTTCACTGGTAACACATAAAGTTGAGCAGTTTATTCTGCTGAGAGGGCAGTAGTTAAGTTCTAAATATAAAGCCTTCTGGTTGTAACCTGTAAGAGTGTAGAATATCATTTTTTTACTGCATGTGTTTGCTGCCACTGATGAATGATGAAGAAAGGGCTAAGAATCAGGTGCATGAGTCGAAACCCTAGTCTACGAAATTTAGAAAAATACATTAAAAACACTAAGCAGGATTATTTTTCCTTGGTTGAAATTGATGGCATCACGCTACAAATGGTAGTTGAGAAGAGACGAGACACATGACAACTCAGTGTTTCTAACTGGTTATGAAACCTATGTGTGTCCACCGTATTTCTCCTTATACATAGCATCTTAATGGTAGATGATTAAAAAAATACTATGTTGCAGGTTTTGGAAGATTTACGCACTATTTGGAACTGGATGCTGACAGAGAAGTTGCATATCAACCCAAAGGACAGAAATCTATATTCTGTAATTCTTGTTCTCGGGGAGACATTTGACAACCGAGGTATTTCTCCTTATACATGTAAAACTATCTTGATGTGTGGTGGGATGTCATATTTGGTGCTTTTATGTTTGTTTGGGTGAAGCTATATGGTCGATGTTTAATCCCTTCTTTCTTAACTCTTACCAACTCAAAATCTGTTCATTCAACACGAATTTCAGATGCGATGCATAATACACTTTCGTAGTAAGGTGGAGAAAAATCTGTACATGTAGTTCTCTAATATATTCTTCATGAAATGCATGCTGTTATAGAATAAAATTTAACAAGCTCAATTAGTTGGGCCTTGTCAAACATGTGGGCATGATGTTTGCTCGATGGCGCATCATATGTTCATACCGTGATGGTGCATTCTTCGCAATCCCTGGTTTGGTCTGACGCTCTGCAACCTCTGCTTATTGTTGGCTATGAATAGTGTTTGTCTGATCTGTCGTGTATTGATGTATCCATTATCCGTTATTCCATTAGTTAGCCTTGAATTAATTAATCATAATTAGGAAATCTTGAGCACGTAATTTACAGATATCTTTTACACTGTTTGCTTTATCTTTTTTCAACATTTCTACAATTCTACTGCAAAGTGCATGCTCTGCTGCATAAGGCAGATTGTCTTATTTTTTTTGTTGTGGAAAATTAATATATTTCATCCATGTCAGAAATAAAAGAGATGCTGTCCATTGTACTTGGCGACTTGGGGTTTAGCACAGCAGTGGTACATCAGGTTTGTCTTTGCCTACAGTCACCTAACATCATTTACTTCCTTAAGCATTCTGAATGCATGATTTTCTTTCTCCATTTGCAATTGCTAAGCAACTAGTTGGATGATTCATCCCAAAATGGAGGTCTTCTGATAATTTGGGCAACTTTACTTCAAGGATGCTGGGATAATTGTGTCAATCCTGTACTAGGCTAACCACTAAAAAGCTGTATTTACCAGATGGAGTGAGCTCTTGATGCGGTCGCCTTATGCAAATCCTGTGATTAACTATTTTTACCTGGGTGATGTCTATATTCTTTTTTTAATAAATAAATATGTTGGCTATTGAGAGGTTGGTTTGTTAAAACAAACGAGGTTGTACTCAGGTTTGCAATAAACACCCCATATATATGTTGAAAGGCAACTGTACCTTTCATTAGTCAGTACTCCCTCCCTTGGCGTATTTTGACCGAACATGGGGCCTTTGGAGGGCATGGAACCAAAGAAAATAGCAGAGAGATCTGGCCATGGTACAGCTTGATACTGCTTAGCCCTGCTAGCTATTCTAAATTAACACCAGTCCATATATCGCTAGGGGCTGGCACATAAAATTAGTTACTGATTAACCTAGTGGGTCGATAATAACATTTTGCACCGAAAGGCTGGGTTTCAATTTTTGTGCTTGGAGCTGGTACGCTGTACATCTGGAGTTGTTCTGGCCCTGGTTGCCTGATTCTAACATTAGCTTTTCTACAATAATTTACTATGATACTATTTGACAGTTAGAGGTCGTTTGGTATCCATCATTTAGGCCTGGAATTCTGGAATTCATTTTGCAATTCCATTTCTATGCTGTTTGGTTGGCACGGAATTGGGTCGTCATTTCATTTGGCAAATCCATTGAAATATCCCCATGTGTAAATCTGATTCCTATCTCAGACCTGTCATTTCTAAATTCCGGTGACAGCCAAACATGTGGATGTTTTTGGAATCATAATATAAATGAAATGAATCCATGTATTCATTTCGTTTCTACTAAAATGAAATGAATACCTGGATGCCAAACGACCTCTTAATTCAATGTAATACCACTGCTGAGAAGCTATAATTTGGTACATTCATTTTGGTTAACAGTATCCACTTTCCAGATTATACCTATTGAGACATAACCAAGCCTTTGTATTTGTTGATTTACAAATCGAAGCATGAGGAAATATTGAACATCCTTCTTTACTCGGCATGTTAATATTTTGTTAGGAGGCTATTGCTGCTGCATTTGGGAATGGTTTGTCCACAACTTGCGTGGTCAACATTGGTGCTCAAGTTACACAAGTAGTTTGTGTTGAGGTAATAACCATAGTAATTTTATATTTCTTTCACTAGCCAAAGAAATTTAAGTCATACTCTGAATTCCAAGTACCGTTCTTTAGTTTCCTAGAAAACATTACGTAGATTAGATGGCATTGTATTAATGTATTGTCTTCCCTGAATGTTTGCAGGATGGAGTAGCTTTGCCCCATACAGCTTTGGCACTTCCATATGGTGGAGATGTATGTTCTAAACTATAATTTGCTCCCTTGACAGCATTTCCCTGTTACTTGGGCAATATTTTTTTTTGGAAAGTGGGGAGTATGTTGTTCATGGTCATTCTACCCATATAGTTTCATTACACTGGAGAAAAATATGTTATTTTTCTGTTATCTATTGTCATGCATCCAGTCCAGTTTTCTGTCAGAAAAGCGGATATTTTGTTAGTTTTCGTCTCATGCCACTTTTCCCCAATAGCAGAATATGCATCTGTTAGTTTCTTCATGTGTAATGCTATACGTACTAGCAACAATCTTTTTCTTCTGAATATTTTCTCAGTTGAACTTATGATGTACCTTGGTTTCAAAAAGGTGTGCAACTAGCATTTCAAAGAGCAAATCTAGCAAAATACTATTGCATAGGCACGGATCCATGGAAAATACCACGCCATCAGTGAGTCCTCTATTAGGCTTGCAAACTCGCTTTAGTGCTCTTGTCTTTTCCACTTTGCCTGTGCCCATGTGCATCACTGACTTCATGCAAGCGGATGGGCAGGACAACACTGCAACCTGACTAGATGAGGAGCAGCACTGTTACCTTGTATGGGCTAAACAGAGTAGGCTGCACAAGCTCAACTGAAGCATGAGACTCAACCAGAACTCGTTGTCAGTGGGAGATTGCCCCAACAAATCGTTTATTGAGCACTGGAATCCTAAGATGGCAAGAGGGTGTAGGTGGGTGGGTGTCGATGGTTTTGGGTTTAAAATAATAGATTTCTACCCTGACGATGAAAATTGGCTTGACCATTACAGTAGTATTTTCGATAATTTTTGGGCCTTTCTGATGACACTGATCTGTCAAGAGCGTCTGCAGTGGTTATTTCTGCAAGTGCACTTGTTATGATGGTACCTGAGCTAGTCATAACATGATTTTTGGATATTGTTGTCGGTTACCAAATCTATAACAGATGATCTCCCTAGAAGCTACAGGCTAGATAGTCCTATGATCATACTCCCCCTGTACTTTGTATAACTGCATGAGTTGCTTTTATGGCTTTTGAACATCAATTGCTTGCACTGTATATCATTATTTCATTATGTACCACGCTTCTTTTTTTTATAACTTGCCCAATACAGCCTTTGACAGTTAAGTTTTCTTCTGTAGGACATATCCAGATGCCTACTTTGGGTTCAACATCGTCATCGTACATGGCCAAGCTTTAAAACTGATCCCATGAAGAGGCCTATGGATATGCTAATGCTGAACAAAATAAAAGAGACATATAGTCAAATAAGGGTAAGTGGCTTATTCTACGCTTTACTGAATCTTGACAGCTCATATCTGTGAAGGATTTCATTTCGTTTTTGGAAAGTCTGCTTGTACTTAACCGTGTCAGCTCTGTCCTATTTCTGCAACGAATAGTAAACTAGTAACCGACCTTGTGGAAACATATAGACATGGGGCTTAGACAGATGAATAATCTTGGTGGCTTGCTAGCATTGGATTATAATTTGCTGATGACATTGGGCCGCATATCTCCTGTTACTATTGTACTCCCTCTGTCCTGAAAAGGATGTCGCAGATTTGTTTCAGGACGGAGGGAGTACATATAAGTTGCAGAATCCTCTAGAAAGATAGAGGTCTGGTTTGGAGCTATTCTGTTTGCTTAAGTGCTGCTCGTATGAATTATTATTATTAGTTTTGTTACCTTTCCATTTTCAGATCCTTCCCTTTATGCTCGTATTATATTGTCTATTCTATTTGGCATGACATACAATCATCTATCAACACAGATATGAATTCATTGTAAACATAGACGATATTTGCATTTTATGTACCACCACACTGAAAATTGTTGAATAAAATGGACAAGACTAGTATATGCAGAAAGGAACTGTGTATTTTAAGTGAGGATGCTCAAACCCATGACCTCCGCCACGACAACCTTGTGCTTTGCCACTTGGTTGCACGAGTGACTTTAGATCAGAACTTTCATTTTTTAATTCAAATGATATTATTTTTACTTGAGGTAGGATTGTTCCGTTAAACTTATTCTGGTACTTTTTTCCACAGAGCGGGAGTTTTGATGCTGTTGCTCCTGTTCATTCATATGAGCATGAAAAATCTTCTGGGCATCAGAAGACAAGGCTGTCAGCTCTCAGTGTAATATTTTTGAACCAGTGCACCCTCTTCTCCTTTTCTCTGTTTTTGCTGATGATGTCTTCTGAAACAGCACATGACTCTTATATTATTTTGTGCAAAAGAAAGCCATGCAAGCTCTCTCCACCTCCCTCTCTATTTGTAATATCTAGTGGTGGTGGTTGAGTTGTAGTTGGAGAGCAATTATATATTTACGTGCAGTATTCCATGTTAAACTGATATATCTACAAATTCAAAATTGTTGTGATAAAATAGGTTCCTCCTATGGGGCTTCTTTATCCCAGGCTTCTCATTCCAGAAGAGTACCCTCCACCTCCGCGACCTTGGTGAGACTTCATTCTCTACTGCGGCCATTGTGCCTTTTGATATGATGATTGCTTCAGACAAGATATGTGTATGTTTACAGGTTCCAAGATTGTGATGACATGTTGGAAGATACTTGGCAAACAAACGATGGTCTTTCTGGAAATGGTGGGCTTGGTGCATGGGACAGTTACCAAATGCTTCCCACTAGATTAAAGAAATTTGATAATATCGGTCTCATAGAAGCCATTGTCAGCAGTGTCCTTTCAACAGGTAGTGTCTCTCTTAATGTCTTGCTTCCTCGAGAAGAATTTTTTCTAACATCAGCTTACCACAGGGCGTGTTGACCTCCAGCGGAAGCTATTTTGTAGTATTCAGCTGGTAAAGTACCAATGTTGTTTTTCATATCAATACTATATGATGCAAAGAAGGAATAGTTGAGATGTGTTCTAATTTCGTTTGCAGGTTGGTGGCGTAGCTTTAACAGCAGGCCTTGCACCAGTTGTTGAGCAAAGGTTAGTCGTTACCTTGTTCCGACATGGTTTAATGCAAGACTACCGGAATAATAGTGCGGACGAATAGAAGTGTGCCAAGAAACTGCTCTGATCTATTTGCATTTGCTAATTTCTTATAAACTATTAACCAGTGTCTGTTGAAAGTTTACTTTTGTGAAATAAACATCACACTGCTGCTGCTGCAATAACTATTGCTAATGTGGCCCCTGTATTTTGGGAGAAAATGCTATGGCACTTGAAATTTGGTCAACATGATGTCCTGGAAATCAACAATAAATATATTGATCTATTCTTTTTCTTTTTATCAGGGTTCTTAGTACTATTCCATCAAATCAACCAGTCGAAAGAGTTGTGGTATGTCTTCTTTCAAGGACTTGAATATGTAATTTGATAAATTGGATTACCAACTCCATGAAGTTAACATGGCTAGATGGAATATGTGAGGTTTATGTTTCAGTTTTGCATTTACTGTTGTACCGAGTCTGCAATTTAGATTCAATGATTATTTGTCTTCGGTTTAACCTTTTATTTTAAACTCATAGGTATTACAGTCAGGGAGAAATCCATTATTTATCCCATGGAAAGGTGGTGTGGTAAGTAGCAGCTATTTTCAATCTGGCTTAGTATCTTGTGTGGCACATGTGTAGTAGGAACATGTATTTTATTGCACAAGGTAATGCTAGTTATGGCATACTGCTGTCTTTATAGGAAACAAGCCACCATCATGAGCTGAAGTAAGAACTAAGTAGTCATAGGGCTGTGTGCATCTCAGTTATGCAGATGGATGCTGTGTGATTTGGCCATCAGTGTGTGTATGAGACATTGTAATTGGACATAGTAGCCAGTCCTGTCATACTTAGGTTCCAACTTTGTGTGAAGTGCACATTTCCGGGGAAAATAGTACTCTCTCTGGTCCATAATAAGTGTCGCTGATTTAGTACAAAGTTGCACTAAATCAGTGACACTTATGGATCGGAGGGAGTAGGCTAAATGAGAACACTGGAAGTAGGCTGATGTGCTATGTAGTATTGCTATCTTGTCTGTGCATGTCAAGTCAAGTGTAAATGGTTGCGAAATCATTCCTAATGTTGGTGGAAATGTGAGTAGAATATTGCTTTTAATATATAACTTCATTGGCATTTGAAAAGTTCATTTCTGTGGTTCTTAATGTTAAGGATATGCTGCGAATGAGTGGTGTGTCTCTCCTTTTATATATGTATGCCCTTTCTGGTGCTCCTATATTTCAAATCCCTAAATCTTACTTAAAACTTGGACAGATCTTGGGCGTCCTTGATACTACCCGTGATGCTTGGATCCATAGAGAAGACTGGATTAAAAATGGTGTCCACGTTGGGAGTGGCAGAAAATACAAGGATTCATATTTTCTTCAGTCGCAAGTGATGTGTTACTACAACACATAGCAGGTGCTCTTTCCAACTGCATGCTTAGTTCTCCAAATTGTATTTTTTCATCTTCATATAGTTGCAAGGTTTTCAATATGGATACTCTGGACTTTTTTCAGTAAAATGCAAGTTATGAATAAGATTCTAATTGGGTCTGAAAGGTGGACTAGGTCCTGATCTATGTTACTACAATTGGAGGGTCCGGTTATGTCCTTGTGTCCAACCAAAATATTTAGGAGTATTGATATCCGAGATATGAACTGATCTGCTTTTGTTCAACGACATATAGCTTCTAGTTGATATGGTTATCGTTCAAGCTATCTATCTATCTATCTATCTATCTGCTGCCAAATCCTAAGACGCAGAACTTTTGTTTTCTGTAGGTGGTCTGAATAACTATCTTGGAATGCAGTTTGTGGGCTGCAACTGTCCGCGTAAACTCTCGGATCCATGCTGAGCTGAGCTTGCCAAGGGGCATGGCGAAGATACCTGGGTGATTATTGAAGGCCTCTATGCTGTCTCCCTTTTCGGCCAGAAGTAGTACGGATTAGAATCGTAGGGATATTTAAGTGCACTATCTATTTTTCAGGGTGATTACCAGCCCATGTTGTAAAGTGGAGTATACTAATTAAATACAAAGCCGTGTGGTATTGTTCCTGGCTATCTAACAGTAAAATAAGCCTGTGAGCTCTGAACAGCTCTCGTCTTGGCCATCCTGATGGCCGTGCGGCACGTGAGAACATGTACTACTTGGTGAGGGGAGATAACTTTTTCTGAGCGTGTCGGTGGCGCGATTGCTCGCAAATAATGCCTCTTCTTCCCAGCAACAGCGTGCTCTGCTCGTTCTTTGTCAGGCCGCCACATGCATATCCTCATTTAACTTGCTCCAGGACACAGCAGAAAATAACCATATCCATCCAGTCTGTAAGTCCACTTGTACTTGAATCTGCTTACAAATTCGAACCCCTATATGTGTGCAAGTGGGTCATATACATATGTATGCATGGTAAAATAAGATGCAGTGCATACTAGAGGCTGTAACTCCATAATTATCATGTAATATCTTATGTGCTTAATGGTAAGGTGCCGCTCAGTTATGTAACTAGTTTTATATATTCACCGTTGAGCACATTATCTATTTTCATGATGTACTTGTTCCAGTTAGAGATCCCTGTTACTTGTAAAGTAATTAAATACAAAATCGCCACATGCATATCCAACTTGTTCCAGTGCATAACATGGTGGGTGGGTGGGTGCTCATTAATATTATTTTTGGCCTGTAAGAGATCTCATTGCTAGCATCTAGCTTCACTGCAAGCATCTTTCAGCCTTTCTTT
Source organism: Avena sativa (assembly GCA_916181665.1). NCBI lineage: Eukaryota > Viridiplantae > Streptophyta > Magnoliopsida > Poales > Poaceae > Avena > Avena sativa. The sequence goes on from OV702280.1 coordinate 403,514,399, forward strand.
TCCAAGAAATTTACCGTCTGGAGCAGCAGCGTGCAATGTCTTGTGTTGAGCTAATGAGCCAATGGAGCTTCCTGATATTCACTCTCTGGGGTTCTCTGTTTCTATTGCAAACCGCTGTGTTGCTACACCGGCTGTGGCTGCGCCCACGGTGGCTCCAGTGGGCGCTGCGTGCCCAGGGCCTCCGTGGCAAGCCATACCGCCTTCTCACCACTGTCGATGGCCCCAGCGGATGCCGGAAAACATCAATGCCACTGCGCTGCCACGACATTGTCCCCTTTGTCGTGCCTCTCCTCCACAACGCTGTCCAGGAACATGGTAGGACGTGCCTCTCCTCCTGGTTCGGTCCCATGCCCAAGGTGACCGTTGTCGACGCCAGGCTCACCAGGGAGGTGATGTCTGGCAAGTCAGGCCACCTTGAGAAGTTCCGGCGGTTCCCGATGCTGTCCAGGCTACTCGCCGCGGGCCTACCGACCCACGAGGGCGAGAAGTGGGCGAGGCACCGGAGGATCATCAGCCCGGCGTTCCATCTCGAGAAGCTTAAGGTATATGTTTGCACTTCATATGTTCCATGCATACTAGCATATCTTTTTAGACCGTGATTACATAACTGTATGACTGATTGTTCACTTTTAATTAATTTCCAGATCATGCTGCCGGCGTTCTATTCCTGCTGCCAAGATCTTATCACTAGATGGACAGAGTCCCTTTGTAATTCTGAGGGCTGGGGTGAGATCGATGTCTACCCAGAGTTCCAGAGCCTCGCCGTCGATGCCATCTCGTGCACTGCCTTCGGCAGCAGCTACCTTGAAGGGAAGAGGATCTTGGAGCTGCAGGCCGAGCAGGCTGACCGCGTCTCGGCCGGCGTCAAGACGATCTTCATTCCAGGCTACTTGTGAGTTCACCTTTCATTGGCATTTAGTGCATGCTTTTAATTATGCAGAGTATGTTCCTTAATTAGCCGTGTTTATTATTTTTATTTCTACAAGGTTGTGATATTCAGAACAATGTAGATTCTTTTTTCCCCAACAGATAGTGCATGAACACAAGCTTTACCATTGGATTCCACTTCAGTTGACCAATCAGTTGTGGAGACCATACCAAGTCAAACCACTTCTCTTAATTTTTTTTACTTCCTCCGTCCTAAAATAGATGTCTTAGATTTATCAAAATTTAGATGTCTAGATTCATCCTAAATCTGAGACATCTATTTTAGGATTGAGGGAGTACTATTTTACATTTTACAAGTCAGTAAGCATGTTCATCATTAATTAATCAATGTCTGAAAGTAGCCTTGTGCTTGTGGTACTATTATCTTAGACGTTGATATACCACGAGATTCTAAAGTACACCTGCTCCCTCTATGCCAAAGGAGAAAGTTACGATTGAGCACCACGACACATACACACTCACTAACTTCAGATTTTCTTTGATTCTAAATCATAACAAAAAGAAAATTTACGAAACTGACCACTGTAGTACATACAAGATTATACTTTGTCACAAAAACAAATATTCAGAGGGAAAATTTGTAGTATGTGGCCTACAGAAAGATAATAAGTAGTAGAAAACATATGTGGAATATAAAACTCACCAATTTTTTGTCTTTTATTTCTTTCTCTCAAATTGCACAATATATTAACCTCAAACTTCATAGATCAACATAACTTTTGTACTACTCTGAGAAGTTTTTTTTTCAAATCTTTGGTACACCAAAAATCTCTAAATGATACGCCTCCGTGGTGTTCAGAAAAACCACTCTTCAAGATCATGCCAAGACTAGTATGTATTAGTTTTAGGTCTAAGTCAAATATTATAAAGTTTGACCAAATATATATGAAAAATATCAACATTTATAATATCTGATACACATAATATGAAAATATATTACATGTTGGTTCTAATGATATTTATTTGATGTTGTGGATGTTGACAGGTTTTCTATATACTTGGTGAAACTTTTATGTAGATCAGTTAACCATAACTAATATGCACTATGTTTTCGCGTACATACAGTACTCAATTAGTATAGCTAATTCATTGGTAATTTCTAGGTACTTGCCTACCAAAAACAACAGAAGGATGCGTCAAATTGATAATGAGATTGAATCCATTCTACAAGGGATAATTGGGAGGAGAATGCAAGCTATGCGAGAAGGGGAACGCATGAAAGATGACTTGCTCGGCCTAATGCTCGAGTCAAGCATGAGTATTAAAGAGGTGATGGAAGAGTGCAAAATGTTCTACTTTGCAGGGATAGGGGTGCCATCAACACTGCTGACATGGACGATAGTCCTACTGAGTATGCACCCTGAGTGGCAGGACCGTGCAAGGGAGGAGGTCCTCGGCCAATTTGGGAAGAACCAACCTGATTACGATGGCTTGAGCAGCCTCAGAACCGTGAGTGCACACTTATATGGAGTACATGGTTTTGGTTATGCAACCACAAGAAGCCTTACCGATCCATATGGTGCAGGTCACTATGATACTTTACGAGGTCCTTCGGCTGTACCCGCCTGCCATTGCATTCATCCGGAAAACATGCAGGGAGACAACAATCGGGCACATCACATACCCCGCCGGAGTGGTCATCGAGATGCCGGTGCTGCTCATTCACCATGACCCGGACATCTGGGGAGAGGACGTGCACGAGTTCAGGCCGGAGAGGTTCGGCGAGGGGATCTCCAAGGCATCCAACGATCCAGGTGCCTTCCTCCCGTTCGGTTGGGGGCCACGGGTCTGCATCGGTAAGAATTTCGCATTGCTTGAGGCTAAGATGGCAGTGTGTATGATCCTCCAACACTTTGAGTTTGAGCTGGCGCCGACGTATATCCACGCACCGCATAACAAAACGTTGCATCCTATGCATGGTGCACACATTAAGCTCAGGGCTCTAGTCTGATGAGCTGTATGACTAGCTCAGGGCTCTAGGCTAATATTGTTTCTTGTTTTGCTATTGTTCAAGGGTTTCCTTGTCAGGCTGTACTGATCTGATTTTTGCTTTTCTTACCTGAATGTGGCAGGAGAAATTTCCTCTCTGACTGATATCTTGATGATACTCATGTTGTGTCCATTTTCTATCTCTTGCCTTCAAAAACCTATTTTGCAGCCTGGTGAAGTAGAGGGAATGCAATTTTTGTCTGTGAAGTAGAATAGCAGTACGGTATGCTGATATATCTGGACTGCCAGGCAAGATGAAATTTTTGCAACTTATTAGCCTTAGAGGATGTGAATGTTTGAAGAAACTTCCATATAACATTGTAAAGCTATGGAATTTGAGGTATCTCAGCCTCACCTTCACAAGTATAAATGCGGGTATACCTAGCCTAGGGGGTTGTTCCATGGTGTAACAAATATGAGGAAACTATATATACGGTTTTGCAGCCCATGTTTGTGGTGATTGGTGCAGTTTGGAAGAGCTAGGCCCTCTTTCCCAGCTCAGAGACCTTGCAATACAAGGTTTGGAGAACGTATCTAATATCTCATTTGCTTGCTAAAAAGATTAGACTTGGTGACAAAGTGTATCTTACCTATTTGAAGTTAGAGTGTGGCAGTATAGTAGGAGACAGACAATGCATGGGGTGATCATAGAAGAAGAAAGCACTTGTCAGGAGGAGCTAGCAGGGCAGAATATATAGAGGGTGTGTTTGATGAGTTATGCCCTCCAACAAGCTTAGAATACCTTGACATTGGAGGATATTTTGGTCAACGGCTCCCAAGGTGTGGTGTGGATGATGTCACCCACAGCAACGGTGACACTTAATAGCTAGCTTGAGGTCTTGCTTGTAACAATGGATGACCTTGCTTGTTGTTGCCAGCTCCCTGATGGCATATGTCAGCTCCCCTTTTTGCAAGAGAACCCTACAGCTTTGAAACCAATATCTCTCACTGCTCTCGAAACAATCACCAAGGTAAACAAGCAACGCCGTTTTATTTATATCAGTTCTTCTTAATTCACTCTCGGTCGATTCCCTCTTTCATCGGAATATATGCTAGCTATATACTCCATTAGAATCTAAATCTTTTTTTTTTATTTGTCAGGTGACGAAGAGGAGGAACGGCAATTAGGCAGAAGAACACCGTCTCAGGCGAAAAAGAAAGTGCGTACAAGAAGAGGAATAGCTAGAAAGGAACGATACACACTAAGGCCATATATGCATGTCTGGAATCTGGATGAGGTATTTACTTGGATCATCAACCTTGGAACGGCGTCATCCTTTTTATCACAAAGCATCATCAGCTTCTCGAAAGTAATCACAAAATTAAGTAGGCTCCGCAGCATACAAAACTTGCGCATATAATCTCAAATCGGGTGGTAGAAGGAGCGAGTCAGTCCTCCTCCACCTCAGAGTAGGCGTAGCCTAGGCGGTGGTACTGCTCCAGGATCTTAGCGTCGCCGGCTCGCAACCTCTCCCTGGCGGCATTGCTGCGCTCCACGAGCGCCCGGAGCTCGGCCTCATGGGGGCCCTTGTACATGGCAAGGTACTCCATGGACCTGGACGGCCTGTAGACGCCGGTGGCCGTGGCCTTTTCCCGCAGCAGGATGTCGATGTACCTCTGGCTCACCCTGCCGACCCGCTTCCCCTTGCCCGCCTCCGCCTTGTCGCCCTCCGCCAGCTTCTGCCACTTCAGCGCCGCCATTGGTTGTGCTTGTGACTCGTCGTCGCCGCCCCGACACCGGCGGGGTGCTGTCTTGCTCGTCGCATCTGCCGTCACGGCACCCTGTTTCTCCGTCGCTTTGCTCGCCGGCGCCGCCGCTTGTTGTTTCTGTTGGAAATATAAGCAATAATCCATATGATTTAATCCGAATAATAAACTGATAAAACATGATCATACAAACGGTACTAAAACCAATTATGCAGATCAACAAAGTAGATGAGCAGATTACATCTATAGGAGATAAACCTATCACATCTACACCAAACGCTAGAATAAAGAACTCTAGCATAATCTGAAAAAGACAGTTGAGTATCATGTACAGAGTAGGCTGAATAGCAGCCGCAACGGTCGCAGTAGCGTCGTCCATGTTGTGGTTGTCGAAAAGGTCGCTGACGTCCGGGAAGAAGTCGTCGTCAGGGAACTCGTCGTCGGACGACGTCGTGGTTGCCAGTAGTCGCGCTGAGCGCTCCCCAAAAACCTGATCGCCCCTCACCCGTACAGGTTCACGAGAGGCGGGGTTCCGGAGGCCTGCTGTCCCGATCTGCGGTGCACGCCGCAAGCCGGGATGGAGAAGACGAAAGCGGCGGCGCAAGGTTCTGGAGGATAGGCGCGTGTGTGGATTGATTTCGTACCGATTAGGTTTAGCCCGGACGCTTTATATAGTGCAAGTTAGGAGGATCGTGGGCTCAGCCCACGTCCGAGTCGGTAACAGCCACGTCCATAAAAACTGGAAACGGCTGTAATTAACGCGTCCGTTAATGACTCATAATCAGTTTTCCCAACAAGCAAAATAAAGCTCGGCTCGGCGAGATTCCCGCAACCCGCGGCGCGCGTCGTGACGAGGCGAGGCGTGGCGAGGCGGGCGGCGTCGGAGGAGGAGTGCGCGAGGGCTACTCTTCTTGTCACACCTTAGTAAGTGGTGCAACACTCTACTATATAAGGTGGTCCAATTCCCCTTCAACTAGCAATGTGGGACTAAACTTTAGCACCACTAGCACAGCCATATGCTGCCATGCATAAGTGGGCCAAAGAGAATTTCAGAATTTGTCTAATGGGCCAACAGCCCAATATACACCAAATTCCAACAATCCCCCACAAAGTCTCATTGGCACATCACAACACTTTCCTTCCAGAACATTGTTTTATATACCGGTGTGTAGTGGAGACTGTTAAGTTGAACTTCCACGTTAAACTTCATGCTACATTAGCTTGCAACTTGAATAGTGGACTATGCCTTGAACTACAAGTTTTCTGCGCGCTAGTTTCACACAAAATCTAGACCGGTACAGGGCTACCGTCGGCTTCTCCGCGGTTTGGAGCTTATGCGTCATACTCCAGGGCCTTTCATGAGTTTATTAGAGAGCACCCAACTCTCACGGACTGCGACGTTTGACAGTCAGACTCATATAGGTGTGTTCCTCAAGAGATGTTCTGCATGACAACATCTCTGCTTATAAAAGGCCACTTGGAACACATTAAGATAAATATCAACCTGCCATGCAGAATAAGAGAGTATTGCATCTTTATGGAGATGTAAATATAATATAGGGATACTCTCCTCTCAGCTGACCAACAGCTTGTCTCCCAGCTCTAATTCACGGGATCTCCGATCACATAGAGTGGGTTGCCACTGGGATCAACTCATAGCGTGGGTCTCAAACCCATCTCCCTCGATGCACTATCTATCACATTACGTGATAGTCCCTTTGTGAAAGGATCTGCCAGGTTTTTAGATGTTTGGATATAATCCAACGCAATAACTCCGGAGTTTCTCAATTTCCTGACAGATTTCAATCTCCTCTTCACATGCCTTGATGACTTCATATTATCCTTAGAACTGTTTACTTTGACGATCACAGTTTGATTATCACAGTTCATTGGGATGGCGGGTATTGGTTTTTCAACCACAGGTAAGTCCATCAAGAGCTCACGAAGCCACTCTGCTTCAATAGTGGCCGTGTCTAATGCTGTGAGTTCTGCTTCCATAGTTGACCTCGTTAAGATGGTCTGCTTGCAAGACTTCCAGGAAACAGCGCCACCACCAAGTGTAAACAAATAACCACTTGTGGCCTTAATCTCATCAGCATCAAATATCCAGTTTGAATCACTATAACCCTCAAGTACCCGAGGATACCCAGTATAGTGAATACCATAACTCGCAGTGCCTTTCAAATAGCGCAAAACTCTTTCAAGAGCATGCCAATGATCATCTCCAGGATTTGACACAAATCGACTCAGTTTGCTTACAGCAAAGGAGATGTCAGGTCTAGTAGCGCTGGCTAAATACATGAGCGAGCCAATAATTTGAGAATATCTCAATTGATCTTTAGCAGTCCTTCGATTCTTTCTAAGTAGCACGCTCGGATCATAAGGCATTGGAGAAGAATTACAGTCGCTATACCCAAAGCGACTCAATATCTTTTCCACATAGTGAGACTGAAGCAATGTAATCCCACCATTGTCATCCTTTAGTAGCTTGATGTTTAAGATTACATCAGCCACTCCCAAGTCCTTCATCTCAAAGCAACGAGATAGGAACTCTTTGACCTCCTCTATAACAGCGAGGTTGGTCCCGAATATCAATATGTCATCAACATAGAGACACATAATAACTCCCTCGCCCCCACCATGGCGATAGTACACACATTTGTCAGCCTCGTTTACAACAAAGCCTTTAGCAGTTAAAGTTCTTTCAAACTTCTCGTGCCACTGCTTAGGAGCTTGCTTAAGACCATACAAAGACTTCACTAACTTACACACCTTTCCTTCTTGACCATCTACTACAAATCCGTCAGGCTGCTCCATATAAATTTCCTCATCTAGCTCTCCATTTAGAAAAGCTGTCTTAACGTCCATTTGATGAACGAGAAGACCATGTGAGGCAGCCAAGGAAAGTAGTACTCGAATAGTGGTCAATCTGGCTACAGGTGAGTAGGTATCGAAGAAGTCTTCACCTTCCTTTTGAGTATAACCCTTAGCCACAAGACGTGCCTTGTACTTTTCAATAGTACCATCAGGTCTAAGTTTTTTCTTGAACACCCATTTACATCCTACAGGTTTACACCCATAAGGACGATCAGTGATTTCCCAAGTACCATTAGCTAAGATGGAGTCCATCTCGCTTCGGACAGCTTCCTTCCAGTAGTCAGCATCTTGAGATGCATAGGCTTCTGAAATAGAAGTGGGAGTATCATCCACAAGGTACACAATGAAATCATCACCAAATGACTTTGCAGTCCTTTGTCTCTTGCTCCTTTTGGGAGCTTCATTGTCATCCTCCACAGGATCATCAGAGTGTTCTATCGGCATAGTGGGTTCAGGAATTATAGAAAATTCCTGACTAGATGAACTAGTCATCTCCTGATTTGATGAGCTAGACATGCCTTTCATAGGAACGATGTCCTCAAAGAAAGTCGCATCATTCGACTCCATAATTGTACCAACATGCATGTCGGATACCTCAGATTTTACTATCAAAAATCTATAGCCAATGCTATGAAAAGCATATCCCAGAAAAACACAATCAACGGTTTTTGGTCCAAGCTTTCGCTTCTTGGGTATTGGAATATTGACTTTCGCCAAACAACCCCAAGTTCGTAAGTAAGAGAGTTTAAGCCTTTTCTTTTCCCATTCCTCAAATGGAGTCATGGTTTTATCCTTTACAGGAACACGGTTTAGGACATGACACGCAGTCATTAGCGCCTCCCCCACCATTCCTTGGAAAGACCAGATGTATCTAACATGGCGTTAACCAAATCAGTTAGAGTGCGGTTCTTTCTTTCGGCCACCCCATTTGACTGAGGTGAGTAGGGAGGCGTCCTCTCATGTATAATACCATGTTCCGCACAGAATAAATCAAATTCATTTGAAAAGTACTCTCCTCCACGATCCGACCTTAGCCGCTTGATTTTAAGATCAAGTTGGTTTTCTGCCTCAGCTTTATAGATTTTGAAGTAGTTCAAAGCTTCATCTTTAGATTTCAGAAGATAAACATAGCAGTATCTAGTGGAGTCATCAATCAACGTCATAAAGTATCTTTTCCCACCTTTTGTCAACACACCATTCATCTCACAAAGATCTGAATGTATAAGTTCTAGCGGTGCTAAGTTTCTCGGTTCCGCAGTCGTATGAGACTTGCGGGGTTGCTTTGCTTGCACACAAACTTGGCACCTAGAACCTTTGACAGTGGTAAATTTCGGAATTAAACTCATATTGGCTAGCCGCGTCATGCAACCAAAGTTAATATGACAGAGTCGTGAATGCCAAATATTGGACTCATTATCATTGCAAACATGATTAATAACTTTAGTACATGAGTCTGACAGAGACAAGCGGAACAGACCTCCGCACTCATAACATTTTCCAACAAATTATACATATTTAGAAATTACAACTTTATTGGACTCAAAAACCAACTTAAAGCCATCTCGACATAAAAGCGATCCGCTGACGAGATTCTTATTGATGGAGGGAACATGCTGCACGTTCTTCAGTTGTACGGTCTTCCCCGAAGTAAACTTCAGATTTACCGTACCAACGCCATGAACAGAAGCACGTGAGCCGTTTCCCATCAGCACGGAAGAGGTCCTTGAGACCTGATAAGAGGAGAACATGGAAATATCAGAACATACATGTGTATTAGCACCTGTGTCTATCCACCAGTCAGGAGAATGACATACTGAAAGGATAGTAGGTAAAATACCGTACCCAGCATCCTTCATCTCAGTATCGCTAATAACAACATTAGCGGCATTGCCGCTGTTCCCATGTTGACGCTTGTCAAAGTGATTAGGGCAGCTAGGAGCCCAATGACCAGGATCACCACAGACGTGGCAAGAGCCTTTCCTCTTATCATTTTTCTTCTTGAAGTTGGTTGAGTGCGTGGCCTTGTTCTTGCCATCGAACTTTCCCTTTCCTTCAGTTTTGTTCTTATTCTTGAACTTGTGGGATTGGAAGTTTTTCCTCTGCACTAAATTGGCAGTAGAACTTCCCTCAAGTCCTCGAGCAGTTTTGTCCTTTGCTCTCGCCTTCTCTTCCACATGAAGAGACCCAATGAGATCCGTAACGGAAAACTCTTGTCTCTTATGTTTTAGAGAAGTAGCAAAGTTCCTCCACGAAGGAGGAAGCTTGGCAATAATGCCACCAGCCACAAATTTGTCCGGTAAGGAACACTTGAATTGCTCAAGTTCTTTGGCAAGTGATTGTATCTCATGAGCTTGCTCAACGACGGAGCGCTCATCAACCATCCTGTAGTCATAGAATTGCTCCATGACATACAGCTCAGTGCCAGCGTCCGAGACCCCAAACTTGGCCTCGAGCGCTTCCCATGCGTCCTTGCCATTATCAAATGACATATAAGGGTCAACAATGTTGTCCCCAAGAACACTGAACAAAGCCGCCATAAACATGGTATCGGCTTTCTTAAAGTTCGCTTCCTGCTCAGCAGAAAGATCTCCTTCAGGCTTGCCAAGAGTGGCGCTATAGCAGTTTAGGTTTTCAAACCAGAGAACTGCTCTCTTGCGCCATCTCTTATAGTGCATGCCATCAAAAGGAGGCGGCCTAGTAGCCGCGGCTACACCGGTGGAATTCAGTTGCAGATAATCAGATTTTTGGATTGTTGGAAATATAAGCAATAATCCATATGATTTAATCCGAATAATAAACTGATAAAACATGATCATACAAACGGTACTAAAACCAATTATGCAGATCAACAAAGTAGATGAACAGATTACATCTATAGGAGATAAACCTATCACATCTACACCAAACGCTAGAATAAAGAACTCTAGCATAATCTGAAAAAGACAGTTGAGTATCACGTACAGAGTAGGCTGAATAGCAGCCGCAGCGGTCGCAGCAGCGTCGCCCATGTTGTGGTTGTCGAAAAGGTCGCTGACGTCCGGGAAGAAGTCGTCGTCAGGGAACTCGTCGTCGGACGACGTCGTGGTTGCCAGTAGTCGCGCTGAGCGCTCCCAAAAACCTGATCGCCCCTCACCCGTACAGGTTCACGAGAGGCGGGGTTCCGGAGGCCTACTGTCCCGATCTGCGGTGCACGCCGCAAGCCGGGATGGAGAAGACGAAAGCGGCGGCGCAAGGTTCTGGAGGATAGGCGCGTGTGTGGATTGATTTCGTACCGATTAGGTTTGGCCCGGACGCTTTATATAGTGCAAGTTAGGAGGATCGTGGGCTCAGCCCACGTCCGAGTCGGTAACAACCACGTCCATAAAAACTGGAAACGGCTGTAATTAACGCGTCCGTTAATGACTCATAATCAGTTTTCCCAACAAGCAAAATAAAGCTCGGCTCGGCGAGATTCCCGCAACCCGCGGCGCGCGTCGTGACGAGGCGAGGCGTGGCGAGGCGGGCGACGTCGGAGGAGGAGTGTGCGAGGGCTACTCTTCTTGTCACACCTTAGTGAGTGGTGCAACACTCTACTATATAAGGTGGTCCAACTCCCCTTCAACTAGCAATGTGGGACTAAACTTTAGCACCACTAGCACAGCCATATGCTGCCATGCATAAGTGGGCCAAAGAGAATTTCAGAATTTGTCTAATGGGCCAACAGCCCAATATACACCAAATTCCAACAGTTTCTCTGCCGTCGTCTCCATCGCGAGCTCGATCGCTGAAGCAGACCTTGTTCGATGCGATGTGAATATATATGATGATGAGCGACGGTAACATACCCAAAGGAAAATACCGCAGGCCTAGTAGGCTGTTTTGGTTTGGAATTGGACTTCGATCAATGTACGTGTTCTTATTGGACTCGTATATGGGTCCACGTAGGGGTGGGCATTCGGTTAATTCGATTCGGTTTTTCGGGTTTTTCTATAATTCGGTTTCTATAAAATAGGCACCGAAATTATTTCGGTTTTTTTATTAATTGATAGTTCGGTTAGTGGACAATTCGGTTCGGTGTTCGGTTTTTAACCGAACTTCTGAAAATAACAACACTGTGCCATAATTTATGTAGATCCATACGAGCTAAACCACTTATCGACGCACCGAAAGCAACCTCCAGGTCGGCGAGTACCTGAAGCAATACATGGCTAGCTGATGTCTTGAAACGCTGTGTAGAAAAAGAACATAATAAGCATGATGTCTATCTTGCTCGTTCAAAAAAAAAAATGATGTCTATCTTCCAAGCCGTATACATTCAACAAATTGTATGTGTTGAGAGTTCAGCTAAAATACATGATTATATCCGAAACAGGAAAACAATTGAAAGGCTTCCAACAAAATTCATAGACACAATTGACAGTTAAACCATGAACATGTACGTGCATGTGGCTGGACACATACGTACATGTATGAGTTGTTATACCACGAACATGTACGTGTATGTGGCTGCAGATATACGTACATGCATGTGCTGGCTGACAGCTTTTGCATGCATGTCTTTTTGTCGCATGAGCTAGTATCTACGTACAGTAATCGACGCCTGAGACAGAATCACAAATATATTTAGCTCTGTCACATATATTTTTTGGTTTATACGGTTATTTCGGTTAACAGGGAATCAAACCAAATTAATATTTATAAATTCGGTTAATCATATTTACTAACCGAAATTAGTTTCGGCTAATTCGGGTTCAATGTATTCGGTTTCGGTTCCGGTTAATTCGGTTTCGGTGTTCGGTTTCGGTCTTTTATGCCTACCCCTAGGTCCACGTACCACTCACCTTGTTATTATCATTTTTCTAATATTTTTTTATGAAATTTGCAGATGTTTTACTTCAAGTTTTTTTTTGTGTGAGTAACCTAGATGTGCTGTCATTACATTTACACGAATAAAGAATATTCAAGAGAATTGTGGCGAAACCCGAAGTCCACGTTTTTAAGTTGAGTACTCTTTTAAGTTCTATAACCATCGTGCTCGCGAGAAAAAAGTTTTGACCATCATCTGCTAAGCTCGGTGCTATACTGCTATGGAATGGTCTCAGGCTCTCGGCAGTGTGTATGTCTGCGTCAGTCAACAGCTTTACTCTCTGGTGTTTCAGATATATAAGCAGGGGTCAGAAGGTAATTCTACGGTATAGAACGTTGCATCAGTTGCAGCACGTGACGTCCATGACATCCACGACCACAAGGCCCATGTCTATAAGTGGTGCAAAGGCTATATGACCTACAAAGCATAGAAGATCCATAAAATAGATGCATGATTGCCAAGAAGAAAGGACAAGCCATTAATGGAGTCGAATTCTCTTGAAGTCTGCTCGCTCCCCTCCCCTATAAAACGAGACACTCGCAGTAAAGAAAAACATGAACCAGCACTAGCAAACCAACAACAAGTAGTGCAGAGAGCTAGAGCAACTCAGACAGCAAACTCTCCGTGCAACAGATGTTGTAGCACATGTTCCTGCAATAAAAGTCTCTACATTGAAGGTGCATGTACCATAAGCCAATAATGGAGTCGAATTCTCTTGAAGCCTCCTCCCCCCCCCCCTCCCTCCCCCTATAAAACGAGACACTCGCAGCACTAGCAAACCAACAAGCAGTACATAGACCAGAGCAACTCGAGCAGCAAACTCTCCGTTCAGTAGATGGTGTAACACCTCTCTTTGCAATAAAAGTCTCTATATTGAAGGTGCCTATACCGTAAGCTTGGGGATGTTGTAAGATAATTTCTTTTATCTTCGTGTGAACCCTTCAGGGATTCCGAAAGGGGAAACCATTTTTCTAGAAATGAACACTTTATTATTTAAATTTTGATTGTTACACCCGACCTCTGCATAATCAAGATACATACAGCCGACAACCATCTGATGTGAATGAGATAAATAAAGATGTGAATGAGATAAATAAAGGCGACACATGTACAATCTGATACTACAAGACGACTAAGTAGATTGAGCTACAATCCTCAGATTACGCTGCTATCCATGTCAGGAAAAAATATCCCTCGGCGTATCCTCTAAGCGTGTATACCCCTATGTAAACAGGTCTTAAAACTCCACACGTTGTAGACAGAACCATAAATGGCTTCGATAGTTAATCTGCATAAAAGAAGACATTTTATTATTAAAAATCTTGTTATTTCTATATATCCATAACGACCATATGATGACAAGCACTTCCACCCTAAACCGAATTATGTACTTATTATCAATCTCATATAACCAGTTACCAAATATATTAGCAACAGAACAAGGATGAGATAGTCTAGAAACTACTTGGATGACTAACCATAGAGAACGGGCGAAATTACATTGAAAACACAAATGTTTAATTGTCTCATCATGATGATAAAAGACACATTGTTTACTTTCATGCCAATTCCGTTTAACAAGGTTATTTTTTGTAAGAATTACCCCTCGACGTAAGTACTATGCAAATATTTTCGTCCTTAGGGGTACCTTCATCTTCTAAATTTTATTATTATCATCAACTAAAATATCCGGTTCGAACAATGCTCTATACATGGAATCTATAATTTGTTTGAATGTGAAACTATAATTTGAGTTGCATTTTGTGTGTATGTTTTCGTGTTGTCATGTCAGTGCTCTCAGCATGGTAGATTACACGGGCGAGACATGCGCCACGCATCTCATGCTACTATTCCCAAAAGACAGAAGAGAAAATATATAGATATACCTTGGAACGTTACTGTGCATAATATTAATAAATAAATTATTGTAGTAGTCCATGCAATAAATGCATTCAAGTTATATTTAGGGTTTAAAGAATTTACAGTACGAACACATTGTGAAGCATTATGTCGATACTATAATCAAATCAACACTAAGAAAAATTCTACTAGAAGATGGGTTATATTTATACATATCATAACAGGGAATGGATATAGAGTTTTTATCATATTAAATGTAAGGATTATTGTTTACCTCATATATTCTCTCGCGCATCAATATTGTAGGAATGATGCATGGGTTGCTCCCTAATGGGGTTAAAATTTTCACCTTCGGCACGAAAATACACTAAAACTATTTTCCCCAAATACATTCAAGTTCAACCCTAAAGGTCATATCACTCTTGGCGAGATTCAAGATTGCATACTGGACAATTTCTGGTTCTAGTACAACAATAAAAGATAAGAAAATTGTTAAATGCTATCCATCCTGAATAGTCTTGCAGAATACTTCAATATGATGAACAAAAATTACCAAAGTTGGCGAATATTGGACCACAATAATTTATACCATTATCTTTCCGATTTGATGGAAGCAAGCCAGGAATATATATATGACTTCTAAAGAAATAATAACATAGAAGCTATAAGCAAGGCGAATGAAAACGAATTTAACATGGGGAATACACTTAGACATCAACGATATCGTAAAATATGCAAGAAGTATGATAGGAGAGAATTTCCATATAGAACCAAAAGAAAAATAATATATCCAAAAGTTCAAAGGAGTAGATACCCTGCTCCAAGAAATCCAAAGTATAAAGAAGGAGAATCGTCAACTTTGACAAATGTAAAAGAAGAATCATCAATTTTAATTACTCCTCCGATCCATATTACTTGTCGCAAAAATGGATGTATCTAGCACTAAAACATGTCTAGATACATCCATTTCTGAGACAAGTAATATGAATCGGAGGGAGTAAGGTAAAAGAAGAAGAATTCCCAAAGAATCCAACATATAAAGCATGACTTTTATGAGAAGTGGATCCTTTGGGTTATATATAGTATATATACAAAAATAGATGAAAAATTACAAGAAAACATGAAATTAATGAAAAAAGAATTAAAATAAGAAATTTTAAAAGAATTGAAGTAGAATTTAATGCAAAGTTTGAATAAATAAAGAAGGAATATGAGATAAAGTATGACTTGAATCTCTCAGATGAAGATCATATTTGCAGGGCATGGGTAGAAACCTGAATAAACAAGTAATAAAGAAAACCTGCAGATATTACTAAATATAAATTGATATTAATATCATTCATTCGGGCATGGAGAACCCGGTCATCAAAATTGAATTGATATTACTATAAATTATTTGGGCGCGGTGGACCTATACCTTTTTTTTTGAATAAATATGTAAGTAAAATATTTATAAATGCAACTATCATGAACATGTGCATTGCAACCAAAATTCATCAATCCATGATACTCTTGGTATGCATACAAGAAGAACACAAAAAGAGCCACACAAAGGAAAAAAAATCAAAGACACAATCATGAAGTAAGAGAAGATTGCTAAAATGAAGCCGTTCATGTTCAACCAAGACAACATGGAGGCAGAAACATTGAGGAATCCAAGGAAACAATCATGATGGATGAGCTTTTGTGCGGCCTCCATGTTTCCTTGTTTGGACATGCATATTTGGCTTCATCCTTATCTTCATTTAGCAATCTTCTCTTACTTCATAATTGTGTCTTTGAAACTTTCCTTCTTTTTGGCCCTCTTATTGTATGCATAGCAAGAGTATCATGGCTTGATGCATTTGGGATGGAACGCGTGTTGATTATGGCTGCAATTATAAATAGTTTATGTATATATTTATTCATTTTTTGGGTATAGATCCTCCGTGCCCCAATAAATGATAGAAATATCAATTTAATTTGAATGCTCGGGTCCTCCGCGCCTGAATAATTGATAGTAATATGAATTTATATTTAGTACTATCTGCAGATTATCTTCATTACTACTTGTTTATTCATCTTTCTATGCATGTCCTACAATATCCATATGGTCTTCATTTGAGAGATTGAACTCGTACTTTATCTCATATTCCTTCTTTATTTATTCAAACTTGTCATTAAATTCTACTTGTAGTTCTTTTAAAAAATTCTTATTTTAATTATTCTTTCATTAATTTCATGACTTCTTGTAAATTTTAATTTATTTTCATATCTATATGTTCAGAATGCAAAGGATCAACTCCTTTCAGAAGGCATCCTTTGTAGGTTGAATTCTTCTTCTTTTACCGTCATTAAAATTGATGATTCTTCTTTTACCTTGGTTAAAGTTGATGATTCTCCATTTGTATATTTTGGATTACTTTGAGGAGGGGCATCTACTCATTTGAACTTTTGGATATATAATTTTTATTTTTGTTCTATATGATAATTCTCTCCTACTTCTTGCATATTTTAAGGCGTAGTTGATGTCTAAGTATTCCTCATGTTAAATCCTTTTTATTTTCCTTGCTTCTAGCTTCTCTATTATTAATTTTTCAAAAGTCATACATATTGCTGGTTTTCTTCCATCAGATAAGACATATGATGGTATAAATTCTTGTGGTTCAATATTCGCTAACTTTTGTAAAAAAAATCATCATATTGAAGTATTATCCAAGACTATTATGATGGATAGCGTATAACATTTTTCTTCTCTTTTATTGTTGTACTAAAACTAGAAATTGTCTAGTATGAATTCTTGAATCTCGCCAAGAGTGATATGAACTTTAGGCTTGAACTTGAATGTATACGGGGGAAATGATTTTAATGTCCTTTTAGTGGTGAAGGTGAAAACTTTGACCCCACTAGGAAGCAACCCACACTTCATGCCTGCAATATTTTGAGAGAATATATCAGGTAAACAATTATCCTTAAATTTAATATACTGAAAAACAACTTTATATCTATTCTCGGTTATGATTTCTTCAAATAGAACCCATATTCTAATAGAACTTTTCTTACTGTTGATTTGATTATAGTATCGACATATTGCTTCACAATCCGCTTGTACTATAATTTTTTAAACCCTAAATATAACCTGAATGCATTTATTGCATGTACTACTGCAAGGATTTCTTTATCAATATTATTCATTGTTTATTATAACTTTCCGAGGCATATCTACATATTTTCTCTTCTAGCTTTTCAGGAATATTTATTAGGCTTTTGCTTTAATATAGCACCCCATCTTACAATCGATGCGTTTGTGTCGATAATAAAGTATTTATCTTCTAATTGTAGTCAGGGTTTCAAAATTTTCACCTTTTCTTTTATGGTATGGACTAATTTTATGTATTTTGAATTAAAATATTTTTGACATTTCTTTCTCAATTTAGCATATAAAGGTCTAGCAAGTTTTATTAGGCTGTCTATATAATTTCTTGCATAGTTTACAGTCCCTAAATGTTTTTAAAACCTTTTTTTTATCATTTATGGTATTAGGGAATTGTAATATTTTCTTAGCAATATCTTTTTGCAAATATTTTTTCCTTCTCCTATTTCATGCCCACAAAAATTTATCTTCTCTTTCCAAATTTCCATTTTGTTCTTAGACAATATTAACCCATTTTGGTCTACCTTTAAAAAAAACTTTAAGGTGAGCAATCTTCTCCTTGTATGATTTGGACAAGACTAGTAAGCCATATATGTAAACTAATATAAATGCTTGATTCTCATTAAATATATTATGCATCTTTCGTTGAAATAATGTGGCATTCATTAATCCTAGTGTCATAACTAGCCATTCATAATGACCTTGAGGACATGTAAATGCTTTCTACGGAATAGATCCCTCAACCATTTTTACTTTCCAAAATCCGACCTTTAGGTCAAACTAGAAAAAAAATGCTTCC
This sequence comes from Avena sativa, assembly GCA_916181665.1. Taxonomy (NCBI): domain Eukaryota; kingdom Viridiplantae; phylum Streptophyta; class Magnoliopsida; order Poales; family Poaceae; genus Avena; species Avena sativa. Next base: position 403,532,558 of record OV702280.1, read on the forward strand.
TTGTATTCTGTTTATATATTCTTGATTATTGGGTATATTGTATGCATCATCTGGTATTTTCATTAAGTCTTTTGTAATTAACAACCATTCTAGACTTGCATCTAACTTCTTCGGCATGATTTCTAACTACAAATACAGTTGAACAATGAGGGATCCTACTTTCTCTAATTGCTCTTAATTTTAATAATTCTTCTTTATGAATTTTGAACTCTTCTATGTCTTTGGGAGTAGATTCTATCGGTCCTAACTTGATTATGTAATTTGGTTTTATAATATTGTTTTTGCAGACTATGGAATTCTTACCCCAATGCTTCATTGGTATTTCCCCAATGATTCGTATGTCTTCTCGTCTTTGCACAATCTTATCTAAAACTTTTTAGATTTTATGTATCTATACCAGTTGGCAAGAATGATTGTAATCATGTGCACATATTTTCTATATGATATTATTCTATGGTATCACTAGGCTCCTCTTGTTTGTAGATTTTAGGTTGATTTGCACTATATTCATCCTCTAAATTAGATATTTATACATCTTATAAGGATTTTCTTTCTTTTCATACCTCATATGTGTATAGAACATTACCTTGATATGGATTAATGCAACTCCTTCTTCATGTATAATAATGCTTTGTAAAGATTTTTGTAAAAATCTTAATCCTAGTATCATGACATCACTTATTACTAAGAGATATCTGATTGTTATATTATTCCTATTATCACTAAATTCTAATTCTGAGATGAGAGATGTTGTATCATCCAGGGATGCGTATTTATACTTTGTGAACCTAATGCTACTACTTTCTTCACAATTTTGATAACTTATGTAGGTTTCAGATTGTTTTAATTCCTTCTTTTCTATTAAAATCGCCTATATTCCATTCTTCTCATTCTCTTTCTTCAGAACTTATTTTAAGAGGACTCATAAATTTAGATACTTTAACCTTTCAATGATTAAACACTGGCTCCGATACCAATAATATATGGAAATTGAAAATATACAAATATTAAAAATACACTATAAAATTATAAAATATTAATATTTATGATTATATTAGTGTTAGTTTGATATTTTTAAATTTAATATTATATCTTACATATATTTTACAGGATCTCTTACGGGATGACAATGCCAATAGACAAACAAGGGTGTGCATAGTGGTGTAAAAGTCCTTCTCTTATTATTTTCCTAGGCAGTTCCACCCCATATAAATATGCTAAAAAGACCAAGGGAAAACAAAACTATTTTATTTCCATAATATATAACTAACATATGGTTTTCCCTTTCGGAAACCACTAAAGGGCTTACACGAAGATAAAAGAAATTACCTTACAACCTCCCCGGAAGCTTATGATACAAGCGTCTTCAGTATATAGGCTTTTATTGCTGGGGTGGTGCTACTGAGCTGAGAGTTTGCCGGTTGAGTTGCTCTGACTCTCTTCTCTATTGGTTGCTGGTTTGCTAGTGCTGATGTTCGTGTTTTCCTTTGTTGCGAGTGTCTCGTTTTATAGGCGAGAGAGAGAGCAGGCTTCAAGATAATAATCCTCCATTATTAGCTTCTCTTGTCTTCTTAGCAATCATGGACCTATTTTGTAGGTCTTCTAGGTTTTATAGGCCATATAGCCTTTATATCCCTGCTTTGTAGGTCCAAGTTCCCATGTTGGAGGATGATGGATGAGCTTTTGTGCTGTCTCTATGTTGCCTTGACTGAACATGAAAGTGGCTTCATCCTTATCTTCCTTTTAATATTCTTCTCTTACTTCATGATTGTGTCTTTGAAATTTTCCCTTCTTTTTGGCTCTTTTGGCCTTGTTCTTGTATGCATACAAAGAGTATCACGACTTGATTTATTTGGGATGCAATGCATGTTGATGATGGTTGTATTTATAAATATTGTATTTATATATTTATTCAAAAAAAAAATTCTGGTATAGGTCCTCAGCGCCCGAATAATTGATAGCAATATCAAGTCAAAGCCATAGCCTTTGTAGTTTTCACAGTAATGAACCCTAGATGCATATACTCTTACTGGGTGCATCTATAAATTCGATGAGATCCATCTGCAATACTCTTGTGATCTCACCATGAATTAAATTTGGGGGACTTCATCATTATCTTTGATCCATACATGTTGGCCCAAACCCCTAGCGAGAAAATAAAGACCCTTCAGATTATTTGAAGTGTGATTGTAGCCGGATCGTGCAAACAACTCTTCATCATGTGTAGTCCCTTGTTTGTTTTCCTGGATTTATGATGATAGAATTTGTGTGGAACTCTATAGAGAGCTATACATGATGATCTTAAAGGTCGAAAAATGTCTCGGGCAATATATAGCTCATTTTGGCATAAATGTTTTTATTGTTTTCCAAGACATTTATTGTTTATGCTACATTTCTTAAGTCGGTGAATAAAATCTCATTTTTGAGTTTTCGCGTATGATTAATGAATATTGGCATGGAATGTTTTCTATCGATTTTAATTCTAAGGAAATATAGATATAAAGAAGGCTATTCTTTCGCAGAAAAAAAAAGAAAGGCTATTTTTGTATTAGAATACAACATACGATTTTTCTAGGCTGCTGTCGTGGCACCTCAATGCCGGCGCCATGCAACGGAAGTCATACGATGTACACTAACGCAGTAGAGCTGCCACACTAATTACAGAAAATGGTTCTACGGTCTGCTCCTAATCCCCCTTTCGACGGGCCAGGGTTGGGTGATACAAACTACGAACTGAAGTTAATCACCTACTCCTCCTATCTCAAAATAGATATGACGAATTTTCTAAATTTAAATATATCTAGATATTATTTAATACTTCCTTCGATCCATAATAAGTGTCTCTCATCTAGTATAAAGTTTATACTAGCTTAGTTCAAAATAAACGACACTTATTATGATCGAAGGAAGTATATAAAATCATTTATTTACTTCCAACTTACACGTGTCCTCTTCCCGCAACTGTTGGCGGGTTTCTAAATTGCTCGTAGAAGTAAGAAGGAGTGAGCCTAGCTCAACTGGTTGGGGGAGTGGATGTACAAACCCGACACCTGAGTTCAAATCCTCACGGAAGCGAATTAAGGTTCCTATTTATACTTGAGGACCAGACTCTCCTGATACTCATGCAATTTATCTTGAGGACCAGGCTTGGTGCTTAACCAAGTTTAAAAAATCCTGGTACTCATGCTTAATGGCTGTGTGCATCCTTAGTAGGTGCAGAGGCCGGGGAAGTGAAATCCTCCCTCTATTTTAAGGAGTGAGCCTTGCTCAACTGGTTGGGGGAGTGGATGTACAAACCCGACACCTGAGTTCAAATCCTCACGGAAGCGAATTAAGGTTCCTATTTATACTTGAGGACCAGGCTCTCCTGGTACTTATGCAATTTATCTTGAGGACCAGGCTTGGTGCTTAACCAAGTTTAAAAAATCCTGGTACTCATGCTTAATGGCTGTGTGCATCCTTAGTAGGTGCAGAGGCCGGGGAAGTGAAATCCTCCCTCTATTTTTAAGAGCTACAATTAAGAGACCATTTAACCCCTCTTTTTTTCCCGACTCCCGGGTCGCCTCGCGCGGGGCGGCTCCGGAGGCGACAAACCCTAGAAAAGCCCCACCCCGATCTCCTCTCCCTCGGCCGCTGCCGCCGCCGGCACCGGTGGTGGAGGCCGCGCCTGGCCGTCGAAGGCGGTGGGCGAGGGAGGCGCTCCCCCGACGGATCCCCTTCGCGCGGAGGCGGATCGTCACAGGGGTGGTGAGGGTGGTGTGTGGGAGGCAGCGAACCTTGGCGGGAAGGCAGCGGCGGCGCGGGGAAGGTGGCTCGGCGGCGCGAGGTGGCATGGAGGGCGGCAGGCCCATCCGGAGTGTTGGCGCGCAGCGGCCGCTTGTCCCCCGTGCTGGCGGCTTGTCCGTTCTTCCATGGCGGCGGAGTGGGGCGATCTGGTGGTGGAGGTGCCGGCGATGGAATTCCGTTGGAAGACCTAGATCGGCTATCCAACCCTAGTTGCCTCCTCGATCCGTTCTCCTGGAACCGGCCGGCGGTGTGGGGATCGCTGTGTCGGATCTAATAATGGTGGTGGTCCTTTGGTTTCCTTCACGCGATGACGAAGATCTGCTTGATGTCTGCCCTTGTTGATCTGGTCTGGAGAGGCGGGTTCCGGAAGGCTCCGTCGGCGAACTCCCATGGGCGTATCATGCCTGAAGATTGCTGGATCGGAAGGTATTCGGTCGTGCGCACCTTGTTTTTCTGGCCGTTTGGTTTCAGCGGGAGCGTTGCGAAGCTCTGCTGTTTGTTCCCACCAAGTGTCATTCTTAGTGCCATGGTGAAGTCAGATGCGGAGAATGTCAGTAAAGAGGAATATGAGGGTAGCAATGGTGATTTTTGTTATTATGGCGAAGGCGATCTGGCTGCGTGATCTGGGACTCGTTGCAGCGACTGTTGGTGCGGGAAGACAACACAGGGGGAGTTCCCAGTCTTATCTTGCAGGGTAAAAATCCAAGGTCTGGCCTTAACTGGTTGTGCCTGGCAATGACCTTGTTGAAGACATTGTTTTGTGAGCAAGGACTTTCTTCAGGGTGAAAACCTATGATCTTTGATCGGGCAACGACGGCGCTTGGGCACTGTTTCCTTCTTGAAGACGTTGTTATTGGAGTGGGGACTACTGGTGTTGTTTTGATGGTGTCACTGTTGTTGCTTTGAGGATTAGTTCTCTGTAGCGGGACTTTTTTTTTTTATAATTCTTCTTTCTTTTTTATGGGCTGTGTGCATCCGTAGAGCCGCTAGGGCATGCGTTGTTGCAGAGGCCGGATGTAATTGGTATCCTGTGATATTAATATATGCTCTTTTCGAAAAAAAAATGTAGAGGACGGTCGCCAACATCTTCCTAGATGCATTCCTTCTGCCGAGGAAGGCTGCTACCGAAACAGGACCAATGTTGGCATGTGTAACCGGGTCACGGCAAATACTGCTCTTTCACGTCTCATGTTTTTTTTTTCGGGTTTCTTCAGGTTTATTCGATTTTCTTCTTTTTTTTTCAGACTTTTCCTTTATTTTTCGTTTTTTATTTTATATACACTTTTAAAGAAATCACATTGAGAAAAATATATACTTACTTTACAGTGAATGTATTGATATTGATTCAGTATTGTAGATATTCATATTTTTGTGTATAAATAAACTTGGCCAATCTGGCAAAATGTTGACTTTTGACTTATCTTAGATGCCTTGCTACTCCACATGCTACAAGGTACACATGCCCTAAGCAAACCATGTTAACACAACCAAAACGATATCTCCCATAGAATGATGTACTATTACGCAAAACAAGTGCCAAAAGGTAAACACACTTGTTTCGTTGGTTTCTCTGGTCTACGGATTACAACATATAATGATACAGTGTAAACATTTAATTTCTGCAACCACCAAGCAGCAATTCCCCCACTTGGTACTTCTCCCACTTGTCATTCTCAGCAATCACATCGGGGTTAGCTTCGCCATGCCAGTTGGCTTCTCTCGTCTGCCAAATCGTGTCAATGGGGCACTCCTTTTCCCTAATGGACAGGAGCACACCTTATTGATCGGCACCCGCGGCTTACTCCCCGTTACTCGGGTCAGGCCTATGTATCCTGATGCCACTCAAAATATAACCACCGAATGCATTCATCTGCATGTGTGGGTGGGTGCGCGATGGAAGGACCTGCGTCAAGAAAAGGGAGCTCAAACTAAATTACAGTGTATATTCCAATTTTATTGATGCTATACATGCATAAGTAAAAAAACAGTCTTTGATACTCTGTTACATATCAAGGTTAATAGCTTAAGTTCATATCAACCTTGTGTCTGTCAAAACAACATGTGATCAAATGTATCTCTAAGATATTTTGACTAACAGATGTGCATCTCTTAATGCATGAGGTATTAATCAGGCTCACAGAAACAGGTAAGAAGAAAACCCAAAACTCAAAAGTGAAATTATTCCTGCCATGAGATCCTCATTGTTATGTACTGACCTGATATTCTCGAAGCCAGGGTTCAATCATCTGCAACCCAATAGCCATTTTCGATACTTGCAAGCTGTGCATGCATGTCGCGAGAGGCTGCATGCAGATACCACAAGGTAAGTAACAGCAAACCACATTGTACAGAGGAGCGAACAGAGATAAGGATGAAATATATAAAATGTAAATACCAGAAGGTAAGTAACAGCAAACCACATTGTACAGAGGAGCGAACAGAGATAAGGATGAAACATATAAAATGTAAATTTACCAAATAAGCTAATGATTTCAGGACTCATTGTTAAGAAACTTTTAACCTAAAAATGGTTGAGCTCTTTGCCCAAACGCCCTAAACCAACCATTTAGTAAGAACTGGCACTGTTTGGTGGAACAGGAGAGTATTGAGGTAATTGAAATTTTATATTTACTCGAGAGCTTGGAAGACCAAGAATTTGAATTGGCCTTCGGTTTCTAGGTATCACTCGGCTAGGTATTTTCACGCTGAAGGCCATTCTGGGACAAATGCCACACTGGGCTCTGCCATGGGCGTGTCATCCATGGAGGCAGCGACTAACTTGTTCCTAAAGAGAAAACGTACTTGGCAAAGGAGGGAAAGTGCGTTCATGTGGGGAAGGGTGGACAGCTGGGTGTGAGTGTTTATATGGCTGACAGCTGTACTGAGAATAAGCATCATGATTGAACAGTGAACTCTGATTCACTCCCAAGTGATTCTCTACTTTCTCCCCAAGTTCTCCTCGGAACCCCAATTTGTCCTTGTATCCTATCACATCTGATCCCCACCAGATCAGGTCTTAACAAGGTGTATGTGTAGGCTGCAGTTAGAGCCCTGCCGGTGGACACATCACCCGGGCCAGATGGATTTACCGGGATGTTCTTTCACAATCTTGCTGGTCAGTAATGAAGGTAGAAGTATGGCGCTCTTTAGGTGGCTTCACAGTAGCAATTCCTCTGTTTTCACAGGTTGAACAAGGGCGCTGTTGACATTGTTGCCAAAGAAGACAGACACGTTGGAGGTGCACGATGTCAGGCCAATTAGTTTGATCCAGTCTCCCAAAGTCTTGTCTATACGGCCCGCTCCGGTGGTTCACAGCATTGTCTGGGAGAATCAATAAGCCTTCATCAAGGGACGGTCTATTCACAGCAATTTTATGCTTGCTCAAATGATGGCAAAGTTCCTGCACATCTGCAAGCAACACGTGGTGCTTCTCAAGTTTGCTCCTGGAATGGGAGCAAGAAGGCCAATGGTGGCAAATGCACAGTGGCATGGCGCAGATGTTTGTGGACCTGTTAAGTTTGGTGGACTGGAAGTTAGAGATCTGCAGAAGACTATCTGGTCTCTCCGGATAATATAGCCTTGCAGTTGAGTCAAGCCATCCAAGTCATGAGTGCAGTTCAAGATAGGTGCCATCTCAGCGATGGTCCAAGATTACTCAAAGGTACTCGTCGGTGGTGGAAGGCCACAAGTTCTGGTTGGCCAGATGGATTGATGGGCACTTAACGGCAGAGTTGGTGCGAACATTCCTGGCGGTGGTTGGGACATGAACGGCAGTCTTGCTGCTCGTGCATTGGTGGAACAGGGTCACTGGATCCATGGCATCTCTGAAGCCCTGGACGTCCAATGTATCTTGGAGATTCTGAACTTGGCAGATATCAACAATCAAATGCAATTGACAGACAGAACCAAGAAAAAGTTTGTTAGGCACTGGACTACTTCTGAGAAGTACACGGTAAGATTAGTATATGAGAAGTTCTTTGCTGGAATGATAGAGCCGCCACTGTGGTGACAGGACTGGGACTGTTCGGCGCCTTTGAAGTAAAAAATCTTCTCTTGGCTGGCTGTGGCGAATCGGTGCTGGATGGCAGATAGGTTGGTGCCTAAGGTCTGCAGCACCAGCTGGCTTGCCGTCTCCGTTACCCGTGTGTGCCTTCGCTCGTCAGGTTGGTTCCAGGTCCTGTCCGAGTAGTGACTATGGTGCACAGCAAATCGTCTCCCAGGCTGACGGGAAGCCTCTTGGGTGGCTCGACAAGGCTGCTGAGCACATAGGAGCCAAGGCCAAAGGAATTCACTCACCACCCTAACACCGTGGCATATTTGGCGACATCGTAACTCTTGTGTGTTCGATAGGATGCACCGGAACTGCAAGGATCTAGCAAATGACGTTGTAACTCTGGTGCTGAGGCTTTGTGGAGGCTGCAGCAGTGTTTGAAACCTCCAGACCTCAGCTTGATTAGTTTAGTCTAGGTCTTCTTTGTTTGTTTCGCTTTTGTAGGTTAAGTTCAGTTTTGGTTGTTATAGGCTATAGTTCTGTGGTTTGTTGGCTATGTTCTATGTTTTTGTAACTTTTGGTGCCATTCCTATTTTAATACAAAATGACACAGATTTTGGCCTTGTTAAAAAAAGGAAGAAGTGGCATGCGGCTGTGTCAGTGTAAAGAATGATTTACCTGAAGATGTTGGTGGTAGATAGCAAATGGAGCCGAATAAGACAACAGTGGAAGCAAATCAGCAACCAAACTTTCTACCTCATGCCCAGGAGCAGCGACAATTAAACTGCATTAACATGAAACAACATACGTTAATGGAACATCTAGCTGCTTACTGCAGTTGTCTTCTATATCTTACGTTACCTGCTAAACCCATGTTCTTCCCAATATTTCATCCTCTCTGGTGATGGTGCTTTTCCTGCTCTAAGTGATTTGGGAGCCATTGAAGTGCCATTATTCCCTTTGCAATCTACAGAACAACATAGCTTGAAGAGATCGGACATTGTATTTTTATTGAAAGTTCTTTGTATTAGCTTGACCAATTGCTTACCCGACAAAGAATTGTCACCTCGATTAAGATGCTCATCCATTGCAGGCTCAGTGACCTCTATATCAATTGGCTGCGCTGCCGTTGACTGCGCATTCTCATCAGGCAATGCTGCATCAACTGGTTGTGCCAGAGTACTCTGATCTGGTACTGCACCAGGTTTGACCACCTCACCTTCAATGCTCTCACTGAGAGCCGAAGGAGCATTACCAGAATTTTGCAAGGAGCAGAGGTCGCTAAGTCGTGCCTGGAAAATCCTGAATGGCATGTTTATGATAATTATAAACTCAACTCTTGAGCATAACATGAATTATAATAGTGAAGTACAAGATAATTGTGATGTCAACAGCTTCATACAATTCTATTTGCATAGAGATAAAACCAAATTCACCCATGCTTAAATTTCAATTGTGAGGATACAAAAAGATAAGAACTAATTCCATAATTACCGAAATTCTAAATAATGTATTTTTCCAACAATTCAGTTACTAATAGAATTTATGCAGAAACTGTTTTACAGCTTACATGGTAAAATGGAGGGTTTCACATAAATGCGTATTGCAAAGGTACTCTTAAACGAATTATTACCTTCTTAAATCATATAATGCTAAAAAGGATTTACCTGCTGGTCATGTCACCACTCAAATTGTACATTTTTATAATGTCTATGGAGCTGGGTGTTGATCCAAGATATGTGCTACAAACATATCCTGTACCTATAATAGATAAGAGACAATGGTTAATGATTGTAACTAACATATGCATCAAAATTGTGATGTAAAATACACACGAAAATCAGATCAAATTTAAACATTTACAAATACTAATGAACACCTCAAGTTGGCGGTGGCAGGTGCCTATAGCTTTCATATTTAGTTGGATGACTGGATCTAGATTGCAATTTCATGAAACAAGCAGCATCCTTCAGCATAACTTGTCAGAATTAGTATTTGCATGCCATAACATTTTCTATTGCACATACCAAGTACAAAACAGATAAATAGCAACTTCACGCTGAAATCAGCATAGCGTAAGTTGTTAACAAACATCTAGGTTGAAATAATGTACTCCCTTCCGTCCTAAACTAATTGACTCAACGCGTCTAGATATAGACAATGCTGAATCAGTTAATTTGAGATGGAGGGAAAATTTTGATAAAGATAAATGGAGCACAGTCTGCATACAACTAAATTCAATTCATCTGGATAGCTTAATTTAATATAAAATATTACACAATATCACAAAAGAAAAGCAGAACTTACCTCCTAAGCGTTCCGCTACAGCTCCAGCAACTAAACCCCCAACCATGTCAACCACAAGCACATCTGAATATGCACCAACATTGGCCATAGACAACAAGAGAGAGAGTGTATCGACTCGCATAAACCTGGGGAACACAGAAAATACAGCATAAAGTAAACTAACTGCTATAGCTCGCAGTTGGCATTGTATGTAAGTAACAAAATCAAGAAACTGAATATAATGATGCAAGAAAAGATTCGATTTGAGCTAGCTAGTAAAGAAAGGAAAAAAGTTTACCCTATTCGAGCAGGGTACTTCTTGAAATATGTCTCACAAATGCTGCAAGATAAAAGGAACAAAAAATATTAGATAATTTTGCACACTTTCCAGATATTATATGGTATGTTCAATGAACTCCATAAAAAGGGGCAATATTTTTTTCAAGTGTCACGCACTTCGCAATACAAGTTACAAAAGAATTATTTGAAAATTATGTCAGCTTTCTAAATGAGTTAAATCCAGTTTATTTAGTAAGCTTAAGCTTTCAAACCAAGTGCTGGAAAAGTGACATGTTCTGTTGCATAGAAAAGTTACACCTCTCCGACCCCCGCCTGACTAACCTAAACCTAAGAAGTAATAAGTTAATTTGCACGGTGAATTTTATGCTGCCACAAGTTATTCCATGCTACCCTATACCGCTTTTTAAAAATAAATATAGAGGGCACATGAATATTCAAGACTCAGGAGGACAGAAGAGAGCCTCAAGTTAAGAGTATTTCATTTTATTCTTCTTGTTTTCCCTCTCTGCTGAATTGTATACTAATTCTTCATGTTTCGTGTCATCTTTTGTAAGTTGTAACACATTACCCAGTAGAAGTTATTGTTAGTTGGGCTATGTAAGTTAAGCCACAAAAGACTAGCTTGACAGCATAGAGAGATAGTGATAGTGTGGAAACGGAAAGCAGCAGCCTTCATCAATTGTTGAAGTGAAGTTATAAACAAAGCAATGACTGTTTTCCTACTGGTCCTACTACATTCATACTCTACCAGAGTCTTCAAACTTCAGTTCATAAGATATTTGAAGATACTGGTTTACTACTTTGGACCAGACACTCACTAGGACCAACCAGAAGATGGATCATCGTATTAAAATGAAAAGGGTACTACATATGGTTGCATATGTGATAGTCATACTCATGCAGTGCCATAAACTTTAATAGTACACGCTACAAACGATATGTCACAATTTCCTACTGCAAATGAAGTGACATGAGATACCTTCTGGTAGTGGGGCGTCGCAGAAGCACCTTAGGCGCATATTTCTTCTGTTTCTTCAGTTTGTATTTCTCCTATACTCAAAAAGATCAAACTAAATCAGTCCTCAGTGTCCTTCGGAACAGCAAGGGAGCAACTACTAGACAGTAAGTTATACTAACTTGTGAAAACACCGTCTTGTTTCCAAATGTGGAGCTATTCGCTATCAACGCCTCCACAATTGCATCTCCGCTTGCACCCTCCCTATTCAAAACGCACGATGTAAAATCTTAATAAAACATAGAACACAGCAAGAATATCCGACGCAGAAGGATAATCAAAAGAAGATCAAGCCCTCACCTCTTCATCGCCTCTATGTCCTCGCTCGACAACGTCTGAGCGGTATTGTTGTCAACCAGGGACCTATTGTCCCTAGTTTCATCCTGCGCTTGGCCATTAGCACCATCTTGTATATTGCCATCTATACCAATGGCATTTACTGTTACTAAAACAAAATACTAGGACATCTTTTAATGAGCACACAAATGAGTTGGAAGAAAACACTGTCATCCTTGCCTTGAGATGGTGCCTCGGCGGCGCAGGGGACGAGGCCGGAGGGTCCGACGCGGAAGAGGGAGCCGAAGGGGCGCCCCACGAGCGGCTGCAGCGAGCAGCTCTTGTCCCCAATCTTCACCGTCCTGCGCCGCCATACAGGAAAAAGACGTAAGCGTGACCAGACTGATAGCGCCAGCTAGGGTTTTGGAGCAAACAGGGCAAGGATAAAGGAGAGGAGGGGAAGGTACATACGCGCCGGCCGTGAGGCGGAAGAAGGCGAGACGGTCGCCGTCGTTGATGTCTAGGAGGACGCTGCATCCCTCCCACGCCTCCCGCGGTATTACCGGCGTTGGCGTCGGCGTCGGCGTCGGCGGCGGCGGCGGCTCCATTGGAGGACTTGAGTTTGGGAGGAGGAGACAGAAGCAGAAGGGGTTTAAGGTGCGGGCCGGTTGGCCGACAACTCGGATCCGGTTTCGGTTACATGTCTGGGCTGGAGCGAAACGGGCCTGGGCCCAACAGAGACACTAGTAACTTAGTAAGCTGAGCCCATCAAGGGGAGAGAGAACCCAATCAAATCTCCGATTCCTCGCCTGGTCGCCGTCGGCTCCGGCTCCGGCGAAACCCTAGCGCTCCTCTCACCTCCCCTCGCCTCGCTCCGCAGCCATGGTGAGTACGACCTGCCTAGATGCTTGCATAACGAATTGGTGCTCCAGATTCACCTGACGCGTGGCGCTTTGTGCTGCGAACGGTGCTCAGGAGAAGCGCGACCAGGGCGGCAGCAGCAGGAAGGAGGATGACCACGAAGCGTACGGCCTGGATGACGAGGAGGAGTTCCGGCTGCCGAGGAGCCACCGGCCGATGGAGAACCTGGACACGGAGGGGCTGGAGCAGGCGTCCGTCGACACGCAGCTCAGCTCCTCTAACGTCGGCTTTAAGCTGATGCAGAAGATGGGGTGGAAGGGCAAGGGGCTCGGCAAGAACGAGCAAGGTTTGCTTAGCTCTCTCTTGTAGGCCACGCATAGTTATGCTTGTCTTCTAGACCATCATATAGTTATGCATTTTTACAGTAATGGAAGAAGGAAATGTGGTTCTGTACTGGTCAATCATCAGATAATTAGTTAGTCAAACTGTGTCATCATAGTATACAAACCCATCAGTTAATTAGTAGTCAAAATGACATAATTAGTAGACACAGTAACTGAAGACATGGCAGAGATTGTTGTTGATATCACAGAAACAGGATTTATAGCATAATGTCGATTTTGCTGGTTTTGTTAGTTGACTGGCTGCCTTGTTAGTTTTCTTAGTTGTGGTTTTCATGAATGTTAAGCTTGTGTAGGACACATTTAGGCAAGTTAAGCGTCAATAGTCTTAGGTTTTGAGGAAAGCGGTTATCATTGTAAACATGCAATAGTCCACACTGCTGCCATAGAAGTCAGTTGTTCTGTTCGAGAGCGGCCTGGACTTACTATGAGTGCCGTTCACAAACGAAAACAACCTTAATGCAAAGCAATAAATTCCACCATCGCAGCACAAACTATGGTTTTATTGTTTTCTAAAGTAATTTGAAGAGATTAATCTGCAATAGCTTGCTCGTCAACTCAGGTAAACCGAGTATATCTTGTAATTTGTATGACCGAAATATTGAGTGTTTTCTTTTATTTCTATCTCAACTTTTGTTCTAAACTTACCGCTGTAGTTTCGTCTCAGATGATATTTGTTGTTTCTCCACGCCCTACCATATAAGGTCCACAATCTAGTTCCTGCACCTCAACAATGCATTTATTTGTTCTGATGCAGGTATACTAGAGCCAATAAAAGCTGGTATCAGGGACGCAAAATTAGGAGTGGGGAAGCAAGAGCAGGATGACTTCTTCACATCTGAGGACAATGTTCAAAGAAAGAGATTAAATGTTGAACTTGAGGAGACTGAAGAACATGTAAAGAAGCGTGAGGTGCGCAATCATACACTAAGTACTGAATTTTCTGTATTTTCTTTTGAGATTCTTATGGGTTGATGCTTCATCCATGAAAACCGATATCTAATTGTCGGCGCTACATACCACCTAAGCTCCATTTGGATATGGAGGTCCTAGCATCAACCCTCTTGAATTTTGAGCATTCTGTGCACTTTTTATTTGGTGGTTTTTTCCCTGCTTGGTGCAAATCATGACGTTCCAGGTCACAGCAGAACGTGAGCAGAAAATCCGCAGTGAGGTTAAGGAGATACAGAAGACGTTCTTTTGCAGCCTCTGTAATAAGCAGTACAAGATGGCGCATGAATTTGAGAGTCATCTGAGCTCATATGACCATAATCATAGGAAGGTAATGCATTGTCTACACTAGGTCCATTGAATCTTTCTTTCACTGATTTTTTTTGTGATTGTTTTGATTTTTATGCTGTATGTGCATCTCAATCGCTGTTGAAACCTTATGCATTTTTCCCCTAACATTTTGTATCATGTTGTCCAGAGGTTTAAGGAAATGAGAGAAATGCAAAGTAGCAGCAACAGCAACCGCGACGATAGGCAGAAACGTGAGCAACAGCGAGAAGAGAAGGAACTGGCCAAATTTGCCCAGCTGTAAAAATTCCTCACTTTAATTTATTAAAATTAAAAAGTGGTGATGGTGCTAGTTTTTCTGAGGAATGCATTGAATGTTTATTGAACTTGTAATATTTTCCTTGATGAAACTCCAGGGCAGATGCTCATAGAAAGCAGCAGCAACAGAAGCAAGAACAGCCAGAGATCTTGGGAGAGCAAGTCACGACAAAGCCTACTGCTGGCAATCAGGATCAGCGTCGAACATTGAAGTTTGGCTTCTCCAAAATGGCCCCTTCCAAGGTGCCTTACATCAACACTACATTCTTCTCAATGACGCTTTATGGTAGTAAAGGGTATTGTGTTTGCATTCCAACAACCCTAAACCAAGCTTGAGAATGTCTGCTCCTGCTTACAACATTTTTTCAGTGCCAAAAATCCCCAAAGAACACCACATGCACGTGTTGCAAATAATATGGGCACTTCTGAAATTTTGTGCAAAAATATACAACTGTGTGCTGTTACTGCTGTACAACAAAGAAAAAAGAAATCTATTGCTCAAATAGTCGCTTTTGTAGCCTCTCATCCCTGTCTTCTTGGTGCAGACCACTAACGTACTCACTTCTACATAATATATTTGTTTTGGATTTTTTTATAACCTAAAATAAACCTTTCTACTCCCCTCGTCTCAAAATAAATGTTGGGAGTTTGTCAAAATTGGATGTACCTATATACTAAGTAGTGTCTAGATTCATTCAAATTTTTATAAATCTGTGACATCTATTTTGAAACGGAGGGAGTATATTAAAAAAAACTAAAGAGAGCAGATGAGCTCATGTAAAACTCTCATCCTACTTGCATTCAGGCATTCATGTTTTGAACTTCAATTGATTTGTGTACATTTACCTCCTGTTCAATAATTCCACATATGTATCTACTAAATCTGTTCCATAATATAGAATGTTTTAGTAAACTAATTTAGTTTGCCAAAACGTTCTACATTATGGAACGGAGGTAGTAGCTTTTTTCTGTCATCTGTATGTGTATCATGCTAGCTCCAAATGTTTAATTATTTCCAGTGCACTCTTTAATTGTTAGTTCTGTACATCAATCTATCTGTTTAACTGACAACTTCTTTCAATGAATGTATAGGCTCCTGTTGGCCACATAAGCAAGAAACCAAAGATTGCCACAAAAGTTCCTTCAGTCTTCGGAAACGACAGTGATGATGAAGCATAAACTTTCTTTGCCCTCACATGATGACACACACACAAGGGGAAATGTCTTAGTAGATTCCTGCAAGCTATCCCTGAGAACACACCATGTATGGAGTGCGTTGCCATGCTGATTTGACCAGTCGTGGATGGTGTGGTACCTTCGACAATCCCGTGAGCACATATAGAAACTTTCAATTGCATTAATGCGAGCATACGTGTAAGAGCAACTCAATTTGTACTTTGCCAGGGTTTGGAAATGGAATAGTACAGTTGGTCCTGGCAATTAGACAAGGCCCTTTGGGGTCACCTTTGTACCATCCTTTGTATTTCTGTGTAAAACCTTGGTATTCAGAGTTGGCAATGCATCTGGTACTGTTTTGGGCAGCATCATGTGATAAAATTCTGTGTTAAGAAAACCGAAACTCGGTTTTTGTTCCGTGGCTGTCAGTTTTAAGTATAGTGTTATCTCAATATTCAGAAGTAGTAGAAGAAAGGTGGCAGGTGGTTGATCAAATTGCAAATGCCTTATTGATCGAGCAGTTGGCTGGGCCTGTCTCTGGAGCTGTGGTCCATGGTGAAGAACATGGGTGACTGCATTTACATGTAATATAGTCTCCAGAGGTCAAATCATCAGAAACAACTCACATACATGTGGATCACCTGCACATATACCTTTTCACTCGCACATCTCATGCAGCTATTTCACAGATCTGCGACGCCATTCGCCGAGCAGGTCAGTGCGTGCAACCCAAGCGTGTCAGATACTAAGCATGATCATCATCCACATATCTACTAACTACATCTGCAGCACCCCATTGTTGGAAACAACAAACCCAATTATTGGATCTGTTCCTGTTTCGCCTCCGGAAAGTACACGGATCCTGAACTTGAGGTTAGCAGCAGATGGATCAGATTCAGATGATGATACCCTCTCATGTTTCACTTTCTCCATTGGCTGTGTTTTGATCTTTTCTGGGAGACATGGTCCAGCATTGTGGTTGGGTTTTGTTGTGAGGATGTGTTGTGTATGTTGGAGCCATGCAGGCCAGCTGCTAGCTCAAACCTGGAGATGCCCTCACACCTAACATGCGTGCGTGCGTGCTGCATCTGTTCCTCTTCACTGCTCTGGATGAAGACCAAATAATAATGCACACATGGTGCCATGCATGCATGGTTGGTCAGAAAACACCCAATTCTCATGTGCCTCACTAGCCCTGGTTTCATGCATCCATGTCCTAGCAGCAAAGGTCACACCTTCACCACTAGTTCATGTCTAGGTTTCCTCTCCTTTTCGACATTGGTTGACTAGTTAGAGGCGAGGTTATTAGTACCTGTAATTGTCGGTCAATTGTTAGTACTAATTCAAATGCTATGGTTGAAGAATGAAAATACGATGATCGCATCGTGTTGATTTTTCATCGTCGCCTAATGACCGATGTCATTTTGTCTGACTTTTTCATCTATATGTAAGTTGTGCCATTTTGCAAATACATATCATGGTATATAATGCCCATGTCGGTATCAGCACTACGCACCAATCTGCCTCCATGTGCCCTGCTTAACACCCCCAACCCTACTAGTTATTGGCAAGAAACCAAAATTCCTTGTTGACAGAGAAATCAATTACTTTAAATCACTAAATAAAGGCGCGCGGTACGACACGTCGATGAATCTAACATTTAACTTTGATTAAATAATCAAGAGAAAGGGACAAGAATGGAGTGGGATCTAGGGCAGTTAAGCTACTGGCCCCGGAGGCAGGTAAGCAACTAAGATTAGCATAAATAAAATACTAGCCTATTGCTATCCACTTTGCAACCCTGGCTCTGATGATGTTCTCTGCTGGGGAATTAGCTCAACCCCTCTCAAGGAACCGAGCAACATGCCAACTTGAGATGAAAATTGCTTAGTTATATCCATTCTATTATACCACTAGCTACTCCACAAGACAAAGCATCTTGCCCCATGTAAAAATTCCAGCTACTAGCAACCCTGTGTAATTACTTCGGAACCTGAGTCTGTTTTTTTTTTTAATTGGAGCCGCTATCTCTCACAATATCGCCACGACTTGCAACAAATTTGGATCAATTTTGGGGAAAACTGAGGTTGATCTTCGATGCATGAACGAACATGGTACTTTTGTCCATTCATTCATTCCTCCATTCATTCATTCCTTGTATGTGATCTGTATATCTACTTAGCAACTCTGGTCTCCATGGTATTCTCTGCTGGAATTAGCTCAACCCCTCTTCACAAGGAACTTTGCAAATGTGCCAAGTGAGATGAAATTTTTCCTAGTTCCATCCATTTTATTTATATACTATTAGCTACTCCACAACGCGTGACCCCGGTCAAAGCTTCAGCTACTAGGAACCCTAGCTACCTCTTACACTATCTCCATAGCTTGCAACAATTTGGAGTAGACTTGGGGAAACACTAAGATTCATCTTGGATG
Source organism: Avena sativa (assembly GCA_916181665.1). Taxonomy (NCBI): domain Eukaryota; kingdom Viridiplantae; phylum Streptophyta; class Magnoliopsida; order Poales; family Poaceae; genus Avena; species Avena sativa. Next base: position 403,550,643 of record OV702280.1, read on the forward strand.
CATGAATCAAGCATACTAATTTCGTTGTTTTATTCATTCCTTGTAAGTGATCTTGGATGCATGAACCAAACATGCTAATTCTCATTAATTGCTAGGGATGACAATAAAAGATAAAACATTAGGCTTATTTTTATTGTCTTCTCTAGGTGACATGGAGGCCAAAAGAAGACTCTGTCTTCCCCCCTTCAACAAAATCCCTTCGAATAAAAGAAGCACTTATCGTTAGCTAATAGAGTTGCATTATACTAATACACGTGCTAATCTAGTTATCATATTAGCATTATAGCATACATGTCACTCTAGAAATGGATAAATAGACAGGGGCCTGCACTTGATATTTCACGCTACACCGCAGTCTGCATGGTCCCGTGCTCCAGCGATCAATCGCAGTTAATGATGCAAACCCCACACTGCCATGTGCCTCAGGTTGCATTTGGTAATGCCCTTCTCTCCATTTTCAGATCCAAGTCCTCTAGAAGAACACTCCTCCGTGTAAACAACACAGATATTTTTTTTGGCAATGGACTCGGGCCATGCACGCTGAAACATAGGAATTAGTTTGGGATTGGAATTTGAAATTTTCTCGTAATAAAGGCATTTAAATTTCTCGCACAATTCTAGACGTGCCCGGGGTGTTGGGGATTTTTCGTCAATATTCAAGATTTGTGCGAGCGTATTCCTGTTGTACTCGGTCTTTTTAGGAAGATATATATGCACCATAAACTCTTCTAGATGCTCCTCGAAACAGACTTCCATCCCTACTTTATAAAGAGAGCAACTATCGAGACATAGTTTGTAAGTCAAGAAACAAGAAAAAATCTACTAGGCAACAACACAAACATGCCGAAACTAAGAAAGTAACAAGCACGCTTCCAGGAGCGGAGTGCGCCGCCTTCAAAAGGTCTCGAATTAGGACTACAAAGCGGATACCACAACTGCAAAAATGCCAAGAATTTGAAAGCCGAGTCAGAGGCCCATCAAAGAAAAATCTTCTAAATCACCATCTTATTACACACAGTCCAAAGGGTCCAGGACGTCGCGGAAAACACCAACCATAAAAGGTTACACCCCTTGCCAATACAGTTTGCATGGGTATTAATGGTTTCCTTGTTAATACTATTATAGCATGAATGCAAACATTTATCATAAACACAAAGATATATAATAATAACTATATTTATTATTGCCTCTAGGGCATATCTCCAACAGTCTCCCACTTGCACTAGAGTCATCTAATCTAGATTACATGGTAATATACCGAACACCCATGGCAGTTTGGTGTTGGTCATGTTTTGCCCTCGGGAGAGGTTTAGTCAACGGATCCGCCACATTCAGATCTGTGTGTACTTTGCAAATCTTTATATCCCCATCCTGGATATGTTCTCGAATAGCGTGAAAACGCAGCTTGATATGCTTCAGCTTCTTGTGTGACCTTGGTTCTTGCGCATTGGCTATGGCGCCCATGTTATCACAGTAGATAGACATTGGGTCCAGCGCACTTGGAACCACACCCAGCTCTGCAATGAACTCTTTCATCCATATCGCTTCTTGTGAAGCCTCCGAAGCAGCCATGTATTCCGATTCAGTTGAAGATCTCGCCACAACGTTTTGCTTTGCACTCCTCCAGCTAACTGCTGCACCATTCAAAATAAATACGTATCCAGATTGTGATTTAGAATCATCCGGATCGGTGTTCCAACTAGCATCGGTGTAAACATTAACAACGAGCTGTTCATCACCTCCATAAGAAAGAACCATATCCTTAGTTCTTCTCAAGTACTTAAGGATGTTTTTGACCGCTATCCAATGATCCACTCCTGGATCACTTTGATATCTGCTAGCATATGCGATGTCAGGTCTAGTACATAGCATGGCATACATTAGAGATCCTATGGCTGAGGCATAGGGAGTCTTACTCATTCTTTCTCTATCTTCTGCCGATGTCGGACTTTGAGTTTTACTCAAGGTCGTATTGGGCAACATGGGCAAGAACCCTTTCTTGCTATCTTCCATTCCAAACCTCTTTAGAACTTTGTCCAAATATGTACTTTGTGACAATGATATTTGGCGTTTCGATCTATCTCTATAAATCTTTATGCCTAATATGTAAGCTGCTTCGCCAAGATTCTTCATTGAAAAACTATTATTCAAATACTCTTTGACACTATTAAGAAGGTCTACATCATTCTCAATCAACAATATGTCATCCACATACAGTATTAAGAATGCTACAGAGCTCCCACTCACTTTCTTGTAAATACAAGCTTCTCCATAAGTTTGTATAAAACCGAAACTTTTGATTACCTTATCAAAACGTTGATTCCAACTTCGGGATGCTTGCTTCAATCCATAGATGGACCGTTGAAGCTTGCATACCTTGTTAGCATCTTCAGGATCGACAAAACCTTTGGGTTGTATCATATACAACTCTTCATCAATGTCTCCATTGAGGAATGCTGTTTTGACATCCATCTGCCATATCTCATAATCATAATATGCAGCGATTGCTAACATAATCCTCACAGACTTTAGCTTCGCTACCGGTGAGAAAGTCTCATCGTAGTCAACTCCTTGAATTTGTCGAAACCCTTTTGCGACAAGTCGAGCTTTATAGACAGTAACATTACCATCAGCATCTGTTTTCTTCTTGAAAATCCATTTGTTCTCGACAGCCTTCCGGCCATCCGGTAAGTCCACCAAAGTCCATACTTGGTTTTCGTACATGGATCCAATCTCGGATTTCATGGCTTCTTGCCATTTATTGGAATCTGGGCTCATCATCGCTTCCTCATATGTCTCGGGGTCATCGGTGTTGTCCACCAACATGACATTCATAACGGAATCATACCAATCTGGAGTGGTACGAGTTCTCGTTGACCTCCGAGGCTCTGTAGCAACTTCAACCGAAGTTTCATGATCACTATCATTAGCTTCCTCTCTTATTGGTGCAGGCACCACAGGAACTTCTTCCGGTGCTGCGCTACTCGCAATTTCGAGAGAAGGTTCGACAACCTCGTCAAGTTCTACTTTCCTTCCAGTCACTTCTTTAGAGAGAAATTCCTTCTCTAGAAAGGATCCATTCTTGGCAACGAAGATTTTGCCTTCGGATCTATGATAGAAGGTATACCCAATAGTTTCCTTCGGGTATCCTATGAAGACGCATTTTTCCGCTTTGGGTTCAAGCTTGTCCGGCTGTAACTTCTTTACATAGGCTTCACATCCCCAAACTTTAAGGAACGACAATTTAGGTTTCTTCCCAAACCATAATCCATACGGTGTCGTTTCAGCGGATTTAGACGGTGCCCTATTTAAAGTGAATGCGGCTGTTTCTAATGCATAACCCCAAAATGATAGTGGTAAATCTGTAAGTGACATCATAGAACGAACCATATCTAAGAGAGTTCGATTACGACGTTCAGACACACCATTACGCTGTGGTGTTCCCGGCGGTGTCAATTGTGAAAGTATTCCGCATTTCTTCAAATGCTCGCCAAACTCGTAACTTAGATATTCACCTCCACGATCAGAACATAGAAATTTAATCTTCTTGTTACGTTGATTCTCTACCTCACTTTGAAACTCCTTAAACTTCTCGAAAGTTTCGGATTTATGTTTCATGAAATAGATATACCCATATCTACTCAAATCATCCGTGAAGGTAAGAACATAACGATAACCACTGCGCGATGCTACACTCATTGGACCACACACATCGGTATGTATGATTTCCAATAAGTCTGTAGCTCGCTCCATCATACCAGAAAATGGAGTCTTAGTCATTTTACCCATCAGACATGCCTCGCATCTTTCAAGTGATTCAAAATCAAGTGATTCAAGAAGTCCATCGGAATGGAGTTTCTTCATACGCTTCACTCCAATGTGACCAAGACGACAATGCCACATATAGGTCAAATTATCGCTTGATTTCAAACGTTTAGCCTCAATGTTATTAATATGTGTATTTCTACTATCGAGATTCAATATGAATAGACCATCTATCAAAGGTGCATGTGCATAAAACACATTACTCATATAAATCGAACAACCATTATTCACGGATTTAAACAAGTAACTGTCTCGCAATAAACAAGATCCTGATATAATGTTCATGCTTAATGCAGGCACCAAATAACAATTATTTAAGTATAAAACTAATCCCGATGGTAGATGAAGAGGTAGCGTGCCGACCGCGATCACATCAACCTTTGATCCGTTTCCTACGCGCATCGTCACCTCGTTCTTCACTAGCTTCCGTTTATTCTGCAGCTCCTGTTTCGAGTTACAAATATGAGCAACCGAACCAGTATCAAATACCCAGGCACTACTACGAATACTAGTGAGACACACATCAATAACATGTATATCAGATATACCTTTCTTCTTGATGTTGCCGTTCTTCAAATCTGCCAAGTACCTTGGGCAATTCCGCTTCCAGTGACCTTCTCCCTTGCAGTAAAAACACTCAGTTTCAGGCTTAGGTCCAGCCTTGGTCTTCTTCGTCGGCGTGGTAACTTTCTTACCACCCTTCTTGAAGTGTCCCTTTTGCTTAGACTTGCCTTTCTTGAATTTGGTGGTCTTATTGACCATCAACACTTGGTGCTCTTTCTTGATCTCCACTTCTGCAGATTTCAACATAGCAAATAGTTCTGGCAACTCTTTGTTCATGTTCTGCATGTTGTAGTTCATCACAAAGTTCTTGTAACTTGGTGGTAGTGATTGGAGGATGCGGTAAACTCCCAAAGTATTAGGAATCACTATACCCAAACTTTGAAGTTTATTTGCGTGCCCAGACATCTTAAGCACATGCTCACTGACGGAGCTACCCTCTTCCATCTTGCAGTTAAAGAACTTTTCAGAAGCTTCATAACTTTCAATTGCCGCATGAGTCTCAAAGATTAATTTGAGATCCTCGACAATATCATATGGATCTGACTCTTCAAACCTTTTCTGAAGCTCCGATTCTAAACCATACAAGATAGCACACTGAACTATGGAGTACTGATTCTTCCGAGCAAGGTAAACATTCTTTACTTCATCGGTAGCATCAGCTGCAGGTGGGTCACCTAGCGGTGCATCCAGCACATAGGTCAAATTACCAGCTGTGAGGACAATCCTCAAATTGCGGAACCAATCCGCGAAGTTGCTTCCATTGTTTTTCAACTTTTCTTTCTCTAGGAACGCATTAAAATTGATGGTAGGGGCTGCCATTGATCTACAACATATTTGCAATAGTTTAGACTAAGTTTATGACAAATTGAGTTCAAATTAATTAATGAAATTAAACTAGGTGAACTCCCACTCAAAACAACATCCCTCACATTGTTTTAGTGATCACACGAACCAAATCCACTACATCAACACCGATCATCACGAGAGCTGATATAGTTTTAATGGCGAACAATCATCATGTTCATCATATCTACTATATGATTCATGCTTTGCCTTTCGGCGATCCGTGTTCCTGAGGCCATGTCTGTACATGCTAGGCTCGTCAAGATCAAACCTTAGCTACCGCATAAGCAAATCTGGCTTGCTTACGTTGTATTCACCCGCGGAATCAAAGACACCCGATCATCACGTGGTGCTTCGAAGCAGCAAGCTTTGGCAACGGTGCATACTAAGGGTGAACACTTTAGAACTTGAAATTTATGTGCATGAGGGATCATCTTATAATGCTACCGTCGTCTACTAAGCAATACAAGATGCATAAAGGATTAACATCACATGCAATTCATAATATGTGATATGATATGGCCTTTCTTCTTTGTGCTTCCGATCTCCATCTTCAAGCACGAATATGATCTCCATCATCACCGGCATAGCATCAAGGTCAATGACGCTTCTTCATGGTTGTCGTCCACCAGCTTCAACTATTACAACTATTTTGAATAGACACGCAGGTCTTAACAGAAATTAAAGACAACCATATGGCTCCTGCCGGTTGCCAACTTACAATAAGGAACATTGCATACATCAAATATAATCACAAACATGGCCATATCACATCACTGCACACCCCTGCAAAACAAAGTTAGACGCTTCTACTTTCTTTGCATATTTTACGTGGTTTGGGGCTTTCCATAAGTGTCGTTCTAACTTACGAACAATAACCACAACATTGATACTAGCATTGTTGATCACCCGTTGTAAATTGGATCTTTACTATGCTAGGAGAAACAGGCACCCGCAAAGCCACTTATGCAAAACGAGTTGCATGTCAAGCGTGGAGCAAGTCTCATGAACGATGTCATGTAAGGTTAGCCCGGGCCGCTTCATCCCAACATACCGCAAGATGCAAAGTACACAAAAGGCAATCTACAATAAAAGCATCAATGCCCACAATGACCATTGTGTTCTACTCGTGCAACAGATCTACATATAGACACGGCTCTGATACCACTGTAGGGGTTCGTAGCATGGAAAACAAAAATTTTCTATCGCATACAAACAAACAAGCCAAGATCTATCTACTAGATTGCAGCAACGAGTCGATGGAATAACTCACCCTCGAAGATTCCAAAGTGTTTAACGAGAGCAGATTCTCGTGGGTGATGTAGTCGTACTCTTTCCGATCTCAAGATCGCGTAGACGATCCTTCCGGCGCCGCGTTCCCGCAGCGCTCCCGCAGTCGGTCACACGTTCGGTACTCGACGAAGACCTTCCTCTCCCTTGTTCCAGCAGGCAGCGGAGGTTGTAGCACTCTCCTCGCGATTCCGGCAGCACAACGGCGTGGTACCGGAGGTAGAGGGGAGATCCCGCAGGGCTTCGCCTTAAGCCGGTGCGAGTATGGTGGAGCTTATGAGAGAGGCTATTAGTGGTCTAGTAATTAGACACACCAATTAGAAGGCTCTAAACCAATTAGAAGGCTCTAAACCGAATAGCTCTAAACCGGGGTCTAGATCTAGGGTTTAGTTTAGAGGATAGGAAACTTGTGTGTCTAGGAGGGGAGCCCTGCCCCTCCTTATATAGGTGGGAGGGCTGGCCGGCCAAGGGGAGGAGTTCCTCCCCAACTCGGCCTAGGGAGGTGCGCCGGCCAAGGGGAGGAACCCTCCTCCAACTCGGCCTCCACCTCTCCTCCTCTTTTCCCACTTCCCAAAACTGCCGTTTGACTTTCAAACTAGCCGTTTGACTTTTCAATTTAGGATTTAAATAAATCCTTTATTTGGGACAGCAAGAATACTTAGTACATGATGCAATCATTCCAATATGCAATGACACACTCATGTACCCTTCCCCCTCCGGAGTGCCGGACATTCCGGGACCTTCTAGAATGTTCCCGATGAAAACACTGGAACCATTCCCCAACTCCAAAACGGGACTTTCCTTATATGAATCTTATTCTCCGGACCATTCCGGATCACCTCGTGATATCCCGGATCCCATCCGAGACTCCGAACAACATTCGGTCTCTTTCTCATAATACCATAACTACTCAAACAACGTCGAATCCTTAAGTGTGTCTCCCTACGGTTCGTGAATTATGCGGACATGATCGAGACACTTCTCCGAACAATAACCAATAGAGGAATCTGGAAATTCATATGGCTCCCACATATTTCTACGATTACTTTGCGATCGAATGAACCACTTACATACGATACCAATTTCCCTTTGTCTCACGATATGTTACTTATCCGAGGTTATGATCGTCGGTATCTCTGCATACCTAGTTCAACCTCGTTACCGATAAGTACTCTTTTCTCGTTCCCGTGATATGTGATCCCTTGTGACCAAGTCACATGCTTGCAAGCTAATTGGATGACATTTCACCGAGAGGGCCCAGAGAATATCTATCCGCCATGTGGATGGACAAATCCCACTCTTGATCCATGTGTTTCAACCAATACTTTCCGAACACTCAATGCCACCTTTATAGCCACCCTGTTACGGTGTGGTGTTTGATGACATCAAAGTATCCATCCAGCAAAGGTGATATGCATGATCTCATGGTCGAAGGAATTAGGTTACTATGTATCAGAAAGCATATAGCAATTGAACTATTGAAATGACTTGATCTTTATGCTACGCTTGTCTATAGGAGTATGTCCACCATATCATTCTCCTAACGATATGACCTTGTTGTTGATAACATCTCAATGTTCATGACAAAGAAACCACATCATCAATCAACCAACAAGCTAGTGAAGTATAGAGGCTATACTAGGGACTTCAAATTAAGTTTACAAATCACACAAGTATTAATGGTTTCCTTGTTAATACTATTATAGCATGAATGCAAACATTTATCATAAACACAAAGATATATAATAATAACTATATTTATTATTGCCTCTAGGGCATATCTCCAACAGCTTGCAGTCAGGAGCGAGTTGGGATGGGCGAAATATTGGTGATGACATTTGTAAGGGCGTCGTTTTCTTCCTTGGAAGCATCGATGTGGAACCCACATCCCCCTAATGCACCTGACATAGGTGTCATCAACGAGGTCCGGTCTTCATGAGGTGCCTTGCTACTCCATGCCAAGCTAAGCAATTTGTGCACCCTGCCCTGATGGTTGACTGCCTTATATGGATATTCATGTTGGCTCTAAGGTGTCGGTTCTTCGAGGTCCTTCGATGGTACATGTGGTTCTCACCATTCTACATAGTGTTCGGGTAGCTTATTTGGTGATAAGTGTCGTGCTTAGTCTAAGAGGAGGTGCAGTGGTCATATCGGTGGAACATTGACTATCAGTGTTGTCATCGACTATCGGTGTCATGATGTAACCTTGGCAGTGAGATAACCCTACCACGACCCACACGATTCTCCTAATTTTGCAAGGTGTAGGGTAATAGTTGGCGAGCAAGCCATGTTTTTTGTTGTCTTGACAATGAGATGCCCCTCGACTGAGCCAACAAAACTGATTCACATCTTGTAGCATATTCCACTAGTGCTAGGTGCTTCTTATGTGGCATGATGTTTTGCCTAGGTAATAGCTCAATTCTGGTTTTTCTTCCATGGCTTTCCTTGTTCTTTCTTGTCTAAGGTGTCTATGCTACATAACGGAATGTATTTGTTGCATATCTCTCATGGTTTCATTCCTTTAACTAAAATGGTCTAATCTGGCTAATGCCCCAATAGTTCACTTGAAAATAAAATGTGTGTGCGACGTGATGCAACAAACGTATGATGCGATGATAATTCTCTACTCAAATCAAGTTACATGCTTATATGGTTTCATTTTATATCAGTTTTAGCTAGTTATGTATTTGCATAATTGTGCGATGTGCCCGTCTGTTGTGGAGTGTGCTCGTGATCTTGCTTGCAAAATAAGAAACACTACTAAAACGGAAAATAATAATCAAGAGTACATCATACCCCATGATGATCTTTTTTGGGGGTACCCCATGATTATCTTACATATTAGGTAAAAAACCTGGTATATATGTAAGGTCCTCTTCAAGCACCTCTACATTTTACCGTTTCATAATTCGATGGAGAAGATGAGGATAAAAAGTAAGAAAGGTGTTACCTTGACCTATGTAAGGTGAAAAATATATGCACATTCAAACATAATATTGGAAAAAGTCCCCTTTTACATTTCTTAGTCTGCAGGGTTCTTAATCAGCATAAGATCCAATTGTGATGCTAAAAATAAGTGCCGCGTATTTTTATTCCCGTGTTTTGCCTAGATCCATGATATGAATTCACTATTATTAGAATCATAATAGAATATACTCTTATAAATATATATACATTTGATATCATAGATATTGACAGTTTATCATATATACCTAGTCAAACATAACATGATTTGACTTTGATTAAATCTTACATGTGGAGTCATATGGAAACAACTATATCTCTTGTTTGATGGCATGTGCGTCTGCTTGTGCAATAAGGAAACTAGTAAAACAGCATAAATCATAATCAAAAGTATCATTCAAAGAAAAAAATCAAAGAGTAACGCAATACCCTTAATTATCTTACATATTGACATCAAACTCTTATATATGCAAATAATTTGCAGTCAAGAAGTCAATGTAAAACCCTTCTTAATTTGTTTATCATCTTCTCGATCCAATAAGAAAGAATTTCCTTCAAAGCTTTTGTATCCAGAGCAGCCATGTTTTATTTTTAGATAACTTTCATTCTGAAAATAAAAACCATTACCCTACACTTTTAAGTGATTTCCTTTTTTATTTATTGCATTTAAGGTGGGTCTAAGGGGAGGTAGAGCAGAGCCTTGATATAAACCAGGTCAGCTCTCGGCAGTCGCCACTCTCGCCTTCTTAAATCGCAAACGCTACGGACAGAGAGCGAGAGCGCCTACTTGCTAGGAATAGCTCCATTTCATTAATGGCGCTCTCCTCCCTCCTCCTGCCCTCCTCCTCGGCCTCCACCGCCACCGACACCCCCGACCGCCGGCGCCAGCAGCACCACAGCAAGCGCAAGAAGAAGCCGCCTCCGTCGCCGCTGCCATCGCTCTCGCCGGCTCCCAGGACGCCACCGCCCGCGCCAGGCGCGAGCCGTCGCGCCGCGTCCAGGAGGAGCCCCGTCCCAGCAGCCAGCGGCTCCAAGCTCGTCGCGGCCAAGAACGACCGTCTCCGCCAACACTCCAAGAAGGCTGCGGCCAAGCCGGCGACGTCGTCTTCATGGGAGCAGCTGAAGAGCCTGCTGAGCTGCCGGAGCGCGACAGCCGCGTCGCGCGTGCACGACCCTGCCGCGCTGACGAGGAGCGGCGGCGGCGCGTGGGGAACCTCGCTATGCTCCATGCGTGACGTGGCCGTCGACGGCGCCTCCTCCGCCGCCTCCGTGGACCACCGCGACACCGCCCCGCTCAACCGCTCGTCCCGCCGCGCGCACCGCACCGGCGCCTCGTCCTCGTCCGCCGGCGGAGGCGGCGGGCACCCGTCTTCTCTGAGGGGCCTCTCGGGTTGCTACGAGTGCCGCGCCATCAACGTGGAGCCCGTGTCAAGGTCTGCTCCTGCCGCTAGCTGCTTGACTTGATCCCTCTCATTACTAGTTAGCTAGCCTGCTGTCAGTTAGTCATCGCCATTAGTGACAAATATAATGGCTGATACTAATCTGCAGGAGGTACCCTCGGCCGAGGGAGCTGTGCCCTTGCCCGCAGTGCGGCGAGGTGTTCACCAAGGCCGACAGCTTGGAGCAGCACCAGGCCATTCGCCACGCCGGTATATATATATGCAACTATATATCCATTAATTTTATTATTTGGACCAATTAATCCCTCTCATGAACTTGCTACTAGCTTGGATTTCTTTATCTCACAAATCTTTTTTGAGGGATTACGAGTTGCAAAAAATCGCATATTATCAATTTTATAGCAAAATCTAGAAAATCGACAGCATATATATTTGACTATTTGTGCATGTGGTGAAGATTAATTTCCTGGTCCAAATCAAATCAAGTACTGTACTAGGGATAGAGTATGATACTAGCTCTAAGCAAATAACCTTATAGTGAGGGGTCTAGAGATCCGTACTAATTAGTTTATGCGTAGTCAATATGATGGGCTAATTATGATTAAATGATGGCAGCATGGCACCCATTGGAGCCACACATCAAATGAAAACTAATTAATTATTATCTGCTACACAAATCGATCAAGTGCTTTAGTGGTTGGATTAGTTTAGCGATTTCTCCATGTGTGAGAGTGGTAGGAGTAGGAAAGCATGCATGTATACGAGAGGGGACAAGAAGAAGGGGAGTGATCAGGAAGATGCTCAACAAAGCTAAACCCCACCCCCTTTTCCTCTCTTTTCCCCCTGCTTGTCTTTTGTGGGTTACAAGGAAGCTACTGTCCTGTGCACAAATCTATGCCACTGACTGATTAAGTATTGCCATGATAACGCTAACAAACTGAGGGGTATCTACCTGTATCACTTGCTTGCAATGGGTAAAAGGTAGGCTACATACATATGTCTTGTGCACCACTAACACAAATTAAATATTGCCATGATAACACTGATAACAAATTAAGTGTATCATTTGCTTGCACTTGTTGGTAAAGGTAGGCTACAATTGCTTGCTGGTTAATCAATGATGGCATCTTTTGAGCAGTCAGTGTTGGCATGCATGCACGCAGGAGTAGGATACTGCACATGACTGCTGGAATAAACAACCACTTAACACCACACAGACAGACAGATAGAGCAACTAATCACACTATTCAAAAGAAACCCTGCAAAAGTTAATTAATTAATGGGGTCCCATCCCATGCTGCGTAGTGGTACCAATGCCAGCCACAGTATAGCTGAAATTTATAGTGGTTGGTATGTAGCACTATAATTTAGTTGAGAGAGAAAAAAATTAAAGACAATACAAGGAGAGAAAAAATGAAGAAAATGGAATGAGAGGAGTTCATGCATGCATGTACACAACACACTGAAAGGGAAACATCAACTACACATACATACACAATGAGAGAGAGAATACATGAACTGAAGGAGAAGAAAAATGCATGTCCATCCATGTACCCGTTGACAGGGAAACATGAACATACACATACGATACGATCAATGATGCACGTACGGTTGTCCCCGTGAAGACGATTAAATGTGTGTGGAAGCACACTGGCACTCACTGCTGATGCAGCTGAGTCATGTGTTGAATGTTGGGTGTACCTGTACACTGTACCTTTTGCTTAATGCCCATGTACTGCTAGTACTAGTACATACTTTTCGTCTGCATGCATTCATGTTTAGGTCAATAATCAAAGTGTCCTGGATCACAGGAAAGAGCGTATGGCCCCTTAATACGTACGGGTGGTTTAAGTAGTTGTCGACCATGCTTTCCGAGATCGGTCGATCTTATTATTGCTTTCATTGCACTGTCGGTGTGAGAGATGCACATGCACGCATATGGTTTAGGTAGTTGTAGGAGTAGCTAGTATCTTTGTAAGACTACTACTGGGATTTGGTCTGTTAGCAGCTTCTCTGTTGGAGGAGTCATGCATGACCATGTGATTACAGTATAATTAGTGGTGGTTGATTAATCCTAAATTATTCCATGGACAGAGTAACGAGTCATGTCATTCTCACTTCAGATCAGCAAATTTCTCCTAAATGGACCAAAATAATTTAGTCCCCGTTGAATGTTGCAGCAAGTAGTATACATGCATTCAAAAGAATTCCATTCTTTGCCAAAATTTTGCAAGGTTTGAATGAAATTCAAGTAGTAAAAGAAATTGGGTGCATTCTCACATTAAAAGCCATGCATGATGAGGACCATGAGTGCGCTACTACATGATGGATGCAGTGTCGGAGCTTGGACCGGAGGACTCTGGGCGCAACATCGTGGAGATCATCTTCAAGTCAAGCTGGCAGAAGCGGGACCGCCCCATCTGCCAGATCGACCGCATCCTCAAGGTCCACAACCGCCCGCGCACCGTCGCCCGCTTCGAGGCCTACCGCGACGCCGTCCGCGCCCGCTGCCGCGCCGACACCCCCTCCTCCTCCTCCGGGTCCGGGGCCGCCGCATCCGGCACCACCAGCCGCGCCGCGGCCGACGGCAACGAGCTGCTCCGCTTCCACCCCGCCGGCCTCGCCTGCGCGCTCGGCGCGGACGGCGCCGCCACCCTCTGCTCCTCCGCCACCGACGACGGCGCGTCGGCGTGCGGCGTGTGCGCGGCGATCCGGCACGGCTTCGCGCCGTGGGCGGGCGCGCACCCGCTGGGCGTGCGCACCACGGCCAGCAGCGGCCGCGCGCACGACTGCGGCGTTGGCGCGAGCGCGAGCGCGCCGGGGTGGCGGGCCATGCTGGTGTGCCGGGTGATCGCGGGGCAGGTCCGCCGGGAGGACGTCGGCGAGCAGCAGGAGGAGGCGCCGTTCGACTCGGTGGCCGGCGAGGTGGACGCGGCGAGCAGCGCGTACGGGACCCTGGAGGAGCTCTTCGTGGCCAACCCGAGGGCCATCCTGCCGTGCTTCGTCGTCATCTACCGTGTCGACGTCGCGCAATGACACCAAACATACATCTTGTAACACTTACTACTAGTACGTTGATTCATTTGTGCGTGCACGTGTGTTGATTGACGGATTCGAAGATATATATACTAGTACAATGTGTAGTTGTGTACCCAAAAAAAGTATAACTTTCACAAAAGTAATAATGTTCATATGTGCCTTACTTCTGTTTTGAAACGAAAATCCTTTTTTAGCATGTATACAATGAATCTTCGTTGGTGGTTGCAAAATGAACGTTTCTTACTTGATTGTCTATTTGGAATGGAGGGGGCGATATATATTCTTTCGCCATGAAATCGACGACATCGCCCATCATCACCATCGACGATATATACAAAAAAAAAAGGCAAAAACATGCGTTAAGCTTCAAAGCCTTATAGGCACTGCAATAAGCTTCATGAATTCCATCGCGGGACAGTAGGCTGTATGCTGCCCATTTGAGTTTTTTTTTTTGGCCCAAAGTAAGGTTGTGTTTTAGTTTACTGATGTACTATTTTAAATCTCATCATGATAAATGAAGAACGCAAATTTGGTTTGGTGGATTCTGAATCCCGATTCGGTGGCACTTGTCTCTTCCACTCTTTGAATACCAGAACATAATCCAGCTCAATGATTAATTTTATTATCATTGCCCATTATTCCAATTTTGCCAAGATCATGTGGCACTACGTACACTGCATATGCATAATGCATGGGTTCCATTCCATGTACGATGATGGATTTGTTTGTAGTACGTGTAACACTGGCATCATGATGGATTATTACTAGGATTTGGTTGCTTGTTTGGAAGTAGGGCCTAGTCTGCTTGACTGTTCAACAGTTGCTGAACCTTCTCCTCTATCCTGATGCATGGTTAGATGCATATATCAACAGATCCATGCATGCAGAGACAGGTAGAATCTCACCTTTGCAAGAAGTGCTAACATGGTTGGCACACTTTTTGACCAAATTTCTGCCACCATGTCTATTTAGATGGTCAACTAACATGGCTGTCAGCTCTGCCTTTTCCAATTTACAACGCATCATAGAGAAGAGTTATTGTACGGACAACATGTGTTTCGTCGCTGGAAACACTGTGCATTTGCTCTCTCTTCTCACATGTAGATGTTTAGTACAAATGTCAAATGCATATGTAATTTTAAAATTATAAAATATTTGTGTATGTGCGTAAAAGCTATAGAATAATACGACTTCCTCCGACCCATATTAGTTGACTCCAATTTGGATGTATCTATCACAAAATTATGTCTAGATATATCCAAATTGAAGTCAAACTAATATGAGTCTATTTATCATGAAAAATGGTACTCCTATTGTTTTCACATAATTAATCAGCATGGAACTGGAATCTAGGGAAGTGTGTCAACTTCCCTAGGGTGTAGTAGTAGTAGATCTACTAGCTTGACTTGTCTGGACTCTGAACCAGGTGACCAATTGACCTAGGCTAATGTGTCGCAGTAAATAGATCACAGACCCCATCATAGTTAACTAGAAAAAAAAATGTTCTCTTTTTGTGAGGAAAGAAACATGGTTTTTTTTTTTTTTTGACATGGACACATGGATAGTGGATCTGACGTACGTACGTACATGAGCTGAAACTAAAGGTTGCAAATGATGATCCGCCACCGTACATCCCCGATTTCGGGCTTCCGGGGCTCAACGATTGGTCTCAGTCTCAGCTCGACAAGGTGGTCGACGCATCAGACAAACAAGCCCAGCTATGTCCGTTTAGAAATATAAATGACATGAGCCAACGACAAGGGATTCGCATGTCCTAATTAATCATTTGAAACACCTCCTATCTTACTACCGGTTCACAGGATTCATGAAGTTTCTTTGTTCCGTATTTCGTATAAATGACGTTTTTTTTTTCAGGGTTTGCCGCATTTGCATTTTGTGGCTTCTTTGTTACCTCTTCTACTTGTTTATCCTAATTAATCTGGCTATATGCTTGTCCTTCTATCTCAATTCTCAAATTATCCTGCGCATTTCGACAACAAGAAAACTCTTTGCTGACGTCAGCAAATGTTGTTTGCCGAGTGTTCGATCACTGGCCCACCTACCTTTCTGCTTCCTGCGCGGATTTGGCCACATGCCATGGCCGACCTCGTCAGGCCGACGCCCATCGCCGACTAGTGCATGCCTGCTTGGTTGTCGCCCAGCGCCCACCCCTGCATCCGGGCTGGTTCTCGCGGAGGTTGAGCTAGTTGTTATCATCGAGACGAGCGGGTCAAGCGACCTGGAGCATCCTCCGTCGCCAGAAGTTCTTGGACATGCTCTACGGGGTCGAAGGCGAAGCAGAACTGTCAGAAACAAAGTAGAAATCGCCGGCGGCCGGCGGGGAATCCAAGTAAGAAGTTGACGTGTGGGGTTGATTGGTCCAATTCGTTCGGTGAGGAGGTCCAGGACGACAAGGCAGTCATTCCAGTGGTGCTAGCTGGCTAGACTTGATGTTGTTGCAATCAACGGCACGGTCAAGTACTCCGGCAGTCTATTGGCAGAAGCTGTCGGTCATGAGCTAAAATTTCAGCGTGCCAAGCTCTCCACGCGAAAACAGGGCACCCTCGGTTCATCCACGGAAATTGGGCATATAGCGGTGTGGGGGGAGGATTTCTCGGTGCGCTGAATTTTTTTCTGGCCAGAACGGTTCTACAGATCTATTTTCAGATAATTTTTTGGCTTAAAACCAAAAATCGAGCGATTATTTTTTTGGTTCAAACGTTTCACGGGACGTGCTAGAGATGCTCTATTGCACAATCTGGTTCTCTGTTGCAGCAGTGCAAGTGCCCAACTGCAACCCCCTCTCTTGCGGTCAGTGTGGCCTACGGGACAGGGATATATAGGCCCACATAGATAGTAATGGCTCGTGCAGCAGCCCACCTGCTCCTTGGTCGACTCCGGCCCTTTTCTCGGCCGTACAGGTACAGGCGGAACGCCGACACATGCATGGTTATGAATTCCAGAGGCCATCACTGGTGTCTGAACGCACACAGGCAGATCCCAAGTTGGTGAATGGTCCTCTCCTGGCTTCTACACAGTGATGAGTAACAGGACGTGCATTCATAGCCGTGCAATACCAGTTTTGGCGTCTCACTATTCACTACTTGCACGTATGGCACACACTACTCGTGTCATCGCATCCTCTTCCATGTGCTCCTCTCCGACATGGTAATTCAAATTCCTTGGCAACAAGGCTCACTGGTGATCTGTTCAGTGAATCCGGATCAAAAATCTTCGGTAAGAAGCTACAGTCCGTTTCAAACAGCAAGTTCCCAGAGGTGAGATTGATAGCAAGTTTGAAGCCTGAAAGTAGGGAAATTAAGTTAATCTATGCTAGTAGGAAGGTTAATGGGGTTGCCAATAATCTGGCCCAACTAGGACGCAGTGAACCAAGTTACTCTCCGCATACTTATTATCTATGCTAGTAGGAAGGTTAATGGAGTATAAGAACCATGTATTGAAGAAAATGGCATATGTACAAGTATGAGAGAGTTGGAGTGGCATATCTCCAACACTACAGGAAACGAGGCTAGCGCCGACGGCTAGGCCCCGTCAGCGTATCGCTGTACCATGTTGTAGGCGTAGCTTTTCTATCCGTCGGCGTAGAAAAGCCATCGGTGTAGGCATAGACTATATGGGTTTCACCTAGATGACTAACGGCCGTTTGGCTACGCCGACGGCAAGCTTAGATTATTTCAATTTTTTCAAAAAAAAAATTCCAAAAATTTCCCATTTTTTTTTGTATTTTATTAAACTTTTTTTGAATGTTTAACTCGTTAATCTCACAGGCACACTTTTAATTCTAAGTACACTTAATCTCAAATCAAATTGCACTCGTAGTCAAACTTCCCGATCATTCACCTATCCAACACTAATCCATCCCTAGTACGCTTAACTTTTCCGTTTCTTCCACATGAGCTTCCCACAAAGAATTTAGAATCTGTTATCAATACTATGATATTAATCCTATTAACTATTGAACTATAATGTTAGACGTCTTTATTTTTTTACATTCCATATAATTATTTAAGTAAACAACAATTAATAAGTAATAATAATCTTGAATTCAAATAAAAATTAAATAAATTTTATTTATTTTTCCTTTTTCCATTTAATATTGAATAATTCATATCTACAAATCTGTAAATCATAATTCGACAAATAATATATCTAAATCGATTAGAAAAATGAGATAAATCCAAATATGACATCCCTATCATCTAATTAATTATGTATCGTGTCTTTTAACACTAGAGCAATCAAAACTATGTCACGATTCAAGAAACACCCTGTTTTTCGCACTTGGAAAATAGAAAACGGCTTTTTGGTGCGATGAAAAGGAAACCTTGCATTGAATCTCTGATGAAATAGCATATTGTGAACCTAAAAATAATTTTTATAAAAAATCATGAGCATCAAATCATGTACCTATAGTTTAAATCTGACTCACTTCCTGCTGATTCGGCAAGAAGTTGTCTTATTCACGAGGGGTGGACGGAAAGGTTTGAGATAACCTGGTTGGGACATTGTCCGTGCAAAGTGGTCTAGTATTTTTTAAAAATGGGGTGGTTCTATTTTAAACTTCCATTTAGTGGTTGCTTCACAAAACACCCCTTTTTTGCACTCGGAAAATGAAAAATGGTTTTTTGGTGCGACGAAAAGGAGAACTTTCTTCTGCAATATTGTTCACCATCCCATGATGAACATGCATGTACAATATGACACATTATCGCAAACTATGCCGCGATTATGGCCATAACGGTGGTCATTTGACCTGGAAGCCAAGAAATCTCGATTGAGATAGGTCATTTTGTGAAGGTTTTTTTGAGACACAATCAATATACTAAGTTTGGTATTTTTACTTGCAACTATGTCATATAATATGACACCACGCGGAGGTCTTGCATTGTTTCGATTGTTTTTAAAAAATTTATGCCCGTTTTAAACTATCGTCAAACTTTCTAAATCGCCGGGCATGAAGATTCTTAGCTTGGGGCTCAGTCTCGCTAAACTTGCATTGGAGATCTGATGAAATAGCATATTTTGAACCTAAAAATGATTTTTTCTAAAAGATTATGAGCATCAGATCATGTACCTATAGTTTAAATTCGGCTCACTTCCTACCGATTCGGCAGAAATTTGTCATTTTCACAAGGGGTGGATAGAAAGGTTTGAGATATGCTGGTTGGGACATTGTCCATTCAAGGTGGTATCCTATTTTTGGAAAATGGGGTGGTACCATTTAGAAACTTTTATTTGGTGGTTGTTTCACAAAACACCCCTTTTTTGCACACGGAAAATGAAAATTGGTTTTTTGGTGCGACGAAAAGGAAAACTTCCTCCTGCAACATTGTTCACCATCCCATGATGCACATGCGTGCACAATATGGGCACATTATTGCAAATTATGCCACGATTCTGGCCATAATATTGGTTATTTGACCTGAAAGTCAGGAAACCTCGTCTGAGATAGGTCATTTTGTGAAGGTTTTTTGAGACACAATCAATATACCAAGTTTGGTTATTTTTCTTGCAACTATGTCACATAATATGACGCCAAGCGAAGGTTTTGCATTGTTTCGATCGTCTTTGAATTTTTTATGCCTCTTTTAAACTATCGTCAAACTTTCTAAATCGGCGGGCATGAAGATTTTTAGCTCAGGGCTGAGTCTCGCTAAACTTGCATTGGATCTATGATAAAATTGCATATTGTGAACCTAAAAAAATGATTTTTCTAAAAAATCATGAGCATCAGATCATGTACCTATAGATTAAATCTGACTCACTTCCTACCGATTCATCAGGAATTTGTTTTTTCACGAGGGGTGTACAAAAAGGTTTGAGATATCCTGGTTGGGACATTGTCCATGCAAGATGGTCTACTATTTTTAAAGGGATGATACCATTTTGAAACTTTTATTTGGTGGTTGCTGCGGTGACCCAGCATACCACTGCATGTGTAGTACACTATAGTCGTTGACATTACATCCACACAAAACCGTTCCATAAATATCACATCCCTCAGAGTGGTACAACAGAAACATTGTGGGTCCATATTACAAAAGTACACACATTATTATTATTACAATACCGGAAGTTCAAGACTTCCAAAAGATTTAACTTACAAACCAAAATATAAAGTGTTTCAGCGGAACTTAAAAGTAGTAACTCTGACTAGGAGTTGAGATCAACAGCTTATTCTATAGAGTTCATGCTGCTTGGCTCCGTTAGTTACTACTAACTAGGTACTTAGTTGGACTCGTTCTCATCGACACCGTAGCGGATATCGTAATCCACGCCTTCAACTCCTCTGGACAGATCAGGTTCCTCGTAGAACACATCTTCTTGACATTCGGCTGCATACATTGGCACGTCTTCGGGATCCTCAGAGTCTAAGCAAGGAATGAAAGGAAAGAATGAGTAACAGCGTTACCCAACAAGTTCATTATATGCAAGGTGGGAAGTTTGATGCTCTAAATACCACCTCAGATTATAAATCCTTGGCACTATAATTTTTTTGTAAATCTTTCTTCAAAGATTGATTTTATTCCGAAAAACTATGACAATCAGCCTTCACAGGTTGATCAGAACTTTCATGGAGTTCCTTTCCTGCCGCGTTCGTAGCTCCTTCCCAGAACAGGGAGTAACAAGTTACAGTTCTTACACTCTGCAGAGGTGCGTTACTTTACCCATGAGAGATCAACTCCTTGTTGCACAACCGGGCGTACTTTCCCGTCCACAATTCCATGATGTGGGGCCTAGTAGTTGGTCTAAGCCAATCACTGCCCCCTTCGCGACCCCGCATGCCTCCTTGGTGTACACCATGCCCACATAATGAATTACGGCAATGGTTTGTACAAACGGTTAGATGCCAGAACTATCGTGGGACGATGAGGGTTCCCACCCATATGATGCATATCCTCTACGAATTACCAATTAATATGCACGCTACGAGGATAACAGCCACGACCTGCACATCCGGCTTCATGCGAGAGGAAGAAGATACAGCTGACTTCTCTGTCCCATTCCAAATCTCATGGCTAACGCGTAATATACGGCGCTAGAATCACTGATGTCAGGGGTTATTAAGTCCCTACTTGATCATCATTGTTGCAAAAATAGAACCCTAAGTTCTATTGTTGCAAATAGAACCCTAGAATCACTATGCAATTTTTGTAAATCTTTCTTCAAAGATTGATTTTATTCCGAAAAACTATGACAATCAGCCTTCACAGGTTGACCAGAACTTTCATGGAGTTCCTTTCCTGCCGCGTTCGTAGCTCCTTCACAGAACAGGGAGTAACAAGTTATAGTTCTTACACTCTGCAGAGGTGCGTTACTTTACCCATGAGAGATCAACTCCTTGTTGCACAACCGGGCGTACTTTCCCGTCCACAATTCCATGATGTGGGGCCCAGTAGTTGGTCTAAGACAATCATGAAGGGAATATGCCCTGAGAGGCAATAATAAAGTGTTTATTATGTGTATTCCAAGTATATGATAGATGTTTATTTTGCATGCTATAATTGTATTAATACGGAAACGTTAATACATGTGTGTTTAATAAACAAACAGAAAGTTCCTAGTTATGCCTCTCTC
The DNA here is from genome assembly GCA_916181665.1 of Avena sativa. Taxonomy (NCBI): domain Eukaryota; kingdom Viridiplantae; phylum Streptophyta; class Magnoliopsida; order Poales; family Poaceae; genus Avena; species Avena sativa. Next base: position 403,572,167 of record OV702280.1, read on the forward strand.
ATAAACTAGCTCGTTGATTAACAAGATGATCAAGGTTTCCTGATCATGGACATTGGATGTTGTTAATAACGGGATCACAACATTAGTGTAATGGTGTGATGAACATTCATCCGAAGTATAGCATTACGATTAAAGTCATTGAGTTTATATTGCTATAACAACTTACGAAGTGATCCTAATCCTTAGACCATGAGATCATGTCAATCACTAACACCGGAAGAGTTTCTTGATAACATCAAACGTCACACCGTAACAGGGTGATTATAAAGATGGATTCAGAACTAATAAAGTGTTATGTTGAGGCTCATGGATCGAGAGTGGAATTTGTTCATCCCGATGACGGATAGATATACTCTGGGCCCTCTCGGTGATATCACATTGATTAGCTTGCAAGCAAGTGATTTGATCATTAGAATGTTATATCACAGGAACGAGAAAAGAGTGCATGTCGGTAACGAGATCAAACTAGGTATGGAGATACCGATGATCGAATCTCGGACATGCAATATATCGTGAAACAAAGGGATTAAGATACTAGCGTAAAAGGTTCCGACGATCACAAGAAAGTCATCGTTGAATGTGTGGGAGTCAGTATGGGTCTCCAGATCCCGCTTCTGATTATTGATCCGAGAGGGGTCTCGATCATGTCCGCATTATTCACGAACCGTAGGGTGACACACTTAAGAGACACCGACATCCAATTGGAGCAAATGTTTCATGCCGAAAGAATGAACAAGCGCAGGAATTTATTTCACTAGATACCGAAACAGGTTTTCGGGTGAAATTGCATAAAGTGGTTATGCATGTGAAATAGAATTCTAGCAAGGGGTTATTTGTGAATGTTTGTCATTAAAGTAATTGACAAAATTCTGAATAAAAATAAAAGAGTTTTATTTAATGAGAGTTTGCATTAAATTTGGTGGAAATTTAATGGGAATTTGAGTGGACTTTTGAGTGGAGGGAATTTAAAGGGCATTTTGTGAGTGGAGTGTCCACCCACATGAATGAAGGAGGGGAGGGGGCAGCCCCCATAGCCGGCGGCCACCCCCTTGGGTGCCCCTCCTCCTCCTATAAAAGGAGCCCCCCTCCTCACTTGTCTCACACACCTCCTCGTGAAGGATCTCTCTCCCCCTCTAGAATTTATCCCCCATGGTCTCGGACTAGCGAGATACATGTTCCCGGTGGCTATTCGACAAGAAAGTGTTGTGCTTCCGCTGCATCGCTGGAGCGAGGAGGCGGAGGTTGCTCGGTGCCTCGAACGTGTGTGCGAGCACGGATGCGCTGCTGATTTGCGGCGCTAGGACTTCCTCTCGATCTTGAGATCGGCAAGAGATCATCTACATCAACCACGAGTTGAACTCGTTAAGCTTTGTCGGTCTTCAAGGGTATGTTCTCTACGGATATACATCCGCCCGTTGTTTGTATCTAGTAGATAGATCTTGGTATATAGTTCACATCGTAGGAAATTTTTTGTTTTCTATGATGCGAACCCTACAAATCACTGCCCCCTTCGCGACCCCGCATGCCTCCTTGGTGTACACCATGCCCACATAATGAATTACGGCAATGGTTTGTACAAACGGTTAGATGCCAGAACTATCATGGGACGATGAGGGTTCCCACCCATATGATGCATATCCTCTACGAATTACCAATTAATATGCACGCTACGAGGATAACAGCCACGACCTGCACATCCGGCTTCATGCGAGAGGAAGAAGATACAGCTGACTTTTCTGTCCCATTCCAAATCTCATGGCTAACGCGTAATATACGGCGCTAGAATCACTGATGTCAGGGGTTATTAAGTCCCTACTTGATCATCATTGTTGCAAATAGAACCCTAAGTTTTATTGCTCAATTATATCACCACCTAGGATGATATCTATGATTTCTTTATTTATGAAAATAATATTTCCTTTCTTTTATAGCATATATGATAACACACAATTTGCAAATACTTTGATAAAGACTCATCAAAGGACATGAGCAAGTGATGAACTTGCCTTGTGATGGAAAGGTAGTGAAGTCTGATGCTTGCACTGGACCTTGAGCTTCTAGTTCAACAAAAACATCATCATTGCCCGGTAAGGACAATATTTAAAGAAGCAAAAATGATTATGCAAGTAATGTAATGCATTATTTAATTTTTTATGCATTTACCCCAAAAAGTTCCTTTTTGTAATAAAGGATTTATAAATATTACTTTTTAATATTTATATCATATATTGAGTTATTTTATTTTATTTCCCTTTTATTGGACTTTTATTGATTTAATAATTCTTTTAGGAATTATTCATTATACATTATATTTATTATTAAATATTTATTTAGTATTTTTCAAAAATACTATAATATTAATAAATAATGAAAGTGATTTTTATTTATTTTTATCACTTTTCAATAATTTTGTAAAATTCCATAAGGAATATATAAATTACAAAATTCTTATAAAAGTTTAAGTGTCCAAAATTTTATGTTTTATTTTATTTGAATAGAGTGGATTATTGTGAATCCAAAAATATTTTATTTATAATTTTTGGACTTTTATTTTATTTTCTAGAATTTCATTGAGGTCAGGGGAATTTTGGTCTTTTCCAATTGATCAAAATAGTTTATTAAACAACTTGGGCTAGCCTTTTGGGCTTATTGGGCCAGTGTGGCCCAATAGGGCAAGTTCAAAATTCCACCCCGAAGGGTTTTGGCCCACCCAGCCCAGTCTCACTGTCTCCTCCTTGTTCTCACCCTCGACCTTATCCTCTCCTCCTCTGACCCGACCCTGTGGCCGACGATGCCGCCACCGTCGATTCTCGCCGCCGTCGGTCGTTCTGGTCACCGCCGTGGTGCGATTTGGGGTTGTCGACGACGCTCGTTCGTTCTATCCAATTGGATTTGACTTCGGGGCTTCCCGGTGGCCAGATTCACCCTGCCCCTGAACCCTAGGGTTAAGGAAAGGTGATGTCGCCACCGCTGCGGTCCCGTCTGTGGTGGTGTGCTGGGCTTGTGTGCTGCTGCGGCCGCCGCCGTGGCCGGTGCAGGTTGCAGCGCCCTCTGGGGTGCTCCCTGTGCCGCTGCAGTTTGTCGGCCAATCTGCTTCCTCTTTGATTCGTCAGCGAGGACCTCAGGTAAGTTGTTTATATGGTTCTTGTTCATGCTACTGCCATGAATCTCTCTGTGTATCTAGTGGCTTCTCATGCCTAGTGACTATGTGCTGATTAGGGTTCATCTCCTAATTAGGGTTCTTGTTTTGATTAGGGTTCATAACCCCCTGTTGATCATATCCATGGTGCTTTTAGATCTAGTGATGATCATACCTGAGCATGAGGAATGATTGTTTGTTGTGGTTAATGATTTGTAGTGGCTTTGATGATGCTAGTTGCATGTCAGATTATTCTAGTGATGATTCACTATGATCCATGCTAGTGTTTCTATGGAATCACTGATTGGATTATGTTGTTGATATGCTTGTACTGACAGTGGTTTCTCTCAGTGGTTGCTTATTGTAGTTATAATGGTAGGCTTGTATGAGATTGTACACATTGAATCAAATCATTACATGTAATGATTTGCTGTGGATGTATGGATGAATATGATATTGATTCCTGGCACTTGGCTTCAGGAAAATGATATTTATTGGTTTGTCCCTTTTATCTGTGGGAACTAAGCAAATATTGGTTTTAGTTCATTTAGAACCTTTCCTTGTGATACCATTATGATCTGGCACACAAGTGATTGAGTTTTTTTTGGCTTAGCTTGATAATGCTTGTGATTAATACTAACAAGATAAAATGAAATCTTTCATTGATTCTCCTGCCTATGATGTTGGTCTGAGGCTCTAGGATTTAATTCCTAGTTAGTTGAGCAATTAGTTTGTTTGAAACTTATAGGATTAGAGGTGCTACTCTTTCTCTGGGAGATGTGCCCTGATCTGATAAGATCAAATGAAGAATGATCTAAGTTGCAAAATTAACACTAGACTCTGTGATGCTGGTCTGAGGGTTTAGTGCTTTTGGCTGAGCTTGAATTCTTATCTTTATACTTGGAATCTCTAGGATAGATTCACCTCTCTTGGGTGATTATTTGAGAGATCATTTCATAAAGCAACACATGCTTTTGTTTAGATAATATGATGAAATCATGTGATGGTTTTATGAGGCTCACCACAAATCTGATGTTGGTGTAGTAGATTGATGATGATCTTGATATTGATCTTGATCTGCTTTTGATGGGCTTCTGAGCTTGCTCTTGAGCTTGCCTGCTCCTCCTAGCTTCTGGGCTTGACCTTGCTGTACACCAGATTCACCCCCTCCTTATGTCACCATCCTGGTGATGTTTGGTTGATCTGGGTTGGTCTGGTTTGGCTGCTGTTCTTGTTGTCTACCCTGGCTGTTCTTGTGTGATGTGTAGTGGAGAGATGCACTGATGTGCTCCTCCACGGATGTGCTGTAGTTTTGTGATATTGACTATGCTTGTGAGCTCGACAACACACCACATGCATGCTGGTGTGTGTCCAGCTTGTGTGCCTGCTATGCACTCGTGGATAGGTTCAGAATTTTTGAACTTACTATTACCAGTTTACTTTCACCTGGCAGGTGAATTGATTCCCCGTGGATGTCATTTGCATTCTGGCTTTGAATTTATGAAAGATGAAATCTTTCATATTGGTGAAACTTTCCCCTTTATAACATTTCTCAATGATGAGTTTGTCAAGTGCACTTCACTGACATATCTGAGAGAAATATACTAACACTAATCTTATTTTGTTTCTATTTTGTCTTTGTTTTGCAGGTACAAAGATAAAGATGAGGATTTAGTGTAAATTTAGATATAGGATAGTTAGTAGATATTCAAATGTAATTTTTATTCTTTTGTAATTTTTCTTTTGATTATTCTTGTAATCTTTATTTTATTCAATTGTAATAAAGATTATAGTATTATTAATAAAGAATATTCTTATTCTGTATTCTTATGTACATTGTGAAGTTTGGAATGACTTCAGTAGGTTTCATTCTTTGTAACTTGTTTATGTATTAATCATATGAAATGAATTTCATATTCAATATTATTATTCTCCGAATTTTTGCCCTTGAGATATTCTCCGAATTTCCTCAGCAATAAAAGGATCTTCTTCTTGACGTCTAATTTTTTTTCTTAAGATCGCTGTCCTGCTCTGCAACTACATGCATAGTAGTTAATCCTCCAAGAACCTCTGTTCTGATGAATTGAAGTTCTAATCTTTCCAAGTCCATTTGTAACTCTTTTGGTAACTCCCTATTGCTAGGCCGAATCTCTGCACTCTTTTTGCTTAAAGCATCTGCTACAACATTTGCTTTCCCTAGGGTGTAATTGATTGTTAAATCATTATCCTTGATTAATTCCAACCAACGCTTCTGTCTCATGTTCAATTCCTTTTGAGTGAAGAAATATTTGAGACTTTTATGGTCAGTGTATAACTCACATCTGGCTCCATAAAGAAAATGTCTCCATCCTTTCAGTGCAAAAACTATTGCTGCTAACTCTAAATCATGAGTTGGATAGTTGACTTCATGTGGTTTCAATTGTCTTGAACCATAAGCAATCACCTTCCGATCTTGCATTAACACACATCCCAAACCTTCTTTAGACGCATCACAGTATACAGTGAAGTCCTTCCCTGTTTTAGGAACTGCTAAGATTAGAGTTGTGGTTAATCTAGTCTTCAACTCTTGGAAACTTGCTTCTCATTTCTCATCCCACTTAAATGGTGTATTTTTCCTTAATAATTTGGTCATTGGTCCGGCTATTTTGGAGAAACCTTCAATGAATCTCCGATAATAACCAGCCATTCCTGAGAAACCTCGAATTTGCTTCACATTGGTCGGTGCAGTCCACTCTAGTACCGACTGAACTTTAGATGGATTCATAGCAATCCCATCCTTACTGATCACATGACCGAGGAATTCTACCTCATCTAGCCAGAACTCACACTTACTGAACTAAGCATAAAGCTTATGTTCTCTTAAAGTCTGCAATGCTATTCTCAAATGGCCAGCATGCTCTTCCTTATCCTTGGAATAGATCAGAATATCATCAATAAAGACGATGACAAACTTGTCCAAATATGGCATGAAGATCTTGTTCATCAGGTTCATGAATATTGCCGGTGCATTGGTCAAACCAAATGGTACTACCAGATACTCATGGTGTCCATATTTTGAGACAAATGATGTTTTTGGAACATCTTCCGGCTTGATTTTTATTTGATGGTATCCAGATCTCAAATCGATCTTTGAAAATACTCCAGCTCCTTTCACTTGATCAAACAAATCTTGAATTCTTGGTAAAGGATACTTATTCTTGATAGTCACGTTGTTCAGATTTCTATAATCACCACACATCCGTCTTCCACCATCTCTCTTATCCACAAAGATTACTGGTATTCCCCATGGAGATACACTTTCCTGTATAAATCCTTTTTCCTGCTAACTCATCAATTTTCTCTTTGAGTTATTTCAACTCTCTAGGTCCCATTTTATATGGTGCTTGAGCTATTGGTGCCATACCAGGTATTAGGTCAATGGTGAACTCTATCTCCCGGTCTGGTGGCATTCCCGGTAAATCTGTTGGAAAAACATCTTGGAGTTCATTAACTATAGGAATCTCTTCTAATTTAACTTCTTTCATTGAATTCAACTGCAGATCCACCATGATATGACTGTGTTTATATGCTTGGTAAACTATCCTTGCTCCACTTGGAGTTTTGATTGAGACAATTTTCTCCTCACAATTTATCTGAGCTCCGTGTTCCATCATCCAATCCATCCCCATTACTACTGCAATTCCCTTCAAAGGAATCACATAAAGGTCTGCGAAATATGTACAACCACAGATCGAGATAACCTGATCTTGTTTTATGTGGCGTACAATCACATTCCCTCCTGCCGTAACTATGGTCATAGGACTTTCTAACGTTGCCCTTCTAATCCCGAACTTATCACAAAATTCTTCAGAAATGAATGAAGTAGTTGCACCAGTATCAAATAGAACTTTGCCGGGATTGGTAAGGATATTGAGCGTACCTATCACTGCATGCTCCGAATTATCCACCTCCTCGAGGGTTGCACAGTTCAGTTTTCCGGTAGGTCGGTTTCTCTTGCCATTGTTTCCTCCTTTATTGGGCTATCCATTTCCTCCACTGGCTTGTCCTCCTCCCTTGGTAGGCGATCCTCCCGGTGGTTTGCTCGGACAATCTGGCTTGATATGCCCCTTATGGCCACAACCGTAACAGATCACTACAGGCTTTTTGCATTCCCTCTGGAAATGCCCTAGAATTCCACAATTGTTACAGATAACATTCCTTCTCGGATTAGATTGATTTCCACCACTGCCCTTGTTATTGTTATTGTTATTGTTACTGTTGTTGTTACCAAAATTCCTATTCTGAGGTTTGAACTCCAGGTTAGGTTTAGGTTTGCTTGCCTGAATCCATTTGGTTTCCTTCTTGGCTCTCTTCCTCCGATCCTCTTGGACATTCTTGTAGTCATCTTCAAAAGTAATGGCTGCATCCAACAATTGCTGATAAGATTGCTTATTGGCTAACCTTAGCTGCATCCTCACAAATGGATTTAATCCACGCAAGAAACGCTTCTTCCTCTTCTCTTCAGTATTAACATCCTCCTCAGCATAACGAGACAGCTGGCTAAACTCCCGGATGTACTTCATGACACTAGTATATCCGTGCTGAAGCTCCTCAAATTCTCGCCGCTTCAACTCCATGACACTTTCCGGAACATGATATTCACGGAATCTCTGATTGAACTCCTCCCAGGTAAACTCCCTTCCTAGTTGTTGCATGGCTAACTGATTTTCCCACCATGATGCTGCAGGTCAAGTCAGCAGATGAGTTGCATACCTCAATTTTTCCTCATCATTGCAACCCACAGTTTTCAGCTTCCTCTCTGTGTTTGCTAGCTAGTATTCTGCATCCATTGGTTCAGGAGCTAATGCAAAAGGTAACGGTCTTGCATTCTGGAAATCATATAGACTCACTCCTCCACCTTCAGGTGCCCTCTGATTTGCTCGCCCCAGCAGCTCTTCCATGAACTTGTTCTGGGTCTCTTCATCATTTGCATGCATTGCATAAATTTATTCTCCATTAACGGCCTCATTGGTGGTGGTAATGCTCCTTGATTTGCTGCATCGGAATCGGCCTTTTCCTTGGCCTCACGCTCCATCCGCTGCTGCTTAGTCTCCATTTCTACACCCGTATCCATGACCCCCTAGTCCTGCATCATAAAGCGAATACTCATAATTACATCATGCACATGTGTTCTGAGCTCGACTTTACGCACAGAACTAGTCACACAATGAAGATCCAAAGAAAATCCAAATATGCACTTCACATATTATACATAATATCATAATGATACAAAGTTCTTACAACATATACCATATAGGTATAATCACAAAACTACCATATTCATCTCACTACCTTATTACTTGGAGTACAATACATGATACTTGATATCACTAACTAGTTGCCTCCTTCTAGTAGTAACTACGCTCATCATACATGCCTGATGTCCAACCGTGATGATGTGTTGTCCGTCACACAGTTTGTGGAACAAATGGCCTTCTAGAAGGAACATACTCTGTATCTGAAGTGTCAGGACTTGAGTCATTGCTCAACCTGAGCGCATTGACTCCCTCCAGCTCAGCTGAAAAGTCTTCAGAAACATAGTCAACATTATCTCCAACCTACATCTTCTGAGCTTCATTCCTTGAGTTGTCAACAGGATACGTAGATCCTGCTGCTTCCCAGGTGCTCTCGTGGGCAAGATAATTGAACACTGGATAATGTATATTCCCTAGGTTTTGAGAGGATGTCGATGATTCAAACACTCTCTCCTCAGGATCTTCTTCTTCATCCTGGTTATCTATTGACATGGTATTTCTACTACTATTATTAGGGTTCATTCCTGCACCCATCCAACTAGATTATCCAACATTTCTGTCAGAACCATCTGTGGACATTTGGTGTTCATGAGATCCATTATATGATCCCATCCTACAACCATCTGAATTCCCAATAGGAAGTTCTGAGTCAGAACCATCCTCTGAGCCCTGTGGTACTGCATACCGCATATCTATAATAGGATCATGTGTAGGTTCAGGTCTTGGTGAATAAGGATATGGTATAAAAGATTCAGGATCTATAGGTATATCCTTAAAGATAGGTGTTGCACTACTACTTTCTTCTTTCTCTAGCTGGAATGCTAACTGCTTCCTCCTTTCCGAATCAGTTAGATCCTCTAACATATCATTTTTATCTTCAACAATCACTTGATGTGTCTTATAAAAAGACGCAACGAGTGTTCGGTATCTATCCATAAACTTGGAAGCTAACTTAGGATGCTTCTTAACTAAAGTAAGATGATCCGGTATAGGCTCCGAGTCTATAGAATCATGAGGTATCACAGAGAATGTGCTACCTTCTAATTCCTTGGTTTTTTGTTCCCGGATATTAGCTATCGCCTCCACAACAGCAACATGATAGGCTGCTAAATGACTCCTACCTTCTCCTATGGGTAGATCATGATATAATCCAAGCTTCTCTGGAAGTTGGATACTCACACGATACTTGGATAACATTCGGCCACCAAGGTAAGTGATAGTGTTCACTGGAATTCTAGTTGGACAATTAAAGAGCTTTAAAAGTTGACGAAGTTGGTCTGTAAATGATCCTTGATAATCATCAAGAGTCTCCTCTTTCCTTCTCAAAGTCTCTTTTGGAAACTTTGGTGCCATATCTCTATATAGAAAAATAATTTTGATTAGTATCCAAGGATAAATTGCATCATAACAAAGAATTATCGCACTAAAACATATAACGGAATATTCTCATTTGAATACCCATTATATTACTTTTAGAGAATTCTTTATCGTTGCTAGCTTTCCTACAGGTAATACCCTTTACTAGGTTTCCAACCTAAGGTGAAAGCAATTTGCTCTGATACCAACTGCGGTGACCCAGCATACCACTGCATGTGTAGTACACTATAGTCGTTGACATGACATCCACAAAACACCGTTCCGTAAATATCACATCCCTCAGAGTGGTACAACAGAAACATTGCGGGTCCATATTACAAAAGTACACACATTATTATTATCATTACAATACCGGAAGTTCAAGATTTCCAAAAGATTCAACTTACAAACAAAAATATAAAGTGTTTTAGCGGAACTTAAAAGTAGTAACTCCGACTAGGAGTTGAGCTCAACAACTTATTCTATAGAGTTCATGCTGCTCGGCTCCGTTAGTTACTCCTAACTAGGTACTTAGTTGGACTCGTTCTCATCGACACCGTAGCGGATCACGTAATCCATGCCTTTAACTCCTCCGGACAGATCAGGTTCCTTGTAGAACACATCTTCTTGACATTCGGCTGCATACATTGGCACGTGTTCGGGATCCTCAGAGTCTAAGCAAGGAATCAAAGGAAAGAATGAGTAACAGCGTTACCCAACAAGTTCATTATATGCAAGGTGGGAAGTTTGATGATCTAATTACCACCTCGGATTATAAATCCTTGGCACTCTGCAATTTTTGCAAATCTTTCTTCAAAGATTGATTTTATTCCGAAAAACTATGACAATCAGCCTTCACAGGTTGACCAGAACTTTCATGGAGTTCCTTTCTTGCTGCATTCGTAGCTCCTTCCCGGAATAGGGAGTAACAGGTTATAGTTCTTACACTCTGCAGAGGTGCGTTACTTCACAGGTTGCCCACATAATGAATTACGACAATGGTTTGTACAAACCGTTAGATGCCAGAACTATCATGGGACGATGAGGGTTCCCACCCATATGCTGCATATCCTCTACGAATTACCAATTAATATGCACGCTACGAGGATAACAGCCACGACCCGCACATCCGGCTTCATGCGAGAGGAAGAAGATACAGCTGACTTCTCTGTCCCATTCCAAATCTCATGGCTAACGCGTAATATACGGCGCTAGAATCACTGATGTCAGGGGTTATTAAGTCCCTACTTGATCATCATTGTTGCAAATAGAACCCTAAGTTCTATTGCTCAATTATATCACCACTTAGGATGGTATCTATGATTTCTTTATTTATGAAAATAATATTTTCTTTCTTTTATAGCATATATGATAACACAGAATTTGCAAATACTTTGATAAAGACTCATCAAAGGACATGAGCAAGTGATGAACTTGGCTTGTGATGGCAAGGTAGTGAAGTCTGATGCTTGCACTGGACCTTGAGCTTCTAGTTCTACAAAAACATCATTATTGCCCGGTAAGAACAATATTTAAAGAAGCAAAAATGATTATGCAAGTAATGTAATGCATTATTTAATTTTTATGCATTTACCCCAAAAAGTTCCTTTTTTGTAATAAAGGATTTATAAATATTACTTTTTAATATTTATATCATATATTGTTATTCATTATACATTAAATTTATTATTAAATATTTATTTAGTATTTTTCAAAAATACTATAATATTAATAAATAATGAAAGTGATTTTCATTTATTTTTATCACTTTTCAATAATTTTGTAAAATTCCATAAGGAATATATAAATTACCAAATTATTATAAAAGTTTAAGTGTCCAAAATTTTATGTTTTATTTTATTTGAATAGAGTGGATTATTGTGAATCCAAAAATATTTTATTTATAATTTTTGGACTTTTATTTTATTTTCTGGAATTTCATTGAGTTCTTGGGCATTTTGATCTTTTCCAATTGATCAAAATAGTTTATTAAACAACTTGGGCTGGACTTTTGGGATTATTGGGCCAGTGTGGCCCAATAGGGCAAGGTCAAAATTCCACCCCGAGGGGTTTTGGCCCACCCAGCCCAGTCTCACTGTCTCCTCCTTGTTCTCACCCTCGACCTTATCCTCTCCTCCTCTGACCCGACCCTGTGGCCGGCGATGCCGCCACCGCCGATTCTCACCGCCGTCGGCCGTTCTAGTCGCTGTCGTGGTGTGATTTGGGGTTGTCGATGATGCTTGTTCGTTCTATCCAATTGGATTTGACTTCGGGGCTTCCCCGTGGCCAGATTCACCCCGCACCTAAACCCTAGGGTTAAGGAAAGGTGCTGTCGCCACCACCGCGGTCCCGTCTGCGGTGGTGTGCTGGGCTTGTGTGCTGCTGCGTCGCCGCCATGGTTGGTGCAGGTTGCAGCGCCCTCTGTGGTGCTCCCTGTGCCGCCGCGGTTCATCAGCCAATCTGCTTCCTCTTCGATTCGTCAGCGATGACCTTGTGTAAGTTGTTTCTGTGGTTCTTGTTCATGCTACTGCCATGAATCTCTCTGTGTATCTAGTGGCTTCTCATGCCTAGTGACTATGTGCTGATTAGGGTTCATCTCCTAATTAGGGTTCTTGTTTTGATTAGGGTTCATAACCCCCTATTGATCATATCCATGGTGCATGTAGATCTAGTGATGATCATACCTGAGCATGAAGAATGATTGTTTGCTGTGGTTAATGATTTGTAGTGGCTTTGATGATGCTAGCTGCATGTCAGATTATTCTAGTGATGATTCACTATGATCCATGCTAGTGTTTCTATGAAATCACTGATTGGATTATGTTGTTGATCTGAGAATTTACTCAACTGTCAGAATGCTTGTACTCATAGTGGTTTCTCTCAGTGGTTGCTTATTGTAATTATAATGGTAGGCTTGTATGAGATTGTACACATTGAATCAAATCATTACATGTAATGATTTGCTGTGGATGTATGGATGAATATGATATTGATTCCTGGCACTTGGCTTCAGGAAAATGATATTTATTGGTTTGTCCCTTTTATCTGTGGGAACTAAGCAAAGATTGGTTTCAGTTCATTTAGAACCTTTCCTTGTGATACCATTATGATCTGGCACACAAGTGATTGAGTTTTTTTTGTCTTAGCTTGATAATGCTTGTGATTAATACTGACAAGATAAAATGAAAGCTTTCCTTGATTCTCCTGCCTATGATGTTGGTCTGAGGCTCTAGGATTTAATTCCTAGTTAGTTGAGCAATTAGTTTGTTTGAAACTTATAGGATTAGAGGTGCTACTCTTTCTCTGGGAGATGTGCCCTGATCTGATAAGATCAAATGAAGAATGATCTAAGTTGCAAAATTAACACTAGACTCTGTGATGCTGGTCTGAGGGTTTAGTGCTTTTGGCTGAGTTTGACTTCTTATCTTTATACTTGGAATCTCTAAGATAGATTCACTTATCTTGGGTGATTATTTGAGAGATCATTTCATAAAGAAACACATGCTTTTGTTTAGATAATATGATGAAATCATGTGATGGTTTTATGAGGCTCACCACAAAATCTGATGTTGGTGTAGTAGATTGATGATGATCTTGATATTGATCTTGATCTGCTTTTGATGGGCTTCTAAGCTTGCTCTTGAGCTTGCCTGCTCCTCCTAGCTTCTGGGCTTGACCTTGCTGTACACCAGATTCATCCCCCTCCTTATGTCACTATCCTGGTGATGTTTGGTTGATCTGGGTTGGTCTGGTTTGGCTGCTGTTCTTGTTGTCTACCCTCGCTATTCTTGTGTGATGTGCAGTGGAGAGATGCACTGATGTGCTCGTCCACGGCTGTGTTGTGGTTTTGTGATATTGACTATGCTTGTGAGCTTGACAACACATCACATGCATGCTGGTGTGTGTCCAGCTTGTGTGCCTGCTATGCACTTGTGGATAGGTTCAGAATATTTGAACTTACTATTACCAGATTACTTTCACCTGGCAGGTGAATTGATTCCCCTTGGCTGTCATTTGCATTATGGCTTTGAATTTATGAAAGATGAAATCTTTCATATTGGTGAAACTTGCCCCTTTATAAAATTTCTCAATGATGAGTTTGTCAAGTGCACTTCACTGACATATCTGAGAGAAATATACTAACACTAATCTTATTTTGTTTCTATTTTGTCTTTGTTTTGTAGGTACAAAGATAAAGATGAAGATTTAGTGTAAATTTAGATATAGGATAGTTAGTAGATATTCAAATGTAATTTTTATTCTTTTGTAATTTTTCTTTTGATTATTCTTGTAATCTTTATTTTATTCAATTGTAATAAAGATTATAGTATTATTAATAAAGAATATTCTTATTCTGTATTCTTATGTACATTGTGAAGTTTGGAATGACTTCAGTAGGTTTCATTCTTTGTAACTTGTTTATATATTAATCATATGAAATGAATTTCATATTCAATATTGTTATTGGATAAGATTTAAGTTATAATACTTATTTCTTAATTAATTTAAGATTCATATCTTATACCTAAATCATTTAAATTATAATTCAAATACTCAAGTTTAAAATTCAAATTCGTTTTAAACACATATCTCCTTAAGATCATCTCAAAGTTTATAACAATCATCCTTTAAGACTAAACCTAATCTCAAAGTATGAAAGAAACATTGATCACTTAGGTTGTTTTATTTGGCGAAAATATTACCCACATTTTCACAAATGAATGCATGCAACAATTCATATTCCTAAATCTACCCTTCGTTAGGTCCTAAATACTGGGATGTTACAGTTGCTTCACAAAACACCCATTTTTTGCACTCGAAAAAAAGTCTGTTTGGTTCTACGAAAAGAAAAAATTCCTCCTACGATATTGTTCACCATCCCATGATGCAAATGCGTGCATAACATGGACATATTATCATAAACTATGCCACGATTCTGGCCATAATATTGGTCATTTGACCTGAAAGTCAGAAAACCTTAATTGAGATTGGTCATTTTTGAAGGTTTGTTTGAGACACAATCAATATACCAAGTTTCGTATTTTTTCCTTGCAACTATGTCACATAACATGACACCACGCAAAGGTTTTACATTGTTTTAATAGTTTTTAATTTTATTATGCTCGTTTTAAACTATCATCAAACTTTCTAAATCGGTGGGCATGAAGATTTTTAGCTCGGGACCGAGTCTCACTAAACTTGCATTGGATCTCTTATAAAATAGTATATTTTGAACCTAAAAATGATTTTTCAAAGAATCATAAGCATCAGATCATGTACCTGTAATTCAAATCTGACTTACTTTCTACCGATTCAGCGGGAATTTGTTTTTTTTTCACGAGGGATGGACAAAAAGGTTTAAGATACCCCGGTTGGGACATTGTCCATGCAAGGTGGTCTACTATTTATGAAAAATGGGATGGTAGCATGTTGAAACTTTCATTTGGTGGTTGCTTCACAAAACATCCCGTTTTGGGCACTCAAAAAATAAAAAATATGTTATACGAAAGTATTTGTATTTTTATATAGTTTTTGAACAAAAACATGTAATATTTGTATTTATATAGATATATTTTATTTTCCTGTAAATTTTGATATATTTTATGTATTTTTCTGAATTAAAATGGTTTGGTTATGATTTTTTAAGATTAATTTGACAAAAAGGAAAAATAGCTACGCAGATGGCAAAGCCCTGTCGGCGTAGACTTGACGCCATCGTTGTCCTATCTATACTACGTCGACGGCAAAACTGGGCCGAGCACCCTGGTACATTTCTTGGGTCACTTCTTAGGACAGTCTCCGGTATCGCTGACAACCTGCTATTTTGTTTCAGGTTTACTCACGGCGCCTTTTCCCTTTTGATTAGCCTTTTCTTTTATCTTTTGCAAAACACGAGCATTTTTTGTACCATTCATATTTTTGAGCTGGTGAATATTTTTCTGAATACTTTCTCTGTTACAAATTATAATGTATTTCGGCAGGCTATAAAATACCTTACCAAAAATTATTATATTTTGAACATGGGATAATACTTGAATATTTTATAATTTCATGATCATTTTTTAACTCATGGAATATTTTTTACCCTCGTGAATATTTCATTAAACTACTTATCGATTTTTCAATATAAGAACCATTTCTTTTGAATCAATGGACGTGTTATTTGAACCATGAACAATTTTTCTGTCTCATGAATATCTCTTTGAATCTGTGAACACATTTTTTTGAACCAATGAATAATATTTTAAATATTGTGAATATTTTATTGAATCCAAACTTATTTTTGAACCTATGAAAAAAATTGAGCCTATGAACTTAATTTTTAAAATCATGGACACTTTTTCAAAGGCATAAACTAATTTTTAGAATCATGAACAATTTTTCAAATGTCATGGAACAATTTTTAGAATCATGAAAAAATTCCAAATTTTTGAACATCGTGAATATTTTTCAAATACACTAACATAATATCTAGAATCCATGATTTTTTTAGAACTATGTATACGAAATATAATATGACTTTAAAACATGTCCGTGCGTTGCAACGGGAGAGAAAAATAGCAAACACAAAAACCAAAAACTAAAAACATCTTCGTTTAATTATGCTCGCTCCTTACTTATCCCTCGGCTTTCAACCATGTCATCACTACAATTTAGGCATATCTCATACATGGTTTAGTCAACATGATAAGTGTCATCTTAAAGTTATGAAAATTTTGATAGAAGAGGACAATAGATTAAGATTCTAGACATCAAGCTAACCTAAGCTAATGATGAAACTTCAAGATTTTTTTTAGATGTGGTTGTTGGGTAGATCGCACGAGATTCTTTTTAGTTGTTTATATTTTCCAATAAATTAATTTAGATAGTACCGTGTTCATTCCTATAAATACTGCAATTTTTACCGCGCAAATCTCTTAAGTTTCACTTTCGGCCACAATTAGTTCCGTGGCTCTCGTCTCAAAAAGAGAAAGAGACACTCACAGCTTCCTTTAAAATCTTATTTGTTTGCTTAATACAATATAGAGTGTATATATTAGACATATGACAGTATATTTTTAGCATCCTTATATATTTAATAAGGAGAAAAAAAAGAAAAACTCTAGCGTATTGGTGTGTACTACTACACGAACTGTCACATTTACATAAACTATTCCTCAGAAAACTAAGTGTATTTCTTACTCCCTTCGACCCATATTAATTAACTCACATTTGTCTAGATTTGGATGAATCTAGACACTATTTAGTATACAGGTTTTCCAAATTTTGATAAATTCAAGTCAATTAATATGGGTCGGAGGGAGTAACAAAACACCGATAAGCATGTGCCTTCTTTGAACCATGACATCTTTTTTGCGATTAATATTGTCGGATGGGCTTCCTGCTGAGTTTTACCAAACATTTTGGAATGTCATAAAGAATGATCTTATGGCTCTTTTTGATCAATTGAAAATAGGAGAATTGCCTCTGTTTAAATTGAACTTTGGGGTTATTACACTTTGACCAAAAAAAAGAAAACGTCGTGCAAATACAACAATATAGACCTATTTGTTTACTAAATGTCAGTTTCAAAATCTTCACTAAGGTGGCTACTAATCGCATTACTGAATTGGCTCATAAAGTGATTAGACATACGCAGACCGCCTTTATGCCGTGACGACATATCCTTGAAGGAGTTGTCGTTTTGCATGAGACTATCCATGAGTTGCATCGTAAAAAATTGGATGGTGTGCTTTTTAAAATTGACTTTGAAAAGGCATATGACAAGGTAAAGTGGCCTTTTTTGCAACAAGTACTACGCATGAAGGGGTTTGATACACAATGGTGCGAGTGGATTAAGCAATTTGTTGAAGGCGGGAGCTTTGGAATAAGGATAAATGATGATATTGGCCACTATTTCCAAACTAGAAAAGGTTTGCGACAAGGTGATCCTTTGTCTCCAATTCTGTTCAACATTGTTGCCGACATGCTCGCTATACTCATTTCTCGTGCAAAAGAGGAAGGTCAAGTTGGAAGTCTTATTCCACATTTGGTGGATGGTGGGGTTTCTATTCTTCAATATGCGGATGACACCATAATTTTTATGGAGCACGATTTGAAAAAGGCCGTTAATATGAAACTGATCCTATCGATTTTTGAACAGTTGTCTGGTTTAAAGATAAACTTTCACAGGAGTGAAATTTTTTGTTTTGGTAAAGCAAAAGAGATGGAACTAGAGTATACGCAAATTTTTGGTTGTGAAACCGGTTCTCTCCCTTTTAGGTATCTTGGAGTACCAATCCACTATAGAAAACTAAAGAATTCAGAATGGAATCCTATGGAAAGCCGTTTTTTTATCTAAGCTGGGTTGTTGGCAGGGAAATTGCTATCCTATGGGGATCGTCTCGTTCTTATCAACTCGGTTTTGACTAGTTTACCTATGTTTATGCTTTCTTTCTTAGAAATTCCTAAGGGAATAAGAAAACATTTGGATTTCTTTAGATCCAGGTTTTTTTTGGCAAAGCACGGAGACTAAGAAGAAATGTAGACTATCAAAGTGGAACGTTGTATGCCGCCCTAAAGATCAGGGGGTTAGGCATTGAGGTACTTGAGATTAAGAATAAATGTTTAATTATCAAATGGATTTTTAAATTACTAACTGAGGAAGGTATGTGGCAACAACTCCTTCATAATAAGTACCTTAATGGTAAAACTTTGTCTCAAGTACAAGCGAAACCGACAGATTCCCCATTTTGGAAAGGCCTAATGCGAGTGAAAGAAATGTTTTTTACTCATGGTTTTTTTAAGATCGGCAATGGTGAAAATGTTCGCTTTTGGGAAGACGTTTGGTTAGGGGATACATCACTTGCGCAACAATATCCGTCCTTATACAACATTGTTCAACAAAAAAATGTTTTGGTGGCAAATGTACTGGCTCAAACACCTCTTAATATTGATTTTAGAAGGGGTTTGACTGGTGATAAATGGACACAATGGTTGCACTTATGTCAACGGCTAATGAGGGTTCAACTAACTGATTTCCTGACAAATTTGTGTGGAAGCTAACCACCACGGGTACTTTCTCTGTTAAGTCTTTGTATTTAGATCAGATGAATGGTCATACAAGATATTTGCATAAGTACTTGTGGAAATTAAAAATCCCCCTAAAAATTAAGATATTCATATGGTTCCTTAAAAATAAAGTTATTCTGACTAAAGATAACTTGGCTAAGCTTAAATGGATGGGAAGTCAGAAATGTTGTTTTTGTAATTCTATGGAATCTATAGAACATTTGTTTCTTTCATGCCCTTTTGCAAGTATTATTTGGAAAATTGTTTACTTCATTTATAATATACCTCCACCATCCAATATTACGAATATGTTTGGAAATTGGCTAAATGGGGTTTACAAAAAGAACAAAGCTAGACTGCGCACGTCCAGAAATAACATTGTCTTTAATAAACAAACAGGTACTAATTTTTTGCAGGTTATTCGATTGGCGGCGCATTGGATACAACTATGGTCTTACTTACTTCCGGCGGATCAGCGGGAGCCGATGGATTTTGGATGCAACCGGCTGCTAATGGTTGCACAGGACTTCTATTTCCTGGCCACTGGGTGGCGTCACACTAGTAGACTCCAAAATGGATAGTGTTTTTTTTCTTCTCCTTTTTAGATGGTTGATATATGTTTCAACCCTCTCTGAGCATTATTTGTAATTTTTTAAATTATGTTCGGACCACTGCAATAAATATGGCTGTGTGCATCAATTGACACAGAGGCCGGGGTTTCACTCCCCATTTCGAAAAAAAGAACTGGTTATACCCAAGATATTTGATATTCTATATATCACAAACTCCAAACCATTTCTTTCACTTCTCTGAACCGGCATATGTGCTATCCGCAAATTCTGAAGATTGGACAATTTGTATAGAAGGACGGCAAATACAATAGGAATCAGCACAGGGCATTCAAACTTCCATGCATCAGCACCACGGGTAGTGGCAGTACCACTTGGTGGAATACGACCCTGGCACAGGGACAAGGACAAGCCGGAGAAAAAAGGCAGAACAACAGCTCTCTTTTGAGCTTCACCGGATGAGACCAATCCAAGTACAACCGGCTCGTCGTCGTCCCCATCTCCCGGAGCGCGGCGGCATGGGGCCATCTTAGCCTCCTCTTCACATGTGCAGCAGATGCGTCCGTCGCCGGCGTCTCCGAGAAGAAAGCCAGCCGTAACATCTTATCCAGACGACAGCACGTACTCATTCAGACATACCGAACAAAGCCTGAACAGAGGTCCTCTGAAGATTCAGTAAGCACACGGATCCTTTTGTAAAAAAAATGTACTAGTAGCTGACTTCTACCGCAAAGAACTGGGCGAGGCCCAGGTGAAGGCGGCGGCGTGGTGACGATGTAGAAACGGACCAAACATGCACACTATATGCATCTATCCGACTCTCAGATAAAACATACAGTAGCAAAGCTTCTTCAGTCCAGGTAATCCCCTCCCCTGACAAAGCATACTATATGCATCTGACTCTCAGTTCAGCATAACTTAAACTTACAAAACTCTCCCTGGGACCTGAACAAAACTAGCATCTTAATAACACAGCACCATCACTCTCTTCCCACCAAGGAGGTCGGCGCCGAACCGAACCTCTAAACTTTGGAGGAGTAAAACTTTTTTTTTTATAGAAATCAAACTATCAATAGCCAAACATTCGGCATAGTTCACATACAATTGAATAAAATGTTTACAAATGAATAAATATTAAGTTTACAAACCAAATAAATTCAAAGCCAAACACATGGCAGGGTTCAAATTCAACAAATCATCGGAATAGTTCAAACTCAACTAGGTAGCACCATGGAGGCCAGTGATGCTCAACAAGGTCCTGCTGCATGTTCATGCACCTCCTTGTAATGGGCTTGAAGGAATGCTTGGATCATGTTGCCATCATGTGCAGGTTCAACCTGATCACCATTGGAGATGTACCGGCGGAGGAGGTGACGAGGTTGGCCGGGCGATCGTCGGGTAGTCGTCGGGTAGGGCAGAGGAGGCGTTGAGGGCGACGGTGCCTACCTTCTGCAGCCTTCCCAGCCTCCGATGGCTTGAAGTAGTCACGAATTGACGGTGACGGAGCCCGATTTGCTCCAAATTGGGGTGGCGACCGGGGAAAACGAGCTCGCCCCGTCTATTCTGGCGGCGGCGAGCGAGGGAAGAGGTAGGCCGGAGGGCGGCAGAGGGACCGGGGTGGGGGCGGCGGGGTATGGGGGTCGCCGGCGGCAACATTGGCGGGAATGGATGCGGATGATCGGGAGGCGGGAGGTTTTCTTGGAAGTGGCCTCGGAGGAGTAAATTTAGGAGTCGCCCGCCACTTTTACTCTCCGATGAGTAAAAATTTACTCCTCTAACCGTTTTGGGGATCGGTTAGGTGCGGCATCTACCAAATTTTACTCCTCTAATCGATTTTAGGGGATCGGTTAGAGATGCCCTTAGTTCTTGCTCCAGTGGAAACTCCTCTTCAATTAGATCAAAGTCCACCAAGCTTCTGCGATGTGAAAGCCGCCTCCTCTTGGGCCTGTTCAATAGTCCTCAGACTGTTAACACTAAGAAACTACTCCAGACAATGAAGAACCATAGGAATGATCAGGTGTTTTCCTTTATGTCTCACAAACCATCAAGGAGACACCTCGAACAGTTTCTAAAAGATCAGAATAGTCAGTTATTCATGCAAATTTTATAGCCATATCAAGTTCACAAAAAAAAAGTTACCTTCCACCTCCAGATTGTAATGGTATTTCTGGCTCTAATGGTAGGAATCTACCCCCTTCCAGAGCCACCGGAGCTTGAAGCAGACCTGCGACTTAACCCTGCAGCAGAGTTGACGTCATCTGGTGCTTAAACAAGAACAATTTACAAAAAGGAATAGTTCCTATTTACCAGGACTTTCCGGTGTAACAATATGTCTGGGTGTAAGTGTAACACTAGGGTCGCCATGCAGAGAGTCATAAACCTTTTCAAACTCACCACTTGTTTTTCCTCTGGTTAATTCAATGACATCTACGAAGTGTGCAGTTTGGAATTAGCACTTTCAAGTTAATTATCTGCATTTCGTTACAGTGGAAAGGTGACACAAAATTAAGTTTTAGAGTGACCTAAAGATGAGGGTTTGGGGGACTTGGCTTCAGTGCATTCCTTCCAGAGCTGCATAAGCTGAGTAGGGTAATACCATTTGGGAGAGTTCTCTGAGTAAGACATCAGCGCAACCCGGGGCAAGTTCATGAGATCGCACATCTTGGTCATCTGAATTTGATTTATTTTCTGTAAATAATAAACAGAAAAGTATCAATTCTGTGAGTAAAATGCATCAGTTCAACTTATCTGAAAACATACAACTTCCAAGCAATAACACATTGACATACACTGCTCACGCGACGCCTTTTAGAGACGAGGCTTGATGGGTCCTTCAACCATGTCTGCTATACATTTCCTGGGATCATTGTCTAATTGTCCACACTCACTTGGGGGCATGTCCCCCGTGCTGTTCTCTTTGATGATCTGCTTGGTTGTTTTCCATGTGTTACGAAAAGCATTCTCATCTAAACAACATAAAACTCCCTTACAATATAAGAGTTTCACCAAAAGCTAACTATTCGTCGGAATGAATCCCCTGCAGAAGATCATCAAAGATCAGAACAAGATACTTGCCCTGTAGTGTATATGTAGTCGAACCAAGCTCAGTGGAACAACTTCTAATGATGATGTAGTTTCGAATTTTACAAGATGATAAACCATTTCTCATGATAGTATAATTAATTGAATCATGTGCATGATTTCACCTTGTTGAAGTTTTCCGCGCTTGGGGTATCGATTAGCCTGATGCTGTTCTCGTTGCTGTGCAGGGTCTTCCTGCCTTGATGGAGAGGAAATTCTTCTACTGGAACCTGTTGATGTTCACCGGGAGTAACATTGACTGTTCTGTCATCACCTATGACAAATCTGGTGACAATTGCACAATGAATATTGGTACTCACCACCAGATTAAAAGAAGTGCACACAATCAAGCACACAAGAATAGAAACTAGAATAAGGATGTAACCTTTCTTTTATAATAGGGAAATGTAATTTTGTTTTACCTCTCAAAACGATTGACGGCATCAGTTTCAGCAAGCCCAGACCCAGAGTTATCGACAAGCGTAATTTTGATTGCCTTAGCTGAGATAAGGTCACAAAAAACCTAGAGTTAGAAAACGGTAGCCCTTAAGAAACCGCAAAGTGCAATTCCGAGTAGAAAGAAAAACCTTGGTGATGATGCTCGGTGTGAGAGAAGTCATCATCATCTAGGTTGAAATTAACATATTGTTCATCCAAATCATCAAGGCACTACACATGCATAGAATGCAGTCAGATGAGTAGAGCAACTCAGGAGACAAAAAATCCCATGGATATGGCAATATCTATGATTTAGCACCATTTATTATACATTTACTTAGAGTTTCAACTTCCACGATACAAAGATGGCAAGGATTACCATCCCATGAAACTTGGCAGCATCACTATCTTTGAAAAGCCTGGACTGCCCCATATTCATACCTACAAGAAGCAACACAATCAGATGCCATCCATGGCATGGGGCAGAGGGGCGTCCGCCCTAGGACCCCAACCTTAGGGCCCGACCCATGTACAACATTGCTAGCATGGTAGGCGGTGTGTATCTTGCTCCATTCAATCAATTTCAAGTTGTTCGTATTTAATTCTTCAACTCGGTCAGCGTGCGCTCATTTGGGGATGACATATCTTTTAACTTCTTGATACTCTTAGATAGCATGCATGCAAATGTGACCTATGAAATGAGTTCACTATTTCTTGTTTATTCTTGGTTTGTAAGTATTTTCCGAAATTTTGATTACCATAAGCTTCAAGGCACAAACTAACATGAGAGTTTTTACAAAATATAGAAATTAAACAAAACTCATAACTATTTACATTTTTGTATGGCAACTCATTTCGAGAATTTTGCACCCATCATTGATAGTCATATCTCTTATGAAATTTCTCAACGGCGTGTTTCTATCATATATCTAGACATATGCCATTTTTTATTTATTTTTCAAAAGTACGTTCATATGTCCTTAGATGCTATTATTCTGTTATTTTATTTCTTAAAGTTCAAAATTGAGAAAAAATTCTCTATTTTTTTAAATTATGTCTTCGATACCTGAGATTTTTTGAAATTTTGGAACCTTGAGGTTTGTGAGAATTTTCCAAAAATTTATAAAAACTGAAGCATGGTTTAAACTGTTGTGAAGTGAATTATAAGATATACACTAGAACCATCCCCCGAGAATATATCTTCAAGTGTATGTTTTATAAATATCTATCTTGAACTTTAATGATATTAAAGTATATACATCAACACACATACGAAGACAAACACTTCTGCATCTAGTACATAATTTATTCTACCGTGGATGATTAATTAAAGGAGAAATTTTATTATAACATATAATTTAAATTTAGAACAATTAAACTATTGAGTGATACATTACAAATTATTAACAAATAATACTATAACTATCTCAAAAACATTGTTATGTGGTTAATTATGCCATTTAACTAAATGCAACTGTGCTAATGCTAGTGTATAAAACATAAGTTCAAATAAGTATAACATTTTAGTATAAAACATATTTATTTTTATTTGCCCCGGACCCATTTTTTGTTTGGACCGGCCCTGGGAATCAGTGAAGGTTGCGTACCATATCTGGCCGAGGGGCGCCTTCCCTTCCGGGCGAGGATGTCGCGTGAGTAGAACATCTCGCCCGCCGACGGGAGCTGAGGAGCGGGTGGGGATTTCGTGGAGAAACAGAGGTTGAAAAAGAGCAGTGGAGACTGAAGAGTGTGCGTGGTAGATCGGGAGAACATGATGCGTGTCAGGGGTACTATCGTCTATCGGCATGCATGTGCGGTAGGCGATACACGACCGACCGCGCTGGCTCGCACCTTGAATTCCATCTTTTTTTAGAGGAAAAAAATGTCTCGCCTAATTTTCACGCCGACCTATGGGCCATCGCGATTTCTCGCCTAATCTCGTGCTCTTTTGCAAAATTTGGTTCAGGTTCCTCTTGAAAAGAAAAACCGAATTCAAATCGATCAAAGGGCAGGTTGCCGGCCGCATACAACCCCGCCCGTTGCCATGAGATTTGGTTTGCATCTCTCCCCCCTCCTCCGGGATTGTGTGATTTTTATAGCAACAGTCATGTCTGAGTATGTTTCTATACATACAATAATTGCAACAAAACATTTGAGGTTTGACCAAACCATTGTTTACATTACATTTTGTAACCTAATCGCATTATCTATAAATGTTTGCCTGAGTTAGTTTCCATGATTATAAGGTGGCTTTAAGATGATATCACCTACCCACTATGAGGATATAAAAGGTAAGTTGAGCTAACAAAACAAATGAGCATTCATGCCCAAACAAGTATCCAAGGTCAACATGTTCACTAAAGGTCGATGCATCATGTACTTATGCTTAAATTGTCGACTGAGGTTGAGCGAGTTAATCTCTTAATCACCGGGTACTTGCACACAGTTCCACACCCTAGAAGATTCTAGCTTCTTATATATAAGGAATCCTAAATTTATGCTAGCTATAAGTCGTGTGCATTCAGTACTCACATTTCATTTTTAAGTAAACTTTCTCTGTTTTTTCCTTTGATGCCATTAGATAGTCGAAAAACCTTTAGTGCAATACTATGTATTACATTTGATCTAATAGTCTGCTCTGAATGGTTCTTTGCTTCCTTCTCATAGTTATTAAGTTGTTCTTAAAGCCTAGCATGTTTTTCGTTTGAACAATGCTCGAGAACATTTTAATCTGATATATTATGCTCTAAATGGTTTCATATGTTGCGCATGCAAATACAAAACCCAACTAGTAAACAAAGTACACGAAGTACAAGTGTATTAAAACCCTAACTACAATATAGACTAAGAATCCAAAGTACAAAATATGAAGTACTACAATATGAAGTACATATGTAGTAGTTTTGGAAGTACACAAAGATACCAAAACAGAAACATAGGAGTGATAGCTAGAACAAAGAAAACTATGTTCAAACCAGGAGTCCTTTGGTCAACTCTAAAGAATGTATTAGAGAGTTGGGAGTTAGTCATCTCATAGGAGTGATAGATGGGTTTTTCAAGGAGTTTCTTAGTACGATTGAAAAAATAAGTCTCTAGGTCAGAGAAAACAAGAAGAAGATTGTTCACCGGTTTGTCTCCCAACCTCTTTAAAGCAGCTACCTACCATGATCTGGTCTTTGGAAATCATTGGCACCCCCTAATGCTAGACCTTCTAGGCACTCTAAAGCGCTTCCACGAGAGACCGATGGACTTTGAGTTATAGACGGAGAATAGCCGGATCAAGAGTGATTCCTCAATAAAACAAATGGAATTTTAAGGGAAGGCTGAGCGCGATGTACTGAAGGGTTCGCTTTCGCTGGTCGGCACTAGTCTTTACTGCTGTGAATTTCCCAGGTCACGAGGGGCCCTTCCTTTTAGGTTGTCTAGATGGCCAGGATACTATGCTCTTCTTTTGAGATGCTCAAAGACCACTTCTTTTAAATGCTTATAATTAAAAAAATTGTTTATTTATTTTTGAAATATGTTCATGAGTATAGAGAAGTTTCTCATATAAAATTTCCATATACAAAAACATGAAAAATAAGAGTTAAAAAGTGAAAAGAAGAATGTGAATCTATGTCAATACAAAATTTTATCTATTTATCCAAATATATATTTATGCATTCATTAAAACATGAGTTAATGAGCCGGGCTCAACTAGGCAACGCTGCATTATTGCTCGCAATAAGCAGAAAATAGTTTTTGTGGAGTTACCTGCTAACATGTGATGTGAATCTCTACATAGTCATGAATTTTCATAAATTTAAAGAGACATGTGAATATGAGCGTGGTTACTTTTTCCATAAATTTAAAGAGACACGTGAATCACGAGTATGGTTACTAGGATAAAAATTCTACATGTTAGCAGGTAACTATGTTGAGGGCCCAAGTATACCAAGTACAAGTGTATTAAAACCCCAACTACAATGTACACTATGAAACCGAAGTACAAAATATACTGAAATCGAAGTACTACAATATGAAGTACATCCGTAGTAGTTTTGGAAGTACACAAACATACAAAAAACAGAAAAATAAGAGGAGTGATAGCTAGAACAAAGGAATCTATGTTCAAACCAACGAGTCCTTTGGTTGACTCTAAAGAATGTATCGGGAGTTGGGAGTTAGCCATCTCACAAGAGTGATAGCTATGTTTTTCACGGAGTTTTCTTCGTACGATTGAAAAAAGGGGGTTCTAGGTAATTTTAGATGGTTAGAGACGAGTTCTTTTAAATCCTTTTGTAGTTTTTACAAATAATTCATCTACACTTAAAAAATTGTTCATGCACTTAAAAATTGTTTATTTATTTTTGAAATATGTTCATGAGTATAGAAAAGTTTGTCATATAAAATTTCCATATACAAAAACATGAAAAATAATAGTTAAAAAGTGAAAAGAAGAATGTTAATCTATGTCAGTACAAAATTTCATCTATTTACCCAGATATATATTCATGCATTCATCATAGCATGAGTTAATGGGACGGGCCCAACTAGGCAACGAGCTGTGTTATTGGTCGCAATAAGCGGAAAGTAGTTTTTGTGGAGTTATTACCATCTAACATGTGATGTGAATCTCTACACGGTCATGGATTTTTCATAAATTTAAAGAGACGCGTGAATACGAGTATGGTTACTTTTTTTTCATAAATTTAAAGAGACACATGAATAAGAGTATTGTTACTGGGATAAAATTCCATCCAGTAAATACATACGCTCTCTTAGGAAGGTGTATTAGCATATAACACCCTCCATCATGTCTTCCCCGCCACCTCCGAATAATATTTTGTCCCCCTAGGATCGATTATAGTCTGTGTTGCAATCTCTTGCTCATTGACTCTATTGTCCGAGAGTCACCAATATAATTCACCGCCATGAAACTAAACTAGTAGTGACCAATGTTGCAAGGCATTATGAACCTTGACCATAACCGTGATGAACCCTTTTCTTTGCGGGTAACCGTGATGAACCTTGTGTGTGAGAGAGGAGACATACATGATACATAATCGTCGTCGCCATAGCACATGCCTCGAGCCGCATCCCATGGCTATACCATCTTTAGAAAACTTACCCCTAGAATTTTTGAGTGTATATGCATGCCCTAGCTAGGTGCACTCAGTTGATTAATGATCCTAACACGGCACGGGGCGTCTTACAACGTGAACGAATCAAAAATTGCCATGTGTCAATGGTCACAGCTGGCAGTTGCCATCTCGTCCGTTGATCGAAAAATCGAACGGCTGGCAAGTCACCGCCCCGGCCGGGTTCTAAAAAAATTATGTTCTCCACTTGATTAAAACAAGCTTGCTTGCGTTATGCATGGATGGCTCCAACGAATGGAACGAATGCAAGCTCATGCCCACTTGACAACTCGAGGTGAACTTTGTAGTTTTGCACGAACTTTGCATATATATACAGTACAATACATCCAGCACGTACGACGACACATCACGGTTCACACACATGCGTGTACTGCAACCACCGCTCAACAAACCTACTACTCGGTCACAAACGTACGTACCACATGTACGTAGTACGAACAGTCAAACGCACACCAAACTGGATCAGAAAAAAGATTCCGTTGGCACATGCATGCAGCTAGCAATGGCAGCTACGACGACTACGGCGCGGCCGAGCTGATCACTGGCTCGGGGGCGGCCGGTACGGCGGCATGTACGGCGCCACCGCCGCTGCCGGCCGCCGAGCGTTTGAGGAACTCGATGCAGTCGTCGACGGCGTCGCTCGGGTACGAGTCGGAGTAGGACGGGCTCATGCGCACCGACGCCGCTCTCGTCGGCGGCCCTGGCGCCGTCGTCGCCGTCTGCTGCTTCTGATGAAGGCGGGCGCCGTGCTTGGGCGTGTTGAATATTGCCTTAGGATCATCTAGGCTAGATCAATTCGGTAGCTGCTTTTGCCTATGCAAGATCTTGTCCAAGATCTAAGAGGAGAGGGAAGAGATCGGTGAGGAAGAGAAACATACCGTGCTAGTGGCCATGGTAGAGGGCGACGGCGTGAGCGTGGGTGAGCGAGGCAGCGTCGGTGGTGCTTCCCGTGGCTAAGCGCAATCCCTAGATCGGAAGGGTTGTGGTGGGGAGAGCGGCGGCGCGACGAACCTCGTTGTAAGTGCCCCGGTCCCCACCTCTCTATATATATTGCGCTGCCACAGGGGCCCACCAACCTTGACTTGGTTGGGCGCCCCCGATCAGGGCGCGAATCGAGGGTCCGTATGAACCGTTGGGTTCATACGTGGAGAGGTCAACCTAACATTCTCCCCCTTGATCTCGACTTTACTTTTAACTTTGTACCTTACTTATTTCATCACAAAATGATACCTAGAGCATGTTTCATCGTCTCAGCTCAATTGCCGATAGAATCAGACAGCCACTATATACCTTCATGTTCTGAAACAAATTCTGTTAATTTTGGGCCTCTATAGTCCAGGAATCATAGGCTTGCCGTTAAACCCATGCCGGCTATGTGTTCCTTGAACACATTGGGTGGTAAGCCTTTCGTTAGCGGATCCGCAAGCATATCCTTTGTCCTTATATGCTCGAGACTTATAGTTTGATCCTGGACTTTGTCCTTCACAACATAATACTTTATATCTATAGACTTTGAAGCATTACTCGACTTGTTGTTGTGAGCATAGAATACTGCGGGCTCGTTGTCACAGTACATCTTTAGTGGCCTGCTGATGCAGTCAACCACTTTCAAGTCGGGTAAGAATTTCTTTAACCATAACGCCTGTCCCATGGCCTCATAACATGCTATGAATTCTGCATACATCGTAGATGATGCAACTATCGACTGTTTGGCGCTTCTCCACGAAATAGCACCTCCTGCGAGAGTAAAGACATACCCTGTCGTGGACTTTCGGTCGTCTTTATCTCCCGCAAAATCTGCATCTGAATACCCTTTTATCTCTAGGGAATCAGATCGTCTATATGTTAGCATGAGGCCTTTTGTGCCTTGCACATAACGCAAAGCTTTCTTTACCATCTTCCAGTGCTCTATGCCTGGGTTCTCTTGATATCTACCGAGTACCCCGGTGATAAATGCTAAGTCAGGGCGAGTGCACACTTGTGCATACTGTAAGCTTCCAACAGCCGAAGCATATGGTACTGACTTCATTTGATCGATCTCATATTGATTCTTTGGACATTGGGATTTTCCAAAACTGTCGCCCTTGACTATGGGAGCAGGTGTTGAATTACTCGCATGCATATTGTATTTCTTTAAAATCTTTTCACAATACGCTTTCTGCGACAGTCCTAACACTCCATTCTTTCTGTCTCGGTGAATTTCTATGCCCAAAACATAAGATGCTTCACCAAGGTCTTTCATGTCAAAGTTTGATGACAAGAACTTTTTTGTTTCTAGTAGTAGACTAACATCACTGCTAGCAAGCAGAATGTCATCCACATATAGAATTAGGAAAATATATTTCCCACTTTTGAATTTTGCATAAATGCAATTGTCCTCAACATTTTCTTTGAATCCAAATCTTTTAATGGTATCATTAAACTTTAAATACCACTGCCTAGAGGCTTGCTTTAACCCATAAATGGATTTCTTTAGGCGGCATCCCATATGTTCCTTCCCCTCCATGAAAAAACCCTTGGGTTGTTTCATGTAAACATTCTCTTCTAAATCTCCATTTAGAAATGCCGTCTTGACATCCATTTGATGTAACTCTAAATCAAAATGTGCAACTAGTGCCATGATGATTCTGAAAGAGTCCTTACATGAGACCGGAGAAAAGGTCTCATTGTAATCGACACCTTCTCTTTGCGTGAATCCTTTTGCCACGAGTCTAGCTTTGTACTTTTCTACATTCCCGTTGGAGTCATACTTTGTTTTGTAGACCCACTTGCATCCTACTGTCTTGGCTCCTTTGGGAATTTCCTCTAAGTCCCAAACATTGTTGGAACTCATCGATATCATTTCATCTTCCATTGCCTCCACCCACTTGGCTGAGTGAGGGCTACTCATGGCTTCTTCATATGTGGTAGGATCGCCCTCCATATGAACTACATTGTAAACTTTGTAGATATCTTTGGAAATGGCTGGTCTTCGTTCTCTTTTAGACCGTCTGAGTTCATCAGACTCTTGCTCATTTCTTGCCTGTGGCTCAGGCACATTTACAGTAGGTGACCGTTCTGGCTCCCTTTCGTGCTCAACAGTGAGTTCAGGTGGCTCCTGATGGACAGGTTCCGAACTTTCGCCCATTGTTGTCACGTGTGGAGTCATAACAGGTGCCGGCACCACAACCTCAGGGGTTGTAAATGGTGGCACAACAGGTAGCGAAAAAAATGACTCCTGAGTCATCGGATTAGGTGCATGCACCCTCTTCTCCTCAAGATCAATTTTCCTAGCTACCGTGCTCCCCCTCATCAATTCGTCCTCCAAGAAGACTGCATGTCTCGTTTCTACAAACTTTGTGTATCTGTCGGGACAGTAGAAACGATAGCCTTTTGACTTATCTGGATAGCCAATAAAGTGGCAAGATACTGTTTTGGGGTCTAACTTTGCAATGTTTGGATTGAAAACTTTTGCCTCAGCTGGGCTCCCCCAGACCCTCAAGTGGTGCAGAGAGGGGACTCTGCCTGTCCACAATTCATACGGTGTTTTGGGCACCGACTTACTTGGTACTCTGTTGAGAATATGAATGGCGGTTTTAAGCGCCTCCATCCACAATCCCAATGGAAGGGTGGAATAGCTCATCATGCTGCGCACCATATCCATAAGGGTACGGTTGCGCCTTTCAGCTACTCCGTTTTGCTGAGGTTCGCCCGGCATTGAATACTGGGCGACTATTCCATTTTCTTGCAGGAACCGTGCAAAGGGTCCTGGTACTTGACCATATGGAGTATGCCGACCGTAGTACTCCCCCCCACGATCGGACCGGACTATTTTGATTCTTTTATCGTGCTGATTTTCTACTTCAGCTTTGAAAATTTTAAATTTATCCAACGCTTCAGATCTTTCTTTGATTGGATAAATATAACCATACCGGGAGTGATCATCCGTGAATGTTATGAATGAATCATAGCCATCCACACTTTTCACCGGAAACGGTCCACAAATATCCGTGTGGATTATTTCTAGTGTAGCTATGCTTCGGTTTGCACCCTTTTTAATCTGTTTGACATACTTTCCTTTAATGCAATCTATGCATTGTTCTATGTCGGAGAACTCTAACGGAGGAAGAATGTCACTTTTAACGAGGTTTTCTATTCTTCCCCTCGAAATATGGCCTAGTCTGCAGTGCCATAGTTTCGATGAGTCAAGAGTTCGCTTTCTTTTCTTTTGTTCTTTGTTCGACAAGGAAACTTTTTTATTCACATCACACACAGAAAAAACTTTCTCATGCAAAGATAACAAATATAACTTGTCATGTAAGGTAGCAACACCCACACAAATATATATAAACCATATGGCATACTTGCCACATCACACTCATAGTTATCTTTGTCCACATGGGATACACATATCAAATCTCCGTGTAATGAAGGCGTTTAGTCTTTTCTATGTCCCATTTTTCTGGGAACATGCTATAATTGACAACAGAGGTGTCAAACTATTGAGGCAGTGAAGCCATCACCAAGTGAACAAGGAGTGCAGCCTTTAGCTCCAAATCAGCATCCATGGGTTTAAGCTTAGCTGCCATGTTGCTTATCCGGAGTCTTTTATGCCATGTGCACCTCCATTGTACCTTTCTGTCACCGGCTCTTTCAGCAGGTGGGGCATATGCCTTTTGAGAATCAGTGAACTAGCTCTTTATC
Source organism: Avena sativa (assembly GCA_916181665.1). Lineage (NCBI taxonomy): Eukaryota > Viridiplantae > Streptophyta > Magnoliopsida > Poales > Poaceae > Avena > Avena sativa. Next base: position 403,604,919 of record OV702280.1, read on the forward strand.
TTTTCTATAAACTCCCATGCGGAAGCACACTTTGCAATTGAGCCCGCATTAGCGTTCTCAATTGTGTTCTTAAAAAATAATGCAACTTTTGTTGGTATTAAACATGTTTTGGTTCTCTAAGGTATATGCCATATCTAATAGAGCATGGTCCTTTTCTTTTCATGCCATGCAACATCATCATCTTTTCTTCCTTTACACCACAATGATGTGTAACCATAACAACAATTGCATGCATTAATCCAACGTTGGTATAAATTAAAACATACAACTGTTTATGCAATTAAATCTATATCACCGTTGGGCAGATAATAGAGATAAATGCATATATTATTGCAACAAAACATGATCATGTTATTAATAACGTTGGTCATAAAATAACAGAACCATAATTGTTTCAATAATCACTTTAACATACTTTTTTGAAATTTAATTCACTTTAAAACTTTAATTAACACTTTTAACTATTTGCATAGATAAATGCACCTTTTAACATAAAATGACAAATCATGATCATGCTATTAATAACGTTGGTTATATAATAACATAATCATAATCTCATTTTAATATCACTTTATCACATCTTTTGAAAAAATTAACTATCACTTTATTGCATTTAAGCAATTATCTTTAACTATTTGCAGCGGAATATGAATATAAAATTCATGAACTTTTATACTTTACAGAAAAAATCTGCCTTTACACCATTCTCTAGTCAAAATATGCATAAAATAAAATGACTAGAGAAAACTATGCTGAAAATATGCTTAAAACTAAGCAAAACAGTTAAAAAAACAATTAAATATACTCTGTAATAATTAAAAAACAGAGAAAACAAGTTAACTGGGCCAAAACTGGGCGGACTGGACCGGCCCAGCCGGCCTGCCTGCCAACCCGCGCGCCGCACCGTGCGGCACATATTCTGCTCCGCCCGCGCGCGCTGCGTAGCTTGCTGCCGCCCGCCCCCAGCGGCCTGCCGCGGCCCAGCAGGCGGCCCGCCTGGCTCCGCGGGCTCCGTGGCCTGCGTGGCCCGCGTGGCCCGCCCTGCGTCGGTCGCTCGATCTGAGCCGTTGATGGGGTTCGCCCTAGATCCGACGGCTCAGCGCGCTGGTCGGGGTTATATAACCCCCAGCCGCCGCCCCCCCTTTACCCTAGCCACTTTTCCCCCTTGCCCCTCTCCGCGTGGCCACCGCGGCGACGCCGCGTCCCGCGCGCGGCCGCCCCGCGTGGTCACCGCGTCCACTGCGGCGGCGCCGCGTCCTGCGGGCCGGTTGCCCCGCGTGCACCGCGTCCTCCCCGCGTCCCCGTCTGCGGCGGTGCTGCGTCTCCTCCGCGGCTGCCCCGCGTCGGTGGCATGTGGGAGAGGCCGAGGCTGGCCGCTGGCCCTTCCCTCCCTCGCCGGCGTGGCAAAGCCCGCTCTGGGCCGAGGTGAGGCGGCCGCCTACGGCGAGCCCCTCCCTCCGGCCGAGCTCTGGTGCTTGCCCCCGGTTGAGCACGAGGCGAGGCGAGGCGGCCGCCCTCCGGCGTGCCCCTCCCTCTCCCTCTCAGCGCCGGCGGCGCGAGCCCCGCGTGAGGGCCGAGGCGAGGCGGCGGCGCGTCGCGCGCCCCTCCCCCCATCTTGCTCTTTCCTTGGCGCCCCCTGCCCCCCTTGCCGGCGGTGCGTCCACCCGAGGGTGGGCGCACCACCGTCAAGAGGAGTGGCGGCGGTGCCTCTTGTCGGCGGGAGCCGGTGGGTGCCCTTCTTTTACTTTGTTTGCCTTTTCTTGCGGGATCTGGGGACTTTGGGGTTGCTTTTGGGGCTTTAGATCTAGGGTTTCTTCGCTTTGCCCCCGAGAGGGTTGGTTCTTCGTTTAGATGTCTCCGTAGGATACCCATCTAAATTGAGAGGAACGGCGCGGCCGTGAGGCAGGCGCACTTTTGATCTAGGTCTTTTACTTTGGATTTCTTTTGCACCGAACAAATCTAGCCACGATTGGCTCTGATACCATTGTTGAATATTGCCTTAGGATCATCTAGGCTAGATCAATTCGGTAGCTGCTTTTGCCTATGCAAGATCTTGTCCAAGATCTAAGAGGAGAGGGAAGAGATCGGTGAGGAAGAGAAACATACCGTGCTAGTGGCCATGGTAGAGGGCGACGGCGTGAGCGTGGGTGAGCGAGGCAGCGTCGGTGGTGCTTCCCGTGGCTAAGCGCGACACCCTAGATCGGAAGGGTTGTGGTGGGGAGAGCGGCGGCGCGACGAACCTCGTTGTAAGTGCCCCGGTCCCCACCTCTCTATATATATTGCGCTGCCACAGGGGCCCACCAACCTTGACTTGGTTGGGCGCCCCCGATCAGGGCGCGAATCGAGGGTCCGTATGAACCGTTGGGTTCATACGTGGAGAGGTCAACCTAACAGGGCGACGACGACGACGCCGCCGACAGCATCGCGAGCCGCAGCAGGACGTCGCGGACGCGATCTATCACGGACAACGACGACGCCGGCGCAGGAGGAGCGCCGCTGTGTTGCCGTGGCCGCCGCCGGACGCCACCGCCTCCGCGGAGCCTTGGGATGCATGTGACCATGTTCGCCCTGAGGGGCTCGGCGTGGTGGAGGTACATCTCGGCCTCCATTTTCGGCCGGCGGCGTGGAGTGGAGGTGCTTCGCTGTTAGGTATAGCTCGAGCTCAGTCTTTGGTGTGTATAGCCGCTTTGTCTCACTGCATGTTCGGTGGGGGTTTATATACACAAAGATGGGCACCGTTTGCTTATTATAGGTTTTAGTTAAGAATTCTGCAACTTGCTGATTCACATGTTGCATGCAGCCACGCAGACCCTTATTCTCGGGAAGGCACACACACGCAATTTTTTATACTATGTGTATTCTACAAACAATGGAGAATATCAATTTTGGAGTATACATTATTCTCTTGCTGCCGAATTTTCACATGTACCACATTCCCAATAGGCAACTAGGGACATGCATGGTGAACTGTAGCTGAAAGATGCATGGTAAGCAATAATTAGCATGTTTTCAAATTTTAAGTTTTTCCAAGAAACTGAAAAGTGCATCCACCTAAAGCTTGTACAAAATGAAAAAAAAATCAAGAAGCCTTCATGTTTTTTACAAAACTATGTTAGTAGTTGATAAGGACGCATATATAAATCCCTGCTATATTTAAAATCACTTGCATTGCTCAACAAAGTTAAAGTAATGCTACATATCCATAAAGAAGGGAGTAGAGATTACATAGATTATGGTTATTAGTTGGTGCCTTTCCAGAAGATCTGATTCACAAAATCAGGGAAGATATATCTAGATCCTACTAGATATATATGTGTGTGTTTGGGAAATTTGTCCTGTGCACAGCTCATGCATAATCCATGCGTGCATGTGGCTGGTGTGATGCTAGCTCGGGAGAGGCCAAATCAGCGAGCAACTGCTCCCTATTTGGAGGATTTGATTCTGGATCCTGGTTTGACCTCGATCCCATATAATTCCCACGCCGACCACCAACAAACAATTAGTTTAGTAACTAGGCATCAAATATGCTTTTTAACTAATTAAAGATCTTGATATAAATGTGGCATATTGTTCTCTATATGAAAAAGATAGTAGGTCGTAAGTATAGCTAACTCTAAACGAACGGAGAAGTGGTGGAATGCGCGGAGCCACGTCTGAACTTGAGTAGGCTCCTATGCCGCTGGTATAGTGGAGGTTCCATAGCGCGTCGTGAGCACGGGTTCCATAGCTAAGGTATCTCTAATGCAGACACAAAGTGCATGTAAGCTGTGGGTCGGTTGACGCCATAACATTTTGTGAACCCTTTTCTATAAATAAGATAAACATTTTTTTAATCGTTCACATGACATAATTGTTCATATTATATTTCCCTCAAAAAAAGTTCATATTATAAAATAAATAATAGAGGTAATGAAAAATAAAAATATTGAAAATAATAGAACCAGAAAAAAGAAGAATATAATTATTATATTAGGTCGTAATCGGAGTGGCCCATGAAAAGAAGTTGCATGTGTGCCTATATCCCCAGGCCGGACTAGGCTGGATGTTGAATTTACAGGTCAGAGGTTTTGAAGCATGGCCAAAGAAAAGCCCGACCATTTGATTGTCTAAAATCGGCCCAGTAGGATCTTAAAATGGCCACATGGAAGGCCATTTCCACTGATGTTGTCTAAAATCGGCCCAGTGGCATGCTCCTATTTATTTCACATCAAGCTGTTTTCAAAGAGACTTACAATACAGACTGATTTCACTCTCATGTATGTCAGTTTATTGCCCTTTTGCATGCAGATATTTTACTATCTGCTGTGAGCAAAATTAATACTTCAACTTTGGGCTCCTATAAAAGATACTTGCAACTTTGTATTCTTATAATTTCGTGTCAAGACACCTTTTATAAAAGATGCTTGCAACTTTACGTGTGTCACAATATGTTTGCAGAGAGTCAGAAAGAGAGAGAATCTAACGATGTACATATTACTCTTTTCCACATTATCATTCTGGTAAGTAATGATCTTTTCTGTTACATCTATATGATGGTCGTGATGAGTATGTTCCAAATGCTTTCTGAAGAAGGGGCGCTAATCAAGCTCGTGTGTCTTCGCTAGCTGTTAAGACAGTGCATTAGCAGCTAAGAACCCAAACATAATTAGTGATCAGAAATGCAATCACCACGGCGGCTATGAGAGCCTACGATTTCATCATTGTGCATGGATACTAATTGCCTGTATTTATTTTCATGGACGCACAACGGCCGAAAGCGACATATCCATCCATAAGTTTTGTCATTTTATGAATTTATACGAAAGGTGATTAGTACTATTTTCTAAATAATCTAGTAACTAAACAAAGTACTAGCTAAGATTACTGAACATTATCTGGAGTTAAAGCCACCATGCTAGTACATCCAACCGGAAGTTGCGCAACTTTAACTATATTTTGTTTTGAAGAACAACTTTTTACTAAATTAACGCCACCACATGCACTATGTTTTCTACCCACGACATGTTAATTTGTTTAGTTAACTACATATCAGATGTTTCTAAAGTTGCCAACAGAAGCAACATAGATTTATCATTGATGCGCATGGTTAGTACTACTTATACTTAGTAGTGACCAACCAAACCTAATTATTTAGCGAAAGGGCCATAAATTATTCTTTTGCTTCATGACTAAATTTTTCTAGCGACTCAATTTACTAATCAACCACATTTTCAATACTATGTTTTGAGAGACTTGGCAGTCAAGGATGAAGTGTAAGTCGATGCTCGCCGTTGCATATGAGCGGCCACCACCGTGTGCAGCATGGTTGTGTTGGCAATGGGCCCATGGGGAGTGTTCGCCTTGTGATGATCGTTAGATGAAATTGTCAGAGACTAATTTATATTGTTAATAATTCGGAACATCAAAACGCACTTTTCCTATTCTAATTGGAAAACGCAATTCATATGTTAATTATTCAAAGATGACTCAAGTTAAGCCCCCCTAGTTGGTGATGATCACTGCACATGGATCCTTGTACCTTCAAGCCTTAAAATTCCCAAAAGGCAAACCCATGCATCATCTCATGCATCCAATATTCTTCTGGCCCATCACATCAATGGTCAGTTGGTCCCTCTGTTAATTAACTAGCTAATCGCCATTAGGCAGGCACTTATACATAGGAGGACCCCATATATATATATATATATATGCGTCAGTGAGCAACACCTGTATGCAGCTCCCACCTAGCTAGCAACCTTGCCTAGATTGCAATTTGCAACACAGATAATACTAGTAACCATTGATCCTTAGCAAGTAGCATCCGGTACGGAGCTGATAATGTCTAGGCCACAGGCGAGGAGCTACAGGAGGAAAGCGCACCAGCACGGCAGCAAGGCGCATCACGGTGGAGGCGGCGGCCATGGCAGCAGGCCGGCGAGGTGGCCGGCCAGGATCATGGACGGGTTCAGGAAGATGCTGGTGGGGCTCTTCTCCTTCCCGACGCGGCCCCCGACGGTGACCTTCTCCGTCGACGACGACCGCGGGGATGCAGCAGCTGCGCCGAACAGGTCATCGTGCAGCGCCAACCTGCAGCCGGTGAACAACACGCACTACGACGAGGCCATCGCCGACTGCGTCGAGTTCTTCAACAGGTCGGCCAGGGTGGACGTCAGGTCAAGGCCGTCGTCCCAGCAGCTGTGAATTCTCATCCAACGGAATCGACCAACTGTCGTACGTACGTACGTGGTGCCAAGCTGCTGCACTCAATATCTCAGTCTGTTCTGTGTACGTATATGTGCACGTGTCCATGTAAGCTGGAGTAGTAGATTAGATCACTTATTTGCTCATGTGTAAATCTCATTTTGCTATGTTTGTCTGCCATGTTACTCTGTTTTTGTAATAGTTTTTTTTTTACCGAAACTACGGCGGGCTTACGCCAGCCTGAACAATTTCATTCAACCAAACATAGTTACAGGGCTCTCAGCAGAGTTTTAAAGGACAGTGGGGGCAAGGCAGACAAGAGGATTCACGACGGATCATAGATGTTACACTAGGACCTAAGGCTAGATGCAGAGCCCGGGTTCGTACAACGGTACGCCCAGAGTCGCAGATCCTCGATGCATCTGCTACGAATAAGGGAGAGAGGTTCATCGATATTGTTGAACACAAGTGCATTCCTTCGTTTCCAGATGTTCCAGAGGACAGCGATGCAGATGGTGGCTGCTGCGGGGCTCGCGCTGCGGGAGGCCCAAAGCTCAGTGAAGTCTTCGCAACGCAACGTTTTTGTAATAGTCTGTCATGTTAGTCAGTAAGTAGGAGTATTTTCTTGCTGTGTTGGTACGTACTATGGAGCAGCGAAAGAAATCTTCAGTGCAAATCAGTATGGTCATTATGTTTCGTTTCTTCCATGATGCCATAGCTTACAAGAGTAAGTTTGTATAGCTAGCAATAGCTTTATTGGTACTCCCTCGAACTGTAAAGTGGTGGTTTTATGATATACTCCTATTTTATCCTTTGTTCTACACATGATCTAACACTTGTGAAGCCCCTCCACGAAAATAGGATCCTCCCAGGTCGCCCCCTGCTCGGGCGATCCCGAGGGCCCATAGCTGCCGCCGTCTAGCCCCTCCACCGCCAGCCCCATCAGGCCGCTGCTGCCGCCGACGCCGGCGGCGGCGGTGGCGACGCCCTACTCACCGAAGGCGGAGGGCAGGAGAGGGCTCGTGCGACTGATCTCCATGGGCGATGGGGTTCACATTCGGCGGGTCTTGGATGTCTCGCAAAGGTGCGAATGGAGGAGGGGTGCAGACGGGCATGGGAAGCGGTGGCCGGCGGCAGCGTGGCGTTGTGATCGCGGCGCCGCAACGTTGGAGGCGGGGCATGCCGTTCTGGACCCGATCTGGGCCTGATCTCGGTGTTGTGCTGTGTGTGCCAGCCATGCGGTTCTCTGTCCCTGTTTTGGCATCTCAATTTCATCTTCTTCTCCACTGTCGGGTGGTGGTGTGGGGGCTGCTAGCGCGGCTTTGAATAATTAAAGGTGGTGGTCCTTGGATTTCTCCCTCTCGACGAAATGCCTGGAGTTTGTCGGTGCGGACGGTGTTTCGGTCGCACGCAACCATGTGTTTTTGCTGACTGTTTGCTTACAGAGGGGGCGTTGTGAAGCTTTGCGGTCTATTGCCATCATGGGACATTCCTTGGTTCCACGGTGAAATCAGACGCCGAGAATGACATGGAAGTTGGGAACCGAAGACTGCTAATGGAAGTTTGAGTCCTAGAGATGTAGGAATTCTAGCTTGGTGTTTTATGACTTGGAGCAACGGAATTGGCAAGTGGGAACGACATCACAAGAGAAATTCAATGTCTAAACCTGCAGGGTGAAAACCCAAGGTCTGGACTTAACCGTTTGTGCCTAGCAATGACCTTGTTGAAGGCATTGTTTTGTTATCCAGGGTAAAAACTTATGGTGATCAGGGCGATGGTGATGCTTGAGCACTGTTTCCTTTTTGGAGGCATCGCTTTTGTAGTTGTTGGATTTCTGGTGATGTTCTGGTGCTGTTTGGTCTGCGGTTTCAAGGAACCGACATTGTAGCGGGACTTTTTTTATTATGTAATTCTTTTTTCTTTTTTTCGGCTACGCGCATCTCGTAAAACCAATAGGGTAATGCGTTGTTGCAGTGGCTGTGTGTAATTGATATGTCGTGATATTAATATATGCTCCTTTTCAAAAAAATGATCTAACACTTGTTCTACCATATCAACAACAAAATCACACATATCAGCAAGCATGTGCTAAATAATTCTGGGTTTCCACATTGAAAAGAACAACACATCGTATACGCATGAACAAATATACACAAGCACACATGTTTCCCGATGATTACAAGACCTATACAAATGCTAAATCACCCCACATAGTTACAATGGTCCATACAAATTTTGAAATCGATGATAGATGAACTAGGGTCTCACTAAACTAGCAAAAATATGGTCAATGTGGCTCATTTTTTTGATAAATAATGGGGATTTTGGAGAGAGAGAGAGAGAGAGAGAGAGAGAGAGAGAGAGAATCGCCGCCTCCATTAGCCTATGTCCATGCTCATCCGGGTCAAAATGGAGGATAGATCAGATTAGGCCGACCGGCTCGACCTAACCATCCCAAAGGATAGCGCCCCATCCATGACCCGCTATGCAAGGGTAGCGCTTGTCAAAAAGGTGCTACCAAGTTGAGGTTGGCGCCCTCGAGACGGTCACTACGCTCGGCGCTTATTTTGCGAAAAAGTTTCACGATAGGTTTATTATTTAAATTTGTTTTGTTTTAGGTTTTTTTTTTTAGTTTTTGACCAACTCAATTGCCTGTAGGCTCTGACTGCACAGCCGTCAGTGGTGATTGCCCATATTTTGACTTCCCAAAACTGGATTGCATCCCACTCTATTTTTCCCCCTTTCCTCTCTGTCTTCTTCCCAACTTGAGCTGCCCTCTCGCCGCCGCCGCTCCCCTCCCCGAGGTCGCGCGCCGTCTCGCTTGGCCGGGGATCCCTACTCGATTGCCCCTGACTGCACAGCCGTGCTACGCAGCCCATCTGTCGGGGGGCATATTCCCCGCGCCCACCGCAGCAGCTGAGCGAGAGAGAGAGAGAGGATGCCTAAGCGGACGACCCACACGTACTCGAGCGAGGACGCGCTGCCGGAGGGCCCTGAGTCCGACCTCTTCGTCTACTACTGCAAGCACTGCGCCTCCCACGTCCTCATCACCGGTCTGCTTCTTCAACCCCTCCCGCTTCTTTCTTGATTCCTATTAATTACAGTATGGGATTCCATGTACTTAGAGGCTTCGCTTAGTTTTGCCAGATCTAGCAAGTGCGGCCCATTATTCTAGGCTAGTTTCAGGAGCGTTTCTTTTCATGGCGGTGCCTATGTCTAAGTCGACCTAGATGATGTTCACCCTGTTCTAATTATTTGTCTTAGTCGATTGCGATGAGATGATTTTCACCATTCTTGTTCTTCTTGTGAGTTCAACTAATACCAATCATGGGCTTTACTTTTACCTGAGGTAGACATAAGGGTTCCTAGGAAAAATAGGTAGCTGTACTGATCTCTGTCTGTAACTTGCCACAGATCACATCCTTTATCTACTTGTTTGCATCTCAGGTTTGTTAAACTATACTTTGGCCTAACTAATGTACATCCTTGTCCGGTTGGCATATGATAAGACCACAATTTTAAAAAAAATCATATTACAAACTAGAAATTGTTAGCACCTGGTTTCCACAAGGCCACAAATAATCGTAGAATAACTGAAAATCATTTCAACTCAAACAATGTTTCACTTGTCATCCTAGCCAAATACCAACCTGAAAGTTCTGTCACTTGCACTTACAAAACAAGTGTTCTTCGTGAAGCCTATTAGTGGTGGTTGTTTCGGTATCAAGTCACGTGGCTCTTCATGAATTTACATATATTTTTTCCAGTTTTATGGAAAACAAGCAGGAATGTTCTTATCATAAACCAGGTCTCAGTTTTAGTTAAACACATTTTGTTATCGTCGTTTTATCCTATCAAAGCCAAATGATGTTCGACATTGTTAACAGCTAGGCTATAAAGCCAGTTCAACAAAGCCATGCTTTGCTTAAACTAACTTACCCAACATCCAAATAATCCCTTAAGTGAGGATGTCTGGTGGTGCAGCGTTCATAGCACTAGTAGAAGTATGGTGGTTTGGGGCCTTGGCACCAGCAGTGGTAGTCAGCGACACCATGTTCTTCTTCAAAGCAGGAACTGCCCAATTCTGCCCTTCTTTTCAGAGATGGATTCTTGCTTCCTATGGTAGGGGTTGTGTTTTGTGCGCTTTTTTGGATGGCATCTAAGCCGGGATTTGTTTGGTGGTGTCTGTTGTAATGTTTGTCTGGCAGCTGTTTCGGTCTTGTCTTGAGTGCTACTCATTTCGGCCTAGTCTTATGCTTGTACAGTTGTAACTCTGTTCTTTCAGTCAATGCATTGGGGCGCAAGCTTTGTTTTTCTTGTAAAGAAAAATAACCCCTTATGTTATGAAATGAATCTATTGCAAATTTGCTTCTGTTCAGTTAGGATGTACTATTTGGTTGAGGAAATAAGGTGGATTGTGATGGAGCCTTCTAGAATCTTGGGTGATTCTGGTGTTTGGTTTCTAGAATACAGAAAATTGGCGTGGAACCACCTGAGCGAATGTTCTGTGTATATGCGGAATGTGGTGATACTTCAAAAGCGATGGAACCGACTGATTTCTCTCTGTGTCTGCTAGTTATGTGAGTCATGTGAGTGCCTCGTACTGTATCTGGTGACTGAGCAAACCATCATATGAATGTATGGTGCATTGGTGCATAGGCAGCTGGACGCACGCACCGCATCTCTTAGGCAGCGGCTGACGGGGCGTATCTGGCGGTGGAGGCAGGGTGACAGACCACTGCGATGTGCATCTCCTAGCTAGGAAGCAGCAAAAGTGGGAGGAAGCGGGGCAATGTGATGACGAAGCGCATCTCAGCGCCAAAGGAAGCTGTTGGATTAATATGGCTGCACCATTAGTCCCATGTATTAGTACTTAGTGTCTTGTGGATGCATGCTTGCTTGTGTATGAAATTTCAGGGCATTGTAGAGTAGAGTTAGCATCACATCAAGATGCCATGTAGCTTATTGATTAATAGTTGCATGAACCGTGTCATGTATGTGTATTCATATGGCTTCTTAGTCTGCATGAGACATGTTAGTAGGATACGGCCGAAGTGCTGAAGATACAACTTAAATTTTGAATAATTTGCAGCTGAAAAGCCAATGAGTCTGTGTGAAAATTTATATATAATTATATATACTAGAGGGGTACATCACCACTCCCTATACAAGAGGTGAGCTGAATATTTCACCTCTCCAACCAAACACTGAGATTATTCATTCCATTCCATTGTATATTCGAATTGACTTCAAGCGGACATGGGCACTGGAATGAATCCATGTTCCATTTCACTGGGTTCCCCAACCAACACACACCCTTAGTAGTTAGGCACTCAGTAATGACCTTTTATGTAATTTGGTTGTCCATGAGATGCATGCTATTGTTCTGAGTAAATAAATGAATTTGGACTCCAACCCACTAGGATACTTTATTCTGCTGTCTGCTTTGCCGCTCTTTGTGCTACTATCTGCCTTTTGCTTGCCTTATGCCACCCAGGTGACCAGTGGGATTCGCATACACCATGAAAACTGACAACCATGTCCAACACAATCAAACTTACTTTAGCCTCACTTTGACTCTTGTTTGTTTTTTGTTCCTTCTTTCCTTTTTTCTTTCATATGAGTGTCAGTTATATCTAGCTGGTGATAGAAATTTTGAATTGCTAAGTTATGGTTTCTGTCTGATATTTTGTAATCACTACTTTCAACAGATGTTACATTCAGTATGCCCTGTTAATGCTTCAAGTATCTGCTATTATAAACAGTTCTGATGTGTTTGTTATAAAGATACCCTCTTGCAGAAAATGCCAAAGCGGAAGACTGACAGAGCACATGTTCTAGACAAGACGAAGCATCTCTCAAGGCTAAATGTGAAGGATGCAGGGAAAGTCATGTTGAAACGGTATATTAATCACCCCTTGCAACTTTGTTATTGTTAGGTACTTGAGTAAAATCCCATGTTTTCGGATATTATTGCATCATTTGTAGTCATACTATTACAATTGTCAAATATTAAGCCTTGGAAACGTGCTGTTACGTATGTTGGTTACCCTGGTGAAATTTGTCAGTTTATATATTATCATGTAGTATGTATCTACGGTACTTGATGTGATCTAAGGGTGCTCCGTTGTTTTTGAGAAGAAAATCCATTATTAGTTGCATCAACTCAAGGTAAACTTACACAACTCTTTCTTGCATAACAGAAGCCATTTATAGATTTACTATGCTATTTTTCTCTTTTATGTACTTTGAAATATGTGAATCGTTTTACACCAACAGTTTTCATGTGAATACTCATTTCGAATACCTACACCAGAGTCATTTGTCCTAAGTTTATTTGGTTGTTGCAGTGGAGTGCATATATTTCTGATTATATAACACACGTATCTCTCTGATGCAGTGGAGAAGGGAAGCTTGAAAAGCAGTTCCGCATGACCTGTGTGGGATGCGACCTTTTTGTTTGCTATCGATCGGAAGAGGATTTGGACCTTGCTCCTTTCATATATGTTGTTGATGGAGCACTGAGTTCAGTGGCGGCTGAGACAAATCCACATGTACACATCATTGAAACTCTGGCCACAATCTATTTTTCCATCTTTAAGCTAACATGCCATGAAAACTATAGGATGCTCCTGTACCGCCTTGCATCACACAGTTGCAAGGTGGACTTGTCCAAGTTGCCATTGAAGTGGAAGACCGGGCACAACGTTCAGCAATTACAAGTACATTATCTTAGTCTTGGAGTAAACTTGTTTAAACCATGGTCACTGTTTATATGATAACTAATTTAACTAAGTGCCGTCGGTCACTTGTATAACAGTACTGTTGGATAAGTATCGTTTCAGTTACCAAAAGAAAAGAAAAGATGTGACAATTGTATATCTTTTCAGGAGTGAATGCTGATGATGTCCGTGTGGCAGTAGCTGCCCCTGCTGCTCGCGGAGAGGCTAACAACGAGCTGCTAGAATTTATGGGCAAGGTGACTTTCTTCAATCTTAATTTTTGGCAGTATTGGAGGGAGTTAATTATTTTTTGTTTTTGTTACCTTGGTACTCATATGGGTATAAATTTATTGCAATAAGGTGTTCAAACTTCTCGCTTGAACATGTTTGTACTGACAATTTGTGCAATTAGGTGCTTGGCTTAAGGTTGAGTCAGATGACCCTTCAAAGGGGATGGAATAATAAATCGAAGCTTCTGATTGTGAGTTCTTATTTCCCATCTTTTTTTTTTGAGAATATAGTATTGCTATATGAATTGAGCTCATTGAACATGGGTTTCCATCCGTTTTTATTTAGTTCACGTTCTAGGTTTAGTCAAAGTCAAACTTTGACAAGTTTGACTAAGAATATAGGGAAAAGTATCAACATCCATAATACCAAATACATATAGTATGAAAATATACGTACTTTACGTTGATTCTAATACTATATATTTTAAGTTATAGATGTTGATGTTTTTTTCTAAATATTCGATCAAACTTTGCAAAGTTTGACTTTGACTAAACCCATAACACAATCTAATTGTGAACGGAGGGAGTACTAAGCTTTCTGCTAGTAGTCAGTTAACTCAACACTTCACATTTAATTCAATATTTATTATTTATTTTTGTGCAATCTTCAAATTCTTTGTATTGATTGTTCTCTTCTACAAAATACCCTGACCATATTTAGGTTGAGGATTTGTCCGCGCGGCAAGTTTATGAAAAGCTCCTAGAAGCTGTCCTACCTTAGAATACCTACTTGGATCGGCTTCAAAATACTCTTCTCTCGAGGAAAAGGACCCAAGGACGCCTACTACACCGGCTGAAGAGTAAGTCAGATGAGGTGTCAAAAGAGTAGAAGCTGCTAAGAGAGTTGAAGGGGAACAATCAGCCAATCTGTTCATTTTTATTATCTTGAAAAGGCTAACAGAAGCCCCTATACTTGTTTTACCAGATTTCTTGCAAACTTCTAAAACTAAGTGTGATGTGAGTGGGATAGGCATATGTGTGCAAAACAGACGTTGTGTTGCCAACTTTAGTCAAAAGCTTGATGGAGTTGGGCTGAACTATCCCATCTACGAAAGGAGTTGTATGCTTTTGTTCCCGTTTCGTTGAAGGTTTTGAAACACCAGCTACTTTGAACTATAGTAAAATTGCACGTCAACGCATTACTTCTAGTCTTCATTTATATATTTGTCACAAAACATAGTAATAGTTGCAACATATTATCATTCAACCCTACTTTGAAGCAAAACTGAAAGCAAAAGAGCTTCTGTATGCGATATAGAATGTCTCGTTCCATGGCTTTGACATTGTTTTTTAGTTTCATTTTCATCTTCCTTCAAATATGTAGTACCAAGAATCGCTTTATAGATTCAGTACAATCTTACATATGCGTTAAATATTATCATAAAAACTTCATGTACAAAGGATCGCTTCATGAGTGCGTGAAATTGGAAACCAAAGCAGACAGAGCACTGCATACACATATGAACCACACAATGGGAAATAACCCAAATCTATGACTAACATATGAACCACACAATGGGGAAATAACCCAAATCTATGACTCGCAGGCAATCCCTGTCATGTTCCATGCCGATGGCGTTCTTGGTGTGTTGTACTATCCCGTTCTTCAGCGTGTTGTAATATCCGTTTCCGCATGGTTTTCCTCTAATTAACCGGGCATTGTCGGGATGTTTTGAGAGTGGGAATGTCAATTTTGTCATGAGGAGCATATGCTTTTGGGAGTCATTTTTGAATAACCAATTACCATAGTGCTATCTCTGTGAAATTTTCTTGAGTAGAAAAGACCAAGTGCATTTCTATACAAATTGTCCAAAGAAATCCTATGTCTTTTTTTTCTTGCAATTGAAGCACGAAAATATACATGCATGTGTTCCATGTTATACACGTTTATTGATAATAACTACAACTCTCATTGTATACAAGTGCACTGTATATATGATTTCAAAGATCCAAGTGATCCAAATGCCAATAACCAACTCTATCCAGCTCCACCATGCACCTGGATCAAAACGATGGGCGCGGCTTGACCGCAGACGAGCCGTCGTCGTGGTTGTGGCCGGAGGAGCTCTTCTTCTTCCTCATGAAGAGCGCGCCCACCAGAGGGATCAGCGGCTTCTTCTTCTTCTTCCTCCCCTCCTCCTCCGCCGCCGCCATCACCTTCCTCACAGTCTCTTGCCCGGCCGACGCCTGCCTCTGGAACCGCACCTCGCGGTACTGCGGCCGACCCGCCGGCGCGTACTGCGGCTGGTGATGATGATGGATCTCCATCACCACGTCCGGCGGCGAGGGTGCGCGGTCGTACGCGGCCGTCGGCGGGTCGGCGAACGTCACGTACCTCTTCTTCTGGAACTCGGCCGCGGCGGCGGCGGCCTGTTTCGCGGCCACGTTGACGTTGACACTGCTCGCCGGCGGGCTCTGGTGCCGATGCTGCAGGTGCTGGTTGTTGATCTCCATGAACTTGAGGTCCTCCATCTGCAGGTCGATGACCTTGGCGGCCGCATCCTCGTCCCGGGCCTTGAGCTTCTTCAGCTCTCTCATGGCGCTGCTCAGCTCTTCTTGGAGCGAGAGGATGCAGCCAGCCATCTGGTGCTTCTCCTCCCGTTCCTTCTCCAGCTCGTGTTTCGCGTCCTCTAGCTCCCTTCTCGCCGGCACCGGCGGTATGTGACGCGGCGGCGGTGGTGCCGCCGCGACATTAACAGCTACAGAGGCGCCCACTTGGCGGTTAACAGCTGGTCTTGGCGCTGTCGTCACTTGATTCTGCGCCATAGATGATGGAAAAACCCGTGGATAGAATCAAGAGGAGACAAAAAAAAAACTATCAAATGCATAGTTTGTAGAACATCTATGGCGCAGAGGAATATTTTGTTTTTTTAGAACATCCGAACATAGTGAAACTTAAAAAAATACAAATTCAAATAAATTTGTCGACATATCACAAATTCAAATATGTAACGTTTCTCATTTAATCAGTCTGTTAAACCTCTAAGGACATGTCTAATGTAAAGTGCTTTTACATCGAGAGAATTCCTTATTTGGCACTACTTCTTAATATGATTCCTTATTTGACATTGAAATTTTTTCACTTCCCTATTTGACATCTAGTGTAATTTTTTTTGCCTTAGATGACACTCTAGTGCATTTTAAGAGCTAATGGTGTTAACTGGAGACTTATAAAGACGCTTTTGCTCCTAGTGCATAATCTAATAAAAGAAAATTATAAGACAAATGCTGCAGCACCGTGAGATACATGTGCTCATGGTTAAATGACCAAATGGGACCAGAACATGTCAAACCGATTGTAATTAAAAAATTATAGTACTGTTTACATGTGCCCACGCAAAAAAATACTTCCTCCGACCCATATTAGTTGACTCAAATTTGTCTAGATTCAGATAAATCTAGATACTATTTAGGATATAGATTTATCCAAATTTTAACAAATCTAAGTCAACTAATAAGAATCGGAAGAAGTATTAATCTTTGAGTACGTATCTGGGCTGCTTGTTAACTCTGCATAATCACTGAACCATGTCATATGGGAGTACTTCGTAAGAAAAAAACATAAACACTCATTCATTTCGAATGATAACTCGATGCTAATTCCAAAAATTAGATTGCGATACAGCTAAGCTCCTAGTTTATTAGGACTGGATCGACTGGCAACTGCGAGCCTGCATCCATGGACTGGACTGGTAAGTGGTAACTGTCATCCTGCATCCATGGCCAAACTTGCAGCAGAGCCCGCATCGGTGCCAAACCGATCCTGTAGCTAAACTCTTCGACCGACGCTTCATAGCCGCTTGTTCCTCCTGCCTGGGCCGCCGTCCAGATCGCTGCCTTGTCCCTCCACTGTCCCGCTTGGTCCGCAACCTACCGAGACCCCTTGCTCCAATGCTCCATGACGACTCAGCTCACGCTCTGCCACCGCTCTTAGCCAGCAGTCGCCGCCGCCGTGGCGAGCGGGCCACCAGCGCCGCCGCTAGCGTTCACGTGGGTCAAACTGGGACGGGGATAATGGGCACGCTCGGGATGGTTTCGCTTCAGTTAAGCGAAGTTGAATAGGTAGCGACTAATCAGGGGTATTCTAGTCCGTCTGACAAAAAACTAACGGAAGGATGTAACAGAACCAACGGTAGTGTCATATGAGGCAAAATATTTTCACAAGAAGTTATATAGGGAAGTAGAAAAAACTTAGTGTCAAATAAGGAATCAAATTTGGAACTAGTGTCAAATAAGGAATTCTCTCTTTTACATCGGTGTTTTGCTTAGGCTTTTCATGGATGATTAACAGAATATAATGTACTCCCTCCGTCCGCAAATAAGTGTACTTCTAGTCTTGTTCTAAATCAAATTTTACTACGTTTGACTAAATTTTTAAGACAACGTACTAATATTTATGACACTAAATTGTTATCATTAGATTTATTTTTAAATCTAGTTTCATAATATGTCAATTTGATGTAATATATGTTCCTATATTTCTCTATAAAATTTGTCAAATTTAGTTATGTTAGACTTAGACAAAAGCTAGATGTATACTTATTTGCGGACAGAGTAGCACATAATTAGCGCGTACAAGTAGCAGTAAGCACCATGTTTTTGCATAGGTGACCTGTTAAGGTTTTCTGGTGGTAGTTTTTCTATGCTAAAATGCTTTTACATAATCAACGGCGGGCAAGAGTAAAACAAGTTGCTTCCTTTTTTTCTAGTTACTAAATATCCCCTCAACCATCTGTATTGGAAAATATCCCCTCAACCATATTTTTTTGATAAAATCATGTGAAAAACTGTAGTCAAAGTTTGTTGGAATGTAGTTTGACTAAATGTCTACGTCCATGACGTCATCTTTTTTTAAAGATATAATAAAATGGGGGTAGTAGTATATATGTAGGATACACTTTGGAGTTTTGGTTCTTATTTTCACTTTTATGTCCCCCTATTGTATATTGACAGAGAGTTTAAAGGATACCGCACACCTTTATCTTCCAGTGATCATTAGGGCACCTAACCAGAGTACGAATTAATTAAAACCATCACCAAATGGAGATTCTAGGCAGCTTGGGAGTACACCTTTTATTGCTTCCTTAATTCAGGTGGAAGGAACCTATCATAAAGTCTTGGTGAACACACTTTCCAATCTGATCCCATCAACCAATCAATCTAGCCGGCCAAACCCTGCTTTAGGTACTAGTTAACTATTATATGGAAAGAGATTAAAGTGTTGTAGAACTACATGGTTGTAGCTAGCTTTTCTCTAGTATGGGATGGTAGGTAGGAGATGGAGACGGAGATAGCATGCATGTTTCTAATTAAGATGAAACAATGCGTGCGTGCATGCACATCGCTGGCAAAGAAAGAAGGCTGTTTTTTGACACATATTTTTCTTGAGTTGGAAGAAAGGAATAGCTAGCAGGCACTCTAGCTAGAACACTTTAGCTTTACACTAAGATTAACCACCATTTTTTCCACCTGGCACAAGCAGTTCAACGGAGGAAGTATAGTGAGTCAAAACATCGCCCTTTGGCTAAGGGCGGGAGCAATTAAAAGAACTGATTTTTTTTTTATCATTCATGTTTGTGTTCTTGACATATGCTTAGAAACTTTCACAAAGAAAGGACATATGTCGTCCTAGGGAAAAAAGAAAAATGTTGAAAAAGTGATTTGTTTAGCACCGGTATAGTATGTTTTTTACACATGCAAGCAAATTATTTTTCTATACGTATAGAAAAATAAGTTGTGCTACGAAGAAAGCACTTAATTGCACTGGAAGTGAGTAAAATATGGGGTGTCTCAAAACACTTGCAATCCTCGGAGCTAGTAGACAATTAATCATGCATGCATGCTCATAAGCTGGAAGGATTTGTGTGGCCGGTCCGGCCGGTACGTACCTCGGCGGCGTTGATGCGTCGGCCACCTGCGCATAGCTCCCCGGCGAGCACCCTCTCGCCGAAGAGGGCGACGGCCTCCTTCACCGACTTGAACGGCGCCCTCGTGTCGATTTCCGCCCGCCCCGCCACCGCCACCACACCGCCGTCGCTGCCGCCATCCATTGATCGACGACGACCTCTGGCTTCCGCTAGCTCGATCGCGATCTATCTCCAAACAAACTCAAAACCAGTGATCGACCGCGATCAGCTTAGGAAAAGCATGCACATGTATATATATCTAGTCGGATGCAACTAATCCAGACGAGACAAAATTAACGGCAGCAAGATGATGATGGACGTCGCGATCGATGGATGGATGGGAGTGGGGATGTGGTTAGGGGAAGAAGAAGAAGAGGTCACGATCAGAGTATGCTTGTTGTGCTAGCTGCTAGTAGTATACCATACGCGCGCGCAAGCAGCAGGGAGGAGACGATGCATGATGGTCATGTGGTGGTGATGGTGGAGTTAGAGAGTGGGAGTGGAGGTGGGTTCCTTGCTTCGCGTCCACTGCACTGTAATATTCCCGCCCGCGCAAATGTTGCGCTTTGGTGAACGGTCGGGATCAGTCCCGCCGACCCATTCCTCCTACCTAGTCTCCTTGCTATGTGTATAACCATATATAGAAATATACTTCCTCTCATCTATATTAATGGCCTCAATTTTACATAGATACGAATAAATCTAGTATAAATATTTAACTACATATATACGAATCTAGACAAAGTTAAGACCGTTAATATGGACCGGAGGGAGTACTTAGAATGCAGATTTTTGGAGTTTGGGCTACATGGCTTTTGTTTTTTGAATCTTTCGAAAATGTCAATTTGAAGTTTCAAAAAAAATCGCAAAAAATACTAGACGTAGATATTATTATACTCTATCCAATACACAAAGTCGGACATATGAAGTAGTGAACAGTGCCACATTTCAAACCATCTAAATCTGTCAGATTTTGTCATTTTTTGCTGAGCATAGAATACAAGGTGTTTCGGGGTGAGCCTTTGTGTATTGGATAGAGCACATTAATATCTACGTGTAAGATTTTTTTCATATTTTTTTGATACTTTGAAATCAAGTTTTCAAAATCCGAAAAAACCGTATTCCATGTAGCCCGAGCTCCGTTTTGATTTTCTGTATACTTACGCCCTACACAACAAATATACCTCCTTCATCTTAAAATAGATGTCGAGAATTTGGATATATCTATATACTAAATAATGACATTCAAATTTTAGACAAATATGCGATATCTATTTTGAGACGGAGGAAATAGAACATACATGTTTCTTTTTTTGAACCATGCATGCGAGTTGCATGTGCTATATTAAGAAGGAGGGGGGCCAAAGAATACCAAAGCATACAACTTAAAATCTTACAAGTGAGCACACCGGAATCGTGACCAATGACCTGAAGTAAAAACTATGACTAGCCAAGAAGAACCTAACAACTAAAAGACTAAACAGAAAAAAGAGAACAAACTAAACAAACACGAGGCCTAAGAGGGGAGAATAAAACGACCCCTACTCTCTGTGGCCCACTGAGTTGCATCTTTTTTTAATTTGATCGATAATTTGTTGGATCGTCTTATACTCTTTATCAAAAATCCTTGTGTTTCTCTCGCACCAAATCGACCTCACGTCCAGCATATAAAAAGAGTAGAATCTTTTCCTATTCTACCGAGCATTAGGAATTCCGTAAATTAACACATATAGATTACATGTAACTATTTCTATACAAATATTGGACAAACTTATGTAGTTATGATTTCTTTAACCTTGATAATAAGGGGAAATTGAACGGATCGGACACCAACTTAACCCTTGGCCGGTCGTTGTATATAGCTAGCTAGTCAGCTAAGTTAGAGGCTCGAAGTGGCCACGCACAGATGCATGGGCGACCTGCCTGCAAGATACAGCCTCCAGATATGTGTACTATGGAGTAGCTCACAAGATCCACTACTGCAACTAACTTAAACAATTTGGGAACATATAGATGCACAAATATAGGTTCATGTCGCTGTCAAGAAGACTCTGATTACCGAAGGAAACTGTCCGTCCGTCTTGTTCTTTCCAAGATACTAAGCATCCAACAAAAGATGGTCCCACCGATAGTACTCACTGGTGGAAAAAAGGGCATTTAGTTTCGGGCCGTAACGGGCTCTAGTCCCGGTTTTGGACTCGGGACTGTCAAATTGGGACTAGAGCCCTCCTCTCTAGTCCCGGCTCGCTACGGCCCGCGACAGAAGACTGCCACGTGGCTATTTCAGCGAGGCGGGGGACGGAAACCCTCTAGTCCCGGGTCGTAACACCACACCACCCGGGACTATAAGGCTTCCTGCCGCGACAGAGAATTCGTGTGTTTCTCTGTCACGACAGAGATTGTGTGTTTCCTTTTTTTTGCCATTTCGTTCCTTTTTCGTTTTGTGTTTCACTATAATTTCAAACATATATTTTAGTACACTTATTCTATGCTACTACATACACAGTACACATTGATGCATCTATATAATTAATATTCGATCCCTTGCAAGCATACATATATTCAATCATATCAAAAGGAAGAAATGTTTTGAAATTACATGATCATTGATGATATATCATATCAAATATATGGAGATCACTAAGGCATATAGAGTTCTGCGTCATCCGCATAATGTTCTCCATGTACATCAAGGACCTCCTTCATCAGAAATCCCGCCAGCTCCTCTTAAATTGCTCATATACGCTGTTCTGGCTCTAGTTTCTCCCGCAAATCATAAATATAATGTGAACCAACTTTCCGCTCACTGGTCAACTCGCGAATGTACTCGCAGATGAAGTATCCACATAAATGAGTTCCCGGTGGCTGCTGTAAACTCTTCACCATTTTATAAGTTAGCTTCTCTTTGAATGTACCTGGTATTTTCTATCTAAACCGTGTCCAACACCTGCTCGACAAAGAAAATAAACAAAGAAGTTATTAGTTACTTGATATCAGGAAATGAACGAAAGAGGATGATATAATGCGATAATAATTAAAATTATTTATGAAGCATTGCTTTCATGTCGCTCCACTTCTCTTGGTCCTAACTTAATGAGTTGTGGACTTCAACTAGGGACCTGTCAACTTGAATGTTTAGCAAGATCCAGTGAAATCTGCGGACGTTTACATAAGCAAACATGCATAGCTCATCAATTACACTTAACATCGAGTAAGCAAAAGTAAAATGTGTACAAGATAGAAATACTCACTTGAAGTTGTAAGAAAATAGTATTTTCTTAACAGAATTATTCTTGGTTAAGAACCTGCACAGGTCTTCCTCCACGTCCTTGGGATGATTCTTTAACGCATATTCATCAACGATATATGGGTCAATGAACCCAGCGTCATATCTTCTAGCTCTTTTGCATTCAAACATCTTCATTCTGCAGAATATAATATCGTACAAAAGGATATATAGTCAGGATAATATATTAAATACAATGAACGATCTGAGCTACAAACTTAATTACAGAAATAAAGCACTTACATACACTAGCAACCAATGATAGATTTATCAAGGGCGCGATGATTGTATAACTAAAATAGTTTGGTCATTTGAATCTGTATCGAGTATGGTTTGAAGTGATGCTCCTTTCTAACGTCCACCGCAAACCAATCTTTCTGATGCTTTTTTCTGTTTGCAACAGGTACCATGTGTGCATATTTTGCATATGTGTGGATAGACGCGTGAGCTCCTCATGACTGACTAGAGGCTCCCCTTTGATATACTTCCGTACTATCTGAACCACTGGCGTATCTTCATAGCCTAAATATTGACCAAGAGATATCGCAACAATTCCAGTATGCTGCCTAGCTTTTTCAGACCATTTTCGCAATTTGGGTATAATAACTTTTTGTGATCCTCTAACATGTGATTGACCTTCTCCCTATTTTTTTCATTTTCATAGTCTCTTCGTGCATCGGCAATGGTCCGACCAAGATCATCAGCGGGTTCATCATGTGTCTCTTCTTCAGCCTCCCCTTCAACATCCCCCATGGAAGTATCTCCGTACTTAGGGAGACCATGATAGTTGTCATCATCCTCTTCTTTTTCATTGTCTTCTATTATAACCTCTCTCTCTCCGTGCTTGGTCCAACAATTATAACTGGGCATGAAGCCGGACTTCAACAGGTGGCTGTGAAGGGTCTTTGAGTCAGAGTAATCCTTTTGATTCCTACATCCACTACATGGACAGAATACAAAACCATTTTGCTTGTTTGCATCAGCAACACAGATGAATTCATGCACGCCATTAATGAACTCGCCAGAGCGTCGATCAGTACCGTACATCCATTGTTGGACCATCTGCATTATAGTAAAAGTATATCAAAAACCATTACACAACATGATAAATTGAATACAAGTTATAATGAGAGCTTCTAGAGCATTAATTTTGAATTTTGAAAAATTTACATGCACCAATTTGTGAATTGGAGAAAACAATTAACATGATAAATGTGGAGTTTTTGATTATTGTTCTATCAGTGAAAACTTCATTCCATTCTAAGCTCTGAAACTCTAAATTTACACATTTCAATTTTTAGTAACTATGTGCTTAATCAAAATTTGTTACACATTTCAAAATCCTCTACTTCTAGAGCATGCATGCAAATCCATATCTCTATACTTCTAGAGCATTAAGCTAAAGTAGCAATAAGAGATGAAAGTATGAAGTTCTAACCTTTTTAAACTTTGGATTTAGGGGTTGCAAACTAAATCTTGAGAAAAAATAGCATGAACTCGGCTTGCTTCTTTGAGTAAAATGGCCACCATGGCTCGGGCCGTGTGGACACGAAGCTGTATTTATATGGAGGGACAACTAGTCCCGGGCCGTGTGGACACGAAGCTGTATTTATATGGAGGGACAACTAGTCCCGATCCGTGATATGACCCGGGACTAATAGTCCCCAAAAAGAGCAGCTGGCCCGCTCTAGGTTTCTAGTCCTGGGCCGTATTACGGACCAGTACTAGAGGTCTAGTCCGGCCCGGGACTATAGGCTATCACGATTACTAGCCGTTGGAGGCGTCACGTTCCGAGACTAGTGCTAGCACTAGTCCCGGTTCATAACGAACCGGGACTGATGACATAGTTGAGATCGAACCGAATGGCTGTTTTCCAATAGTGACTATGGCATTGGGTATGCTGGCTCAGATTTGCCTAGTTACTTCAAACTTATCTATTGGGCCCAATGTCTCAGTCTTAACTCAAGACCGATCGGACCGCAAAACTCTAAAATGTGTTAATCAAATAACAAATGAATTTGTTTCAAACTAAAGAAAGTCATGTATCTAGAGACACCAAAGCGGCCATCCTTCCGGTTTGGTCTGGACAGGGTTATAAACGCCATTGGTTATTCTTCTGAACTTTTAGTCTTATTTGCATTCTTATCTATACTCAGATATTGTATCGTTTTCAATGTGGTTTCGATCTTTATAATATATATTTGTATTCTCGACTCGTTAAATTGTTTTGTATATGTTCTTGTGAGTTCTGT
Source organism: Avena sativa (assembly GCA_916181665.1). Lineage (NCBI taxonomy): Eukaryota > Viridiplantae > Streptophyta > Magnoliopsida > Poales > Poaceae > Avena > Avena sativa. The sequence continues at coordinate 403,629,555 of OV702280.1, forward strand.
CGCGAACTATTATGTAATGGTTGTGGAAATTATAGAATCCTTAGAATATTGTGTGTTGTACTGATCTGACCCTCGCGGAAATTATATAAGAGTATAAACCAAGACAAAAGAAGATGAAATACAACATTGGATAAATAAAATATATATTAATATGAAAATGTTGTTTTGTGAGCAAGGATTTTTTGGGGGTGAAAACTTATGATACATGATCACGCGCTGCACCGTTTCCTTCTCGGAGGCGTCACTTTTGGAGAAGCTAGACCTTTGGTGGTGCTAGCTCTGCTGCCACAAGGAATATATCACTATAGCGCGATTTCTTTTGTGATTTTTTTCTGGGCTGTGTGCATTCGTGAAGCCACTTGGGCAATGCGTTGTTGCAGATTCTGGGTGTAGTTGGTATGTTCGCAATATTAATATATGCTGCTTATAAAAAAATAAAAATCTGGATTGTTTATTTAAAATTGCAACATATGTTGTTCAAAATTTAACAAACCACATTTCAGTTTGAAATGACTACTTTCATTTTGCGGTTCACTCTCTGTTTTTTATTTCTTCATGCATGTTTCTAGAAAAAAAAGTTCTATTGCACGCGATGTTACATCATTTGATCATAATCGTATCATCTTAAATAATATTGAGATCTCATCACAAGTATTTGAAAACCAGTTTAAATTTACGAAAAACCCTCTTCACCGCAAATAATAAAAAACATAATTTCTCTATATGTCGTTCTGTTTTGGAGGAGGGTTGTAATTTCCAGACCGACCCAGCCACAGCCAGCCAGGAGGAGGGCAGAGATCTTATGGGCCGGAAGCAATTCCGACGAAGAATTGAGAGCCTGCCCAAATATTCGAGGCCCATAAACTCCGGTCTCGTCTTCCTCCTCCCGAATCAAGCTGTCCACAGCAGCGGCCATGAGCACGAGGGGATGGGCCGTGGGCGCCGAGGAGGACGCCACCGCCCCCGCTCCCTCCGCCGAGCACCAGTACGGTCTCCCTTCTCCTCCGCTCATCCCAACCCCCGCTCGTGCCCCATACATAGCTACGGCGGTTCGGTCTCTCGCCTAGCTGGCTTTGCCGTTTGCTTGTCTCTGTGCGTTGGTATACCGTGACTAGAAAAAATCCTCTTAGAACAGCTGGATTGCTGCTGGTACGCATGAGCGAGCGAGTGGTAAGATTGATAACAGAGAGGAAAATGGTTCAGGTGTTATTGGTTATTATGCTAGCCTGATTCTTCAGTTTCTAGCTTTCAGAGTTTCTCCACTGTTACGCTTTTTCGACACTTCTTGTCTGGAAATGACTCCAGCTGTCTAGATTCCGAATGTACAGCTCAGGGATCAGTCTACTCTGGTGTGCCAGATTAAAGTCTTTGTTCGTTGAATAGATATTCATGGGTTAGAATTAGATAAACCGTGCCAAACGGGTGGCAAGCAGCAAACTGATCACCAGATATCTTTATCAGAAACTAGCTTCCTCATGACGAGCGGCTTCGAGGTGGTAAGGTGACCCCGGCCCGCTGTCTCTTCCCATGTTTGCAGATTTGATCGCTGGTGAGCTAAATCAGCTCGAGGTAAATGTCTCCAGATCCATCAAATCCCACCCAAACTGGGACCTGAAACTGGACATCCACAAGTTGACCGACAAGCTAGAAAAGCACAGATGCTTTCGTGCAACGGTCCATGGATAAACACTTTATGTTCATTCGGTATACAGAATTGAGTTGTGCTGATGGTTAGGGTCGAATTAATCATGATTTTGTGTTGCTAATTCAAATTTGGAGATGGACTTGCGATGCCCAATTGTACAGATGAAGAATTTTGCGGTGGTCTCTTTCACTTCCTAATAACACATGTGCGCAACGTGGTAGACAAAATTGTGCCCTACTATTATCGTTCTCCGTGTTGAAGTGTATAAGTGGATTGCGCTAGCAATTTCCATCAGTTCGGACTTTTGGTTGCGTTGGCTAGTGCATGAAGCTTAACATGGTATCGGAGCCTAAGGTCTTGAGTTCGAGTCCTGACTTTCGCAATTTATCCTAAAATTGCTGTAGACCCCTCTGAAGGGTTTCGCGACATAGTAAATCAAAATTTTCTACGGATGCGAACAGAGGGAAAGCCAAGATCTAATCTAGGAGATGCAAACAACGAGAGAGATTGGATTAGATCTTCATACCCTTGAAGATTCGCACAGCGGAACGTTCGTCGGAACGTGGGTGATGTAGTCGTACTCGCTTCTTCTCCTCGCGATCCGATCCGATCTAGCACCACAAGTGGCGGTGCCTCCGTGAGATGCACACGTGCAGCACCTCGACGTCTCCTCCTTCCTCGGTCCAGCAAGTATGGTGGAGAGACAGATTGGATCTACAACACGACGGCGTGGTGTATATGGTGGAGAATTTCTGCAGCAGGGCTTCGCCTACACGCAGTCGGGAGGGAGAGAGAGAGGAGGGCAGCACGGCGGCTAGCTTTGGAGGGGAAGGTGTGTGTGTGTGGGGGGGGGGTGCGCCCCCAGCCCTCTTTATATAGAGGGGTGGGCGGCTGCCCTAGCCCCCCCCCCCAAGTCCAAACCGGCGGCCACAAGGAGGAGGAGTGGGGGGCAAGGAAACCCCCCCTTCTAGAAGGTCTAGTTAGGGTTTTACCCTAGCTGGCCGGTTGGGCCCTATGGGGCCTTGTGCCCCTGGCCCAATGCGGCCAGGGCACTCCCTCATAGGCCCATGCCCCTCCCGGAAGGTGGGGCCACGTTGGTCCCCTTCCGGAAGGTTCTAGAAGCTTCCGGTACAATACCGATTAACCCGGAACAATTCCGAACTCCAAAAACTGCACAGCCTTATATGAATCTTATTCTTCGGAACCTCTCGTGATGTCGCGGATCCCATCCGAGACTCCGAACAAAAACTCATAAACCAATTATCCAATCTATCCTAGCGTCGAGACACGTTAAGTGTGTGACCCTTCGGGTTCGAGAATATGCAGACATGATCTTCTATCAATAATCAACAGCGGGGTCTGGAAACCCATATTGACTCCCACACATTCATCGATGATCATATCGGATGAACCACGATGCCAGGATTCAATCAATCCCATATATATATTCCCTTCGTCTCGCGATATTTTACTTGCCCGAGATTTGATCGTCGGTACCGTCATACCTAGTTCAATCTCGTTCACAGCAAGTACTTTACTCGTTCCGTAATCCTATATCACTTTGTGATTAACTCCTTAACCACATGCTTGCAAGCGGTGTTGATATCGATTACCGAGTGGGTCCGAAGTATATCTCTCCGACTTGGGAGGGACAAATCCCATCTCGATACATACAACCCAACAGATACTTTCCGATCACCTAAGAGACACCTTTATGATCACCCTTTCATAGGATAACGTTTGGTGACCTCAAAGCTTTCTTCCGATACCAGGAAGTTGTATTATCTCATGGTCTAAGGAATACAATATTTGACATAAGAAAAGCTTCGCAAAGATGAACACGATGACACGATCTAATTGCTTCGCTTAGTTTGGGTCTGTCCATCATATCATTCTCCCAATGATATGATCTCATTATTAATCGACAACTCATGTCCATGGTTAGGAAACCTTAACCATCATTAATCAATGAGCTAGTCCATAGAGGCGTACTAGGAACACGGTGTTGTTCACAAACCACACAAGTATTAAAGTTTCCGCTTAATACAAGTCTAGCATGAAATATAAACATTATCATGAACAAGAATTATAATAATAACATCTTTATTATTGCCTCTAGGGCATAATTCCAATAGTCTCCCACTTGCACTATAGTCAATAATCTAGTTTACATCTGGCAACAATCTCACACGCATGGCACTGAGGTGCTGATCATGTTTTACACGTGGAAGAGGTTTAGTCAATGGATCTGCGACATTCAGATCTGTATGTACTTTACTAATCTTCAGATCTCCATCTGCTATATAATCTCGGATTATATGAAACTTGCGGTTGATATGCTTGGTCTTTGGATGATATCTTGGTTCATTAGCGAGTGCTATGGCGCCAGTGTTGTCACACAATATCTCCAGTGGGTCCAATGCACTTGGAACCACGCCAAGCTCAGTGATGAAGTTTCTGATCCAAACTCCTTCACTTGACGCTTCTGCAGCAGCCATGTATTCCGCTTCTACTGTAGATCCCGCGATCACGCTTTGCTTGCAGCTTCTTCAGCTCACAGCTCCTCCATTGAAAATATACACGTATCCTGTCTGAGATTTAGAATCATCCTTGTCGGTGTCAAAACTAGCGTCGTCGTAACCTTTTACGACGAGCTGTTCATCACCCCCATAGACTAAAAACATTTCTTTAGTTCTATTTAGGTACTTTAGGATGTTCTTCATGGCTGTCCAGTGTTCCACTCCTGGATCACTTTGATATCTGCTTGTCAAACTAAGAGCATTGGACACATCCGGTCTAGTACACAGCATGGCATACATGATAGAACCTATGGCCGAGGCATAAGGCACTTTGCTCATAGCTTCCCTATCATTTACCGTAGCTGGACACTGAGCCTTGCTCAATATCTTACCTGACAACATAGGCACTAAACCTTTCTTTGCCTTATCCATTCTGAACCTTTTCAGAACTTTGTCTAGGTATGTACTCTGGCTTAAAGCTATCAGGCGTCTTTGTCTATCTCTATAGATCTTGATGCCCAATATATAAGCAGCTTCACCTAGGTCTTTCATTGAAAAACACTTGTTCAAATAACTCTTCACATCGTTAAGCATGTTGATGTCATTTTCAATAATTAATATGTCATCCACATATAGTACCAGAAATGTCACCGAGCTCCCACTCACTTTCTTGTAGATACAAGCTTCGTAGCAATTTGGAACAAATCCAAAGCTCTTGATCACTTGATCAAAACGAAGGTTCCAACTCCGAGATGCTTGCTTCAGTCCATAAATGGAACGCTGAAGTTTGCACACTTTATCAGCATCCTTAGGATCGACAAAACCTTCGGGTTGCATCATATACAACTCTTCATCAATGTTTCCATTGAGGAATGCAGTCTTGACATCCATCTGCCATATTTCATAATCATGAAACGCAGCAATTTCTAATAAAATCCGAATGGACTTAAACATCGCTACGGGAGAGAAAGTCTCATCATAGTCAACACCTTGAACTTGTCGAAAACCTTTCGCGACAAGCCGTGATTTATAGACGGTAACATTACCATCTGCGTCCGTTTTCTTCTTGAAGATCCATTTGCACTCAACGGCCTTACGGTCGCTAGGAGGGTCCACCAAAGTCCATACTTGGTTTTCGCTCATGGATCCCAATTCGGATTTCATGGCTTCTAGCCATTTCTCAGAGTCTGGGCTCATCATCGCTTCCTCATAGTTCGTAGGTTCACTGTATTCTATTAACAAGACAGTCAATACAGGGTTGCCGTACCACTCAGGAGGGGCACACGACCTTGTCGACCTGCGATGTTCAGTAGCAGCATCGTCCGAAGCTTCATGATCCTTGTCATTAGCTTCCTCTATTGTTGGTGCAGGCGGCACTGGAACAATTTCAGGTGCTGCGCTACTCTCCAATTCGAGAGAAGGTTCAATAACCTCGTCTAGCTCTACTTTCCTCCCACTCACTTCTTTCGAGAGAAACTCCTTCTCAAGAAAGGAACCGTTCTTTGCGACAAACACTTTGCCTTCGGTTCTGTGATAGAAGGTATACCCAATAGTTTCCTTAGGGTATCCTATGAAGACGCATTTCTCCGCTTTGGGTTCGAGCTTGTCCGGCATCAACTTCTTGACGTAAGCTTCGCATCCCCAAACTTTAAGAAACGATAACTTAGGTTTAGCACCAAACCACAGTTCATACGGTGTCGTCTCAACGGATTTAGATGGTGCCCTATTTAAAGTGAATGCAGCGGTTTCTAATGCATAACCCCAAAATGATAACGGCAAATCAGTAAGAGACATCATCGATCGGACCATATCTAATAGGGTTCGGTTCCGGCGTTCAGACACACCATTGCGCTGTGGTGTTCCGGGTGGCGTGAGTTGCGAAACGATTCCGCTTGCTTTGAGATGCGTGAGAAAATCATAACTCAAATATTCACCTCCACGATCAGATTGTAGAAACTTAATCTTTCTGTTACAATGGTTCTCCACTTCATTCTGAAATTCTTTGAACTTTTCAAACGTTTCAGATTTATGTTTCATTAAATAGATATACCCATATCTACTTAAGTCATCGGTAAAAAGTGAGAAAATAGCGATATCCACCGCACGTCGAAAATACTCATCGGTCCGCATACATCGGTATGTATGATTTCCAACAAGTCCGTTGCTCGCTCCATCATACCGGAGAACAGGGTTTTGATCATGTTGCCCATGAGGCATGGTTCGCATGTGTCAAATGATTCAAAATCAAGAGACTCCAAAATTCCATTAGAATGGAGTTTCTTCATGCGTTTTACACCAATATGACCTAGACGACAGTGCCACAAATAAGTAGTATTATCACTATCTACTTTGCATCTCTTAGCCTCAATGTTATGGATATGTGTTTCATCCCTTTTGAGATTTAGAAGAAATAAACCATTCACAATAGGTGCATGACCATAAAAGATGTTACTCATATAAATAGAACAACCATTATTCTCCGATTTAAATGAATAACCGTCTTGCAATAAACAAGATCCAGAAATAATGTTCATGCTCAACGCATGCACATAATAACATTTATTAAGGTTTAAAACTAATCCCGAAGGTAAAACTAAGGAGAGCGTGCCGACGGCCATCACATCAAATCTTGATCCGTTGCCAACGCGCATCGTCACCTCATCCCTCGCAAGCCGTCGTATATTCCGTAGCTCCTGTTTCGAGTTACAAATATTAGCAACTGAACCGGTATCAAATACCCAGGCACTACAACGAGGGCTAGTAAGGAAAACATCAATAACATGTATATCAAATATACCTTTGATGGTGCCAGCCTTCTTGTCCGCTAAGTACTTCGGACAGTTGCGCTTCCAGTGACCCTTGTCCTTGCAATAGAAGCACTCAGTGTCCGGCTTAGGACCAGACTTGAGCTTCTTCTCAGCAGGGGCAACGCGCTTGCCGCCGCCTTTCTTGAAGGGCTTCTTTGCACCCTTACCTTTCTTGAAGGTGGGGGGCTTGTTGACTATCAACATATGATTATTCCTTTTGATGTCCACCTCCGCTACTTTCATCTTAGCGAAGAGCTCAGTGATCATATCAGTGGAACCAATCTGATTGTGAGCAACTACAAAACTTTTGTAGCTAGGAGGGAGTTGAAGGGAATATGCCCTGAGAGGCAATAATAAAGTGTTTATTATGTGTATTCCAAGTATATGATAGATGTTTATTTTGCATTCTATAATTGTATTAATACGGAAACGATAATACATGTGTGTTTAATAAACAAACAGAAAGTTCCTAGTTATGCCTCTCTCATAAACTAGCTCGTTGATTAACAAGATGATCAAGGTTTCCTGATCATGGACATTGGATGTTGTTAATAACGGGATCACAACATTAGTGTAATGGTGTGATGAACATTCATCCGAAGTATAGCATTACGATCAAAGTCATTGAGTTTATATTGCTATAACAACTTACGAAGTGATCCTAATCCTTAGACCATGAGATCATGTCAATCACTAACACCGGAAGAGTTTCTTGATAACATCAAACGTCACACCGTAACAAGGTGATTATAAAGATGGATTCAGAACTAATAAAGTGTTATGTTGAGGCTCATGGATCGAGAGTGGAATTTGTTCATCCCGATGACGGATAGATATACTCTGGGCCCTCTCGGTGATATCACATTGATTAGCTTGCAAGCAAGTGATTTGATCACTAGAATGTTATATCACAGGAACGAGAAAAGAGTGCATGTCGGTAACGAGATCAAACTAGGTATGGAGATACCGATGATCGAATCTCGGACATGTAATATATCGTGAAACAAAGGGATTAAGATATACTAGCGTAAAAGGTTCCGACGATCACAAGAAAGTCATCGTTGAATGTGTGGGAGTCAGTATGGGTCTCCAGATCCCGCTTCTGATTATTGATCCGAGAGGGGTCTCGATCATGTCCGCATTATTCACGAACCGTAGGGTGACACGCTTAAGAGACACCGACATCCAATTGGAGCAAATGTTTCATGCCGAAAGAATGAACAAGCGCAGGAATTTATTTCACTAGATACCGAAACAGGTTTTCGGGTGAAATTGCATAAAGTGGTTATGCATGTGAAATAGAATTCTAGCAAGGGGTTATTTGTGAATGTTTGTCATTAAAGTAATTGACAAAATTCTGAATAAAATAAAAGAGTTTTATTTAATGAGAGTTTGCATTAAATTTGGTGGAAATTTAATGGGAATTTGAGTGGACTTTTGAGTGGAGGGAATTTAAAGGAGATTTGTGAGTGGAGTGTCCACCCACATGAAGAGGGGAGGGCAAGGGGCAGCCCCATGCGCCGGCCACCCCCTTGGGGTTCCCCCCTCCTCCTATAAAAGGATCCCCCTCCTCACTTGTCTCTCACACCTCCTCGTGAAGGATCTCTCTCCCCCTCTAGAATTTATCCCCCATGGTCTCGGACTAGCGAGATACATGTTCCCGATGGCTATTCGGCAAGAAAGAGTTGTGCTTCCGCTGCATCGCTGGAGCGAGGAGGCGGAGGTTGCTCGGTGCCTCGAACGTGTGTGCGAGCACGGATGCGCTGCTGATTTGCGGCGCTAGGACTTCCTCTCGATCTTGAGATGCAAGAGATCGTCTACATCAACCACGAGTTGAACTCGTTAAGCTTTGTCGGTCTTCAAGGGTATGTTCTCTACGGATATACATCCGCCCGTTGTTTGTATCTAGTAGATAGATCTTGGTATATAGTTCACATCGTAGGAAAATTTTTGTTTTCTATGCTGCGAACCCTATAGTGGTATCAGAGCCGGATCTATGCGTAGATACTTTACACGGGTAGTACACATATGAGTATGTGGGCGATGATGATCATGTTGTTGCTCCTTTGTTGTAATTTTGGATATTGGTGGCATAGTGGGATGAAGCGGCCCGGACAAACTTTACATGTCCTCGCACATGAGACCTGTTCCACGCTTGACATGCAACTAGTTTGCATAAGTGGCTAGCGGGTGTCTGTCTCTCCTACTATAGTCAATATCTATTTTGCAAGCGAGTTGTCAACAATTTGATTATCCTCGTTGTGGTTCATGTTCGTAGGTAAGAACGGTTCTATCTCGAAAGCCCTAAGCCACGTAAAACTTGCAATGGATAAATTAGAGGCGTCTAGTTTAGATTGTTGCTGGGCTAGTGTTATGATATGGTAGTGTTGTAAGTAGAAGTATGAGATGATACTCTTACAACACACATAGCGTGTAAAATCCATAGACCTTGGATTTACACATATAGGTATGATAATGATCATACCACGATGCACATGATAGAGATCATCTGCGGGAACCATATAATTTCACTAATAAACATATGATGTTTGATAGCATCTTATATTGCTTGTTTAGCGCTTTGTTAGCATAATAAGATGATCCCTCATTTAAATATCAAGATAAGAATGTGTTCTTCCTTTAGTATGCACCGATTATGTTTTCGTCGCTCCAAGAAATCACGTGATGATCGGGTGTTCTTGGATCCACGACCATATTTCGGGTGTAAAACAGTTACACATGCGAATACTAAGGTTCTAACTTGGCGAGCCTAGCATGTACAGACATGGCCTCGGAACACGGACCGAAAGGTTAAGCATGAGTCATATAGTTGATATGATGCCCATTTGATGCTCGCCTTTGAAGCTATACCGACTCACGTGATGATCGGACTTGGTGTAGTGGATTTGGTTCATGTAATCACCAAAAAGGCACGAGGGATGTCGTTTTTGAGTGGGAGTTCATTCGTAATAAAGATTAGTTGAACTCAATCTATCATACACTTAGTCTAAACTTTACAAATTCTGTTGTAGATGGCACCACCTGCTTTTAATTTCAATGTGTTCATGGAGAAAGAGAAACTAGCAACGAACGGTAGCAACTTTACCGAATGGGCCATGAATTTGAGGATTCTCCTCTCTGCTGCACAAAAGCAATATGTGCTAGAAGCGCCATTAGGCCCCCCACCTTTTGATGATGCCCCTGACGAGGAGAAGAATGTCTATCAGACTCGTCAGGAGGACCACAACTTAGTTCATTGCGGCATATTGTATGGGCTAGAGCCGGAACTTCGAAAGCGTTTCGAAAACGGCAATGCATTTGATACAATGGGTGAGTTGAAAATGATTTTCGACACACATGCTGCTGTAGAGAGCTACAACGCTTCAGAAAAGTTCTTTAGCTGCATGATGGAAGAGCACAGCTCCGTTAGTGAGCATGTACTCAAGATGTCGGGTTACGCCGATAAGCTTGTGTCCTTGGGAATATCGATTCCCATTGACTTAGGCATCCATCGTGTTCTGCAGTCTCTGCCACCTAGCTATAAGAGCTTCGTGATGAACTATAATATGCAAGGCATGAAGAAGTCTCTCCCCGAGCTTCTGTCAATGCTTAAAACTGCAGAAGTGGAGATCAAAAAGGAACATCAAGTGTTGATGATCAATAGGAACACTGGTTTCAAGAAAGACAAGAAGGGAAAACGGAAGGGAAGTAAGGGCGGCAAGCCGGTTGCCGCGCCTGAAAAGAAACCCCGAGTTGGACCTAAGTCTGATTCCGAGTGCTACTATTGTAAAGGGACTGGCCACTGGAAGCGCAACTGCCCCAAGTATCTGGCAAACAAGAAGGCCGGCAAGGCAAACAAAGGTATATATGATATACATGTTATTGATGTGTACTTGACTAGTGCTCGCAGTAGCACCTGGGTATTTGATACCGGTTCAGTTGCTAATATTTGTAACTCGAATCAGGGGCTGCGGAACAAGCGACCGCTAGCAAGGGGTGAGGTCAAGATGCGTGTCGGCAATGGATCAAGTGTTGATGTGATCGCCGTCGGAACGCTGCCTCTCCACTTACCGTCGGGATTAGTTATAAACTTAAATAAATGTTATCTGGTGCCTGCACTGAGCATGAACATTGTATCTGGATCGTGTTTGATGCGAAGTGGTTATTCATTTAAATCCGAGAACAATGGTTGTTCCATTTATATGAATGAAATCTTTTATGGTCATGCACCGATGATGAATGGTTTATTTCTATTAGATCTCGATGATAATGTTACACATATTCATAATGTTGATGCTAAAAGGATTAAACTTAATGATGATATATCCACATATATGTGGCACTGCCGTCTAGGTCATATTGGCGTTAAACGCATGAAGAAGCTCCATTCGGATGGACTTTTGGAATCACTTGATTATGAATCATTTGATACATGTGAGCCATGCCTTATGGGCAAGATGACTAGAACGCCGTTTTCCGGTTCAATGGAACGGGCGACAGATTTATTGGAAATCATACATTCTGATGTATGTGGTCCAATGAGTGTGTCGGCGCGAGGTGGATATCGTTATTTTGTTACTTTCACGGATGATTTGAGTAGATACGGTTATATCTACTTGATGAAACACAAGTCTGAAACCTTTGAAAAGTTCAAGGAATTTCAGAATGAAGTGGAAAATCATCGTAATAGAAAGATCAAATTTCTACGGTCCGACCGTGGAGGTGAGTATCTAAGTTACGAGTTTAGCACTCACATGAAAGAGTGTGGAATTGTTTCACAACTCACACCTGCCGGAACACCACAGCGAAATGGTGTGTCGGAACGTCGTAATCGTACTTTATTAGATATGGTTCGATCTATGATGTCTCTGACGGACTTGCCGTTGTCATTTTGGGGTTATGCACTAGAAACTGCTGCATTCACTTTAAATCGGGCACCATCTAAATCCGTTGAAAAGACACCGTATGAATTGTGGTTTGGAAACAAACCTAAGCTGTCATTTCTTAAAGTTTGGGGATGCGATGTTTATGTGAAGAAACTTCAACCGGATAAACTCGAGCCCAAAGCGGAAAAATGCGTCTTCATAGGATACCCTAAAGAAACTATTGGGTATTCCTTCTATCACAGATCCGAGGGCAAGGTTTTTGTTGCCAAGAATGGATCCTTTCTAGAGAAAGAGTTTCTCGCGAAAGGTGTGAGTATTCGGAAGGTAGAACTCGAAGAGGTTGTGGAACCTTCTCTTCAAAGTATGGCGAGTAGCGCAGCGCCGGAAGTTGTTCCGGAGTTGGCTCCACCTGTTGAAGAGGGAACTAATGATAATGATCATGAAACTTCAAAAGAGAGTACTACCGAACCTCGCAGGTCAAACAGGACGCGTGCAGCTCCCGAGCTGTACGGAAATCCTGTCATGAATTTCATGGTTGATGAAAATGATGACCCTGTGACGTATGAAGAAGCGATGATGAGCCCGGATTCCAACAAATGGTTAGAAGCCATGAAATCCGAGATGGAATCCATGTATGAAAATCAAGTTTGGAACTTGGTGGAACTACCTCACGACCGAAAGGCCGTGGAGAACAAATGGATTTTCAAAAGGAAAACTGATGCTGATGGTAATGTGACCGTCTATAAAGCTCGACTTGTCGCAAAGGGGTTTCGACAAATTCAAGGAGTTGACTACGATGAGACTTTCTCTCCCGTAGCGATGCTAAAGTCAGTTAGGATTATGTTAGCAATTGCTGCATATTTCGATTATGAGATATGGCAGATGGATGTCAAAACCGCGTTTCTCAATGGGAATATTGAAGAAGAGTTGTATATGATACAACCAAAGGGTTTTGTCGATCCTAAGGATGCTAACAAGGTGTGCAAGCTTCAGCGATCCATCTATGGATTGAAGCAAGCATCACGAAGTTGGAATCTCCGCTTTGATGAGGTGATCAAAGAGTTTGGATTTGTCCAAACTTATGGAGAAGCTTGTATTTACAAGAAAGTGAGTGGGAGCAATGTGGCATTTCTGATATTATATGTGGATGACATATTATTGATCGGAAATGATATAGATCTTTTAAACAGTGTTAAAAGTTATCTAAACAGCAAATTTTCAATGAAGGACCTAGGTGAAGCGTCATACATATTAGGCATAAAGATCTATAGAGATAGATCTAGGCGCCTAATAGGGCTATCGCAAAGTACATACCTTGATAAGATTTTAAAGAAATTTAAAATGGACGGAAGTAAGAAGGGGTTCTTACCTATGTTGCAAGGCAAGACATTGAGTAAGACTCAAAGTCCGGCTTCGGCGGAAGAAAGAGAGATAATGGACAAAGTCCCCTATGCTTCAGCCATAGGCTCTATAATGTACGCCATGCTATGTACAAGACCGGATGTGGCACATGCTATTAGTTTGACTAGTAGGTACCAATCGGATCCAGGTTCGGAACTCTGGATAGCGGTCAAGAATATCCTTAAGTACTTACGAAGAACTAAGGATATGTTTCTTGTATACGGAGGTGAAGAAGAGCTCGTCGCTAAGTGTTATGTCGACGCTAGCTTTGACACCGATCCGGATGACTCTAGGTCTCAATCCGGATACGTATTTCTCATGAATGGCGGAGCGGTTAGTTGGAGGAGCTCCAAACAACCTGTGGTAGCAGGATCAACAACGGAGGCCGAATATGTTGCTGCTTCAGAAGCGGCTCGGGAAGCAGTTTGGATGAAGGAGTTCATATCCGAACTAGGAGTGGTGGCAAACGCGTTGGACCCAATGGTGATCTATTGTGACAACAATGGTGCCATTGCCAATGCCAAAGAGCCAAGGTCTCACAAGCATTCCAAACATATTAAGCGCCGGTTTCACTCCATCCGCGAGCATGTCAAGGATGGAGATATAAAGATTTGTAAAGTACATACGGATCTCAATGTAGCAGATCCGTTGACTAAAACTCTCCCTAGAGCAAAACATGATCAACACCAGAACTCAATGGGTGTTAGATTTATCACTATGTAACTAGATTATTGTCTCTAGTGCAAGTGGGAGACTGAAGGGAATATGCCCTGAGAGGCAATAATAAAGTGTTTATTATGTGTATTCCAAGTATATGATAGATGTTTATTTTGCATGCTATAATTGTATTAATACGGAAACGATAATACATGTGTGTTTAGTAAACAAACAGAAAGTTCCTAGTTATGCCTCTCTCATAAACTAGCTCGTTGATTAACAAGATGATCAAGGTTTCCTGATCATGGACATTGGATGTTGTTAATAACGGGATCACAACATTAGTGTAATGGTGTGATGAACATTCATCCGAAGTATAGCATTACGATCAAAGTCATTGAGTTTATATTGCTATAACAACTTACGAAGTGATCCTAATCCTTAGACCATGAGATCATGTCAATCACTAACACCGGAAGAGTTTCTTGATAACATCAAACGTCACACCGTAACAGGGTGATTATAAAGATGGATTCAGAACTAATAAAGTGTTATGTTGAGGCTCATGGATCGAGAGTGGAATTTGTTCATCCCGATGACGGATAGATATACTCTGGGCCCTCTCGGTGATATCACATTGATTAGCTTGCAAGCAAGTGATTTGATCACTAGAATGTTATATCACAGGAACGAGAAAAGAGTGCATGTCGGTAACGAGATCAAACTAGGTATGGAGATACCGATGATCGAATCTCGGACATGTAATATATCGTGAAACAAAGGGATTAAGATATACTAGCGTAAAAGGTTCCGACGATCACAAGAAAGTCATCGTTGAATGTGTGGGAGTCAGTATGGGTCTCCAGATCCCGCTTCTGATTATTGATCCGAGAGGGGTCTCGATCATGTCCGCATTATTCACGAACCGTAGGGTGACATGCTTAAGAGACACCGACATCCAATTGGAGCAAATGTTTCATGCCGAAAGAATGAACAAGCGTAGGAATTTATTTCACTAGATACCGAAACAGGTTTTCGGGTGAAATTGCATAAAGTGGTTATGCATGTGAAATAGAATTCTAGCAAGGGGTTATTTGTGAATGTTTGTCATTAAAGTAATTGACAAAATTCTGAATAAAATAAAAGAGTTTTATTTAATGAGAGTTTGCATTAAATTTGGTGGAAATTTAATGGGAATTTGAGTGGACTTTTGAGTGGAGGGAATTTAAAGGAGATTTGTGAGTGGAGTGTCCACCCACATGAAGAGGGGAGGGCAAGGGGCAGCCCCATGCGCCGGCCACCCCCTTGGGGTTCCCCCCTCCTCCTATAAAAGGAGCCCCCCTCCTCACTTGTCTCTCACACCTCCTCGTGAAGGATCTCTCTCCCCCTCTAGAATTTATCCCCCATGGTCTCGGACTAGCGAGATACATGTTCCCGATGGCTATTCGGCAAGAAAGAGTTGTGCTTCCGCTGCATCGCTGGAGCGAGGAGGCGGAGGTTGCTCGGTGCCTCGAACGTGTGTGCGAGCACGGATGCGCTGCTGATTTGCGGCGCTAGGACTTCCTCTCGATCTTGAGATCGGCAAGAGATCGTCTACATCAACCACGAGTTGAACTCGTTAAGCTTTGTCGGTCTTCAAGGGTATGTTCTCTACGGATATACATCCGCCCGTTGTTTGTATCTAGTAGATAGATCTTGGTATATAGTTCACATCGTAGGAAATTTTTTGTTTTCTATGCTGCGAACCCTACAGGAGTGATTGCATAAATCTGTCAATCTTGAGCTCCTCTGGAATCTTGCAGTCCAGTTGATCAAGGCGTTGAGTGTAGCCCGACATCTTGATGGCGTGCTCACTAACGGAACTCCCTTCCTCCATCTTGTAGTTAATGAATTTCTTAGAGATCTCATATCTCTCAGAACGGGCTTGAGTCTGAAACATGTTTTTCAGCTCCTCGAGAATCTCAAAGGGCCCGGCGAACTCCTCAAAACGATTTTGAAGATCCGATTCCATAGCAAACAACATGGCGATCTTAATCAAATCATAATCATCCTTGCGCGACTGATAAACAACTTTTTCATCAGCCGGCGCATCTATAGCGGGGGCGTCACCTAGTGCTTTCTCAAGGACATAGTCCTTTTGTCCGCCAGCGAGAATGATTCTTAGAATGCGGAACCATTTGGTGAAGTTAGACCCATTGTTTCTAAGCTTTTCTATCTCAGCAAAAACGTTGAAGTTGAAGTTGGACTTGGCCATGTGATCTACAGTATTTGCAAGTACAATTTAGACTATGTTCATGATAAATAGTTCAACTTAATCAAATTACTAGATGAATTCCCACTAAATTCAACATCCCTCAGGTTGTTTAGTGAACACGATCCAAATTCACCACACCTAATCCGATCATCACGAGAAGAGATGTGGATTCAATGGTGGACAACGAAGTGTCGATCATATCATTCATATGACTCATGCTTAACCTTTCGGTTCATGTGTTCCGAGGCCATGTCTGTAAATGCTAGGCTCGTCAAGTTAGACCCAAGTATTTCCGCGTGTGCAAAACTGGCTTGCACCCGTTGTATGTGAGCGTAGAGTCTATAGCACCCGATCATCACGTGATGCTTGGACACGACGAACTTTCGCAACGGTGCATACTTGGGGAGAACACAGTTTTTATCTTGATCTTTAATTGAGGAATCATCTTATAATGCTACCGTCGCGATCTAAGCATAATAAGATACATAAAAGGATAAACATCACATGCATATAACTTTATGTGACATGGTATAGCCAATCTTCGCGCAATGATCTCCATCTTGTGCGTTCCGGCATGATCTCCATCACTCCACCACGATTGCCTCCACCACGAATAACAACTACAACTATTGCTGACTACTTAGCGATAAAGTGAAACTATTACATGGCGCATAAGAAGTTGACACACAGGTCATACACAATTATAAAGACAACCATATGGCTCCTGCCGGTTGTGTACTCATCGACATGCAAGTCGTGAAACATTACAAAACATGATCATCGCATACATTATACACATCACATCTTGGGCCATACCATATCACAGAAAACACTCCCTGCAAAAACAAGTTAGACGCCTCTACTTTGTTGTTGCATGTTTTACGTGGCTTATGGGAGTAGATGCTAAGAACGATTCTTACCTACGGAAAGCCACAACAGTGATATTATGGTTGCCAAACTCCGGTGTTAATCCCATGACAACTATAGTGAGAGAAACTGACATCCACCAGCCGCATGTGTGGAACAAGCCACACGTCAAGTGTGGAGCCGGTCTCGCGAACGACGTCGCGTAAGGTTGGCCTGGACCGCTTCAATCTCACTATCCCGCGTCATAAGAAGAACACAAACAAGAGGCTTGCAACAGAAAACATCAACGCCCGCAACAACCATGTTGCATTCTACTCGTGAAACATATCTACGCATAGATCTAGCTCTGATACCACTGAAGGGTTTCGCGACATAGTAAATCAAAATTTTCTACGGATGCGAACAGAGGGAAAGCCAAGATCTAATCTAGGAGATGCAAACAACGAGAGAGATTGGATTAGATCTTCATACCCTTGAAGATTCGCACAGCGGAACGTTCGTCGGAACGTGGGTGATGTAGTCGTACTCGCTTCTCCTCCTCGCGATCTGATCCGATCTAGCACCACAAGTGGCGGTGCCTCTGTGAGATGCACACGTGTAGCACCTCGACGTCTCCTCCTTTCTCGGTCCAGCAAGTATGGTGGAGAGACGGATTGGATCTACAACACGACGGCGTGGTGTATATGGTGGAGAATTTCTGCAGCAGGGCTTCGCCTACACGCAGTCGGGAGGGAGAGAGAGAGGAGGGCAGCATGGCGGCTAGCTTTGGAGGGGAAGGTGTGTGTGTGTGGGGGGGGGGGTGGTGCGCCCCCAGCCCTCTTTATTTAGAGGGGTGGGCGGCTGCCCTAGCCCCTCCCCCAAGTCCAAACCGGCGACCACAAGGAGGGCCCTATGGGGCCTTGTGCCCCTGGCCCAATGCGGCCAGGGCACTCCCTCATAGGCCCATGCCCCCGCCTGAAAGGTGGGGCCACGTTGGTCCCCTTCCGAAAGGTTCTAGAAGCTTCCGGTACAATACCGATTAACTCGGAACAATTCCGAACTCCAAAAACTGCACTGCCTTATATGAATCTTATTCTCCGGACCACTCCGGAACCTCTCGTGATGTCCCGGATCCCATCCGAGACTCCGAACAAAAACTCATAAACCAATTATCCAATCTATCCTAGCGTCGAGACACGTTAAGTGTGTGACCCTTCGGGTTCGAGAATATGCAGACATGATCTTCTATCAATAATCAACAGCGGGGTCTGGAAACCCATATTGACTCCCACACATTCATCGATGATCATATCGGATGAACCACGATGCCAGGATTCAATCAATCCCATATATATATTCCCTTCGTCTCGCGATATTTTACTTGCCCGAGATTTGATCGTCGGTACCGTCATACCTAGTTCAATCTCGTTCACAGCAAGTACTTTACTCGTTCCGTAATCCGATATCACTTTGTGATTAACTCCTTAACCACATGCTTGCAAGCGGTGTTGATATCGATTACTGAGTGGGCCCGAAGTATATCTCTCCGACTTGGGAGGGACAAATTCCATCTCGATACATACAACCCAACAGATACTTTCCGATCACCTGAGAGACACCTTTATGATCACCCTTTCATAGGATGACGTTTGATGACCTCAAAGCTTTCTTCGGATACCAGGGAGTTGTATTATCTCATGGTCTAAGGAATACAATATTTGACATAAGAAAAGCTTCGCAAAGATGAACACGATGACACGATCTAATTGCTTCGCTTAGTTTGGGTCTGTCCATCATATCATTCTCCCAATGATATGATCTCATTATTAATCGACAACTCATGTCCATGGTTAGGAAACCTTAACCATCATTAATCAATGGCTAGTCCATAGAGGCGTACTAGGGACACGGTGTTGTTCACAAACCACACAAGTATTAAAGTTTCCGCTTAATATAATTCTAGCATGGAATATAAACATTATCATGAAAAAGAATTATAATAATAACATCTTTATTATTGCCTCTAGGGCATAATTTCAACACCCTCTTTGTCCACGTATAGGCCTCTTGAGTCATACGTGAGTTTCGCGCGTCGTCGCTCTCTTCCGGTTGCACGTGTTGACATCTCCCCGTCACACGTGAGAGGGGGTGTTGAAGTGTATAAGTGGATTGCACTAGCCCTTTCCATCAGCTCGGACTTTTGGTTGCGTTGGCTAGTGCATGAAGCTTAACATGGTATCAGAGCCTAAGGTCTTGAGTTCGAGTCCTGACTTTCGCAATTTATCCTAAAATTACTGTAGACCCCTCTGTGTCCACGTATAGGCCTCTTAAGTCATACGTGAGTTTCGCGCGCCGTCGCTCTCTTCCGGTTGCACGTGTTAACTTCTCCCCGTCACACGTGAGAGGGGGTGTTGAAGTGTATAAGTGGATTGTACTAGCCCGTTCCATCAGTTAGGATTTTTAGTTGCGTTGGCTAGTGCATAAAGCTTAACACTCCGGACCAGAATGTGTCTTATCTGAGTATCTCTCTTTCTTTTCAGGCTTTGGATCCGGGAGTTCCAGCAGTTGCAGCACATTGTTCAGGATTCAGTGTCCCAGAGGAGTGGCACTGATCAACGCATTTAAACCTTGGGGTTAATACCCCTGTTCCCGACATCCAAATTGGACAAGTATAGAACGTCTGTCTGATGCTCTTCATGGTAGCCAGTGGGTGCTGGTTAAGTATAGAAGAAGCCTCTCTAAATTGGAAGTTTTTTGCTTGGCTTTTCCTGGTAGCCAGTGGGTGCTTCATCCAGAATTCTGTCTTATTATGTCCAGATAACTATTTTTTTTGGAGGGAAATGTTCAGATAACTTTCTTGGAATGCTCTATCTTGAAACATCCTTCTTTCCCTGGCTGCAAAATCCTTTCATAATGAGCTTGCAGAGAGTAGCCTATTCATAAGTCATAATAAGCCACAACTTTTTTATTTTTTAATTTGACTTGGATTTGTCTAAATTTGACCAAAATACGTCTTGATACATTCGACTCTAGACAAACCAAAGCGAGTTATTTCTCGACAGAGATTGTACTCCCATTCTTTATTTAGTTTCTTGTCCTTGTTCCTTTGCAGTGGCATGACTCTATCCGCCCACTCTGATCTACACTAGTACCGTATCTTCATCAAAATGTGCCGATGCGGAAAACAGCTGACGTGTCAACTTAAAAATACGCTACTCGTTCGATGACAAATAGGAAGCTAGCGGAGCGCGCAAAGTAGCCAATATTCCTTTTCTCCTTTATTTATAGTACAAAAGAAAGAACAGAGCATTTTCCTGCCACCTTCCTCGATTCCATCACTCTGCTTCTCGCACAGATCGCTCCTAGCTGCCAGCTGCCACGCCTCGGCATGTCCGCCACCGCCGTCGGCTCGCCGTTCCCGGCCGCGGCCGCCGTCGCGCAGCGCCGTCGCCGGGCCGTGCAGGCCCGGTGCTCCTCGGCTCTGGCCGCGCCCATCCTGGACGACCTCAGGCTGCGGTGCGCCACGCCGCTCCACCTGCTGCGGCACGTCGCGGACGCCATGGCCGCCGACATGCGCGCCGGCCTCGCCGCGGACGGCGCCGCCGAGCTCAAGATGATCCCCAGCTACGTCTACTCCCTCCCCACCGGGTAACTCGCCCTCCTCGCTGCTGATTCAGTCACTGTGATTAGTAGTACAGTAAACGAGCTCACTTCATCAGTACTTCTTGTTCACTCGACTAGTTACTAAGTAGTATTGTGAGCTAGCTTATATATATCTGGTCAAGAATGCCAATTAGGAGTAGACCAGTTCAGTTCATAAATTAATTTCTGCATCATAATTGGTACGCTGAAGGGACGAGACAGGGCTGTTCTATGCACTGGATCTTGGAGGCACCAACTTCAGAGTGCTCAGGGTGCAGCTGGGAGGGAAAGACAGGCGTGTCGTCGACAGCGAGTCCGAGCAAGTGTCCATCCCGAAAGAGATCATGCATGGTACAACCGAGGTAGCCGATTTCATTCCTAT
The DNA here is from genome assembly GCA_916181665.1 of Avena sativa. NCBI lineage: Eukaryota > Viridiplantae > Streptophyta > Magnoliopsida > Poales > Poaceae > Avena > Avena sativa. Next base: position 403,650,594 of record OV702280.1, read on the forward strand.
TTCCTTTATTAAGTTCGTTCTCTTTGTGCAAAGAAAATTGTCCTCTACGCTGACTAGGAATTTAATTAGCATATAGCTGCTTAGGGACACGTATATCTGACGGCACAACTGTATTTGTCCCCAAATAGGAGTTGTTCGATTTCATCGCGGCCCGCCTTTCGAGTTTCGTGGCGACGGAGGGCGGTAACTTTCGTCTTCAGGAAGGTAGAAAGAGGGAGATTGGTTTTACGTTCTCCTTTCCGGTAAAGCAAACTTCTATCGACTCTGGCATCCTGATCAAGTGGACTAAGGGTTTTGCTGTCTCTGGAACTGTAAGATCTCCATTTTAGTCAGAAGATATAGTTGTTTTATTTTTCAGTTGACTTTATGCTAACGATAGAGCAACACGGTTGGTCTTCACAGGCTGGGAAGGATGTAGTTGCCTGTCTAAATGCTGCAATGGAGAGGCAGGGGCTTGACATGCGTGTATCTGCTCTGGTAAGCGAGCATTGGAACTCGTAGTCTTTTAGATATGGGTAGAGCTTTATTGCCTTCTGGCCTCTGCATCTGAAGAATGCACATAGCAGCAAAAAACATCATAGTTGGGAAAGCAAATGGGATGACCATAGCGGATATCGAATTCTGCTTTTTGTTTGTGCTCTGCTTTCTTATGGGCGGAAATACGTTCAAAATAACATTGTTTCTACTCAAAAATAATATGATGCTGTTAACTGAATCACACTTAACAGGTAAATGATACCGTTGGAACCTTAGCTGGAGCACATTACTGGGATGAGGATGTGATGGTTGCAGTTATTTTGGGCACCGGTACAAATGCTTGCTACATTGAACGAAGTGACTCTATCCCTAAACTCCAACACCTTGGGCTTGTAACAGGAAATACGGTATGTTGTAACAAGACACCATCTTTCACTTTCCCCTTGCTGAAGTGAAATTCGGTGCCTGCCATTTCGTTGCTGCTTTGTCGACAAATAGGTGTGCAATGGAGGAGAGTAAAGTTTAAAAAATAAAATAGAGGTGGTACGCTGAGTTGATTGAGAATATGTGTTCATAACAGTGAGTTGACTGAAGGCTGTAACTGCAGATTATCAACACGGAGTGGGGAGCTTTTTCAGATGGTCTTCCACTAACTGAATTTGACAGGGACATGGATGCTGAGAGCATAAATCCCGGTGAACAGGTAAAATACCTTTTGTTTTGCTCGCTTATCTGTTAGTTTGCTTATTCTGCTGTAAAGTTGTGCTCTCAACGCTGTCAGATATTCGAGAAGACGATTTCTGGTATGTACCTTGGGGAAATTGTTCGGAGGGTGCTGGCCAAAATGGCTCAAGAGTCTGATCTGTTTGGCCATTCCTTCGCTGACAAACTTGCTGAGCCATTTGTCCTAAGGCAAGTTCTTCATGCCCAGCTTCCAAACTCCAAATTATCCCCTTCCTTTTCAAAATTTCATTCGGTCACCACAAACATAACATAATTCCAGAACCCCGCATTTGTGTGCTATGCAACAAGATGGCTCCAACGATCTCGGAGAAGTTGAATTAATTTTACGCGACGTCATCGGTGTAAGTTTTCTACACTTGTTTCAGCCATGCATCTGTGGGCATCTAGCCAACCAGTAGCTTAAGCTACAATTTTCTCCCACAAAACTATGGTTGCAGGTTAACCGATCTTCCCTAGCGGCACGGAGGGCCATCGTAGAAGTTTCTGACTGCATCGTCAAGCGAGGCGGGCGGTTGGCTGGGGCCGGCATTGCTGGCATTCTTCAGAAAATGGAGAGTGACTCCAGTGGGCTGGTCTTAGGGAGACGAACGGCGGTGGCGATGGATGGTGGGCTTTACGAGAACTACCCTCAGTACAGGTCGTATATGACCGAGGCTATGGCGGAGCTTCTCGGTCCCCGGGACTCGGCGCACGTCGTTGTCGAGCACACGAAAGACGGCTCGGGGATCGGCGCGGCGCTTTTGGCCGCCGCGAACTCGAAATATGTGGCCAAGTCATCGGCCTGAAGGTCCTGAGGAACCCACAAAGCGGAGAGGTTGCTGCTAGGAACCTTGAGCGTGGGTTCCAGAAATGTATGTTCGTACCACGGAACGTGTCACATCAACAGGTCCTGTATTATATTATCCATAGATCCAAACAGATCATCGTTAAAATGGTAAAGCACGGCATCCGTAACTATGGGCATATGTCTCTTTGGTGACATTCAGTTTCAGATGGTCTTGTTGGAATAAAACAGAGGAGACCGGGTACCCAAAACCAATGTTGTTTTGGATCATTGGCCCCTTAAGCGACACACCTACGGTTTAACACCCAACTCTTATGATACTCCACCGACAGCCACCAAGAGGGTTGTACTCTCGAAATAGGCTATTCGCCCCGTTTTATATCAGCCAGGCATACAACACAACTCACTCAGTCAGTCCATGGGCTATATACCATGACTGAATCAAGCAGGCACAAGGTCGTTTCCGGCCAACATCTCCCGTCCATGAAAGTTAATCACCACAATTGTGCTACAGAAGGTGTTCTAATTGAGATATTAGATCCTAGTGTTGATTGGCTTAGGGCAAATAATGTCTAACAGTGATTGCGTCAATATGTTTGTGTGGCGGTCGCAACCTTCCTCGCCTTGCTCCTGAGCCCCCTCCCTTCCTACTCTTATAGAGCCCTACATCATCATCACCCTCCTCACTACTCTTCTCTTATTGCCAACCATGGCCCCTAGGAAGTGGCGACACAGACGGCACTCCTTGCCTCCAAGTCACCATCATCGCCGCTTATCTCGATCTGCAGCGGCACCAATTCTTAAATTCAAACAACTTTGACTTAGCTTTCCTGTCCTTTGTGACAAAAGCATCCTCGGTGAAACTACCCCTCCTTATATTTTTACTTAAAATAGGACATTTAAATTTATGAAAATGGGACGAAGCTTTTTGTAAGAAAACAGTATAAACCATTCAAGTCATCACGGAGGTTATGCTAAATATTCTGAACTTGATCATGAAACTTTTGGTATTGCATGAAACATTTTAAGTATTGCAGATTGCAAGCATATACTCCATCCCTCCCTATTTACATGGACAGATATATTTCAAGGTTCAACTCTGATCCTGAATCTGACCGAAAACTGTTTGTTATATAATGCAGAATAATATTTAAAAAATTCGATGGAAAATACTTTGTAACACATAGCTCTTATATTATCGGTGAAATTATAATCACAATATGTAAATAGGAACACATGGAGTATATATGAACTGGAATTAACTCTCAAACAAGTTGATCATACATGGATCAATTGATAAATCATAATTCATGCACCTAAATAAGCATTCTCCATTGAGGTAGCTCGCATACACACTAGCTAATCATGTGTGCATGATCTAAAACAAAGCCGGTCTAGAAGTTCAACGATAAAATTAAAAAAATGGCAAGTGAAGTTGGCTCAAAATATATCCAGATCAACAGACATTTGGTGTCAAGAAGCTCCAATATAACAACAAGATCTTGCGAAACTAGCCAACAAAATTAATATCCCTTGGATTTTGTCAACACGAAATGCATTCTCTGAATGATCTACCTCATTTGATGAACCAGCAGGGCCAGCCTGCAAGAACGAAATTATTTGGTTTTGTCTTTACAATTTCTATATGTGTACTGTAATGAAAATTGAGCTCTAAGAAAAATTATCAAGGTACAAAAACAGTACATGGATAAAGAGTGCAGTAGAAAAATTGATGATTAGGGAAGGTGGAAAAAATGTAATTTACTGATGAGGTCATGACTACAAAAATTACACTTAGTACAATGAACTCCATCAGCTACAAGGAAAAATTTCTGGTCGAGGCTATCTATTAATTGCGAGTTGAAACTAAGCAAAAAAGCTGAAGCAAATGATTGTGAAAGCGATAATGCATTTGTTAGTTGAACATGTAGTTAATGTTTTTGTTTGTCATGCCACCCCTACTCAGTAATTGTTCTTGTGTTGGACATGTTGCTGTTAGAGCCATCAGAGTTCTCAGGTTGTTGTTAGTAATACTTGGTTTGCTCCTGACCAGTTTAGTCTCCATTGAAGTTTTTAGTTCGTCAAGTAGCCCATGTTCACATGGAATATATATGTCTATGAGTGCCTAATGTATTCACTGCATAATAATTTATTTATTTGTTTGCCACGCCATTAAGATTATGGACAAACATCAACACCTATCATCCTATGATGCCATCTTTCGCAATCTCCTTGAGTTAACACATGACATACGATATCCTTAAGTTGCTCTGTAGTTAAGAAGGAGAACAAGTAAGCAATAAGAATTGTGCAAAACTGACCTCTCCGTTAATTATTGTTCCCACTCTCTACTTAAGCTGCACTTGTATCCATGGGTGACATAGGAGAATCATCGTGTCTTACAATCTTGTTACTCTGGAATGCAGTAGAAAGCGGTATATATAAATTTATGAACGGTAGTCACGTGGAAAACAATTTAAAGGTAGCAAGAAAATACCTTCCGTTGTAAGTAGTCACCAACATCTGGAGCATACGGAAGATCCAGTACATCATTTTCATACATTAGCCCATCTATGATTTTCAGTAGCACCCCATCAAAGTCGCTACAAAATATATAATCCATTGATTAAAAAAACAGCAGCCAAAATAGGTAAAATACTGAGAGTTGGGAATGCCATATTCTTATATGTATTGTATATAAACCTGAAGAATCCTCGACGGACATTCCATGTAACAGTTCTTACAATCTGAAGCACACTAAGACCATGTGCCACCTGATCAGTTAAGATATACATACAACATTAAGAAAATTCTAGATTTCTTCTCTTGAGAAATCAAGTTAAGGAAGCATTAATGCAAATAAATCACCTTGTCTTCAGGGGCAACAGATGGATTGTAAGCCGGCAAATTATGAACTCGTCGCTTATCTTTCTCATCCCAAACATCCATCCGGTCATCAATAACCATGGTCATATTTGGATGGCATAAACTCTCTTGAAACACATGCTCAAGCGATTTTTTTGAATCTGACATTCAATAATGATACAATAAAACGAATGTGAATGTGGAAAAAATAAGAATCATGATCAGTGTTATGCAGTCTTCCATCCATCAGCAAGTGCCTTTTATTTGTACATAAGGATGTTCTAGTACTTCCTCCATCAACAAATAAGTGTACTTTCAGCTTTTGTTTTAAGTCAAATATTTTAAATAAGACCAACATTATTAAAATATTAGAAATCTTCATGAAATTAATACGATGTATTATGAAAATCCATTTCGAAACGGATATAGTCATACTAATTTGGTGTCATAAATGTTGCTATGTTTTCCTATAAAAGTATTTTTTTACTTAGGACATAAGTACACTTATTTGTGGACTGATGGAGTGTGCTTGTAACCAACATACATGATGATACAAATAATGATTATTTATTAATGAAGATGCTATGCAAGTTTTTGAAACGCAAGATTGCCCCTTTTCCAGGAAGAAAAATCCTGTTTGAGAAACACTTGGCATCTCATGAAAGCAGACTAATAAAAAAACACGCTTAGTTTTACCTGGCCTCACACATATTAAACGCCGTGAAATCTCCTCTAGGCTGATCAAACTTCCTTTTGGATCGAGCAGTCTCCATGCCTCAAGAGCATAGTCTCTTCCAGCCATGGTACATACATAGACCTTATATCTTCTGCGTCCATTTGTAGCAATCAGATAACTCTTCAAATCATCCCAACCAGGCCTTATGTTTACAAAAAAACTATCCTTGGGAACCTGAATCATGTAATGGTGCATCAGGTAATAAGAAATGATATAGATAGCTGTTCACAAGGATATATACAGAAATATAAGAAAGTTTTCAAGCATGCGTTGCAAAAAAATAAATATTTTTATTGTTACAAATTATACTTGGATTTATGAAACAAAAGAGGACTTGGGTATACATCGTAATGTTGAGTTGAGAACATTTATTATATAGGGCATGTTTGATTCAAAGGATTTGTATAGGAAATTTGTAGGATTAAATCCTATAGGAAATTTTCCTATGATGGTTGTTTGATTTGTAGGATTGGTTCCTATAGGAAACTTTCCTAGGAAATCCTTTGCACTAGATTGCATAGGAAATCTAACATCCACCCAAAGCTCTTTCTTAGAATCCTTTGATGGAATCAAACAAACTTTGTTGCATGTGGGTTCCTATAGGATTGAAGTGGACATGACATTGCAATCCTATGGTTTTCCTATTCCTTTGTTTTTCCTATCCTATGAATCAAACAAGCCCATAATTGCGGTGCGTACATGGTGCTAGCTAGTAGAATATGTATAGTTCTGCTGGAGTTTATGAAATTGGTTTCTGTAAACCTACTGGTGTTTTGAAGTAGACCTACATAATACACAAACTACAAAATCTCAAGAATTATATCTAATAAATATTAATGCCATACATAAACTGGAATCCCCATTAAACTTTTATAGAACTATTCTGATGAGACCACTGCAGAAATGTGGACAACGAGATGATGTTAATTCATTAACGAGGTTAGTTGTGAACGCATGCATCCCTAGGTATGAGTAAGGGGATGACAAAGCTTGTCGAGTCCTTCCATGGCCTCTCCAAATACTCGCCAGGCCTGGTCCGACCACCCCTGCCATGGGCGCCCAAACGTCCCTGTCTTGATTTCGTGCTTAACCCACAACCAACTTCTTCTATGATATAATTGCTTGACTCGAATACCTAACTCTCCACTAACACCAAATTGAGTTATAGTCTATACACATATTTTTTTGTTGACTTTAAGTATATGTAAATTGAACCAGCCTCTCTGTATATCAGGTTAATATTGACATTTATAATAATCAATAATTTTATTTCAGAAACAAAGACACACGAGCAAGGAAATAAAAACATGTAGGACCACTCTATGGACTGCTCAGACTAGTTGATACACAATATAAATAGTTATCTATAATAAAGGCAGTATTTGATTACTTCCATGAAGATCACATGAAACCATTTTGTTAATGCGATTCACATCTAATATTAATCAAGTACATTTTGGTGATTTGCAGAATGGTTGACCGAATAATACATACCGTTGGTCTGATCCGGGTCAGAACCGCATTCCTTCCCGGGAACCTGATTACAGGACGAACAATAAGTTGTTGTCCTCCGCCAGGTTTATGCAATATGCCCTCCTCGTTTTGGTTGGTCAAAATCTCATGATTGACAGTGATAGTACCTTTTTCTGTGAAATCCATGAGAAATTTATTATCCTTGCGAATCTTATTGAGTTCATCAATGAGTGTCAATTCTGTAGCAGCGTCAAGTTCACAATTCTCCAAGTCTGACTCAATCTTCCCTATGTGACTTCTGAATGTGTCTTCGTTGTTTGATAGCACGACGGTTTCATCGAGATCACACACGATGGCAAGGCATCGCTGGTTGAGCATCCCAAGGCATTCAGTGTAAAGCCCAGTTTGTGCAGACCAACACCAGAAGCAAGGAACACCCTTCAGCTTGCTTGGCATAGCCACAAGGTGCAGCTCCTCCACTCCAGCATCCACCACAGCGGTCTACAATACAAAAGGACAACCGATGTGAAAAAGAATTTGTATGTGCATCTGCCTATTAATTCAATCTAATTAAAATGATGGAAATCCTATGCTACATTTGAAAAATAGGTAAATAAATAAAAGGACCATGATTTTGTATCAAGGACACGCACGGTACCATGCTTAAGTATATCAAAGAAATTTAGAGATATCTCACAACGATTGTTAAGGGAAACATACTGCATGTTCAGTGACATACACCTTGTTTTACGCACCACTTCATCCAATATTATGAGTTTATGTCATCCAAGACAATATGCTCTACCACTTATCTACACTATATCATTTATGAAACAAAAGTACTATTTCTGTATAACCTTATGATTAGATTTGTGTTGCATAAATCCTACTACATCGTTAGTTGTAAAAACATCCTAAATTCCAGGCTCCAGTAACCAGTGCAGTCAATCAGCAAGAAAAAAAATCCTTTAAATGCATATAATATACTGCCATGGGAAATCACAGACCATGAAATCTGATGGTCAGCTAATCCAATATTGCTACCATGGAACTTTGACGTAACCATCAGTAACTTAAGCCCTATCATTTGTTGTAAAACAATTTGCTCTCGGTTGACATCCTAAATTCCAGGGCTCCACCAACCAGTGCATCAAATGAGTGTAACAGTGCAGAAAATCAACAAGAAAAAAAAATCCTTTATATGCATACTATCTATATACTAGCGTGGAAATCACTGGCCAGAAAATCTGATGCATGGTAAGCTAATCCAATATGTTGCTACCATGGAACTTTGATGTACCATCAGTAACTTAGCTGCAAACCAAGTCAATATTGACCAAAGATCTTGCAGTAATTACACGCTAAGATCTATAGATGACAAGAAAAGGTGTGTATATACCATCCGTTGTTCCAAGCAGAAGGTGTGCAGCTTGACCAGGAGCGATCTGGGGTGAAGATCCAGCTTCTTGGACCGGAGCTTGCAGCGCATGGAGAATGCACTGATCACTTGCAGCACGGCCAGAGGGTGGCACCTGCTGCTCGCTGGTGATCGGCGGCTGATCCGGATTTGGTTGCTCGAAAACACAGGGCGGTGGCCCTCCATGCCAGGTGAGAGGAAGACGTCGATGTCGCCGAGGAACACGTCACCCTCGAACATTGGCATGCTCCTCACCACGCTGGAGCCGGCGAACGAGGTGGCCATGGCCGTGAAACCCTTGGTGCTTGGTGTTGGTAGGGGGATTGGAGAAAGGGGACGAGAGAGTTTGAACTAGACGAGAGCAGTGAGAGAATTAGGGGCTGATAGGATGATGTTTATATGTGAAGCATGTGGGGCGGAGGACGTCCGGCCAGGTTGGCCAATGATTAATACGACAGGGAAAAATATTCGGGGATTAATAAAAAGGTATTTATTGTATATTTACGTAGATACAGTAAAGATATGTATAGGAAGATAAAAAGGAAGCACATTGATTTGGTATTAATATACTACTGTGGAAACGGAGAAAATACATTAATGAGGAAATATACATGATCTCCTTATATCCACCAAATTAAAAGAAATGTGATTTTTCAGACGAAACAAGTCTAGAAGGATATGAAACATGACTTATTGATGTTTTTATGCATGATAGATTTCGAGTATCATATAATGTCCCAATTTTCACTATGACTCATAAACATGATAACGGTAGAACTTCTTTAAGTTTTTGTGCATGATAGATTTATTTTGAATTTTTTACTTTCCAAAGTATGTTCTCAATTATAAAAAAGTTAAATAAATGAAAGAAGAGCATGCAATGAAAAAGCAAGAAATTTTTCCTCAATTTGTTACCTTACACAAAACCGAAAAAAATTATAGATCTCGGCGGTGAACAATGCGCCTTTAAACCTTGTCATTTTTGGATTCTACCTTCTTTATGTAGCCCACAATAAAAAAAAATTCGGACTGAAATTATGTACACTTCTAGTATATATCATTTTCTATATGTACTTCCTAGGAAACGTGCCCGGAAGACAAAAATATGCACTATGTAGGTGCACAGAGTACAAACCCTTTAGTACAACCGTGATGTGTTAGAAAGCACTATGTAGGTGCACAGAGTACAAACCCTTTAGTACAACCGTGATGTGTTAGAAAAACACCCAGCTCTAGTGTGTTGATGAGGCGTGGATGCACGACCAATTAAGAAACAGTAAAACTGAACCACATAGGACCTCTCTCAATGACTTGACACCCACAGCCGTCTAATCATTACTTTGTATGTCCGAGATCTGTTCTATGGTACTCCACCACCACGTTTCCAACCCGCGTTGAGGCCTGCCAACCATAAAAGGGTTGCTACTCTGGAAACAAACCTAGACATCTTCTCTTTAATCGGGCCGACCTAGCCCAAACGGGGCAGCCACTTTGGGCCTCCCTTTCTGTTCAGTTGCTTCTGTCATGTGTTTTCTCACTAGTAGAAAACATGCCTTTCATACAGAGCATTAGTCCCGTTTTTTCTTCGGTCCCAACGGCTAGAAACTCCCGCAGGGCCCGACTGACACTACTCCCGGTTCGAATGGGACCTTTAGTCCCAGTTCGCCAAGCCATTTAGTCCTGGTTTGTTACACGAACCGGGACTAAAGATGGACCTTTAGCCCGGTTCAAATTACAAACCGGGACTATTTAGTCCCGACTATATCTTCTTCCTCCCCTGCACGAGCCATTTCAAGCAGCTGTGGCGTCTCCCTCTGTTTCACTTCAAGCTCGAGTTTATGCCCATTTTTCTCAATATTTGTCAAGATGTTTCGGCTCCACATCTATCCAAGGGTTCTAAAAGGTTAGCAACTTCATCCTTTTATATTTCATTGCTCGTTTAGCTCATTTAATGCTCTAGAAATGGAGGGACTTGTGGGTTTATTAGTTTGGTAGTAAATAATTAACCTGAGATGTGAACTTGTATTAATTTTTGGATTCTATATATCTTGTATTAATGTAATGAAATCCAAGCTAAATATCATTTTCAATATGTGGGTTCTATCTATATCTGGTTTGGCACATAGCTATTCTCGATGGTAATGGAAATGATTATCGATAAATAGTACTTGTATAAATCCACAACTAGTGCAAGAATTACAACAAGATCTAGATGGGATGGATGGAGATGATGGTGGTGATGAAGATGCAGCGGTTGATGAAGATGGAGATCGATGCCTTGGCCTCCCAAATCTGCTTAGGGCGAAGATGGATCCCTAGGGCAAGTTCCCCCTCCAGATCCCTTCCGGAGGTGAAGTTTTCGGTGATTTCTGGGTGTTCTCTATGTCGTCTCTCTGACCCAGTTGCACGGTGTCAAACTATTTGAGGAGGCGGTGTCGGCGCCAACTATATGGCGGGAACTAAACGGCCAGAAAACTTTCCCGCCGTATAGTTGGTCGTCAACTCTTCTGTATCCTCCAATCGCCTCGGGATTTCTTCTGATATTATTAATATTTCCCAAATAAGAGACTTACATTGTTTTGGATCCTTTTCACTCCAATATAACTGGTCCAAGAGTTTTGTCCATCGGATCCATCATTTGACCTGATCCTGGTGAAAATAAACATAAAAGGTGCGTGTGAACACCGTAAAATACCAAGATCCTACAACTACAATGCAAAATAATGATCTAAAACATGATGCAAATATGCACTCATCAATTACCCCATCTTTAATAAATACTAGAGATCATTTAGTGGCCAAATCACCAATTAGCTTCAGCTAGAACCTCTCGGCGCAACCCCGCGATATAAACAAGTTTCTGTCGGTGTAGCTGGAGGGGCCCAAATTTAGCCTAGAGCTACCTTGTAGCTATCTCGTAAATTTTCTAAAAAATCATTTCCAGGTACAAAACATGGCATTACTTCAGAGATCCAACAAGATATTAGCAATACCCGGCACATAGCCAGGAACCCTAACTGCTGCAGTATCGTCTGAATTTCAAAACCGGCCTAAAAAATTCAAAATTTGTGAAAACTTCGCACATTGCCATTTTATGTTTCCTAGTTTCATGCAAAAAATAACAAACATTGCATATGGGTATTATTCTAATTTTTTTTCACAGAAATGACCTACCGCCTTCGAGGATTCATGGCTTTCAAGGCAAATGAGCTAGGTCATGACCATAGCCATGACATAGTTTGGTTTAATGCGCCCATATTCCACACATGCGTGTACCTTGTGATGGCAAATAGTGTTACTTCATGAAGTTTTCACATTCTCTGCACGGAAAATACATTTTCCATTTTCCCGGTGCCGAAAAGGGCTTATTTTGTAAAGCAGCCACCAAGGTTGCAATGTGAAAATGCATCACCCCAATTTTACTAAATACTAGAGAGCCTTTAGTGACCAAATCACCAATTGGCTTCAGCTACAACCTCTCGGCACAACCCCCACGATAGTAAAAAGTTCCAGCCGTTGTAGCTGGAGGGGGCCCAAATTTATCCTAGAGCTACCTCGTAGCTATCTCTGCAATTTTCCAAAAAAATATTTATAGGTAGAAAACATGGCATTTCTTCAGATATCCAACAAGAGATTAGAAATACACGGCACATAGCCATGAACCCTAACTACCGCGGTATCGGTCGAATTTCGAAACCGGCCTAAAAAATTCAAAAGTTGTGAATCCTACGCACGTTGCCATTTTATCTTGCCTAGTTGCATGCAAAAATAACAAACATGGCACATTGGGACTATTCTAAAAAAGTGTTCAGAGAAATGACCTACCGCCTTTGAGGATTCATGACTTTCAAGGCAAATGATCTAGGTCATGACCACATCCATGACATAGTTTGCTTTAATTCGCCCATATTCTGCACATGCATATATCTTGTGATGACAAACAATGTTGCTTCACGAAGTTTTCACATTCTCTGCCCAAAAAAATCCATTTTCCATTTTCTCAGTGGCGAAAATGGCTTATATTTAAAGCAGCCACCAAGGATGCGATGTGAAAATGAATTACCCCATTTTTAATAAATACTAGAGAGAATTTAGTGGCCAAATCACCAATGTCTTCAGCTAGAACCTATCGGCACAACCCCCACCATATAAACAAGTTTCTGGCGGCGTGTAGGTGGAGGGGCCCAAATTTAGCCTAGAGCTACCTCGTAGCTATCTCGGAAATTTTCCAAAAATCATTTCCAGGTACAAAACATGGCATTTATTTAGAGATCCAATAAGAGATTAGCAAGACCTGGCACATAGCCAGGAACCCCAACTGCAGCGGTATCGACCAAATTTTGAAACTGGCCTAAAAAATTCAGAAGTTATAAAACCTTAGAACATTGCCATTTTATGTTGCCTAGTTGCATGCAAAAATAACAAACATGACATATGGGGATTATTCTAAAAAAGTGTTCATAGAAATGACCTACCGCCTTCGAGGATTAACGACTTTCAAGGTAAATGAGCTAGATCATGACCACAACAATGGCATAGTTTGGTTTAATGCGCCCATATTCCACACATGTGTGTACCTTGTGAAGGCAAACAATGTTACTTAACGAAGTTTTCACATCCTCTGCACAGAAAATCCATTTTCCATTTTTCCGGTGCAGAAAAGGGCTTATTTTGTGAAGCAGCCACCAAGGTTGCGATGTGAAAATGCATCACCCCATTTTTAATAAATACTAGAGAGTATTTAGTGGCCAAATCACCAAGTGGCTTCACCCAGAACCTTTTGGGGCAACCCCCATGATATAAACAACTTTTCGACGGTCTAGCTGGAGGGGGCCCAAATTTAGGCTGGAGCTACCTCGTAGCTATATTGGAAATTTTCCAAAAAATCATTTCCAGATACAAAACATGGTATTTCTTCAGAGACCCAACAAGAGATTAGCAAAACCCGACACATAGCTAGGAACACTGACTGCCGTTGTATTGGTCGTGCCTAGTTCCATGAAAAAATAACAAACATGACATATGGGGACTATTCTAAAAATGTGTTCACACAAATAACCTACCGCATCCACCGATGCGAATGTCCTACAAGCGCCGACCAACTGTGCGTCCCGCGGAAGGCTGGATTCACCCTCCGCCTGCAATCCCAGTAGAGCTGAAGATAGGAGGGGTCCTGGCCCTGCCTAGAGAACACGCAAAGCCATGCAATCACCTTCCTCGGCAGCTTCACACGATTTCCCGTCGGCTGTCTCGTGTGGCGGCGAGGTCGCGGGAGACGGCGCTAGGGTTAGGGTCTCCTACTGTGTTCCTAAGGATTAGAATTCAGGCGATAACATGCCCATCATAATCGTGGTGTATCAGAGTCTTGAGTAATTATACAAAGGGGCTAAAGTCAGTGATGAGGGTCTTTTGACCATCTGAAGATGTACTTTTACCTCAGGTACTTGATGACCCAGAAGTATAGGGGATCGCAACAGTCTTCGAGGGTAGTATAACCCAATTTATTGGTTCGACACAAGGGGAGCCAAAGAATACTTATAAGCCTTAACAACTGAGTTGTCAATTCAGCTGCACTTGGAAATAATCTTGATCACAGTAGTTTATCGGTAGCAACAGTTTTGTAGTAGAAATAGCAAAGTAACAACAACAGTAAAACAAAGGAAGTAGTAACAATAGTATCAAACTATAGGATTCGAGTGTGGTAGGTAGGGATGGATGAACGGGAGTTGCATGGACAATAATATTCATGTAATTTCAAGATCTAGGGAATTTGCAGATAAATAAGACAAAGCATCCAAGTACTAAACAATCATAGGCATGTGTTCCATATATAGTCATACGTGCTCACAATGAGAACTTGCACAACATCTTTTGTCCTGCCAGCCCGTTGCAGCGGGGCCTCAAGGAAATCTACTGGAAATTAAGGTACTCCTTTTAATAGAGTATCAGAGCATAGCATTAACACTCCATGAACACATGTGATCCTCATATCACAGCCATTCCCTCCGGCTGTTCCCAATTTCTGTCACTCCCGGGCCTTTGGTTCCAGACAATGATATGTATACACAACTTGCAGATAAGATCACAAACAATACTATCATCATGAATCAATAACATGTTCAGATCTGAGATCATGGCACTCGGGCCCTAGTGGCAAGCATTAAGCACAACAAGTTGCAACAAAGTCAAATAGCACTAATAAAGATACTAGGCACCAAGCCCTAACAATCTTATTCGATTACATGATAGATATCATCCAATCACTACCATCCCCATAGCCTACAACAGGGGTTTACTCACTCATGGATGGGAGAAACATGGATGGTTGATGGAGGGGCGTCGGTGATGCTGATGGCGATGATCTCCTCCAAACCCCCGTCCCGGCAGGGTGTCAGAACGGAGTTTCTGATTCTGAATCACGATTTCTGGTGGTGGCGGTGCAGCTGAATCTCATGAAATATGTCGAACCCCCTCTGTTTTTAGGCCAGGAGGCTTTAAGTAGGAGAAGAGGGAGGCCGAGGGGGTGCCCGAGGTCGCCAGACCCCCTCCAGGCGCGGCCTGTCCTGGCCCACGCGGCCAGGGGATGTGGGCCCCTCGTGGCCCTTCTCCGTTTCATATTGTGGCTCCGAGAGTCTTCTGGTAAAATAGGATTTTTGCGATATTTTTCGGGATTTTTCCTGAAAGTTGATTTTCTGCACAAAAACTAGACACGACAATTCTGCTGAAAACAATGCCAGTCTGTGTTAGTTGCATCCAAATCACACAAATTAGAGGAGAAACAATAGCAAAAGTGTTCGGGATAGTAGATACGTTTTGTACATATCAACTCCCCCAAGCTTAGCTTATTGCTTGTCCTCAAGCAATTTAGTTGAAAACTGAGTGTGATAAGAAATTTTCACGAACACATTTGCTTCATATGATGTAAATATTCTCAAAACATGAGTAGATACTTATACAATTCATGATAAGGAGTATGCAACTAAGTCTACTCAATAGTCATTGCAAGCTATGAAAAGATTCCAACACAATAGTAATAAGTAGCAAGAAACATAAGCATAAGCAACATTGTAATGCTCATAAGAAGGTATGATAAAGATGTATCTCGCTTTCCTTTGATTGTGGAGCGAAACATAAATGCCAAGGAACCTCTGAAGTTCAAGTGAAGACTAGAAGTAAAGATATCAAAGATACAAGCATTAAAGTTATGTCATAATTAACCAAGTTTTGAGACAAGTACATCACACTTAGAATGACAACTATGCTCTCAAGAAGGTGCTCATAGAATAAGTGGTGGCTCAACAAAGAAGTGAAAAAGGTTTTGAAAAGTTTGAAAGGCTTCCAAATGCTGAAAGTATGGTACTCATTAGCTTTGAGCTCTCATTGCCCCTATCATAGGCATCTTTAAGTGGTTAAGGTGAAAGTGAGGTCCAATATGAGTTATATGCTTAACTGGCCATAAAATGAAAATCTCATGTCCCTTGAGTACGAGAGACGCTCCTCATGCTACTCAACTTTAGTTGCCGGTAATTTCTTGTCATAGTAAGTACATGTGTATCATAGAGAACCACCAACGGGGTACCCCTTGCCCATGATACAGGAGCTATCCCATATCAAAATGACAAGGCAATAGACAAGGAGCATCTCAGTAATCTTCTTATTTACCATGGGAAAATATGTAGGGTTCGCAGCATAGAAAACAAAAATTTTCCTACGATGGAAACAACTATGTACCAAGATCTATGTACTAGATACAATCAACGGGCGGATGTATATCCGTAGAGAACATACCCTTGAAGACCGACAAAGCTTAACGAGTTCAAACTAGTGGTTGATGTAGACAATCTCTTGCGGATCTCAAGATCGAGAGGAAGTCCTTAGCAGCGCAACTCAGCGGCGCATCCATGCTCGCACACACGTTCGAGGCACCGAGCAACCTCCGCCTCCTCGCTCCAGCGATGCAGTGGAAGCACAACTCTTTCTTGCCGAATAGCCACCGGTAACATGTATCTCGCTAGTCCAGGACCAAGGGGGATAAATACTAGAGGGGGAGAGAGATCCTTCACGAGGAGGTGTGAGTGAGAGAGAGGAGAGGGGGCTCCTTTTATAGGAGGAGGGGGCACCCAAGGGGGTGGCCACTAGCCATGTGGGCCGCCTGCGGTGACCCAGCATACCACTGCATGATGTAGTATACTATAGTCGTTGACATAACACCAATGAAACACCATTCACTAGTATTACATCCCTCGGAATGGCACAACAGAAACACAGCGGGTCCAATACATGGCTAGAGATTACAAATCACTCTTTACATAAGATCCAGAGAACAGTCTAGGTTTATGAGAAAGAAAGAACTTCTTTACGAAGAAGAATCAAATATAAATAACGCAAAACTATTATACTATTCAAACTAGTATTTAATTAAGGAATTGGCATTGCTGCTATTGCAACGCACTACAGAGATAGGTTCTTTGGCTAGAGATTTTATTTCTATCTAATCAGTAACTTTGTCTTCACTTGAGTTGAGGTATATGTTGACTTCCTTGTCTTCATTAAAGAGCTTTAGCTGGTCTTGATAAGTCCTGGAGCATATCTTGATGTAGACATCATTTTAATGGCTTCCGAATCTAGCAAGGGTTAAGAAGATACTTTGAGTACGAGCGTACTAAGCAAATTCACTAGAAAAGGAGTGTTTGATGCACTATATCTACAGCCACAGACGATAGGTCGTAGGCAATGCAAGTTTTTATAAACATTTCTTCAAAGGTTGCTTTTATTCTGAAAATCTATGCCCATCAGCCTTCACGGGTTTACCAGAACCTTCATGGGGTTCCTTTCTCGCCGCGTTTGCAACTCCTTTCCGGAACAGGGAGTAACAAGTTACAGTTCTTACACTCTGCAGAGGTGTGTTACTTTACCCATGAGAGATCAAATCCTTGTTGCACAACCGGGCGAACTTTCCCGTCCACAATTCCATGATGTGGGGCCTAGTAGTTGGTCCAAGCCAATCACTTCCCCCTTCGCGACCCCGCATGCCTCCTTGGTGTACACCATGCCCACATAATGAATTACGGCAATGGTTTGTAAAAACCGTTAGATGCCAGAACTATCGTGAGACGTTGAGGGTTCCCACCCATATGCTGCATATCCTCTATGAATTACCAATTAATATGCACGCTGCGAGGATAACAGCCACGACCTGCACATCCGGCTTCATGCGAGAGGAAGAAGATACAGCTGACTTCTCTGTCCCATTCCAAATCTCATGGCTAACGCGTAATATACGACGCTAGAATCACGGATGTCAGGGATTGTTAAGTCCCTATTTGATCATCATTGTTGCAATTAGAACTCTAAGTTCTATTTCTCCATTATATCACCACTTAGGATGATATCTATGATTTCTTTGTTTATGAAAATAATATTTTCTTTCTTTTATAGCATATATGATAACACACAATTTACAAATACTTTGATAAAGACTCTTCAAAGGACATGAGCAAGTGATGAACTTGCCTTTTGTGATTGCAAGATTATGCACTCACGGTCTTCGAGTCAGTACAAGATCCAAAATCTGAAATCAGCATCATTGGTCCGGTAAGGACTAATGTTCAAAGAAGCAGTATGCTTTTATGCATAAGTAATGTGATGCACGTTCTAAGCGCAGATCCTAGGAATAGCGTTGTTCTAGGGTTTAGATTCCGAAAGTGGTTAGTTTGGAATGTGTGGTCCTTTTAAATAAGTTTCATAGTTGTACTTTTATTAGAGTTTAGGAGTGGTTGTAGACATCACATTTGTAGGAGTAAAATATACATTCTTATGACATACTAGTTAGGATTACTTATACAAGATTTCTTATTTAAAGTGGCAAAAAGGATAACCTTCGAAGAAAAGGTTTTTCTTCCGAAGTCTAATCCTTTGTGGTTAATTAGTGGTGGTTGATGTTATTTGTTTTGATCAAATGGTTTGGCTTGAGTTGCTTTATAGATTAACTATTTCAGACCAAAGTTAACTATAAAACATGTAGTAATGTGTAAGCTATATATTTAGATTCTTGGAGACTAAAGTTAACTTTAAAATATAGATAGTTTTGAAAATATGATACTTACACTTTGGTATCTTGTATATCTGAAATGTTTTTCTTTAAGAATGTTTGTTCCGTTACTTGAGATAATGGTTTCTTAATTCTATGATAGAGTAATACCATTTATATTTTAGAGATAAGTGAGTAAAGTTTGTAATTCTAGATATATTTTCATTTAACTACCCTTGAACTTTCTATAGTGTTGTGGTAATTGTTGAAATTTGATAATTTAAAGTTAATGGAAAGGATCTGATTTATTCATAAGATGTTCTTCAAGGTTTTTATCATGAATTGGAATCCTTTGAGAATATAACCTTCACTTAGAGTTGAAGATAGTTTAATATAAAGATGTTTATAATGTTTTTAAACCATTAGAGTTTCATTTCATTAATTTTTAAGATTTGTACTATATATTAAACTCATTTTAAGGATATTAATAAATGTTATTTATCCTTTTATGAATTATTAATGAAGTGACTAGGTTTAAATTTGAGTTATTAAAATATTTGAATTTTTATTTAAGTCAAAGTAGAATATGAGATTTTTTATCATGTATATATTATTTTTTATTATCATTTTGGTATATTTATTTTTTTGTGTTTAATAACTAATAAGTTATGATTTTTTTATTATTACTTTATAATTACATAATAAATACTAAATATTTAATTAAGTGAAATAATAATACATGATTATATTTTTAATTAGAATTCTTATTTTTCCAAGATTTTTGGTATTTTACTTATCTTATAAACATTTATCATTATAGGAATTTGAATTATTAAAGTTTTATTACTAAATATTTATTTAGTATTTTTCATAAATACTATAATATTAATAAATAATAAAAGTGATATTTATTTATTTTTATCATCTTTTAGTAATTTTGAAAAATTCCACAAGGAATATATAAATTACAAAATTCTTATAAAAGTTTATGTATTCAAAATTTTATATTTTATTTTATTTGAACAGAGTGGATTATTGTGAATCCAAAAAATATTTTATTTATAATTTTTGTACTTTTATTTTATTTTCTATAATTTTATTGAGGTCAGGGGTATTTTGGTCTTTTTCAATTGATCAAAAAGATTTATTAAGCAATTTGGGATGGCCCCTTGGGCTTATTGGGCCAGGGTGGCCCAATAGGGCAGGGTCAAAAGATAACCCCGAAGGGTTTTGGCCCACCCAGCCCATTCTGCCCCCTTCTCTCGCTCGACCTATTCTCCTAGTGGTGTTAACACTCCTTACATCTTGCTTCTTCCTTCCAGTAAGTCTTCTTTTGAAATTGTCGATCTCTTACACGAATTCCCATTCCTATCTAGGTCTATAACATCAAGTAATAACTGGGTGTTACATCATGCATTTGCACACCGAATTAAACCTCATGTACATATCTAGTCAATCAAGAAAATCCAATAAGATCCAAAAGTCGATAAACATTAAAACATATACCCTGTATTATACATAGGTTTTAGATAATTTACAACTGTACTGGATGTTCCCACGGTTTACTTCATACCTATTTACACAACTATCTTACAAGATCTTCCTGTTCTTGTGGATATAACCTCACTTCTTTCAGCAAACTCTCTAAACTACAATACGCATTACCCTCTATGTACATTATTCAAGACCGCATCCCTAGGGATGTTGTTTCTCTCTTGCTCTCATCTTCCTCTAGTGCTTCCTGGAGTTCCGTCCATGATGACGTGAAGTCCTACGACTGCCTTATGGATCATAGGAGCATCCAGTAGGTGCGTAATCTTGAGTAGAAGTACTGAGACTGAGATTAGTCATTGAAAAATGACTAGAGTTGGCGTAATCTTCCACCGAATAGTTCGGGTTTTCTGGCACCGCTTCCTCATAGTAAGTTGGTTCCTTAATTTTTTCTTAGATCAAGTCATACAGATTGGTGTAGTAGCTATTGGGACACTCTTCTAAGTTGATTGGATTAGTATCACCCCCATATGGTCCACAAGGCTCTCTATGGTTATAGTTGATCACCTCCTCAATACCTGCATCACAAGGTATCGGGTTCCCTATGGTTTTACCTTGAGATTCTACGTCCCATCCATACTTGTTAGGCTCGGGTTTATTTGGAATAACTTTATTCCATTCCTGTTGTTCGGAATTGTACTTGGTCCATACATCTTCAGGTGGCTTGAAGTCATTCTGGTAATAGGCATAATTTTCTGAGTTTGGGTCATCGAACTCAGTTTCCTCAAACACCTCTCTTGAAGGTACGTATTTGGGATGCCTAGCTTCTTTATCTAACTTCTTCCTACGAGCCATTGCTTTATCAGGATCAGTAAAATCCTCAATGACCGTATCCAGCTCCTGAACTAAGACTTGGTGAGTGTTATGATAAGTGTTTAGCAAAGACCGATAACGATTGATATACTCTACAACTAGAGTAGGTTTAGTTTGGACTAAGGTAGAGTGGTCTAACTCATTCTCTGAGTTTGAGGTTTCATGTGGTATAATGGTGTGAGTACTACCTTCTAGAGCTTGGGATTTATGCTCTCGGATCATGGTTATGGCTGCTGCTATGGCAATATGATATGCAGATGCCATGCATCTTGCCTCTCCTGATGGCATTTCTCCCTTAAGTCCTAACTTCCTGGGTAACATGATCATGACACGGTATTTAGCTAATACCTGCCCATCATAGAAAGTGTAAATCTTGACCAAAAGTCTTGATTCACATTCCAAACTCCATAGAAGTTGTCGGAGATTGTCTGTCCAATCCCCTCCGTAGTCATCCAACGTCCTGTTCATCACTTGAACATTCCGGGGTGGATATCGAGGTGCCATGTGGAACTGTGGATAAGAAATTATCATCAGTCACATAGAGTTAAAACTCTTGGGTAATGTTTGGAATTGCAACCATATAAAGGAGTTATCGCACTAGTAACATAACATGATTATTCTCAAGTGAATATCCCTCATATCACTAGAGACTCTTTATTATTGCTAGGATGTGTCCTACAGGTTCTACCCATTTACTAGGTTTCCAACCTAAGGTCAAAGCATATGCTCTGATACCAACTGCGGTGACCCAGCATACCACTACATGATGTAGTATACTATAGTCGTTGACATAACACCAATGAAACACCGTTCACTAGTATTACATCCCTCAGAATGGCACAACAGAAACACAGCGGGTCCAATATATGTCTAGAGATTACAACTCACTCTTTACATAAGATCTAGAGAACAGTCTAGGTTTAGGAGAAAGAAAGAACTTCTTTACGAAGAAGAATCAAATATAAATAACGCAAAACTATTATACTATTCAAACTAGTATTTAATTAAGGAATTGGCATTGCTGCTATTGCAACGCACTACAGAGATAGGTTCTTTGGCTAGAGATTTTATTTCTATCAAATCAGTAACTTTGTCTTCACTTGAGTTGAGGTATATGTTGACTTCCTTGTCTTCATTGAAAAGCTTTAGCTGGTCTTGATAAGTCCTGGAGCATATCTTGATGTAGACATCGTTTTAATGGCTTCCGAATCTAGCAAGGGTTAAGAAGATACTTTGAGTACGAGCGTACTCAGAAAATTTACTAGAAAAGGAGTGTTTGATGCACTATATCTACAACCACATACCATAGGTCGTAGGCAATGCAAGTTTTTATAAACATTTCTTCAAAGGTTGCATTTATTCTGAAAATCTATGTCCATCAGCCTTCACGGGTTTACCAGAACCTTCATGGGGTTCCTTTCACTACTAGGAAACTAGATATAGATAGACATACCTTTTGTGGCGCATGGTCCTGACCATGCGCCACAAAAGTTAGCCAGTGGCGCATCCGGATAAATGCGCCACAGAACCACCGAACTTCTGTGGTGCACCTTCTAGAGCCATGCGCCACAGAAGTTTGGTGGGACCCACACCAGCCGTTGGACCATGAATCTTCCGTGGCGCATTACTCTGTATGCGCCACAGAAGTTTGGTGGGACCCATAGCAGGCGGGGTCTGACCGTGCTCTGACCAAACTTCTCTGGCGCATACAAGGAGATGCGCCACATAAGTTTATATCTTCTGTGGCGCATATTGCGATATGCGCCAGAGAAGATATATGTGGGCCCCACTCTCTGGACACCTATGTACAAGCTTCTGTGGCGCATTGTTGCGTATGCGCCACAGAAGAACAAACTTTTGTGGCGCATGTGTGTAGTATGCGCCACAGAAAGCTTCGTGCTTCTCAGATTATTTGTTTCCTAGCACACACATTTTCCTCTTGTGCTTTTCCCAACTAAACAAGTACCAGTGGAATAGGTAGAATATACTAGACAATCTAGTAGATAGACATGTGCAGTGGCATACATCGTTGCAAAATGCACATGCGCATAACCTTGAACAGCAAAACAACAATGCCATACATCATTGCAAATACACAAACTACAACATTGCAAATCCCTTCAAAGAGCTGGTGGGGGCGATGGCGGTGGAAGATGCCAAACCTCCCTGTTCACGCGCGCCTGCAGCCTGCGGACGTGGTCCTCCATGGACACGTTGGTGTCGAGCACCGGCCGCCACCCGATTGGTTCCGCCATGCACGCCCTCTCCTCCGGAGACGCGAGCACGGCGTACAACCTCATGGCCTTGTTGTAGAGGGACTCGTGCCGCAGTCTGGCCTCCTCCTCGATTATGTTGACCTCTGAATCCCGCGGCGGCTGACTCCGAGCACTGCCCCTCGACCTCGCCCCTCCACTGCGAGTAGGCTACAGGGAACGCGAGCGGGCTGTGCTCTCCAGCAAGCCTTCCGACGAGTTGTGGGAAGAAGACATGAGGGCAGGTATGTTGCTTTGGACAGGGAGTGTGGCATATATATAGAGGGGTGTCATTAAAGAGCTCTATCTGCCACCTTTATTTGGTGCAGATCTGTGCCTCAGTGTTCTGTGGTGCATGGGTGGGATATGCGCCACAGAAGTTTAACCTTCTTTGGCGCATAACCACAGTATGCGCCACAGAACACTGAGTGCCGGGCCCACAGGTTCTGTGGCGCATTCGTTGGCCATGCTCCACAGAACATTGAGTCAGGGGCCCACTTGGCCCACTGCACCCTATGGACAAGGTTCTGTGGCGCATGCAGCCCCTATGCGCCACAGAAGATTGAACTTCTGTGGCTCATACGACCTGTATGCGCCACAGAATCCTTCGACCAGATCTGCATAAAGGTGGCAGCTTTGCTTCCTCCTCTCTCCCACCATCCATTTCACATCCTTCTTCCCCCTCCTCCCAGCTCGTCTTCCTCCTCTCTCCCACCCCATTGTGTCTATACTTTTCTACATTTTGTTGTATTTAAACCTACTATAGTTGATAGATTGGTTAAGGAAAGCCTTTCTCCAACTAGTTGATCTAAAACACACCTACTTTTCTCCTCCACATCTCTATTTGTGTACTATTATCTCTCTATAGATCTATTGATCCACAGTCTCTCACATCGCACTCTCGACTCGGTATTCTATCTACCCGGTGAGTAATTGGCGATGAATATGCATATTTTGTAGGTGTAAAGCTTGTCGCGCGGGCGGTGTGTATATGCGATGCATGCATGGCGCGAAGATGATGTTTGTGCATGAAGCTTGTGTGGTGCATGAATGCTTGCATGGGAAGAAGATTCTTGTTTTTGCTTGTCTCTGTCCCGGTGTGGTGCATGGATGTTTGCCTAAATGTTGATTCATTTCCATTTCGGCACATTTTTGCACCACCCATATGTCCTACTTTTAGGAAAGGTCATGCCGAATTTTTCCGGCGACGACCATGCATGTGTGTTTTGTGTGTGTATATTTCTAATTAACCTACTCTCTGTCTTTTTGCTCTATATGTGCTTACCGCACATGCTACCATGGTCGTCAGCATGAGCGAAGGTCGAGTTACTAGGTATAAGAAAGACTCCAAGGCGGACATGATTCGGAACAACAAGACCCAGATAAGATGTCCATGTCGAACATGCAAACTCCAGCGCTGGATCGACTCTGATTCTGGACAATTGGAGGATCATCTGCTCATGAGCGGTTTCATGCGTGACGACTTCGATGAGGAGCTGGCAGTAAATGGTGTTGGTCATCATGAAGACTTGGGCGAGCGAGAAGACGAAGAGTCTCCCGACGGGCATGGTAATGATGACGAAGAATATACCGGCGACGGGCATGATCATCATGACGAAGAAGGAGATGTCGACGGGCATGACCATCATGAAGAAGGAGAGAAGCGAACACCCAGACGCTGCTAACTTCAGTGTTAAGGGATCCTCATGTTCAGGAACTGCTTCTCAAGGAGACGAGCAACGCCAAAGCTGCAGCCAGAGAGAAAGCCAAGCTGGCGCAAATGGATTTTGATGGGATGACTCCATTATATCCTGGGTGTCGGCCCGAGGATACACGCCTGAGTGTAACGCTCAAGGCTCTAGAGATGAAGGCGGAACACAAATGGACCGACGTGAGCTTCAATGCTAACATGGAATTCTGGCACGATCGTCTTCCTAACGGGAACACATTGCCAACAAGTATAGAGGAGGCCAAGAAAATCGTGTGCCCTCTCGACCTACCGCACGTTAAATACCACGCATGTATCAATGATTGCGCACTTTATCGTAACGAGTACGCGGAGAGAACCACATGTCCGGTGTGGGGCCATGGACGGTACAAGAGAGGGAACAAGAAAGTTCCTCGAAAAGTGGTATGGTACTTTCCTATCACTCCCTGTCTACAGAGATATTTCGTAGATCCTAAGGAAGCAAAGCTAATGCAATGGCACGCGGAAAGGGAGAAGCCCGAAGATGATCCAGAGAAGGGCAAGATCCTAACACACCCTTCAGACGCTAGCCAGTGGAATGCATTGGAAATCGAGTTCGAAGAGTTCGGGGGCGATGCAAGGAACGTCAGGCTGGGTATGAGCACGGAATGGACTCAATCCTTTTGGAAACCAGAGTAGCACGCATAGCACCTGGCCCGTGTTTGTATGTCCGTACAACATCCCCCCGTGGCTCTGCACAAAGCAAAGATACGTACACATGAGCATTCTTATTCAGGGGCCAAAACAGCCAGGTGTCGATATGCATCTTTATCTCGGGCTGTTGAAACAGGAGTTAGCCACGTTGTGGGAGACGCCAGCCCATACGTGGGACACCTACACTAAAGAATATTTCCCTCTAAGAGCCGTGTTGCTCACGATGGTGCAGGACTATCCTGGTTACGCATATGTATCGGCCCAGGTGAACCACAGACACAATGCATGTGTCAAGTGCATGGATAATGATGGGGATATGCCTCGTCGGCCTCACCGACGTCATCGTCTCGGAGGACTCGGCTCGCATCCGCGAGTCGCCGCCACGCGACCGGCTCTCCGAGAGCCAGGTCCGCACGATCCATCGCCTCGCCTCCGAGTATAACTCGGCCCACAACAACGTGGCCGAAAACTCCGCGGCCGCAGAAGACGCGGCCCTCAACGACGACGCCGACTCGGCGACCCCGGCGTCACTCGCCGGATCCATCACCGCGGCTTCACCCGCGGGCTCCATCACCCAGGTCTCCAACATGGGAGACTTCGAGGATCCCTCCATCCTTGGGATCTTTGACTTCGACTCCGGGTCGGAAAACTCCGCCGATCTTCGCGACGGGACCGGTCGCCACGCCGCGACCTACATGGCGACTGGCACCGATCCGCCGGAGGATCCCTTCTCCACCCCGATCCCTCCCAACGCCACGGCAACGGAGGTCGAGGAACTCCACATGAAGCTGTCGGAGGCAGTCCGCAAAGAGCAAGCCGAGCGCGAAAAATTTCGCCTCGAGCAGGTAACGGCGCAGGAGCTGTCACGCTACCACCAGCAGCGAATCAGGTCGCGCCTGAACCCCACCGTCCAGGGGCGCGCCCTGAACTTTGACGACGAGAACGACCCGGCCCGCGTGGCCGAGCGCGCGATCTGCGAGAACGCGCCACCAGGAGGAAGCGCCCGACCCCCACCAGGGTCGACGACGATGGGCGCCCCACCTCCACCCAACCGCACACCCCCCAGGGATCAGCCGCGGATAGTGGTCTCCTCACGGGAGCGAGACGCGAGTGGCCTACCACTGTTCTCCACCCCGATGGACAACCTTGTGGTGGGCCGAGCAGCGGCCGACAACATCACGGCCACTGGTGACGGCGCCCTATAGATCCAGTACGTCAGGGCCCTGCTCGCAAAGGCGGTCGAGCAGCAAAAAGCAGGCGCCGACTCGCAGGGTCGGGTGTACTCGCGTTCTTCGGGCAGCAGAGCGGCCTCAAGCGGCCGCCCATTGGTGGCAAACACCCTCAACTTCCCGCCACCAGAGCCACTGCAGCTCCAACATCGACCCACGAACGCGGCACTCTCCACCAACGACCCCAGGCCAGCGATCAACTTCGTCGCCGCCAACGGTCAGCCCATCGACGCCCGCACCCACATCATCAACAACCAAAGCTGGCGCGCACGCTAGCTCGATGACCTGCGACACACCCTAACCAATCGCCGCGACGGCGAGCCGATGGGGTCGCTAAGCCGACTCGGGCCCAGGTGCTTCGGACCGATGATCCGAGGCAAAAAGTACCCGGCGAACTTCAAGGCGCCGAAGGAAATAGAGAAGTACGACCCTTCGTACGACCCTTCCGTGTGGCTAGATACATACCTCATGGCGATGGGGATCGCTGGCCACACCGACTTGCTAGCCGCCCATTACCTTCCCTTAATGACGGAGGGGACGTGCAGGCAGTGGATCAACACCCTCCCCCAGGACAACATCGACTCCTGGGAGGAGATGTGCGACGCCTTCGTCAGGCACTTCGAGTGCTCCTACACCCGAGCCACCACCATCGAGGACCTGGAGCGATGCGTCCAGGGACCCCGCGAGTCGACCCGCAACTGGGTCCAGCGGTGGCAAGAACTATGGTACAATGCGGTCGGCATCCACACGGACACCGCGATCCATTGCTTCAAGACCTCGTGCCGCTACGAGCCCCTGGTCGCCAAGCTCAAGCGACATTCTCGCATGCTCGACAACATACCGGACCTCCTCGAGATTGCCAAACGGTACGCGGAGGAAGATCCAAACCAGGAAACCGACGATGGAGGGCAACGCCGCGACGGCGGCAACTACAAGGAGAAACCAAGATTCGACCCCGTGGCCCTCCTTAACCAACCTTGTGCGTTTCACAGCAGGGAAGGGAAGCCCGCCATGCACACGACCGCCGACTGCCACACTCTCAGGGAGATTGAGAAGGCACGGCGAGCGCGGGAGGACCCCGACAACAACCCGCCAAACGACGGAAAATTCGGCAATGTGGCCGGCTCGCTCCATACCTTCACAGGCTTCAACACGAAGCGCGAGAAGAAGGTCATCGCCCGCGCCGTCGCCGTCAACGCGGTGGCCCAGGTGGACGTTCCCCAGTTCCTCAACTGGTCGGAGCAGCCCATCACCTGGAGCCGCCAGGACCACTCGCCACGCATCGAGTACCCAGGCCGAGTCGCCCTGGTGGTCAAGCCTAAGGTGGGCGACTACTGGCTCCCCAAGACATTGATGGACGGCGGCAGCTCCATCAACATCCTGTACCTGGACACCTTCAGGCGACTATGGCTCCCACAGTCGATGGTCAAGACGACCTACACCATGTTCCACGACATCGTCCCCGGTCGGAAGGCGTACCCGATCGGCAAGGTCATGCTGCCAGTCACCTTCGGCACACCAGCAAACTTCCGCACCGAGCGGATCGTCTTCGAGCTGGTACCCTTCAACAACCCCTACCACTGCGTCCTGGGGCGCCAGGCGTTCGCCAAGTTCATGGCAGCGCCCCACTACGCATACAACACGATGAAGCTCCCCGGGCCGTGCGGCGTCATCACCATCAACGGCGACCCCGACATGGCCGCCGAGTGCGAAGCCAAAGGAGCCGAACTCGCCGACGCCGTCATCGCGGCAGAGACCAACCACACCGACGAGCTCGCCAAGTACGCGAGCGGGGTCAACAACGACGACCCCACCATACTCAAGAAGCCCAACTCGGAGGGCGCAAACACCTCAGCCTTCGAGGCAATGACGCACACCCGCACCGTCGAGCTGGTCCCAGGCGACTCCAGCCAGACGGTGACGATCGGGACGGGCATGAGCCTAGCCTAGGAAGGCGCGCTCATCGAGTTCCTCCGTGAGAACAGGGACATCTTCGCATGGAAGACCTCTGACATGCCTGGTGTCCCTAGGGAACTCGCTGAGCACAAACTAAACGCCGACCACAAAGTGCGACCCGTCAAGCAGTCGCTGCGGCCCTTCAATGAAGAGCACCGCCGAGCTATCGCCGAGGAGGTGCAGCGTCTACTCGCTGCAGGCTTCATCCGGCCAATCAAATACTCCAAGTGGCTGGCAAACCCAGTCTTGGTCGATAAGAAGAACGGGACCTGGAGGATGTGTATCGACTACACAAAGATAAACAACACCTGCCCGAAGGAGCAGTTCGTCCTCCCGCGGATCGACCAAATAATCGACTCCACCGCGGGCTCGGAGTCGCTGTGTTTCCTCGACGCCTACTCTGGGTACAACCAGATCAAAATGGCTGTTGAGGACGAGGAAAAGACGGCGTTCATCACGCCATTCGGAGCTTTCTGCTACACCGCCATGACCTTCGGCCTCAAGAACACCGGGGCAACCTACCAGCGGTGCATGCAGGAGTGCCTTGCGAGCCAAATTGGCCGCAATATCCACGTCTACATCGACGATGTGGTAGTGAAGTCTGCTCGCCAGGGCGATCTACTCGCCGACCTGGCGGAAACATTCGCCAAACTGCGGAAATACAAGATAAAGCTCAACCCTGGCAAGTGCACCTTCGGTGTACCAGGAGGACAACTACTGGGGTACGTCGTCTCCAAGCGCGGGATCGAGGTGAACCCCACAAAGATCGACACGATCGCTCGACTCGGTAAACCCGAGTGCCTGCGCGACGTCTAGAAGCTGGCCGGGCGAGTAGCGGCTCTCAGTCGCTTCATCCCCCGCCTGGGCGAAAAGGCGATGCCCCTATACCGCCTGATGCGCAAGAACCCCACCTTCCAGTGGGACAAGGAGGCGGACGACGCACTCCGCGACCTCAAGAAGGTGCTACTCGCAGCACCACTACTCGCCGCCCCCGTCGACAAAGAACCCATGCTGGTCTACGTCGCGGCTTCCGAGCGCGTCGTCAGCACCGTCATGGTCGTCGAGCGGCCGGAGGAAGGAAAGGAGCGCCCGGTACAGCGACCGGTGTACTACATCAGCGAGGTCCTCACCGAGTCGCGCCAGCGATACCCGCAATACCAGAAACTGGTATACGCGGTCTTCAGAGCACAGCGGCGCCTGCCGCATACTTCCAGGAGCACCCGATCACGGTCGTCTCCTCAGCACCGTTGCAGGACATCATCCGCAACCGTGAGGCGACCGGGCGAGTCGCCAAGTGGGCCGTCGAAATCAGCGTCCACAACATCAAGTATGAGACACGAAAACCGATCAAGTCGCAGGCTCTAGCGGACTTCATCACCGACTGGGAAGAGGCCCAGCAGCCAGAAAAGCTGCCATACCTCCACTACTGGAGACTGCACTTCGACGGCTCCAAGAACGCGGACGGCGCAGGAGCAGGGATCATGCTGACTTCACCAAAGGGCGACAAGCTCCGCTACGTCCTCTGCCTCGACTTCACCCCCTGCACCAACAACATGGCCGAGTACGAGGCACTACTCCACGGCATGCGAGCCGCCAAGGAGATGAACGTCAACCGCCTACGCTGCTACAGAGACTCCGACCTCGTCGCTGGGCAAGTCGCTGGCACTTGTGACGCCGTCTCCCCCACCATGGCGGCATACCGCCAAGCAGTAGACAAGCTGGGGGGACACTTCGAAGGCTACTCCGTCGAGTGGATCGACAGGCGGAAGAATGAGGAGGCCGACGCACTCTCTCGCATCGGGTCGGCTCGACTCGCACCACCCGCCGGCGTCTTCCTCGACACGATCACCAAGCCATCAGTCTTTCCCCCAAGGGAGATCGACATCGGAGTCCCGCTGTAGCCAGAAGACGCCCTGGTCGCACTCATCGCCAAGCCAGACGACTGGACCAAGCCGTACATCGCCTACCTGGAGGCCGGCACCTTGCCAGCAGACGAGACAGACGCCCGGATGATTGCACGTCGATGCAAATCCTTCACCATCATCGACGGCGAGCTCCACAAACGCAGCGTGACCGGCGTGTTCCAACGCTGCGTCCAACCCGCCGAAGGACGCAAGATCCTCCACGACATCCACTCCGGCGACTGCGGCCACCACGCTGGCGCCCGCTCCCTGGTCGCCAAGGCTATGCGGCACGGCTTCTACTGGCCCACCGCACACGCCGACGCCGTCGACATTATCCAGCGGTGCGCCGGGTGCCAGAAGTACGCCAACCAGACACACGTGCCGAGCTCAGCGCTCAAGATAATCCCCATCACCTGGCCATTCGCCGTGTGGGGTATGGACATGGTAGGCACCTTCAAAAAGGCCCCCTCCGGCTTCACCCACCTTCTGGTCGCGGTCGACAAATTCACAAAGTGGGTGGAGGCCAAGCCAGAATGGAAATGCGACGGGAAGACCGCCACCAAATTCCTACGCGAGCTCATATATCGCTATGGGTTCCCAAACAACATCATCACGGACAACGGCACCAACTTCGCCAAAGGAGCCATGGCCGAGTTCTGCGAGGAACACCACATCCGGCTCGACCTCGCGTCAGTCGCCCACCCGGAGTCCAACGGCCAGGCGGAACGGGCCAACCAGAGCATCCTCCACGGCCTGAAGCCGCGGCTCCAAGTACCACTCGAGCGCACCGCCGGGTGCTGGGTCGAGGAGCTACCCTCCGTCATCTGGGGCATCCGCACCTCAGTCAACAGGTCGACAGGGTTCACCCCCTTCTTCATGGTGTACGGTGCCGAGGCAGTCATGCCCACCGACCTCGAGCACGACTCGCCAAGGGTCGTCCACTACACGGAGGCGGCGAATGAACTCGCACGGCATGACGGAATCGATCAACTCGACGAGGCACGCGACCTAGCTCGCTCTCGCACTGCCATCTACCAGCAAGGACTCCGCCGCTACCATAGCCGGCGGGTGAAAACTCGCACCTTCCAGGAAGGCGACCTGGTGCTACGACTCATCCAGGACAAGAAGGGCATGCACAAGCTCTCCCCCCGTGGGAGGGACCATTCACCATAGGGCAAGTACTCGGCAACGACGCCTACTACCTCATCGACGTCCGCGGGGACGGCAAACTCGACATCAAGCGACCATGGAATGTAAACCTCCTACGGAAGTTCTACTCCTAGAACTCCACATATGTATCCTCCAGTCGCTATGAAATAAAAAATATTGGTTACCGCAAATTGCGTCTACTCTCCGTGTCTTGTGCCACTCGCACTCGTAATAACAGCGTCAAGCTAACTGCAGAAGTCAACCTCTGGTACAGCGATCGACACGGCCAAGTAGTGCGCTACAAGGGCACTGGGTTACCCCAGGTCTTGTAACGTCCATGAAAAACGCCTACCCAGAGCCCCATTGGAGTCGCCTAGCTCGACTGGCTTAACGAGCCAAGACAACTGCCTCGCTTCTCACAGCGACCATGATCCTCCGCATCCTCGACATAGAGACTCGAACGGCCAAGTACCACGCTCGGGGACTGACGACCAGTTCAGCGTGAGAGGCTAGGGAAAATGCCAAGTATGAGAGCATGCCAGGACTCGCCATGCGACTGACCCAACAGGCCAGGCAGGAGTGACACGCTTATTCTAACGCGTCCAGTCCTCACCCACCCTAGAGTTGCGCCTAGAACAACCAAGTACCACTCTCGGGGACTCGGCTACCCGACCTCGTTCGCGCAAGGGAAAACAGTGAAGTACAGAGCACTCATGGGAGTCGCCTTACGACTGGCTCTCCGAGCTCGGGCGAGTCGACATCAATAACAAAAAATTCCAATCACAAACACATAATAAACGAGGTAAACCCCATAAAAAAGGGCGGACGCGCTCGGGGACTCGTTCAACCCTCAATCAGAAACACACGACAATTCACAAAACAACACGATATCTCATTATAGCATGTCGCAATTGTTACAAAATACAAAGTATGCCCAACGGCAGAACTGCTACTAACGCCCCAGGGCACAATATTTTACTCCGCAGGCTTCGACGACAACTCGCCACCACCCTTGCGATTGCGAACGAAGGGAGTGTACGGGTTTGACGGGTACGTCGTCAGCTCACCCGCCATCGCCGCACGGAAGGGTTGCTCGATCTTGAAGTCCCAGTGCTACGGCTCGGGGTCATTGGGTGCGACGACCGTCTCCTGATAAGGAAGGAGGTCGCCCATCGCCCAGACGCGCTCGGAGTATACCGCGGAGCGGTCCGTCAACTTCAGCACTTCAGAGATCTCCACCGAGCCAGTCGACGACGGGTAGCCACTCGTCACGTCATCCAGGTCGAAGTCCTCCGGGAAGTGAGCAAGCCCAAGTCTAAGCGCCGTCGCCGCTCCGCGTCGGAACGCCGATCGCATCATGAACTCGACGACCGACGGCGCCTTCTCCAAGTATCGCCACACCTCGACGAGGTCGGTGGGAATCACTTCCGTGGGCGACATCTCCTGAAGATACGCCCGTATGCATGTCGCCGACAACGTGGCCGAGTCGACAAACGTGGCTACACATTGCCGCGCGTCGAACGAATTCGCCTCTTCCGCGCTATCAATGATCCGACCTGCGGGCAGAAGGTGACAGTGAATACATCAAAAATTACACAATGCATCTGTTATAGGCAGAGGCAGGCACACTCACCAATCAAAGGGCGGGAGAGATCCGTGATGAAGTTTTGAAGAGTAGAGTAATCATCTTGAAGCCCAGCAACAAGGGCGTCGGAAACCTTACGCTCCTCCGCGGCGACCGTAACAGCAACCTTGGCTCGCCCATCCGCCAAGGTCGCTTCCTCCTTTGCTTCCTTCAGCTCGCGCTCATGGTCGGCGATCCGCTTTTCCGCCAACTCAACGCCGATTGCGCCGCCGTCAGCTCACTCGCCGGGACAAGGCCCTAGCGAACCTCTTCTGCCTTCGCGGCAATCGCTTGGAGTCCCTTGTTCGCTTCTTGAACGACAACAAGTTCCTTCTCCGCGCGACACTTCGCAGCCAGCCGGTCGGCTGATTCACGCTGTAAACCCTGTGCAAAAGTGAAACAGTTAGCAAAAACGAAATCCTAAAGTGTCCACCCGCTGAAATTCAGTGACTAGACACTCGGGGACTGGCGATCAAAAATACTGAGCGCCCACCCGCTGAAACTCAGCGAATGCGCACACGGGGACTGGGCGCAAGAAATAAAAGTACAACACTAACAGAATCTGACCACTGCAATTCAGTGGCCCGATCCTCGGGGACTGGACATACCTGGATGGCCGGGCCCAACATGCCATGAAGTTGTAGTGCGTCCACGGAGGTGAGAAGGGCCGGAGTATGCCCGCGTCGTTGCTCGACCTTCGTCTTGGCGACTCCAGGCGCGTGGCTCGATGGTGTGGTACCACTCGCCGTGGCCGCTTTGGCCATGAAGCGCGGGAAGGTTGCGATGGACGCGCCGGCACCAAAAGAGGCCGGCTCGGTCACCCCTGGCGAAGGAGCACCCTCCTTGATTGTCGAGGCCACCACCGTCGCAGGATCACTCGGGGCCACCGTCGTGTCGTCAGACACCGTGACGACCTCGTCGTTCTTGGCCTTCTTGGAACCGACCGTGGGGGGCAGCGACCTCGTCAGCCTTCCTCTTCCGAGAGGGGTCCTCCTCGGCAACGACTGGCGGCACCTTGGCCACGGACGGATGGCCTATCTTTTTAACCCCAGTCCTGCAAATCGAGAATATGAGCAAAGTCGTTCGACTACGAGGAAAAATAAAGCAGATGAATAAAACTCACTTGGCGACTGGAATGAACCGTAGCCCCATGCGGATGCCGGCCGGCTTCTCCAGTTCGGGGCCCAGTCGACGACTGAGGCCCATCTCCAGGACATCGTGCGCCCAAGACACGGACGGCTTCTTCGTCGTCGAGGCCGCGACAGGAGCTTCCGAAACGTTTTCGGCGGGAGCTTCCCTGGGCGGCGAAGCTGCCGCGACCGGAGCAGCCCCGACCTAGAGACTGGGGCGAACGGCGGAGGCATCGAGGCCAGAGGCACGTCGCTCAGGACGGCGGTGATATCTGGCGCCGCCATCGTCTGTGGCGCTTCACCCCTGGCCAGACTGGTGGCGTCGGAGCTGCTTGGCGAGTGAGGTGGAGAAGCCTGTCTCGCTGGCTTCGTTTTCCTCTTCGGAGGGGCCTTCACCTCCTTCTTATTCTTCTTCTTCTTCGATGGAGTGGCCTCGCGACGAGGTATGCTCGGGGAGCTCTTCATCGTCATCGTCATGACGTTCGAGGCTTTTGCTCGCTTCGAGCTCACGCTGCCGCTGTCCGCGAGTTTTTTGGACCAGCGGGGCGACCTCTTCCTCGGATTTGTCGACGTCGCCGCTCCTGTCACTCTCGACGCCGCCCCTTGCTGGAGGCGATTCGCCCCTCTCTTGGACGGATGAGCTCGAATTCTCGTCGTCCGCGGGCGGAAGCCACCCTTCCACCACTTGAAATAACTGTAATAGGCATAAGACAATATCAGTATAACCGCGATAGCATTAACTGCGACTGCGAATGATAGAAAGATGACTTACCGTCGGGGCTGGATGCTTCGCGGTGTAGGGGGCGACCCCAGCCTTCGTGTCGAGGTACGCCTCCTGGGTGATCTTCTTCAACGCCAGGAGGTAATCCTCGAGTTGCCACTCGGCGAGGCAGGATTTTGTTGAGTCCTCCCGGCCCGTGTACTCGTACATGTAGTGGTCACGACGGGCCAGGGGGACGAGTTGCCGCCCGAGCCAGCAGTTGTACAAGTTGATGGGCTGGAGACCTTTCTTCTTCAGGCCGCGGATGGTTTGAAGCATTTCATCCACCACCATCCGCTGGTTTGTTGGAAGCTTGCCGACTTGGAGTCGGCGCGGTTCGGGCCG
Source organism: Avena sativa (assembly GCA_916181665.1). Taxonomy (NCBI): domain Eukaryota; kingdom Viridiplantae; phylum Streptophyta; class Magnoliopsida; order Poales; family Poaceae; genus Avena; species Avena sativa. Next base: position 403,686,234 of record OV702280.1, read on the forward strand.
GTCGGCGGAGTATCTTGGGATCGCCACCTCGCCGTCTGGAGTCACCTCGGTGACGTAAAACCAAGACTTCTTCCATTCACTCGCCGCCTTGGCAGGTAGCATCAGATCGAAAAAGGAGGCCTTCGACTTCAATTGAAACGTCAGGCCCCCCGCGGCAAGCATCGGGCCGCCTGCTTCTTCGCGACTGATCCGCCTGTGGAACAGATCTTGCCACAGGGGAAAATAGGGCCTGCAGCCCAGGTAGCACTCGCAGAACGCCACGCAAATTGCGAGCTGCTCGATGCTGTGCGGGCCCAGGTCCGACGGTTGGATCCCGTAGAAGGCGCAGAAGCGCTGGAAGAAAAGAGATGTTGGGAATCCCAGCCCCCGCTCTAGGTGGATGGTGATGTAGACGAACTCTCCCTCGCGTGGGTCCGGAGTCACCTCTCCGGCCACAAGGATGCGCCACCTGCCGGCGCGCAGGATCCCGGCCTCCTCGAAGGACGCCAGTTGCGCTCTCGTGCACTTGGACCTGCCCCATGGTTCGGTGGAGGGAGCCATTGGCGACAAGGTTCGTGGAGGTCGGAGGATTTGGGATCGGCTGGATCGAGATGCAGAGGAAAACGGAGGTGCGCGCAATCGGAGGAGATGACGAGGGGGTGGTTTTCCGATCGCCTACCATTACCTTTATATAGCAGTTGTTACCCGCCAAATCAGGGAGCCGTTACTACGCGGTGATTACGCCAAAAGTTACCGTTGGATTACCCCAACGGCTAGGTTGACTGCGTTCTGACGGTCCAACTTCGGCCACTCGGCTCGCCGACCCGATCACTACAACAGTGACTGAATATTTCGCCGACCCGTTCGCCAAAGATGCGACCAGAATGACTAGTTTCCTCCTTTATTCAGGAGCCCACCGCCGATTCGACTGGATGTCCGCATTGAATCCGTATGCTCCGACTGCCAGCAACCACCTGCGCCCAATCGACGACGGCCTCGGGGACTACTGATGGGGATATGCCTACCGGGGTATACCCAGCAGGACGTTTCCGACTGGCCCAGGAACTGGCAAGTGGGCCTGCAAGACGGCGACTGGATCAAGGCCTGGTGTGGATCCAAGCGACTGGAAGCTGAAGGCCTAGGCGAGTAGATAGGCCCAGTCGGATTAGGTTAAACGAGTTCTGAAGCCTTAACTGATTCGGTTGAGATATGTAAACCCTAGGGGGAGGTGAGACTATATAAACCTCCCTACAGGGCGTGTAGAGACACGTTCCATCATACACCCAAGTGACTCGCCGCCTAGCCGCCGAGCTCGCCCCATTGTACCACCATCATAATACAATCTAGCAGGAGTAGGTCTTTACCCTCCGGGGGGCCAAACCTGGGTAAAACCCCGTGTCTCCGCCCTCATCTCGCACCGCAGATGGCTGGCCGCCCTTGCCCCTCGTTCTACTACTCGCTGCCGATTGCAGCATCTGCCGTGACCATTCCCACGACAGATAAGACCCCGCATCTCCAGCTATCCAAGGATCCCGGGTCTTCGAAAACCATGTTCCAAGGGACTCAAAAGTGGCTTCGCATGGATCACCCGTGGAGAAAACGCGGTGACCTGTTCAATGGTAAAGACGAGATCGAAAGAGCCCCGCGTATGAGGAGCGGCGAAGAAATCGAGGAGCTTCTGAATAATTGGGATGAGTGCCCAGCGCCAGGGAAGAAGCGACCAAGGACAAAGCCGCTTCTGGGTGCATGGAAAGCGAGGTCTGTTTTCTGGGACCTACCGTACTGGAAGGTCCTCCACACGCCCCATAGCCTTGATGTAATGCACATCACGAATAATGTTACCGAGAGTCTGCTTGGCACTCTCCTCAACATGCCGGAGAGGACCAAGGATGGGCCGAAAGCAAGAAATGACCTGAAATTGCTTGGCATCAAGAAGGAGCTTCAGTACCCTGATAGTGATGATGATGACGATCAAACGGAAGGGACTCGGGGTCGCCGCAAAAGGGTTAAGAAGAATGAGGTGGTTGTGCTTCGTGCTGCATGCTTCACTCTGTGTCAGGAGGAGATCGAGCAGTTTTTCAGGTGCCTCCTAGGAGTCAAAGTTCCTCACGGTTACTCGGGCAAGATAAGAAGGTATCTCGACGTAGCGAAGAAGAGGTTCAGCGGTATGAAGTCCCACGACTGTCACGTGATGATGACACAGATACTTCCAGTTGCCATACGAGGGATAATGGACGAGCACGTCCGGGAGACGCTGTTTGGCTTGTGCAACTTTTTCGACGTCATCTCTAGGAAGTCGATCGGCATGAAGCAGCTCGACAGGCTACAGGAAGAGATCGTGGTGATACTATGCGAGCTCGAGATTTACTTTCCGCCCGCATTCTTCGACATCATAGTGCATCTACCTGTCCATGTCGTGGATGACATCATCCAGCTCGGGCCGACATTCCTGCATAACATGATGCCATTTGAAAGGCTGAACGGTGTAATCAAAGGGTTCGTTCGCAACAGGTCCCGTCCAGATGGAAGCATAGCCAAGGGCTTTCTGATCTACGAGTGCATCTCTTTCTGCCAGAACTATCTAACCACCGAGAACAAGGATGTTCGAATACCCACCAAGAAGCACCTCGGCTCGCTGGGTATGGTCATCGCGAGGGCCACCGCTCACTGCATGTCGGCATTGCTAATCGACGCGCCGACTTTGCCAGGGCACACCGAGTCGCACTACAACACATTGAATTGGTCAGCCCTTGGGTGGAAGAGCACAAAAGCTTGATCGAGCAGGAGTACGTGGACTGGGCCCGCCCGAGGAAGAAAGGAGACGTAACAAGAGAACACAACTCCACCTTCACGGGTTGGTTCAAGAAAAGGCTGCTGGACAATCCCCCACAGACGCCTTCTACGGAAGATCAACAACTCATATTCTCCTTGTCACAGGGCCTAGCGCATAACGAAAAGAGCTATCAGTCATATGACATCAACGGTTACAGATTCTACACCGAGGAAAAGGACATGAATAGCGAATATCAAAACTCAGGAGTTACTATGATGTCTTTCGCCGATGACGAGACTACTGTCATGGAAAGATTCTACAGAAGGATCGAGGAGATATGGGAGCTCGACTACTGTGGATAGACAGTACCGATGTTCCGTGTTAGATGGGCCAAGAACGTCGAAAAAGAAGGCCGATATTTCACCACCTGCGTTATACCAGATGCCAAGTCGGCAAAGAAGGCCTCCACGAAAAATGAGCCATGGATACTCGCTAGCAAAGTTGATCAATGTTTCTTTATTACCGACCCGTCAAAGCCCAGTCGTGCTGTATTGAGTGTAGGGGTTCGTAGCATGGAAAACAAAAGTTTTCTATCGCATACAAACAAACAAGCCAAGATCTATCTACTAGATTGTAGCAACGAGTTGATAGGATAACTTACCCTCGAAGATTCCAAAGCGGTTAACGAGAGCAGATTCTCGTGGGTGATGTAGTCGTACTCTTCCGATCTCAAGATCGCATAGACGATCCTTCCGGCGCTGCGTTCCGGCAGCGCTCCCGCAGTCGGTCACACGTTTGGTACTCGACGAAGACCTTCCTCTCCCTTGTTCCAGCAGGCAGCGGAGGTTGTAGCACTCTCCTCGCAATTCCGGCAGCATAACGGCGTGGTACCGGAAGTAGAGGGGAGATCCCGCAGGGCTTCGCCTTAAGCCGGAGCGAGTATGGTGGAGTATGAGAGAGAGCTATTAGTGGTCTAGGGATTAGACACACCAATTAGAAGGCTCTAAACCGCAGGCTAAAGCAATTAGAAGCTCTAAACCAAAACGGCTCTAAACCGGAGATTAGAGGTAGAAACTTGTGTGTCTAGAGGAGGAGGCCCTGCCCCTCCTTTTATAGGTGGAGGGGCTGGCGCGCCAGGGGAGGGAGGGGAGTCCCTCCCCAACTCGGCCTAGGCTGGCCGCCGGCTTGGAGGAGAGGGACTCCTCCTCCAAGTTGGTTTCAACCTCCTCTTGCTTGTTTCCCACAGTTTCTTGTTTTAGCCGTTTGACTTTCAAACTGGACATTTGACTTTTCTGTTTTTAGGATTCAATTTAATCCTTTATTTGGAACAGCAAGAACACTTAGTACATGATGCAATCATTCAATATGTAATGACACATTCATGTACCCTCCCCCCCCGGAGTGCCGGACAATCCGGAACCTTCTAGAACATTCCCGATGAAAACACCGGAATCATTCCCGAACTCCGAAACGGGACTTTCCTTATATGAATCTTATTCTCCGGACCATTCCGGATCACCTCGTGATATCCCGGATCCCATCCGAGACTCCGAACAACATTCGGTCTCTTTCTCATATTACCATAACTACTTAAACAACGTCGAATCCTTAAGTGTGTCTCCCTACGGTTCGTGAATTATGCGGACATGATCGAGACACTTCTCCAAACAATAACCAATAGAGGAATCTGGAAATTCATATGGCTCCCACATATTTCTACGATTACTTTGCGATCGAATGAACCACTTACATACGATACCAATTTCCCTTTGTCTCACGATAGTTTACTTATCCGAGGTTATGATCGTCGGTATCTCCGCATACCTAGTTCAACCTCGTTACTGATAAGTACTCTTTTCTCGTTCCCGTGATATGTGATCCCTTGTGAGCCAGTCACATGCTTGCAAGCTAATTGGATGACATTTCACCGAGAGGGCCCAGAGTATATCTATCCGTCATATGGATGGACAAATCCCACTCTTGATCCATGTGTTTCAACCAATACTTTCCGAACACTCAATGCCACCTTTATAGCCACCCAGTTACGGTGTGGTGTTTGATGTCATCAAAGCATCCATCCGGTAAAGGTGATATGCATGATCTCATGGTCGAAGGAATTAGGTTACTATGTATCAGAAAGCATATAGCAATTGAACTATTGAAATGACTTGATCTTTATGCTACGCTTATCTATAGGAGTATGTCCATCACATCATTCTCCTAATGATATGATCCTGTTGTTAATAACATCTCTATGTTCATGATCAGGAAACCATGATCATATATTAACCAACAAGCTAGTTTAACAAGAGGCTTTACTAGGGACTCTTATTTTAGTTTACAAATCACACACGTATTAATGTTTCCGGTTAATACAATTATAGCATGGTATGTAAACATTTATCATAAGTGTGAAGATATGATAATAACCACTTTATTATTGCCTCTTGGGCATATCTCCAACAGTCTCCCACTTGCACTAGAGTCAATAATATAGTTTCAAACCTTTGTGTATTCAACACCTATGGCTTTCCGATGTTGTATGTACACGATTGCTAGTGGTCAACTGATCTCCAGATCTGACACTTCCAGGTCCGTGTGTAATTGCATGTCTTTGCGTCTCTACGCATCACTCATTCTCTAATGAGATGGCTTTGTATAAATTTGGTCTTTCGGTGTGACCTTTAGCTCTTTGGGGTTAAAACATGTTGATAATATTGTCGCACAATATATCTTCATAGTATTATCCCACTGTGAACTACACCTAGTTTGATAACAAACTACTTGACACAAATGCCCTCTTTTGCTGCTAAAATAGCAGTCATATACTTAGCCTTTTGTTGTAGTATCTGTCACAATGTCTTAACTTTGGAACTCATCCAAATCCATTATGGAACTCACTTTCCATTATATTGTGCCACCCTTAGTTTAGATTGAGATAAACTTAATTTGTACTTTGTGACAAAACTAGTATCAATGTAGTACCTTTACAATGAACTAACCATCTATTTGTCACTTCTACAAATATTATACTCTTAGTTCTTCCAAAAGATCATAAGAATATCCTTACTATTGTCCAATGATCATCTTACGAATCATTCTGGTATATGCTCACAACATTTAGAGCATAGGACATATCTGGATTTGTACATATCACAGTATGATTGATATAAATACTCTTTGTGATTTCATACATCAAGTATCAATCTATACTTGATTATTTGTTTCACTTTACCAAATGTCAATACACTTGATATATCATCAACATTGAACTCATTCAATCATTTCTGTGCGACAAGAACCTCTTCTTGTAGTTTCTATATTGAACTCATTCAATATCTTGTCTATGTACTTCTGGCACAACCATATTAGCGTCTATTGATGCCAAATATTTGGGTTTTGCCTTAATATGTGTTAATAAAAAATACATTATTTCCAATCAACAATATGTCTTCCACATAATGTATTAGAAACATGTCTTAGCGCTCCCACTTAATTTCTTGCAAATGCAAGCATCTTCATCGTCTCTAATGAACTTTTAAACTCCTTTAACAGTTTCATCACAGTGAAGATTCCAACTCCGCGATGCTCACTTTAACCATTGAAGTTTGCATATGCTTTTAGTATCCTTTGAATTAACAAAACCCTATGGACCGTGTTATGCACATGTCCTAGGTAACGATTCTATTAGAAGAACTTGTTTTGTTTATTCAACTACCATATAACAAAATTAGATGTAGTGGTTGCTACATTAGTCCGTCTAGACTAAATATCACTATGAAAGATCAAATCTTGTCATAGTCAACCTTTGAACATTTTGTGAACTCTTTCCCAACATGTCGATTATAGATGTGAAACATCCATGTCTATTTCTTTATAGATCCAGACACAACTATAAGGTCTTACACCTTTCTCGAGGGTCCTTCAAGTTCAAAGCTTGATTTCTCATGAATGGAACTATCACGGATTTTATGGCTTCAAGCCATTTGACGGAGTCAGGGCCCATCATCGCTTCTTTGCATGTAGTCGGTTCATTATTCTCAAATAATGATTCAACCCTCAAATCTTGGTATTTGATTGTTCATCCGACCTACTTGTTTCAATAGGAACTTGGATCTCCGTGACCACAACCTTTGAGGTACGTGAGCCATGAGCATTGTTGCTACCTCCGGAACACTTTTCGGCGCTGCGCAACTCTGCACATACATCTAAGGTTCTTTTAACCTTTATCAAAGTTCTATTGTCCTCCCACTTAACTTTTCACGAAAAATTCCTTCTCAAAGAAACTTGACGTTTTAAGTGACAAACACTTTTGTCTCCGGTGTTATGGAGGAATACTTAACAAAGACAGGTTCATCCGACTTTGGTTGCAAACATCTTTCTTATGCATAGCATACCAATGTTTAAGAAAGGACTACTTGGGTTTTATCCCAAACCATAACTTTATATGGTGTCATTTCAACGAATTATGATGGAGCTTTTTTCAGTGGAAAAACGGTAATCTCTAAAGCTTTTAATCTTTAAAATACAGTGGCAGTTTTATGAATTACACCTTCGATCTTACCATGTCAAACAAGGTTTAATTACATATCTTGAACGCTCCATACTCTTATGGTGTTTCGGGAAATGCAAATCCACGGAACGATTCCTTAAATCTTAGGTATTATGCTAAACTTGTAACTCAAATATCTTCCTTTATGATCTTATCATAAACTATTTATATTCTTGTTACAATGATTTTGCACTTCATCTTGAAAGTCTTTGAACTTTTCAAATATTTCACACTTCATCCTTATTAAGTAAATATTCATATATTCACTCAAATTTTTGGAGAAAGCATATGAAGTTGAAATCCATCGCTCTTGACTATACATAATGGATTTCGTACAACAATATGTACAAGTTCCAATAAGCTAGTCATTCGTTCCCTTTTAGCCTATGAACGAAGTTTTAATTATCTCTAGGAAAGTTTCACAAGCGTCATTTGATCAAAAATCAAAAAGACTCCAAAATTCCATCCACATGGAGTTTCTTCATGTTTTCTTTCTAATATAATTTAAACGGCGATATCACTTCCTAAGTGATATTTCAATCAATTTGTCTTTCGACATTTTTAGCACTAGTTTTATGGATGTGATTTCTCCAACGAGATTTGTGAATCATCCATCTTTTATGGATTACGGCAATTATTTGAACAACCCTTTTGTTCTCATGATACCTGATAAAACAAATCTTGAAGGTAAGCTTTGATGTTTAACGAGCAACACAATAACCCTTTATTTGTTCTCAATGAACATCATCACATATTCTTTTGCTAGTTACTTAGGCCATTGTAGTTCATGAATTGTGTTGTTTCGTATGACGATTCACACCAACAAATTCAGTATCAAATACTTAAGAACCACATTGTTTAATAAGCAAAGAATATAGCCATAACATGTATATCATCTATATACTTAAGCTGAACAATTCTAGTCTTTTCTTTTCTGCCATATATTTATGAGATTTTCTTTCAATATTTCCTTTTCTGTTTGAAAGAATCTATCAACATCAATAGTGGAGTCATACATATGACACATAGTCCAAAACATGTATAGTTAAATACCAATGTCTTTGGACTTGCACTTTGAAGTAAATCACCATCATCAAATGTTTGGTGTTCTTCCAAATTCCTTTCTTTAGTAATCTCTTGATGTAGTAAACATTTTACCTACATCAAATATTCATCCTTATCATGGAATCGTCCATGATCAAACTACCTTTAGCTTATAACGATGAATTACGAGTATAATGTTGCTATCCAAAACCTTTTGGAGGATTAGGACAACAAGTGTCTACAACCCTTTGCAAATTCTCATCAAAATATGAGAACATGAACTTTGCCATATTATACTCTATCATGTTGCAACCAAAACTTCGTTTCAGATATCACAATATCTTCCACACATCATGGTTTCTGAAACAACTCTTTCAGATCCTAGATAACCTTGATATTAAGACAATCCTTTGAATATCAAGAATCATGGAGACAAACATGATACTTATATACTAACACTTGGAATTGTTACTCTTGATTTAATACTAATTATTAAACTTCATGGAGTAACCGGAACTTACTGAAAGTTTGCAATAGGACTTTTAAACTTTTAGATTAACACTTCAAAACAATACGATACCAGTTCGTAAAGTAACTAACCAGAATTCTATAGTTCTATCATCTCAATTATAACTAAGCGCAAGGTGGTAAACGGATGCCAATGACTACAACAACTATGCAAATTCACTTTGATTTAGTTTATGATAAATTGAGTTCTAATTAATAATTAAATTAATCTAGGTGAACTCCCACTCAAAACAATATCCCTCACATTGTTTTAGTGATCACACGAACCAAATCCACCACATCAAAACCGATCATCACGAGAGTTGATATAGCTTCAATGGCGAACAATCAACATGTTCATCATATCTACTATATGACTCATGCTCTACCTTTCGGTAATCCGTGTTCCTGAGGCCATGTCTGTACATGCTAGGCTCGTCAAGATCAAACCTTAGTTTCCGCATGAGCAAATCTAGCTTGCTCATGTTGTATACACTTGCAGAATCTAACACACCCGATCATCACGTGGTGCTTCGAAACAACAAGCTTTAGCAACGGTGCTAACTAAGGGTGAACACTTTGTGACTTGAAATTCATGTGTATGAGGGATCATCTTATAATGCTACCGTCGTCTACTAAGCAATACAAGATGCATAAAGGATTAACATCACATGCAATTCATAATATGTGATATGATATGGCCTTTCTTCTTTGTGCTTCCGATCTCCATCTTCCAGCACGAACATGATCTCCATCATCACCGGCATTGCATCAAGGTCAATGACGCCTCTCCATGGTTGTCGTCCACCGGCTTCAACTATTACAACTACTTTGAATAGACACGCGGGTCTTAACAGAAATTAAAGACAACCATATGGCTCCTGCCGGTTGCCAACTTACAATAAGGAACATTGCATACATCATATATAATCACAATCATGGCCATATCACATGACTGCACACCCCTGCAAAACAAAGTTAGACGCCTCTACTTTCTTTGCATATTTTACGTGGTTTGGGGCTTTCAATAAGTGTCGTTCTAACTTACGAACAAGAACCACAACATTGATACTAGTATTGTTAATCACCCGTAAATTGGATCTTAACTATGCTAGGAGAAACAGGCACCCGCAAAGCCACTTATGCAATACAAGTTGCATGTCAAGCGTGAAGCAAGTCTCATGAACGATGTCATGTAAGGTTAGCCCGGGCCGCTTCATCCCAACATACCGCAAGATGCAAAGTACACAAGAAGCAATCAACAATAAAAGCATCAACGCCCACAATGACCATTGTGTTCTACTCGTGCAACAGATCTACATATAGACACGGCTCTGATACCACTGTAGGGGTTCGTAGCATGGAAAACAAAAATTTTCTATCGCATACAAACAAACAAGCCAAGATCTATCTACTAGATTGTAGCAACGAGTTGATAGGATAACTTACCCTCGAAGATTCCAAAGCGGTTAACGAGAGCAGATTCTCGTGGGTGATGTAGTCGTACTCTTCCGATCTCAAGATCGCATAGACGATCCTTCCGGCGCTGCGTTCCGGCAGCGCTCCCGCAGTCGGTCACACGTTCGGTACTCGACGAAGACCTTCCTCTCCCTTGTTCCAGCAGGCAGCGGAGGTTGTAGCACTCTCCTCGCAATTCCGGCAGCATAACGGCGTGGTACCGGAAGTAGAGGGGAGATCCCGCAGGGCTTCGCCTTAAGCCGGAGCGAGTATGGTGGAGTATGAGAGAGAGCTATTAGTGGTCTAGGGATTAGACACACCAATTAGCAGGCTCTAAACCGCAGGCTAAAGCAATTAGAAGCTCTAAACCAAAACGGCTCTAAACCGGAGATTAGAGGTAGAAACTTGTGTGTCTAGAGGAGGAGGCCCCGCCCCTCCTTTTATAGGTGGAGGGGCTGGCGCGCCAGGGGAGGGAGGGGAGTCCCTCCCCAACTCGGCCTAGGCTGGCCGCCGGCTTGGAGGAGAGGGACTCCTCCTCCAAGTTGGTTTCAACCTCCTCTTGCTTGTTTCCCACAGTTTCTTGTTTTAGCCGTTTGACTTTCAAACTGGACATTTGACTTTTCTGTTTTTAGGATTCAATTTAATCCTTTATTTGGAACAGCAAGAACACTTAGTACATGATGCAATCATTCAATATGTAATGACACATTCATGTACCCTCCCCCCCGGAGTGCCGGACAATCCGGAACCTTCTAGAACATTCCCGATGAAAACACCGGAATCATTCCCGAACTCCGAAACGGGACTTTCCTTATATGAATCTTATTCTCCTGACCATTCCGGATCACCTCGTGATATCCCGAATCCCATCCGAGACTCCGAACAACATTCGGTCTCTTTCTCATATTACCATAACTACTTAAACAACGTCGAATCCTTAAGTGTGTCTCCCTACGGTTCGTGAATTATGCGGACATGATCGAGACACTTCTCCAAACAATAACCAATAGAGGAATCTGGAAATTCATATGGCTCCCACATATTTCTACGATTACTTTGCGATCGAATGAACCACTTACATACGATACCAATTTCCCTTTGTCTCACGATAATTTACTTATCCGAGGTTATGATCGTCGGTATCTCCGCATACCTAGTTCAACCTCGTTACTGATAAGTACTCTTTTCTCGTTCCCGTGATATGTGATCCCTTGTGAGCCAGTCACATGCTTGCAAGCTAATTGGATGACATTTCACCGAGAGGGCCCAGAGTATATCTATCCGTCATATGGATGGACAAATCCCACTCTTGATCCATGTGTTTCAACCAATACTTTCCGAACACTCAATGCCACCTTTATAGCCACCCAGTTACGGTGTGGTGTTTGATGTCATCAAAGCATCCATCCGGTAAAGGTGATATGCATGATCTCATGGTCGAAGGAATTAGGTTACTATGTATCAGAAAGCATATAGCAATTGAACTATTGAAATGACTTGATCTTTATGCTACGCTTATCTATAGGAGTATGTCCATCACATCATTCTCCTAATGATATGATCCTGTTGTTAATAACATCTCTATGTTCATGATCAGGAAACCATGATCATATATTAACCAACAAGCTAGTTTAACAAGAGGCTTTACTAGGGACTCTTATTTTAGTTTACAAATCACACAAGTATTAATGTTTCCGGTTAATACAATTATAGCATGGTATGTAAACATTTAACATAAGTGTGAAGATATGATAATAACCACTTTATTATTGCCTCTTGGGCATATCTCCAACATTGAGGAGGGGCAAGAGGAGCATCATCAGAACGGAAGGATCCGCCAACGAGCAAGACTTCGACAAGAATGGCGATCCGAAGATCGAAGAGGAGTTCGACAAGTACTTCAACATGCCTACTACTACTACTACAGTAAGAAGAAAGACCACACTACCTATTAAAGGTTGTCCGTTCACGAGAAGAAATCTCATAGTGCCCGGGCTAAAGTATTCAACCGCGAAGAAAAAAGGCAAGAAGATTGTAAAGAGAGGCTAGCTAGCTCGAAATATCACACGACGATGTGTGACCTTTTTTGTGTATTAGTTAGAGACTAAAAATATATCGTGATATTCGTGTGGGTATACAAATTGACATGTGTTTGTGACAAGAACAATATAGACAATAATTCGGGGAGTGTTTTTTAATAAATATACATTAGTATGTGCTTGGTTTTAAATATATTAGTAACATATAATTTTGAAACAAAGAAAAAAAAGTGACCCAACCAGGATTCAAACCTGGCTGGGAAAGGTTTGTCTATGCATCATAACCACTTGGCTAATATGTGTTTGATGTCCAACTACAGCCTCACGGCTCTTTTGACTAAGTGCCAATGTTCTGTGGCGCATATCGCTCGAATGCGCCATAGAAGTTAACTGTTCGCCCCATTCCCCTTTTCTTTCCCCAACCTGCTACGCCCCCGACGAACCCTAGCTTACTCGCGCGCCCCCGATGAACCCTAGCTTACTCGCGTGCCCCCGACGAACCTGCCGCCGCTTACCGCCGCTGGAGCCCGTGGAGGAGGAGCCACCTGCAGCCGCCGGAGCCCGTGGAGGAGGAGCCACCTGCCCCGCCGGAGACCGTGGAGGAGCCACCTGCTGCCGCCCCCGAGGAGGAGAAGGGAAGCGCACACCGGCCGCCCCCGAGGAGGAGAAGGGCAGCACACACTAGCCGCTCCCGAGGAGGAGAAGGGCGGCACACACCACCGTCGACGACCACCTCCCCATCCTGCTCCACCTTGCCGTCCATGCCAGGTGAGCATCTGATTAGGTCTGGACTTGTTTAAAGATTAGGTGAGCATTTGATTAGGTGAGCATTTGATTAGGTGAGCATCTGATTAGGTGAGAATCTGATTAGGTCTGATTTATAGGTGCTGTGTATAGAATTATAGGTGCTGTGTATAGATTTATAGGTGCTTTGTATAGATTTATCTGATTAGTATGTGCCAATTTGAATAGTGGGATAGGGTTCTTGTTTGATGCATGCACCTTGGTGGTTTTTTTGTGGGTAAGGATATGATCAAACTTGAGAGTGAGCTTGCCTTTTGAAGGATGATCCTGGCAAGGAATAACTGAGAGTGAGCTTGCCTTTTGAGAGTGTTTGCCAAAGTTCAGTCAGTGGAAAATTTGAACATTTAAGTTCAGTTCTAATTTTTGCAAAGCTTAGTTAGTTCACTCTATGCAAAGTTTGAATTTTTTAGTTCAAGTTTGAATTTTTTTAGTTCAAGTTCTGTGAAATGGTGTTGAAATGGTTCTGTGAATTTTTTAACTTTATCAAGTTACTAAGCCGTTGCGTGGTGTCAATGAGAGTGATGTAAATATAGTGTTGTATCCACGTCCGTGCAGAACAAGACATCGATGTTGTGTAATCTAGCTACTTTCGTACTTTACCTCTATTGTGTAATCTGTCACTTTCTTGCAAAGAACTATTCATATAAGTGATGCATCAGGGCTGATGGCTATATCTGCACACACACACACCACCTTTAAAACTGAAACAACTGGTTGTAGAGATGCTCTGGTTGTAAATGATCTGGTTATATATGATCTGGTTATATATGATATAAAAATAAAGCAATAATCTTTATGATCTAGTTTATATGATCTAGTTTATATGATGATCTGGTTATGATGATCTGGTTTATATGATCTGGTTATGATGATCTGGTTTATATGATGATCTGTTTATGATCTGTTTATGAACTGGTTGTAGAGATGCTGCTGTTTAACTGAATCATTTAATATGATCTGGTTATGATCTGTGGTGCTGTTGATTATGTATATTCATTTGAATCTGTGAATGAGATGGTGCTGCAGAGGTTTGTTTATTTTGTGAATGAGATGGTGTTGGATGATGATGGATGGTGTCAATGGGGTTATCAATGGGGCTAGGGTGTTTTTTCTTGCAGGGATTTCACTTCCGTTTCGGTTGAGAAATGGGCACTTGTAGGTCCAAAAATTAGCAAAGGTCATGCCGAATTTTTCGGTCGATATTTGTGCTAAACTTTTGTCTCTTTTTTAGTAATAAAGCACAAACATGTTGACTAACGACGAGGCCGGTCCTTCTAAACAAATGAGCGTCGAGGATCTAGCCCGAGAGGCCAACAAATCGTTCTAGGGGCCATCCCAAGAGCATGAGGAGGCGGAGGAGATGAGAATGACACCACCACCGACGACCGTCGACGGAGGTGCTGGGGGCGAGGAAGATCCAGATTACGAGGGGGACGACGACGACTACGATGGAACTAGTGAAGGCGGGGAGGAGGGTAACACCACCACGGATGGTGGCGAGCGCACAGATGGTGGTAGCTGCAACCCGGCCACCATACAGAAGAAGAAGAAGAATGATATTAAGTATCGGAAGCCGCAAGTGCTCGCCAACGTCTGTGATGAGTTCACCGAGGTCACAGAAGGTGGCCAACCCATTGCGCCTTCATCGATTGCCTGCGGGTACGACATGCAACTCGGGTGCATCGTCCGGGAAAGCATGTCGATCAACACGTCGTACATCCGACGTAATCATGCTTTGGTCGAGAACCTCATTAAGAAGCTTCACAAGCGATACACATTCCCAGAGAAGTTCAGAAACCTGGAGAGTAATAAGAACCCTGTGAACAAACTAGCACTGACAAAGATGAGCAACGCCTTGAGCAGCTGGAAAACCCGGGTAAAGAACATCATTGACAAAGGTGAAAGCTGGGAGATTATAAGTAGGAAAAATCCGATGCTCGACGAAGAAGAGTTCAAGATATTCAAGGCGGACTTAGATACCGCTGCCTCTAAAGCATGGACTGAGTGAGGAAAGACTATGCGAGAGAATAACATAGGTAAACACCGGCTTGGAAGCGGCGGATACCGAGGGAAACAGCCCATTTGGGACAAGGAGGACGCCGAGCTTGAACGCCTGGGTAAAGAGAACCCATGGCATAAAATTACAGACCTGCAGATCCGACAATTTGTCCAGGACCGCTACTACCTGGACCCTGTTACAGCGGAGTTCGTCACCGACGATCCGGATGTGAAGGCCTTTGAGCTGAGCTGGTAAGGAATTTACCGTGGATCTCTCATTAAAATAATTAAGCCAAGAATCTAAATGCATGCATGGGTTCACCTCTCCTTGTATCTCTGCAGGAGAAGGAATTGAACGCTAGCGAGGACTTTCCCAAGATTCGGCAGCGGAGCCATGGGACACTGTTTTTAATAGGGCGACGAACACTTATAAGAAGATGGAGAAGAAGTTGCCGCCAAAATCAGCCGGCCGTGTGTCCGGCTTCGGTACAAGCATGAAGTTTACCGAGTACTACAAAGAGGACGCAAAGAAGAGGAGGGAGAGGAAGAACTAGTCGACGGCTAAAGATAAAGCCGAGGTTGAAGAGCTGAAGTTGAAGGTGAAGACATTAGAGGCAAAAGTGGACGATAAAGCAATGGACAAGTTATTGGAGGAGAAGCTTCGCGCGATCATCCCCCCTGGGTTGATGGAGGGGCTAGCTGTTTGGAATGCGGGAGGTCGACAGGGGCCGATAAACATGCCCAGCTTTAGCGGCAGCAACTCGAGCATCAACGTTAACGCGTCGCCGGATTTGGTGACCCCGCCGGCCACCATCGCCGCGGCGCAGCCGCAAGAGCTTGTTGTCGCACAGCTGCCCCTGCTGCTCCCGCCAAAATTACCAGTATCGCACAACCGACGGTGGCACCAGTACCGCAGGAGAATGCTGATGATAGGCCTGCCGCCGGGATCGGCCGTGTGTCGACATTAGCCGAGCTCAACGCCCTCACCAAGGTAACTAATATCATACTCCGCTTCATCTTCTTTATGCGCCTTTGGTGATTGCCACCTCGATCATGATGCCTAACACATATGTGTCGATATTCAGGACGCTGCTTGCGTACTACTCCACAAAGTTGCCGACGGCGAGTTGAAGGATGTTGCCAAGGGCAATATCATACAACCGGCGAACCGCACGATGCACAACAATGCAATGTACGATGCCGTGATGAGGGTCTGGATTGCTCGGGTGTTGCCAGGGTGCGACGACATGGACCCCCCTTTCAACCTCAGGGACACGACGAACACAAGACCCTTGCAGGATGCCACGGCTGGCCCTTGACATGGCCGAAGAGTCAGATTCGTCTTACGGGGCACCTAAGCGCCACCTCGATCGCCCGGCCACCACCTCGGATGCCACCTATCACCGGCGCCACCTCGATCGTCCGGCCACCACCTAGGAAGCCACCTGTTGTCATCGCCACCACCAGTCGCCACCAACAACTGTTGGGAGCATGTGGGCCGCCCCAAGGCGATGCCGCCGTCGCAACGCAACCACTGTCGCCCCCGCCACCACCATCACCACATGGCGGCAACAACGATGATGATGAAGAATTTGTCAACATCGACGACTACATCAACACCGGCGCCGGCATAGGATTGTACATGCCTGCTGTGGATGAAGAACCCTTCATTGCTCGCGAGGGTCAAGGTGGGCGTCCCACTACATACACGCAACGCTTGGTATTCGGAGGTTTATCTCAAGAGACGCCTTCGGCCACCGATCAACAGGAGAAACCAGTTGGATTCGTCTTTAGCCCTGACTCACTCCAAAAGGAGGCCGTTGAGCACTTAGCATCCCCAGTGGAGGAGCCTGCTCAGAAGACGAAGAAGCACATGAAGAGAGGTAAGAAAGCTGAGATCCAACCTCCTCCGAAGAGGATCCAGGCTAAGGATGACGCCGTACCAGCCCGCGAGGATGTCTTGCCCAGGATACATATAGCCGGTGAAGTGATACTGACTCCGGATCTGCTTCGCCTTGCTGGTGGACATATGCTCGCTTTGAGTGATAGTATCAAGACACTAGAGGGCATTCTTCTTAAAGACAAAGATCCAAATTACCCGGTTTTCACTGTCAAGGTGCCATCGGACGTGGACTTCGTCCATGAAGCCCCCGCGGACGTGTTCTTCATATCCTACGAGGACGTCTTCAAGCTGTTTCTCTCGAAACGGCTGGACTATAACATGGTCCGCCTATTCGCGCTCAATCTGGCGATGAAGACCAAGAGAGAGCAGACCCCCTACATCGCGATAGTGGATCCCTAATACATGCGTGATAGCCAGTTGAGGGAAGGATCTGAGACGCGTGCCAAGGCAACGGCGTATCTCGAGAAGTTCATGGTGGACCACAAGAGGACGAACACGCTTCTTTTGCCTTTCTTTCCCGAGTAAGTACACACACCCCCTAGCATTGTTAACTTAGGCTTTCTTATATCTTTCTTCCTTTGCCCTTTTCCAACATCCCGTTTCAATCGTGTTGTGGAGAGACAAATACTGCACACTCATCGTCATTTGCACAAAGTACTCGATAGCATCGTATTTCGACTTGGCGAGTAAGAATAAGAAGAAGGACTACACCAGAATAAGGGGTGTTTTGAATGAGGATCTCGAGGGCTATGCTAAAAAGGGATGCCCCTTCGTCAACAAGGGGGAATGTATCAAGGATGACAAGCACATGTTCAAGCATGTGCTCAAGTTCCCCTGCGTCAAGGAGCCGGCTACTGGCGGCACCAAGGAGGCCTTCTACGCCATGCATCACCTTAAAGGGTTTGTCCGGGATTGCCAGAACCTAACTCTGCCATCTAGTTTCCGAGCATGGGCCAAAATTTTGGCGCGAAGGGACGATGATGATCTTAGAGAAGACTTCCATCGCATCCAGGTTAAGTTGTCGAAAATCATTGTGGAAGATGTCAACACGAGGGAAGGGGTCCTAAAACACAACGGAGGGTTGACTAAGAGGGAGATTGAAAATATTCTTCGTCAACAGGGTGACAACATGACATGGATGACGAAGGATGGCTATCTACCATTCCCAAAGCCGAGCGTTAGCAGTTCTCAACATTGATCGATGTGTGCGCCTAGAATTATCATAGATGTCTGTGTCTAGTGTTGTGTCACAAACTATATACTACCGTGGTCGTATGTTGTAAACTTCACTATTGTGGTCGTTGTCATCGAAGTTCTATGATTATGATCGATGTGCTATCTTCTATGTTTACTGATCTTTTGCTTTAGTTTATGTGAATATATAAGCATGTGAACCAATTTAGTTCTTTCTGTTGCATGATTTACTAATATGCCTTATCTATAGAGATGACTAAGTGGTACGTGGTGTACAAGGGTTGGGTTCCAGGAGTCTACGATGAGTGGGAGGACTGTCAGAAACAGGTGAACAAGTTTAGCGGCAACATCTACAAAGGATACGTGACTCAAGAGGAGGCGGTAGCCAAGTGGAGGAACCACCTATGGAAGGAGAACCGGATGAAGATATTGCTAGTGCTCTTGCTCTTGCTCACCGTCGTCATAGTTGTATTCTGTTTGATTCTAGTGTAGGCGAGATGAACACTTCATTTGTGATGTGATGAGATGGTGAACTTTGTAACAAACACTTGTAACAAACCACTTCATTTGACTTGTATTGTAATGTGATGATTACTTGTCTATCCCGTTCGGGCTCTAAGTAGTGTGACGGCACTATATTCATGTTTGTATTATATTTGTTTTCATATACTAAGTCAAATATATTGTTTCTGTATAATACTGTATAATACCTGTATAATATTGTATATTTGGACAAGTTTCAATTTTTTTAATACCTGATAAAACCAGTGGCGCATCGTTTTAACCTTCTGTGGCGCATAGTGTTTCAGTGGCGCATTGTCCATAATGCGCCACTGAACATAGTCCTGTGGCGCATCAACCGAAATGCGCCACAGAAGTATCATGACTTCTGTGGCGCATTTCGGAATGCGCCACAAAAGTTTTCATCAGTGGCGACGTAACAGTGGCGTCCCAGCCATGCGCCACAGAAGACCAATATTGATGCGCCGCTGATGAAGGATTTCCTAGTAGTGTTTCCCGCCCCGTTCGCAGCTCCTTCCCAGAACAGGGAGTAACAAGTTAAAGTTCTTACACTCTACAGAGGTGCGTTACTTTACCCATGAGATATCAACTCCTTGTTGCACAACCGGACGTACTTTCCCGTCCACAATTCCATGATGTAGGGCCTAGTAGTTGGTCCAAGCCAATCACTGCCCCCTTCGCGACCCCGCATGCCTCCTTGGTGTACACCATTCCCACATAATGAATTACGACAATGGTTTGTAAAAACCGTTAGATGCCAGAACTATCGTGGGACGTTGAGGGTTCCCACCCATATGCTGCATATCCTCTACGAATTACCAATTAATATGCACACTACGAGGATAACTGGCACGACCTGCACATCCGGCTTCATGCGAGAGGAAGAAGATACAGTTGACTTCTCTGTCCCATTCCAAATCTCATGGCTAACGCGTAATATACGGTGCTAGAATCACTGATGTTAGGGGTTGTTAATTCCCTATTTGATCATCATTGTTGCAATTAGAACTCTAAGTTCTATTGCTCCATTATATCACCACTTAGGATGATATCTATGATTTCTTTGTTTATGGAAATAATATTTTCTTTCTTTTATAGCATATATGATAACACACAATTTGCAAATACTTTGATAAAGACTCTCCAAAGGACATGAGCAAGTGATGAACTTTCCTTTTGTGATTGCAAGATTATGCACTCACGGTCTTCGAGTCAGTACAAGATCCAAAATCTGAAATTAGCATCATTGGTCCGGTAAGGACTAATGTTCAAAGAAGGAGTATGCTTTTATGCATAAGTAATGTGATGCACGTTCTACGCGCAGATCCTAGGAATAGCGTTGTTCTAGGGTTTAGATTCCGAAAGTGGTTAGTTTGGAATGTGTGGTCCTTTTAAATAAGTTTCATAGTTGTACTTTTATTAGAATTTAGGAGTGGTTGTAGACATCACATTTGTAGGAGTAAAATATACATTCTTATGACATACTAGTTAGGATTACTTATACAAGATTTCTTATTTAAAGTGGAAAAAAGGATAACCTTCGAAGAAAAGGTTTTTCTTCTGAAGTCTAATCCTTTGTGGTTAATTAGTGGTGGTTGATGTTATTTTTTTTGATCAAATGGTTTGGCTTGAGTTGCTTTATAGATTAACTATTTCAGACCAGAGTTAACTATAAAACATGTAGTAATGTGTATGCTATTATATTTATATTCTTGGAGACTAAAGTTAACTTAAAAATATAGATAGTTTTGAAAATATGATACTTACACTTTGGTATCTTGTATATCTGAAATGTTTTTCTTTAAGAATGTTTGTTCCGTTACTTGAGATAATGGTTTCTTAATTCTATGATAGAGTAGTACCATTTATATTTTAGAGATAAGTGAGTAAAGTTTATAATTCTAGATATATTTTCATTTAACTACCCTTGAACTGTCTATAGTGTTGTGGTAATTGTTGAAATTTGATAATTTAAAGTTAATGGAAAGGATCTGATTTATTCATAAGATGTTCTTCAAGGTTTTTATCATGAATTGGAATCCTTTGAGAATATAATCTTCACTTAGAGTTGAAGATAGTTTAATATAAATATGTTTATAATGTTTTTAAACCATTAGAGTTTCATTTCATTAATTTTTAAGATTTGTACTATATATTAAACTCATTTTAAGGATATTAATAAATGTTATTTATCCTTTTATGAATTATTAATGAAGTGACTAGGTTTAAATTTGAGTTATTAAAATATTTGAATTTTTATTTAAGTCAAAGTAGAATATGAGATTTTTTATCATGTATATATTATTTTTTATTATCATTTTGGTATATTTATTTTTTTGTGTTTAATAACTAATAAGTTATGAATTTTTATTATTACTTTATAATTACATAATAAATACTAAATATTTAATTAAGTGAAATAATAATACATGATTATATTTTTCATTAGAATTCTTATTTTTCCAAGATTTTTGGTATTTGACTTATCTTATAAACATTTATCATTATAGGAATTTGAATTATTAAAGTTTTATTACTAAATATTTATTTAGTATTTTTCATAAATACTATAATATTAATAAATAATAAAAGTGATTTTTATTTATTTTTATCATCTTTTAGTAATTTTGTAAAATTCCACAAGGAATATATAAATTACAAAATTCTTATAAAAGTTTAAGTATTCAAAATTTTATATTTTATTTTATTTGAATAGAGTGGATTATTATGAATCCAAAAAATATTTTATTTATAATTTTTGGACTTTTATTTATTTTCTATAATTTTATTGAGGTCAGGGGTATTTTGGTCTTTTTCAATTGATCAAAAAGATTTATTAAGCAATTTAGGCTGGCCCCTTGGGCTTATTGGGCCAGGGTGGCCCAATAGGGCAGGGTCAAAATATAACCCTGAAGGGTTTTGGCCCACCCAGCCCATTCTGCCCCCCTTCTCTCCCTCGACCTTATCCCTTCTTCCTCTGTCTCGTCCCCGTGGCCGGCGATGCCGCCACCGGCCATTCTGGCCGCCGTCATGGTGCGAGTTGAGGTTGTCGACGACGCTCGTTCATTCTATCCACTCGGATTTGTCTCTGGGTCTTTCCCGTGGTTAATTCCACCCCATTTCCGAACCCTAGGGTTTAGAAAAGATGTTGTCGCCGCCGCCGTGATCCCGCCTGTGGTGGTGTGCTGGTCTCGTGTGTTGCTGCGGCCGCCGCCGTGGCAGGTGCAGGCTGCAGCGCCCCTCTGGGTGCTCCCTGTGCCACCGCGGTTCGTTGGCCCCTCTACTTCCTCTTTGATTCATCAGCGAGGACCTTAGGTAAGTTATCTTTGTGGTGTTTGTGCATGCTACTGCCATGATTCTCCCTGTGTATCTAGTGGCTTTCATGTCGAGTGACTATGTGCTGGTTGAGTTCATCTCTGGATTAGATTTATTGCTCTGATTAGGGTTCATAATCCCCTGTTGATCATATCTATGATGCTTTAGATCTAGTGTTGATCCTATTTGATCATGGAAAAGGATTGTCTGTTGTGGTTAATGATTGGTAGTAGTTTTGGTGATGCTAATTGCCTGTCAGATCAGTTCTAGTGGTAATCCACCATGATTCATGCAAATGTTTCAATGTAATCCATGATTGGATTATGCCGTTGATCTGAGAGTGTACTCTACTGTCAGAATGTTCATACTGACAGTAGTTTATTTTAGTGGTTCCTTACTGTAATTATAGTGTCAGTTTGTATTATATTATACACACTGAATCAAATCATTATATGTAATGATTTTTGTGGATGTATGAGTTTAAGATTGATTTCTGGCACTTGGCTTCAGGAAAATGATATGTAATGGTTTGTCTCTTTTCCTGTGGGAACTAAGCAAAGATGATTTTAGCTCATTAAGAACTTGTCCTTGTTATGCCATTGTATTCTGGCACACAAGTGATTGGGTTTTTCTTTCTGGCTTAGCTTGATCATGCTTGTGATTTAAACTGATAAGATGATATGAAAGCTTTCTTATCTTGCCTACCTATGATGTTGGTCTGAGGCTCTAGGATTTAATTTCTAGTTAGTTGGGCAATAATTTGTTTGAAATTTATAGGATTAGAGGTGCTACTCTCTCTCTGAGAGATGTGCCCTGTCCTAATAAGATCAAATGAAAATGATCTATGTTGCAAAAAAAAAAAATAACACTAAACCCAGTGATGCTGGTCTGAGGGTTTAGTGTTTGTGGTTGAGCTTGATTTCTTATCCTTATACTTGAAATCTCTAGGATAGATGCACTCCTCTTGGGTGTTTATTGAGAGATTATCTCATAAAACAACACATGCTTTTATTTAGATACTGTGATGAAATCATGTGATGGTTTCATAAGGCTCACCACAGATTCTGTTGTGGATGTAGTAGATTGATGATGATCTTGATCTTGATCTGCTTTTGCTGTGCTCCTAAGCTTGCCTGCTCCTCCTAGATCCAGGCTTGACCTTTGGTTGTCCACCAGATCCATCCCCCTCCTTATGTCACCATTCTGGTGATGTTTGGGTTGATTTGGGTGGTTGGGTTTGGCTGCTGTTCTTGGTTTAACTGCTGTTTACCCTGGTTGTGCTGGTGTGTTGTGTAGTGGAGAGATGCACTGAGGTGCTCCTCCACGGCTGTGTTGTGGTTTTGTGATATTGGCTGTGCTTGTGAGGTCGACAACACACCCTTGCATGCTTGTGTGTGTGCAGCTTGTGTGCCTGCTATGCACATGTGGATAAGTTTAGAAAGTCTGAACTTACTCTTACCAATCTACTTTTACCTAGCCGGTGAATTGGTCCCTGTTGGCATGTCATTTGCATTCTGGTTGTGAATTTATGAAGGATGAAATCTTGCAGATTGGTGAAACTTGCCCCTTTTACCACATTTCTTAATGATGAGATTGTCAAGTGCACCTCACTGACATATCTGAGAGAAATTTACTAACACTGATCCTATTTAGTTTTCTATTTAATATTTGTTTTGCAGGTACAGAAATAAAGATGAAGATTTAGTGTAGTTTTAGGTATAGGATAATTAGTGGATATACAAATGCAGTTTCCTTATTCTTTTGTAATTTTTCTTTTATAATTCTTGTAATCTTTATTTGGTTCATTTGTAATAAAGTTTATTTATTTATTAATGAAGGATATTCTTATTCTTTACTCTTGTGTAAATTGTGAAGTTTGGAATAGCTTAAGTAAGTTCATTTTTTGTATCTTGTTTATGTAATATTGTTTTTAGATAAGATTTAAGTTTTAATACTTTTCTCTTAATTAATTTAAGATTCAAATCTTATATCTAAATCATTTAAGTGATTATTCAAACACTTAAGTTTTAAATTCAAACTTATTTCAAAACACCCATAATTCCTTTAAGATTACATCAAAGTTTATAACAATCATGCTTTAAGTCTAAACCTAATCTTAAAGTAAGAAAGAAACATTGATCACTTAAGTTTTTATTTGGCAATTTTTTTCCCACATTTTCACAAATAGATGCATCCAACAATACATATTCCTAAATCTACCCCTCGTTAGGTTCCTAAATACTGGGATGTTACACTGCCCCCTCCCCTCCTTCATTCATGTGGGTGGACATGTTGGAATTATGCCCTAGAGGCAATAATAAAGATGTTATTATTATAATTCTTTTTGATGATAAAGTTTATATTCCATGCTAGAATTGTATTAAACGGAAACTTTGATACTTGTGTGGTTTATGAACAACACCGTGTCCCTAGTACGCCTCTATGGACTAGCTCATTAATTAATGATGGTTAAGGTTTCTTAACCATAGACATGAGTTGTCAATTAATAATGAGATCATGTCATTGGGAGAATGATATGACGGACAGACCCAAATCAAGCAGAGCAATTAGATCGTGTCATCGTGTTCATCTTTGCGAAGATTTTTCTTATGTCAAATATTGTATTCCTTAGACCATGAGATAATGCAACTCCCTGGTATCGGAAGAAAGCTTTGAGGTCATCAAACGTCATCCTATGAGAGGGTGATCATAAAGGTGTCTCTCAGGTGATCGGAAAGTATCTGTTGGGTTGTATGTATCGAGATGGGATTTGTCCCTCCCAAGTCGGAGAGATATACTTCGGGCCCACTCGGTAATCGATATCAACACCGCTTGCAAGCACGTGGTTAAGGAGTTAATCACAAAGTGATATCAGATTACGGAACGAGTAAAGTACTTGCTCTGAACGAGATTGAACTAGGTATGTCGATACCGACGATCGAATCTCGGGCAAGTAAAATATCGCATGATGAAGGGAATATATATATGGGATTAATTGAATCTTGGCATCGTGGTTCATCCGATATGATCATCGATGAGTATGTGGGAGTCAACATGGGTTTCCAGACCCCGCTGTTGATTATTGATAGAAGATCATGTCTGCATATTCTCGAACCCGTAGGGTCACACACTTAACGTGTCTCGACGCTAGGATAGGATGGATAATTGGTTTATGAGTTTTTGTTCGGAGTCTCGGATGAGATCCAGGACGTCACGAGAGGTTCCGGAATGGTCCGGAGAATAAGATTCATATAAGGGAAAGCAGTTTTTGGATTTCGGAATTGTTTCGGATTGTTCGGTATTGTACCGGAAGCTTCTAGAACCTTCCGGAGTGGGACCAACGTGGCCCCACTTGTCGGGAGGGGGCGTGGGCCTACCAGGGAGTGCCCTGGCCGCATTGGGCCAGGGGCACAAGGCCACATAGGCCCATCCGGCCAAAACCCTAGGGAAACCCTAGGGAAACCTTCTAGAAGGAGGGGGAAAACTTGCCCCCCACTCCAACCCTTGGGGCCGCCGCCCTAGGGCTTGGAGGGGGGGCCAAGGGGGCCAGACAGCCCCCTATATATAGAGGGCAGGGGTGCAGCCCTCCTCCCACACTGCTTCAACCCTAGCCGCCATACTGCTGCCCTCCAGATCTCTCTCTCTCCCGACTGCGTATAGGCGAAGCCCTGCCGCAGAAACTCTCCACCTTTGCACCACCCGTCGTGTTGTAGATCCAATCTATCTCTCCACCCCACTTGCTGGACCGAGGAAGGAGGATACGTCGAGGTGCCGTACGTGTGCATCTCTCGGAAGCATCGCCACTTGCGGTGTTGGATCGGATCGGATCGCGAGGAGGAGAAGCTAGTACGACTACATCAACCACGTTTCGTTGAACGTTCCGTTGTGCGAATCTTCAAGGGTATGAAGATCTCATCTATCCCCCCTCGTTGTTTGCATCTCCTAGATTAGATCTTGGCTTTCCCGTTCGCATCCGCAGAAAATTTTGATTTACTATGCTGCGAAACCCTTCAGTGGTATCAGAGCTAGATCTATGCGTAGATGTGTTTCACGAGTAGAACGCAACATCCTTGTTGTGGGCGTTGATGTTTTCTGTTGCAAGCCTCTTGTTTGTGTACTTCTTATGACGCGGGATAGTGAGATCGAAGCAGTCCAGGCCAACTTTGCGCGACCTCGTTCGCGAGACCGGCTCCGCACTTGACGTGTGGCTTGTTCCACACATGCGGCTGGTGGATGCCAGTTTCTCTCACTATAGTTGTCATGGGATTTACACCGGATGTTGGCAACCATAATATCACCGTTGTGGATTTCCGTAGGTAAGAATCATTCTTAGCTTGTTACTCCCATAAGCCACGTAAAACATGCAACAACAAAGTAGAGACGTCTAACTTGTTTTTGCAGGGAGTGTTTCTGTGATATGGTATGGCCCAAGATGTGATGTGTATGTTGTATGCAATGATCATGTTTTGTAATGTTTCACGACTTGCATGTCGACGAGTACACAACCGACAGGAGCCATATGGTTGTCTTTATAATTGTGTATGACCTGTGTGTCAACTTCTTATACGACATGTAATAGCTTTACTTTATCGCTAAGTAGTTAGCAATAGTTGTAGTTGCTATTCGTGGTGGAGGCAATCATGGTGGAGTGATGGAGATCATGCTGGCACGCATAAGATGGAGATCATTGCGTAAAGATTGGCTATACCATGTCACATAAAATTATATGCATGTGATGTTTATCCTTTTATGTATCTTATTATGCTTAGATCACGACGGTAGCATTATAAGATGATTCCTCACTTAAAGATCAAGATAAAACTATGTTCTCCCCATGTATGCACCATTGCGAAAGTTCGTCGTGTTCAAGCATCATGTGATGATCGGGTGCTATAAACTCTACGTTCACATACAACGGGTGCAAGCCAGTTTTGCACACGCGGAAATACTTGGGTTTTACTTGACGAGCCTAGCATGTACAGACATGGCCTCAGAACACACGAACCGAAAGGTTAAGCATGAGTCATATGATTGATATGATCGACACTTTGTTGTCCACCATTGAAACCACATCTCTTCTTGTGAAGATAGGATTAGGTGTGGTGAATTTGGATCATGTTCACTAAACAACTTGAGGGATGTTGAATTTAGTGGGAGTTCATCTAGTAATTTGATTAAGTTGAACTAGTTATCATGAACATAGTCTAAATTGTACTTGCAAATTTTGTAGATCAAATGGCTAAGTCCAACTTCAATTTCAACGTTTTTGCTGAGAAAGAAAAGCTTAAGAACAATGGGTCTAACTTCACCAACTGGTTCCGCAATCTGAGAATCATTCTCTCTGGCGGACAAAAGGACTATGTCCTTGAGAAAGTGCTAGGTGACGCCCCTGCTGTAGATGCGCTGGCTGATGAGAAAGCTGTTTATCAGTCGCGAAAGGATGATTATGGTGTGATTAAGAGCACCATGTTGTTTGCTATGGAATCGGACCTTCAAAATTGTTTTGAGGAGTTCCCCGGGACCTTTGAGATTCTTGAGGAACTGAAAACTATGTTTCAGACTCAGGCCCGTTCTAAGAGATATGAGATCTCTGAGAAATTCTTTAACTGCAAGATGGAGGAAGGGAGTTCCGTTAGTGAGCACACCATTAAGATGTCGGGCTACACTCAACGCCTTGAGCAACTGGACTGCAAGATTCCAGAGGAGCTCAAGATTGACAGAGTTCTGTAACACTCCCTCCTAGCTACAAATGTTTTGTAGTTACTCATAATCAGATTGGTTCCACTGATACGATCACTGAGCTCTTCGCTAAGCTGAAAGCTACGGAGGTGGACATCAAGAAAGATAATCATGTGTTGATGGTCAACAAGCCCCCCAGATTTAAGAAAGGTAAGGGTGCAAAGAAGCCCTTCAAGAAGGGCAGCGGCAAGCGCGTTGCCCCTGCAGAGAAGAAGCTCAAGTCTGGACCTAAGCCGAACACTGAGTGCTTCTATTGCAAGGACAAGGGTCACTGGAAGCGCAACTGTCCGAAGTACTTAGCAGACAAGAAGTCTGGCACCATCAAAGGTATATTTGATATACATGTTATTGATGTTTACCTTACTAGCGCTCGTTGTAGTGCCTAGGTATTTGATACTGGTTCAGTTGCTAATATTTGTAACTCGAAACAGGAGCTACG
The DNA here is from genome assembly GCA_916181665.1 of Avena sativa. Taxonomy (NCBI): domain Eukaryota; kingdom Viridiplantae; phylum Streptophyta; class Magnoliopsida; order Poales; family Poaceae; genus Avena; species Avena sativa. The sequence continues at coordinate 403,714,500 of OV702280.1, forward strand.
GAATAGACAGAGGCTAGCAAGGGATGAGGTGACGATGCACGTTGGCAACGGATCAAGAGTTGATGTGATGGTCGTCGGCACGCTCTCCTTAGTTTTACCTTCGGGATTAGTTTTAAACCTCAATAAATGTTATTATGTGCCTGCGTTGAGCATGAACATCATATCTGGATTGTGTTTATTGCAAGATGGTTATTCATTTAAATCGGAGAATAATGGTTGTTCTATTTATATGAGTAACATCTTTTATGGTCATGCACCTGCTATGAATGGTTTACTTCTTCTGAATCTCGAAAGCAATGAAACACACATCCATAACATTGAGGCTAAGAGATGCAAGGTAGATAGTGATAATACGACTTATTTGTGGCACTGTTGTCTAGGTCATATTGGTGTAAAACGCATGAAGAAACTCCATTCTGATGGACTTTTGGAGTCTCTTGATTTTGAATCATTTGACACGTGCGAGCCATGCCTCATGGGCAAGATGATCAAAACCCCGTTCTCCGGAATAATGGAGCGAGCAACGGACTTGTTGGAAATCATACATACCGATGTATGCGGACCAATGAGTGTTTCGACGCGCGGTGGTTATCGCTATTTTCTCACTTTTACTGATGACTTAAGTAGATATGGGTATATCTATTTAATGAAACATAAATCTGAAACATTTGAAAAGTTCAAAGAATTTCAGAACGAAGTGGAAAACCATCGTAACAGGAAAATTAAATTTCTACGATCCGATCGTGGAGGTGAATATTTGAGTTATGATCTTCTCACACATCTTAAAGCAAGCGGAATCGTTTTGCAACTCACGCCACCGGAACACCACAGCGCAATGGTGTGTCTAAACGCCGGAATTGAACTCTATTGGATATGGTGCGATCGATGATGTCTCTTACAGATTTGCCGTTATCATTTTGGGGTTATGCATTAGAAACCGCTGCATTCACTTTAAATAGGGCACCATCTAAATCCGTTGAGACGACAACGTATGAACTGTGGTTTGGTGCTAAACCTAAGTTGTCGTTTCTTAAAGTTTGGGGATGCGACGCTTACGTCAAGAAATTGATGCCGGACAAGCTCGAACCCAAAGCGGAGAAATGCGTCTTCATAGGATACCCTAAGGAAACTATTGGGTATACCTTCTATCACAGATCCGAAGGCAAAGTGTTTGTCGCAAAGAACGGATCCTTTCTTGAGAAGGAGTTTCTCTCGAAAGAAGTGAGTGGAAGGAAAGTAGAGCTAGACGAGGTTATTGAACCTTTTCTTGAGTTGGAGAGTAGCGCAGCACCTGAAATTGTTCCAGTGCCGTCTGCACCAACAATAGAGGAAGCTAATGACAAGGATCATGGAGCTTCGGACGATGCTACTACTGAATGTCGCAGGTCGACAAGGTCACGTGCCCCTCCTGAGTGGTACGGCAACCCTGTCTTAACTGTCTTGTTAGTAGACAACAGTGAACCTGCGAACTATGAGGAAGCAATGATGAGCCCAGACTCTGAGAAATGGCTAGAGGCCATGAAATCCGAATTGGGATCCATGAGCGAAAACCAAGTATGGACTTTGGTGGACCCTCCTAGCGACCGAAAGGCCGTTGAGTGAAAATGGATTTTCAAGAAGAAAACGGACGCAGATGGTAATGTTACTGTCTATAAAGAGCGGCTTGTCACGAAAGGTTTTCGACAAGTTCAAGGTGTTGACTACGATGAGACTTTCTCTCCCGTAGCGATGTTTAAGTCCATTCGGATTTTATTAGCAATTGCTGCGTTTCATGATTATGAAATATGGCAGATGGATGTCAAGACTGCGTTCCTCAATGGCAACATTGATGAAGAGTTGTATATGATGCAACCTGAAGGTTTTGTCGATCCTAAGGATGCTGATAAGGTGTGCAAACTTCAGCGTTCCATTTATGGACTGAAGCAAGCATCTCGGAGTTGGAACCTTCGTTTTGATCAAGTGATCAAGAGCTTTGGATTTGTTCCAAATTGCTACGAAGCTTGTATCTACAAGAAAGTCAGTGGGAGCTCAGTGACATTTTTGGTACTACATGTGGATGACATATTGATTATCGGAAATGATATTGACATGCTTAACGATGTGAATAGTTATTTGAACAGATGTTTTTCAATGAAAGACCTAGGGGAAGCTGCTTATATATTGGGCATCAAAATCTATAGAGATAGACAAAGACGCCTGATAGCTTTAAGCCAAAGTACATACAAAGACAAAGTTATGAAAAGGTTCAGAATGGATAAGGCAAAGAAAGGTTCAGTGCCTATGTTGTCAGGTAAGATATTGAGCAGGGCTCAGTGTCCAGCTACGGTAAACGATAGAGAAGCTATGAGCAAAGTGCCTTATGCCTCGGCCATCGGATCTATCATGTATGCCATGCTATGTACTAGACCGGATGTGTCCAATGCTCTTAGTTTGACGAGCAGATACCAAAGTGATCCAGGAGTGGAACGCTGGACAGCCGTGAAGAACATCCTAAAGTATTTAAATAGAACTAAAGAAATGTTCTTAGTCTATGGAGGTGATGAACAGCTCGTCGTAAAAGGTTACATCGATGCTAGTTTCAACACCGACAAGGATGATTCTAAATCTCAGACAGGATACGCTTATATTTTGAATGGAGGAGCTGTGAGCTGGAGAAGATGCAAGCAAAGCGTGATCGCGGGATCTACAGTAGAAGCGGAATACATGGCTACTGTAGAAGCGTCAAGTGAAGGAGTTTGGATCAGGAACTTCATCACTGAGCTTGGTGTGGTTCCAAGTGCCTTGGACCCACTGGAGATATTGTGTGACAACACTGTCGCCATAGCACTGGCTAAGGAACCAAGATATCATCCAAAGACCAAGCACATCAACCGCAAGTTTCATATAATTCGAGATTATATAACAGATGGAGATCTGAAGATTAGCAAAGTACATACTGTAGGGGTCCCAACCTTAGATAAGATTGATCCCTCCTGTGTTTACAATGCTAGTCCCTGGATCAATAGCTAGCATCCACAGTTAAGATGTAATATCGAGAAACAAAGGTCATAATATAACTTTATAACCAGGAATAACATAAGTTTATTACATCAAACATAGCTCATATGGCTATTACATTACATTGCAGCGGAATAAATATAGTCATGGGTCCTTCATCTTCAAAGTGCCACAGGCAGATGTTGGTTGTAGACTTTGTAATCCTAAACAATCAATCTTCACTAAAATCAATCAAACCTGCAACGTACAAGTTACAGCCACAAAGGGTCAATACATTTGAATTGTATTGGCAAGTGATACTATGGTAGTATAATGGAGTCTATCATCTATATGCATTTGGCTAAGTGGAGTTGAGGCTTGCATTGCTCAAAATAGATTTTTCCTTAACATTTGAAAATACTAAGTTTTTGCTTGACAAAATCATTTTCCTCAATCAAAGATTTCAAGATCCTTGTACCAAGCCATCTCTCCATCAATGATTGAAGAATTCAAACAATCCCTTGTTCAAACCACAAGATTTTAATTTAGAAATTGGAATGATGAGATTCTTGATTGCTTCCATGTCTTGATGCTCAAATTGTCCTTTACCAGGGACATGGCTAAGTACTTAGATTTTACACTTTGCAGAGGTGGTGCACTTTACCCACAAGACTTGGTTTCCCAAGACAAAATCTTTCAGAAGCCTTCCCTTAGACCAAAATGGACGCGTTCCAACCTATCAAACACTACCACCCACTGTCCATTTGGCTAAGTTCTTGCAACCTATATGATCATGGCAGAGCCCATATTGCCAAGTGGTTGCACTTGAAGCTTCTCAACATTTGACATCTCAAATCTCTTTGTTTCCTGGGTGGCCATCCACAAGTGAGATACACAAGCCAGGTCCATGGTCTTGTGTAACCACTCAACATAACCCAATCCTTCCATTTCCACCCAGGTGATACATTAGCTTAGTTGTTTTATTAAACAAAATCACAAGTCCTTAGACTTAGAATATTTTTCCATAGTGTGAATATATATTCCACCCATGTTTTCTATTAGCTAGGCTAAGCTTGGTAGTAGTAGGAATATCTAACTTAGGAAAATCCTACTAAGGATTCACCTTCTAGGTTTTACTATAGCAAGATCTATACTTAGCAAAATCCATGCAAGTTTTCTTAGCAAAATCACTAATGCATAGAGAAAGTAATGGGATAAAAAGTATGAAGCATCACTTGCCTTTTTGGTAGAGTATAGGTTTACTTCTTGATCTTTGCAACAATCACACTCTTCAAGTCACTACAAATCAATCAAGCAAGGCACAAACTCAATCTACCAATCAAGCAAAACAACACACATAAATAACAAAGTCAAAGAAATGCATGCAAGCATGCAAGCATGCCAAGCTTTGTTTTGTTTGAAAAAGTGGCTCCTAGTGGGTCATAGTCATTTGGGTACATCTAATGGTCATTTCCTAAAGTGGCCAAGTCATTTGCAAAAGGTTTCACTTTAAAACCATTTTCAAAACAAAGTGTTATTTTATGTGGTGTAGAAATATTTTTATTAAGGCATTAGTCTATAGGGTTCACCAAATGAGTTGCTATTGCAAAACTTGGTGTTTTTGGGTCAGTAGGTTTGGTCCAAACTATTTCCTTGAAGTTTTCTTTTCAAAAACATTTTTATAACAAAAAACATTCTTTTTATTTGGCTAGAAAATGGCTAAGTCAATTAATCTAACCTAATCTTTCAAAAATCATTTTTAATACCAAGGGTTGGTTCCTAGGGTCAGTAAGGTCACAAGAAACCACTTTGCAAAGGTTTTATCCCTAAATTCAATTTTAAACAATTTTTATACTCTAAACAAGTACACAAATGTTTCTGCAAATTCAAACAATCTAACAGATACTATTTGTCAAACTAAGGCCATGGTTGGCTAGGGCTTGTTCTCCTGATTTCATTGATATAAAATTTGCCAAATTTGGACGTGTGGTTCAAAAGTTATAAGGGTTTAAAAATGGCATTTAAATCTGGTTTCTAAATCTAATTCAGGTCATCTGGTGCCACGCGTCCTAATATCATTCGTCGGTACCGCTTCACTCGGATTGCACAGCTGCAGCCGTTGGATCAAGTCAGATCGTGCGGCGCGCAGATGCTACTTACGTTTCACCTTGCTTCTATCCTAGCCACTAGATCGGGATCGAACGGTTGACGCATGCTCGACCAAAAGCTAGCGACACTGCGGCGGCTGCTGGCGGCGGAGCGACCAGACGATGGCGGCGCCGGCGGTACAGGAAGCAAAGGAGGGTGTGGAGATGCTCACCGGATTCGCTGACGCTCGCTGATGCTCAACGTGGCACTTGTCCGTCGAGGGGCGCCAGGGGGCAGCTGCGATTGCTCGCCGGAGTTGGTACTGGCGACGGACGCGCGCGGTCGAGGTCGAGGACGACGCTAGGAATCACCCGGAGACAAACGAGGCACACGGTCAGGAGCGCAAGGACACGAAGAAGGCGTGTGCGTGAACGAGAGGGGTCGGGGTGGTCTGGAGTTACCGGAGGAGCTTGTCGGAGGCGAGACAGACGGCGGCGCTCAGAATTTTTGTCGAAGACGGCTTCCTGGGGCGCCCGCGGTTGAACGAAGTGTACTGGGAGATGCTCCAGAGAGTGGGGAGGCTGCTAGGTTGCATAGGAAGGCAGGTGGTGGAGTGTGTTAGCCGGAATCGGTGAGAACGGTCGTCGGAGACAGAGGAGGTGCAGAAGGAAATGGCAACAGCCTGGTGGCGGAAAGAGGGTGGCGTCTGAGGGGAACGGAGGAGAAGACGCTGGGGTTTTAACGCGCATGGTCAAGGCGATTAATGGTGGCCGCATTAAGGCGTATTGAATCCGCGGAATCAAGCCTGCAACGGCCGGCGAGAAGGGGTCGTGCGGGTGGGGAAGAAAGGGCGAGGTGTGGGGTCCTCTGTCAGTGAGAAAAGGAGAGAAAGGGGGAAGGTCCACCAGTCAGTCTCGGTGTGGGTTAGTTATTTGGTGCGAATCGTTTTCTTCGGGGTGAGGGGAATCTGGGCTGTGGGACTGTTGGGCTGGGCCTTGTTGGGCTGGTCTGTTTCTTCTATTTTTTTCTGTCTATTTGTTTTATTCTTTTCTAATTCTTTTTCTGTTTTGAAATTCAAACAACCAAACACATTCAAAAGATTCAAACAATCATCAAGCTTTTCAAATATGAATTTGGTTCTGCTTAACATCATAATTCACATTCTAAAATAAAATATTATTTTAAATCTTTTTAGGTTCCATTTATTAATTAAATAAATGGATCATTGGTTAAATAAAATAGGGTTTGTTTTATTTAATAAAAACTTCATTTAAAATCCAAAATGTTTTCAAAACCCAAATAGTAGGTTTTATTTGGAAATAAAGAATATTTGGAAAACTTGTTTAAAACAAAATAACATTTTTGCTAAAGGGTCCAATATTGGTTATATAAAATGGCCAAGGTTTATTAATCAAATAAGGTTTGATTTTATTAATAAAATCTTCATTTGAAACTTAAATATTTTCAAAATCAAATTAGTAGGTTTAATTTGGGAAATACTTAATAGTTGGAAATTTGTTTTAAAACAAAATAACATTTTATTTTAGAGTCCATTATTAATTAAATATAATAGACCTTCATTATTAAACCAAATAGGATTTGTTTTATTTAGATATTTATTTTGAAATCTAAAATAAAGCCAAAACATTTTAGTAGGTTTTATTTGTGAATATCAAATATTTGGAAAACTTTATTAAATTAAACAAATAAGTTTTTGATGGTTTATAAATGATAGAACCTTTATTAATAAAACTTGGATATTGAATCCTTATTAATTTATTTTAAATAAACCTTTGCTAATTTTATTTAGAATAAAATGTTTTTAATTCCAAAGCTTGGCCAAGTTTTTAATTTGGCTTTATAAAATAATCTTTATTTATAAATCCATCTTTTCTTTTGAATACCAAATCTTTTATTAAGAGATCCAAATAGTATTTTAAATATTTTTATTTTCCTTTTAATAAAAGTTTATCTTTTTAAACTCTTTAGGATTTATTTGATTCAAATGGGTTTGTAGTTCCAATTGAGTTCAAAAAGTTTCTTCTGGCTCTGAAAATCAAACAAAGTTTTATTTTGTTAATTTATTTTCACATTACAAGATTTGGAAAATCTTGGGATGTGACAGGCTACCACCCTTAAAATAAATCTCGTCCCGAGATTTGGGAAGGCTGGGGTTACAAGCAAGTTCAAAACAACTAGGGTACTACCACCCTTAAAAATCTTCAAACAAAAATTACACATTGGCCTTCTTGGGATTCTGGGAAAAATCTCTCTAAGCAAATAGTTGCATTGAGTCCTTGGTTTCCATTCTTGACTCATGGGCCAAGGTTGAGATCTTTCATAGACTTGTTTAACTTGTTCTCCATCTTTTCTGGACAATTGCTTGCATAGTGGCCTAGTTCCTTGCATTTGAAACATGTGACAAGGCTGATATCCCTCATAGGCTTGTTTATCTTATGCTTCATCTTTTCTGTATAGTTGTTTGCATAATGTCCTAACTCTTTGCAGTGTTTGCACATCACTTGGCTAATATCTTTCTTTTCCTTTGGTACCATTGCCTTTTGCTTGTTTCTTTGGTTCTTCTTCTTTTCTGGGCATTCATTGGCATAGTGTCCCATCTCTTTGCAATTGTAACATTGCAACTGGCTTATGTCCTTCTTCTTCTTTTTGGGTCTCTCCAAAGCTAGGAGTTCTTCTAGTTCATGTTCTTCATAGGTGGGAGATCTTTCTCTCTTCTTGGGGCATTGGTCTTCATGTTCCTTGGATGCATGATCCTTGACTCTAAAAATATTGTTAGCTTTGGTTACTTCTAGATTAACATCTTTGTCATCCTTGTTGTCATTGGCTCTTTGGGAAAAGTTCTCTCATGTTGATCACTTGAGTAACCAATCCTTGCAACAATTGGGATTGAAGTTTCAAAATCCTTTGTATGGCTGGGTCTAGTCCATTGTTGTTGGCTAAAAGCTGAGTTGTCTCTTGGCTCAACTGGTTTTGGGTTGCTATAAGTTCTCTCATGTTGTCCTCTTGGTTGGTGTTGGTGTCATCAACCTTGGAGTCTTTTGGAGTAGTCATCTGTTTGGGTTTGAAGGGAGTTTAGAATAGGCAAGATATTTCTAAGGAAATATTTCTAATCATACACATCACAATTCACACAAGCAATGTTCAAGTAATCACAAACAAACATTTCACTCAAACAAGGTTCAAGCACATACTTAGGCAACAAAATATTTTTGTTACACCACATAAGTTGGTGGTTTTAGACTTAACTAAAATATGGTGGTCCATCTATATGGTTCACTTGTGATCTTTCCATCCTTCTTGATTCTTCTTGTATTAGATCTTGGTTTCCTTGAGAAAAACTCTTGGTCACAATACTTCAAAGTTGTTGTTGGCTTCTTCTTATTTTGCATTCCCTCAGTCTCTAAATCTTAAGCAAGATTTCCTTGTTTCACTTGTAGTCCTTGGTGATATCCATATTGGAAGTCCTTGGTGAATATGCTGAAGATGTTGAAGTCATTAGAGTTGAAGATGTTGAACAAGTCTTTTGCACATGGTGTAGTCTTTGGTCATGGGGTAGGCTTTTCCATTAAGTTGAAGTAGATGAGATGTAGAGTTGAAACCAAAATGATTGAGAAAAGAGTTTACAAGTGTTTTTGTAAATAAGTTTTTGGAACAAGTATAACTCCTATTTTTCTAAGGGGTTTTGTCTAATCCTAGGTTTACAAATCCTACAGGCAACACATTGCTCTGATACCATCTGTAGGGGTCCCAACCTTAGATAAGATTGATCCCTCCTGTGTTTACAATGCTAGTCCCTGGATCAATAGCTAGCATCCACAGTTAAGATGTAATATCGAGAAACAAAGGTCATAATATAACTTTATAACCAGGAATAACATAAGTTTATTACATCAAACATAGCTCATATGGCTATTACATTACATTGCAGCGGAATAAATATAGTCATGGGTCCTTCATATTCAAAGTGCCACAGGCAGATGTTGGTTGTAGACTTTGTAATCCTAAACAATCAATCTTCACTAAAATCAATCAAACCTGCAACATACAAGTTACAGCCACAAAGGGTCAATACATTTGAATTGTATTGGCAAGTGATACTATGGTAGTATAATGGAGTCTATCATCTATATGCATTTGGCTAAGTGGAGTTGAGGCTTGCATTGCTCAAAATAGATTTTTCCTTAACATTTGAAAATACTAAGTTTTTGCTTGACAAAATCATTTTCCTCAATCAAAGATTTCAAGATCCTTGTACCAAGCCATCTCTCCATCAATGATTGAAGAATTCAAACAATCCCTTGTTCAAACCACAAGATTTTAATTTAGAAATTGGAATGATGAGATTCTTGATTGCTTCCATGTCTTGATGCTCAAATTGTCCTTTACCAGGGACATGGCTAAGTACTTAGATTTTACACTCTGCAGAGGTGGTGCACTTTACCCACAAGACTTGGTTTCCCAAGACAAAATCTTTCAAAAGCCTTCCCTTAGACCAAAATGGACGCGTTCCAACCTATCAAACACTACCACCCACTGTCCATTTGGCTAAGTTCTTGCAACCTATATGATCATGGCAGAGCCCATATTGCCAAGTGGTTGCACTTGAAGCTTCTCAACATTTGACATCTCAAATCTCTTTGTTTCCTGGGTGGCCATCCACAAGTGAGATACACAAGCCAGGTCCATGGTCTTGTGTAACCACTCAACATAACCCAATCCTTCCATTTCCACCCAGGTGATACATTAGCTTAGTTGTTTTATTAAACAAAATCACAAGTCCTTAGACTTAGAATATTTTTCCATAGTGTGAATATATATTCCACCCATGTTTTCTATTAGCTAGGCTAAGCTTGGTAGTAGTAGGAATCTCTAACTTAGGAAAATCCTACTAAGGATTCACCTTCTAGGTTTTACTATAGCAAGATCTATACTTAGCAAAATCCATGCAAGTTTTCTTAGCAAAATCACTAATGCATAGAGAAAGTAATGGGATAAAAAGTATGAAGCATCACTTGCCTTTTTGGTAGAGTATAGGTTTACTTCTTGATCTTTGCAACAATCACACTCTTCAAGTCACTACAAATCAATCAAGCAAGGCACAAACTCAATCTACCAATCAAGCAAAACAACACACATAAATAACAAAGTCAAAGAAATGCATGCAAGCATGCCAAGCTTTGTTTTGTTTGAAAAAGTGGTTCCTAGTGGGTCATAGTCATTTGGGTACATCTAATGGTCATTTCCTAAAGTGGCCAAGTCATTTGCAAAAGGTTTCACTTTAAAACCATTTTCAAAACAAGTGTTATTTTATGTGGTGTAGAAATATTTTTATTAAGGCATTAGTCTATAGGGTTCACCAAATGAGTTGCTATTGCAAAACTTGGTGTTTTTGGGTCAGTAGGTTTGGTCCAAACTATTTCCTTGAAGTTTTCTTTTCAAAAACATTTTTATAACAAAAACCATTCTTTTTATTTGGCTAGAAAATGGCTAAGTCAATTAATCTAACCTAATCTTTCAAAAATCATTTTTAATACCAAGGGTTGGTTCCTAGGGTCAGTAAGGTCACAACAAACCAATTTGCAAAGGTTTTATCCCTAAATTCAATTTTAAACAATTTTTATACTCTAAACAAGTACACAAATGTTTCTGCAAATTCAAACAATCTAACAGATACTATTTGTCAAACTAAGGCCATGGTTGGCTAGGGCTTGTTCTCCTGATTTCATTGATATAAAATTTGCCAAATTTGGACGTGTGGTTCAAAAGTTATAAGGGTTTAAAAATGGCATTTAAATCTGGTTTCTAAATCTAATTCAGTTCATCTGGTGCCACGCGTCCTAATATCATTCGTCGGTACCGCTTCACTCGGATTGCACAGCTGCAGCCGTTGGATCAAGTCAGATCGTGCGGCGCGCAGATGCTACTTACCGTTTCACCTTGCTTCTATCCTAGCCACTAGATCGGGATCGAACGGTTGACGCATGCTCGACCAAAAGCTAGCGGCGCTGCGGCGGCTGCTGGCGGCGGAGCGACCAGACGATGGCGGCGCCGGCGGTACAGGAAGCAAAGGAGGGTGTGGAGATGCTCACCGGATTCGCTGACGCTCGCTGATGCTCAACGTGGCACTTGTCCGTCGAGGGGCGCCAGGGGGCAGCTGCGATTGCTCGCCGGAGTTGGTACTGGCGACGGACGCGCGCGGTCGAGGTCGAGGACGACGCTAGGAATCACCCGGAGACAAACGAGGCACACGATCAGGAGCGCAAGGACACGAAGAAGGCGTGTGCGTGAACGAGAGGGGTTGGGGTGGTCTGGAGTTACCGGAGGAGCTTGTCGGAGGCGAGACAGACGGCGGCGCTCAGAATTTTTGTCGAAGACGGCTTCCTGGGGCGCCCGCGGTTGAACGAAGTGTACTGGGAGATGCTCCAGAGAGTGGGGAGGCTGCTAGGTTGCATAGGAAGGCAGGTGGTGGAGTGTGTTAGCTGGAATCGGTGAGAACGGTCGTCGGAGACAGAGGAGGTGCAGAAGGAAATGGCAATAGCCTGGTGGCGGAAAGAGGGTGGCGTCTGAGGGGAACGGAGGAGAAGACGCTGGGGTTTTAACGCGCATGGTCAAGGCGATTAATGGTGGCCGCATTAAGGCGTATTGAATCCGCGGAATCAAGCCTGCAACGGCCGGCGAGGAGGGGTCGTGCGGGTGGGGAAGAAAGGGCGAGGTGTGGGGTCCTCTGTCAGTGAGAAAAGGAGAGAAAGGGGGAAGGTCCACCAGTCAGTCTCGGTGTGGGTTAGTTATTTGGTGCGAATCGTTTTCTTCGGGGTGAGGGGAATCTGGGCTGTGGGACTGTTGGGCTGGGCCTTGTTGGGCTGGTCTGTTTCCTCTATTTTTTTCTGTCTATTTGTTTTATTCTTTTCTAATTCTTTTTCTGTTTTGAAATTCAAACAACCAAACACATTCAAAAGATTCAAACAATCATCAAGCTTTTCAAATATGAATTTGGTTCTGCTTAACATCATAATTCACATTCTAAAATAAAATATTATTTTAAATCTTTTTAGGTTCCATTTATTAATTAAATAAATGGATCATTGGTTAAATAAAATAGGGTTTGTTTTATTTAATAAAAACTTCATTTAAAATCCAAAATGTTTTCAAAACCCAAACAGTAGGTTTTATTTGGAAATAAAGAATATTTGGAAAACTTGTTTAAAACAAAATAACATTTTTGCTAAAGGGTCCAATATTGGTTATATAAAATGGCCAAGGTTTATTAATCAAATAAGGTTTGATTTTATTAATAAAATCTTCATTTGAAACTTAAATATTTTCAAAATCAAATTAGTAGGTTTAATTTGGGAAATACTTAATATTTGGAAATTTGTTTTAAAACAAAATAACATTTTATTTTAGAGTCCATTATTAATTAAATATAATAGACCTTCATTATTAAACCAAATAGGATTTGTTTTATTTAGATATTTATTTTGAAATCTAAAATAAAGCCAAAACATTTTAGTAGGTTTTATTTGTGAATATCAAATATTTGGAAAACTTAAATAAATTAAACAAATAAGTTTTTGATGGTTTATAAATGATAGAACCTTTATTAATAAAACTTGGATATTGAATCCTTATTAATTTATTTTAAATAAACCTTTGCTAATTTTATTTAGAATAAAATGTTTTTAATTCCAAAGCTTGGCCAAGTTTTTAATTTGGCTTTATAAAATAATCTTTATTTATAAATCCATCTTTTCTTTTGAATACCAAATCTTTTATTAAGAGATCCAAATAGTATTTTAAATATTTTTATTTTCCTTTTAATAAAAGTTTATCTTTTTAAACTCTTTAGGATTTATTTGATTCAAATGGGTTTGTAGTTCCAATTGAGTTCAAAAAGTTTCTTCGGCTCTGAAAATCAAACAAAGTTTTATTTTGTTAATTTATTTTCACATTACAAGATTTGGAAAATCTTGGGATGTGACACATACGGATCTGAATGTCGCAGATCCGTTGACTAAACCTCTTCCACGAGCAAAACATGATCAGCACCTTAGTGCCATGGGTGTTAGATTGTTGCTAGATGTAAACTAGATTATTGACTCTAGTGCAAGTGGGAGACTGTTGGAATTATGCCCTAGAGGCAATAATAAAGATGTTATTATTATAATTCTTGTTCGTGATAAAGTTTATATTCCATGCTAGAATTGTATTAAACGGAAACTTTGATACTTGTGTGGTTTATGAACAACACCGTGTCCCTAGTACGCCTCTATGGACTAGCTCATTGATTAATGATGGTTAAGGTTTCCTAACCATAGACATGAGTTGTCAATTAATAATGAGATCATGCCATTGGGAGAATGATATGATGGACAGACCCAAATCAAGCAGAGCAATTAGACCGTGTTCATCTTTGCGAAGCTTTTTCTTATGTCAAATATTGTATTCCTTAGACCATGAGATAATGCAACTCCCTGGTATCGGAAGAAAGCTTTGAGATCATCAAACGTCATCATATGAGAGGGTGATCATAAAGGTGTCTCTCAGGTGATCGGAAAGTATCTGTTGGGTTGTATGTATCGAGATGGGATTTGTCCCTCCCAAGTCGGAGAGATATACTTCGGGCCCACTCGGTAATCGATATCAACACCGCTTGCAAGCACGTGGTTAAGGAGTTAATCACAAAGTGATATCGGATTACGGAACGAGTAAAGTACTTGCTGTGAACGAGATTGAACTAGGTATGTCGATACCGACGATCGAATATCGGGCAAGTAAAATATCGCGTGACGAAGGGAATATATATATGGGATTAATTGAATCCTGGCATCGTGGTTCATCCGATATGATCATCGATGAGTATGTGGGAGTCAACATGGGTTTCTAGACTCCGCTTTTGATTATTGATAGAAGATCATGTCCGCATATTCTCGAACCCGTAGGGTCACACACTTAATGTGTCTCGACGCTAGGATAGGATGGATAGTTGGTTTATGAGTTTTTGTTCGGAGTCTCGGATGAGATCCAGGACGTCACGAGAGGTTCCGAAATGGTCCGGAGAATAAGATTCATATAAGGGAAAGCAGTTTTTGGATTTCGGAATTGTTTCGGATTGTTCGGTATTGTACCGGAAGCTTCTAGAACCTTCCGGAGTGGGACCAACGTGGCCCCACTTGTCGGGAGGGGGCGTCGGCCTACGAGGGAGTGCCCTGGCCGCATTGGGCCAGGGGCACAAGGCCACATAGGCCCATCCGGCCAAAACCCTAGGGAAACCTTCTAGAAGGAGGGGGAAAACTTGCCCCCCACTCCAACCCTTGGGGCCGCCGCCCTAGGGCTTGGAGGAGGGGCCAAGGGGTCCGGACAGCCCCTATATATAGAGGGCAGGGGAGCAGCCCTCCTCCCCCACTCCTTCAACCCTAGCCGCCATACTGCTGCCCTCCAGATCTCTCTCTCTCTCCCGACTGCGCGTAGGCGAAGCCCTGCCGCAGAAACTCTCCACCTTTGCACCACACCATCGTGTTGTAGATCCAATCTATCTCTCCAACCCACTTGATCGAGGAAGGAGGAGACGTCTAGGCGCCGTACGTGTGCATCTCTCGGAAGCATCGCCACTTGTGGTGTTGGATCGGATCGGATCGCGAGGAGGAGAAGCTAGTACGACTACATCAACCACGTTCTGTTGAACGTTCCGCTGTGCGAATCTTCAAGGGTATGAAGATCTCATCTACCCCCCCCTCGTTGTTTGCATCTCCTAGATTAGATCTTGGCTTTCCCGTTCGCATCCGTAGAAATTTTTTATTTACTATGCTGCGAAACCCTTCAGGATAGTCCACTCACACAAATGTCTTTCAATTCCCTCCACTAAAAAACCCACTCAAATTCCCATTAAATTTCCACCAAATTTAATGTAAACTCTCATTAAATAAAACTACTTTTATTTATTCATAATTTTGTCAATTACTTTAGTGACAAACATTCACATATAACCCGTTGCTAGCATTTCATTTCACATGCAAAAACACTTTCTGCAATTTCACCCAAAAACCCGTTTCGGTATCTAGTGAAATAAATTCCTGAGCTTGTTATTCTTTCCGTCATGAAACTTCTGCTCCAAATGGATGTCGGTGTCTCTTAAGTGTGTCACCCTATGGTCCGCGAATAATGCGGACATTTTCGATACCCCTCTCAGATCAATAATCAGAAGCGGGACCTAGAGATCCATACTGACTCCCACACATTCAGCGATGACTTTCTTGTGATCGCGAGAACCTTTTACGCTAGTATCTTAATCCTTTTGTTTCGCGATATATTATATGTCCGAGATTCGATCATCGGTATCTCCATACCTAGTTTGATCTCGTTACTGACATGTACTCTTTTATCCTTCCCGTGATATAACATTCTAGTGATCAAATCACTTGCTTGCAAGCTAATCAATGTGATATCACCGAGAGGGCCCAGAGCATATCTATCCGTCATCGGGATGAAAAAATTCCAATCTCGATCCATGGGACTCAACATAACACTTTAGTAGTACTGAACCCATCTTTATAATCACCCTGTTACGGTGTGACGTTTGATGTTATCAAGATACTCTTCTGGTGTTAGTGATTGATATTATCTCATGGTCTAAGGATTAGGATCACTTTGTATGATGTTATAGCAATATAAACTCAATGAATTTGATCGTAATGCTATACTTCGGATGAATGTTCATCACATCATTACACTAATGTTGTGACCTCGTTATTAACAACATCCAATGTCTATGATCAGGAAACCTTGATCATCTTGTTAATCAACAAGCTAGTTTATGAGAGAGGCATAACTAGGAACTTTCTGTTTGTTTATTAAACACACATGTATTAACGTTTCCGTATTAATACAATTATAGCATGCAAAATAAACATCTATCATATACTTGGAATATACATAATAACCACTTTATTATTGCCTCTCAGGGCATTCCCTTCAATATGGAGCTTTTTTCTCTCTTTCCTCTTTTCTCTTTCTCATGTCTCTTTTTTTATAAGAAGAATGCTTCATAGATTGCTCACTATGGTTATGCTGCAAGTTTCCACCATGATTAGGCATGACTTAGGCTAGCGGCCCAGGTGTTTCCCTAACACATATACATAACTCCATGGACTTACAATCTCCCCTTTTATTTCACATCGACGACATCCGTAAAGAAAAGAGCAAGATATCAACTGGGTAGATATTTACATGTGTTGAAAGCGTTCCCCGTGACAGCACAGTTCTGCTAACTCCGAGCCTATAATTTGCAAGCATATAACTTCCATGGACAATCACAATAGTTTAGATTTATTAAGTGGAAGAAATAAAGTGTTTAATCAATTTCATGAGAGCTTTACTAACTAATTTTCCCATAACAAGCAAACATTTTATCTGGAAGAAAATGAGGCATAATAAATATGCACGGAATAGTAATGAAGCTAATAGGTAGGTATGGTGGACACTTTTTACAACATTGGTTTCAGGGAGTTGGAAACACGAGTAGAGCTCATACTGAGTGCAAGTGAAGGCTAGCAATAGAGAGGGAGCGACAAACAAGAGAGCAATAGCTGTCATAATCATGGTTGCAACAAAACAGAACTAATTATGGCATAAAGGTGATACAAGAACTCTAAGGAAAAATAAATCATTGTAAGATCCCTCCTTTGTAAAGGAAAAGGATCCCTGTGATTGCAATGCTAGTCCCTGGATCATTGCTAGCATCCATAGTATAAGAAGAAGTACACAGATAAAAAGGTCATTTATTACATCCATTCCAGAGATAAAACATAATCTTTTACAACTCAAGGCCACAGGCCTAATACAAGAGTTTGGAATAAATAAATAAACATAAGTCTTCATCTTCATGTGCCACAGGCAAGCATGTTGAGTGTAGACTCATGACTCCTAATCATCATCGGAGTAACCTGCAACATCACAAGTTACAGCCTCAGTGGGTCAATACTTTTGGAATATTATTGGCAAGTGATACCTTAGTAAACTTTAAGTGGACTATATTACTATATGCATTTTGGCTAAGTGTAGTTTGGCTTGCTTTGCTCAAAATAGGTTTTTCCTATTAGTTGAAATCACTAAGTTTTTCTTTGTCAAAACATTTCCCAAGAAACCATCAATAGACATTGAGGTCCTTCACCCTTGTTCACCCACAATTTTTACTTAGAAGTTGGAGTGATGAGATTCTTGATAGCTTCCATGTCTTGATGCTCAAGTTGTCCATTGCCATGGACTTGGCTAAGTACTTAGATTTTTCCATCTGCAAAGGTTGTGCACTTTCTGTAGGGTTCGCAACATAGAAAACAAAATTTTTCCTACGATGTGAACTATATACCAAGAACTATCTACTAGATACAAACAATGGGCGGATGTATATCCGTAGAGAACATACCCTTGAAGACCGACAAAGCTTAACGAGTTCAACTCGTGGTTGATGTAGACGATCTGTTGACGATCTCAAGATCGAGAGGAAGTCCTAGCGCCGCAAATCAGCAGCGCATCCGTGCTCGCACACACGTTCGAGGCACCGAGCAACCTCCACCTCCTCGCTCCAGCGATGCAGCGGAAGCACAACTCTTTCTTGCCGAATAGCCACCGGGAACATGTATCTCGCTAGTCCGAGACCATGGGGAATAAATTCTAGAGGGGGAGAGAGATCCTTCACGAGGAGGTGTGAGAGACAAGTGAGGAGGGGGGCTCCTTTTATAGGAGGAGGGGGGGGTACCCCAAGGGGGTGGCCGGCGCATGGGGCTGCCCCCTTGCCCTCCCCTCTTCATGTGGGTGGACACTCCACTCACAAATCTCCTTTAAATTCCCTCCACTCAAAAGTCCACTCAAATTCCCATTAAATTTCCACCAAATTTAATGCAAACTCTCATTAAATAAAACTCTTTTATTTTATTCAGAATTTTGTCAATTACTTTAATGACAAACATTCACAAATAACCCCTTGCTAGAATTCTATTTCACATGCATAACCACTTTATGCAATTTCACCCAAAAACCTATTTCGGTATCTAGTGAAATAAATTCCTGCGCTTGTTCATTCTTTCGGCATGAAACATTTGCTCCAATTGGATGTCGGTGTCTCTTAAGTGTGTCACCCTATGGTTTGTGAATAATGCGGACATTATCGAGACCCCTCTCGGATCAATAATCATAAGCGGGATCTGGAGACCCATACTGACTCCCACACATTCAACGATGACTTTCTTGTGATCGTCGGAACCTTTTACGCTAGTATCTTAATCCCTTTGTTTCACGATATATTACATGTCCGAGATTCGATCATCGGTATCTCCATACCTAGTTTGATCTCCTTACCGACATGCACTCTTTTCTCGTTCCTGTGATATAACATTCTAGTGATCAAATCACTTGCTTGCAAGCTAATCAATGTGATATCACCGAGAGGGCCCAGAGTATATCTATCCGTCATCGGGATGAAAAAATTCCACTCTCGATCCATGAGCCTCAACATAACACTTTATTAGTTCTGAATCCATCTTTATAATCACCCTGTTACGGTGTGACGTTTGATGTTATCAAGAAACTCTTCCGGTGTTAGTGATTGACATGATCTCATGGTCTAAGGATTAGGATCACTTCGTAAGTTGTTATAGCAATATAAACTCAATGACTTTGATCGTAATGCTATACTTTGGATGAATGTTCATCACACCATTACACTAATGTTGTGATCCCGTTATTAACAACATCCAATGTCCATGATCAGGAAACCTTGATCATCTTGTTAATCAACGAGCTAGTTTATGAGAGAGGCATAACTAGGAACTTTCTGTTTGTTTATTAAACACACATGTATTAACGTTTCCGTATTAATACAATTATAGCATGCAAAATAAACATCTATCATATACTTGGAATACACATAATAAACACTTTATTATTGCCTCTCAGGGCATATTCCCTTCAGTCTCCCACTTGCACTAGAGACAATAATCTAGTTACATAGTGATAAATCTAACAGCCATTGAGTTCTGGTGTTGATCATGTTTTGCTCTAGGGAGAGTTTTAGTCAACGGATCTGCTACATTGAGATCCGTATGTACTTTACAAATCTTTATATCTCCATCCTTGACATGCTCGCGGATGGAGTGAAACCGGCGCTTAATATGCTTGGAATGCTTGTGAGACCTTGGCTCTTTGGCATTGGCAATGGCACCATTGTTGTCACAATAGATCACCATTGGGTCCAACGCGTTTGCCACCACTCCTAGTTCGGATATGAACTCCTTCATCCAAACTGCTTCCTGAGTCGCTTCTGAAGCAGCAACATATTCGGCCTCCGTTGTTGATCCCGCTACCACAGGTTGTTTGGAGCTCCTCCAACTAACCGCTCCGCCATTCATGAGAAATACGTATCCGGATTGAGACTTAGAGTCATCCGGATCGGTGTCAAAGCTAGCGTCGACATAACACTTAGCGATGAGCTCTTCTTCACCTCCGTATATAAGAAACATATCCTTAGTTCTTCGTAAGTACTTAAGGATATTCTTGACCGCTATACAGTGTTCCGAACCTAGATCCGATTGGTACCTACTTGTCAAACTAATAGCATGTGCCACATCCGGTGTTGTACATAGCATGGCGTACATTATAGAGCCTATGGCTGAAGCATAGGGGACTTTGTCCATTATCTCTCTTTCTTCTGCCAAAGCCGGACTTTGAGTCTTACTCAATGTCTTGCCTTGCAACATAGGTAAGAACCCCTTCTTACTTCCGTCCATTTTAAACTTCTTTAAAATCTTATCAAGGTATGTACTTTGTGATAGCCCTATTAGGCGCCTAGATCTATCTCGATCTTTATGCCTAATATGTATTACGCTTTACCTAGGTCCTTCATTGAAAATTTGCTATTTAGATAACTTTTAACACTGTTTAAAAGATCTATATCATTTCTGATTAATAATATGTCATCCACATATAATATCAGAAATGCCACATTGCTCCCACTCACTTTCTTGTAAATACAAGCTTCTCCATAAGTTTGGAAAAATCCAAACTCTTTGATCACCTCATCAAAGCAGAGATTCCAACTTCGTGATGCTTGCTTCAATCCATAGATGGATCGCTGAAACTTGCACACCTTGTTAGCATCCTTAGGATCGACAAAACCCTTTGGTTGTATCATATACAACTCTTCTTCAATATTACCATTGAGAAACGCGGTTTTGACATCCATCTGCCATATCTCATAATCGAAATATGCAGCAATTGCTAACATAACCCTAACTGACTTTAGCATCGCTACGGGAGAGAAAGTCTCATCGTAGTCAACTCCTTGAATTTGTCGAAACCCCTTTGCGACAAGTCGAGCTTTGTAGATGGTCACATTACCATCAGCATCAGTTTTCCTTTTGAAAATCCATTTGTTCTCCACGGCCTTTCGGTCGTGAGGTAATTCCACCAAGTTCCAAACTTGATTTTCATACATGGATTCCATCTCGGATTTCATGGCTTCTAACCATTTGTTGGAATCCGGGCTCATCATCGCTTCTTCATACGTCGCAGGGTCATCATTTTCATCAACCATGAAATTCATGACAGGATTTCCGTACAGCTCGGGAGCTGCACGCGTCCTGTTTGACCTGAGAGGTTCGGTAGTACTCTCTTTCGGAGTTTCATGATCATTATCATTAGTTCCCTCTTCAACAGGTGGAGCCAACTCCGGAACAACTTCTGGTGCTGCGCTACTCGCCATACATTGAAGAGAAGGTTCCACAACCTCTTCGAGTTCTACCTTCCGACTACTCACACCTTTCGCGAGAAACTCTTTCTCTAGAAAGGATCCATTCTTGGCAACAAAAACCTTGCCCTCGGATCTGTGATAGAAGGAATACCCAATAGTTTCTTTAGGGTATCCTATGAAGACGCATTTTTCCGCTTTGGGTTCGAGTTTATCCGGTTGAAGTTTCTTCACATAAACATCGCATCCCCAAACTTTAAGAAATGACAGCTTAGGTTTGTTTCCAAACCACAATTCATACGGTGTCTTTTCAACGGATTTAGATGGTGCCCGATTTAAAGTGAATGCAGCAGTTTCTAGTGCATAACCCCAAAATGACAACGGCAAGTCCGTCAGAGACATCATAGATCGAACCATATCTAATAAAGTACGATTACGACGTTCCGACACACCATTTCGCTGTGGTGTTCCGGCAGGTGTGAGTTGTGAAACAATTCCACACTCTTTCATGTGAGTGCTAAACTCGTAACTTAGATACTCACCTCCACGGTCGGACCGTAGAAATTTGATCTTTCTATTACGATGATTTTCCACTTCATTCTGAAATTCCTTGAACTTTTCAAAGGTTTCAGACTTGTGTTTCATCAAGTAGATATAACCGTATCTACTCAAATCATCCGTGAAAGTAACAAAATAACGATATCCACCTCGCGCCGACACACTCATTGGACCACATACATCAGAATGTATGATTTCCAATAAATCTGTCGCCCATTCCATTGAACCGGAAAACAGCGTTCTAGTCATCTTGCCCATAAGGCATGGCTCACATGTATCAAATGATTCATAATCAAGTGATTCCAAAAGTCCATCCGAATGGAGCTTCTTCATGCGTTTAACGCCAATATGACCTAGACGGCAGTGCCACATATATGCGGATATATCATCATTAAGTTTAATCCTTTTAGCATCAACATTATGAATATGTGTAACATTATTATCGAGATCTAATAGAAATAAACCATTCATCATCGGTGCATGACCATAAAGATTTCATTCATATAAATGGAACAACCATTGTTCTCGGATTTAAATGAATAACCACTTCGCATCAAACACGATCCAGATACAATGTTCATGCTCAGTGCAGGCACCAGATAACATTTATTCAAGTTTATAACTAATCCCGACGGCAAGTGGAGAGGCAGCGTTCCGACGGCGATCACATCAATGCTTGATTCATTGCCGACACGCATCTTGACCTCACCCCTTGCTAGCGGTCGCTTGTTCCGCAGCCCCTGATTCGAGTTACAAATATTAGCAACTGAACCGGTATCAAATACACAGGTGCTACTGCGATCACTAGTCAAGTACACATCAATAACATGTATATCATATATACCTTTGTTTGCCTTGCCGGCCTTCTTGTCTGCCAGATACTTGGGGCAGTTGCGCTTCCAGTGGCCAGTCCCCTTACAATAGTAGCACTCGGAATCAGACTTAGGTCCAACTTGGGGTTTCTTTTCAGGCGCGGCAACCGGCTTGCCGCCCTTACTTCCCTTCTGTTTTCCCTTCTTGTCTTTCTTGAAACCAGTGTTCCTATTGATCATCAATACTTGATGTTCCTTTTTGATCTCCACTTCTGCAGTTTTAAGCATTGACAGAAGCTCGGGGAGAGACTTCTTCATGCCTTGCATATTATAGTTCATCACGAAGCTCTTATAGCTAGGTGGCAGAGACTGCAGAACACGATGGATGCCTAAGTCAATGGGAATCGATATTCCCAAGGACACAAGCTTATCGGCGTAACCCGACATCTAGAGTACATGCTCACTAACGGAGCTGTGCTCTTCCATCATGCAGCTAAAGAACTTTTCTGAAGCGTTGTAGCTCTCTACAGTAGCATGTGTGTCGAAAATCATTTCCAGCTCACCCATTGTATCAAATGCATTGCCGTTTTCGAAACGCTTTCGAAGTTCCGGCTCTAGCCCATACAATATGCCGCAATGAACTAAGTTGTGGTCCTCCTGACGAGTCTGATAGACATTCTTCTCCTCGTCAGGGGCATCATCTAAAGGTGGGGGGCCTAACGGCGCTTCTAGCACATATTGCTTTTGTGCAGCAGAGAGGAGAATCCTCAAATTCATGGCCCATTCGGTAAAGTTGCTACCGTTCGTTGCTAGTTTCTCTTTCTCCATGAACACATTGAAATTAAAAGCAGGTGGTGCCATCTACAACAGAATTTGTAAAGTTTAGACTAAGTGTATGATAGATTGAGTTCAACTAATCTATATTACGAATGAACTCCCACTCAAAAACGACATCCCTCGTGCCTTTTTGGTGATTACATGAACCAAATCCACTATACCAAGTCCGATCATCACGTTAGTCTGTATAGCTTCAAAGGCGAGCATCAAATGGGCATCATATCAACTATATGACTCATGCTTAACCTTTTGGTCCGTGTTCCGAGGCCATGTCTGTACATGCTAGGCTCGCCAAGTTAGAACCTTAGTATTCGCGTGTGTAACTGTTTTACACCCGAAATATGGTCGTGGATCCAAGAACACCCGATCATCACGTGATGTGATCATCTTATTATGCTAACAAAGCGCTAAACAAGCAATATAAGATGCTATCAAACATCATATGTTTATTAGTGAAATGATATGGTTCCCGCAGATGATCTCTATCATGTGCATCGTGGTATGATCACTATCATACCTATATGTGTAAATCCAAGGTCTATGGATTTTACACGCTATGTGTGTTGTAAGAGTAGTATCATCTCATACTTCTACTTACAACACTACCATATCATAACACTAGCCCAGCAACAATCTAAACTAAACGCCTCTAATTTATCCATTGCAAGTTTTACGTGGCTTAGGGCTTTCGAGATAGAACCGTTCTTACCTACGAACATGAACCACAACGAGGATAATCAACTTGTTGACAACTCGCTTGCAAAATAGATATTGACTATAGTAGGAGAGACAGACACCCGCTAGCCACTTATGCAAACTAGTTGCATGTCAAGCGTGGAACAGGTCTCATGTGCGAGGACATGTAAAGTTTGTCCGGGCCGCTTCATCCCACTATGCCACCAATATCCAAAATTACAACAAAGGAGCAAAAACATGATCATCATCGCCCACATACTCATATGTGTACTACCCGTGTAAAGTATCTACGCATAGATCCGGCTCTGATACCACTGTAGGGTTCGCAGCATAGAAAACAAAAATTTTCCTACGATGTGAACTATATACCAAGAACTATCTACTAGATACAAACAACGGGCGGATGTATATCCGTAGAGAACATACCCTTGAAGACCGACAAAGCTTAACGAGTTCAACTCGTGGTTGATGTAGACGATCTGTTGCCGATCTCAAGATCGAGAGGAAGTCCTAGCGCCGCAAATCAGCAGCGCATCCGTGCTCGCACACACGTTCGAGGCACCGAGCAACCTCCGCCTCCTCGCTCCAGCGATGCAGCGGAAGCATAACTCTTTCTTGCCGAATAGCCACCGGGAACATGTATCTCGCTAGTCCGAGACCATTGGGAATAAATTCTAGAGGGGGAGAGAGATCCTTCACGAGGAGGTGTGAGAGACAAGTGAGGAGGGGGGCTCCTTTTATAGGAGGAGGGGGGGGAACCCCAAGGGGGTGGCCGGCGCATGGGGCTTCCCCCTTGCCCTCCCCTCTTCATGTGGGTGGACACTCCACTCACAAATCTCCTTTAAATTCCCTCCACTCAAAAGTCCACTCAAATTCCCATTAAATTTCCACCAAATTTAATGCAAACTCTCATTAAATAAAACTCTTTTATTTTATTCAGAATTTTGTCAATTACTTTAATGACAAACATTCACAAATAACCCCTTGCTAGAATTCTATTTCACATGCATAACCACTTTATGCAATTTCACCCGAAAACCTGTTTCGGTATCTAGTGAAATAAATTCATGCGCTTGTTCATTCTTTCGGCATGAAACATTTGCTCCAATTGGATGTCGGTGTCTCTTAAGTGTGTCACCCTATGGTTTGTGAATAATGCGGACATTATCGAGACCCCTCTCGGATCAATAATCATAAGCGGGATCTGGAGACCCATACTGACTCCCACACATTCAACGATGACTTTCTTGTGATCGTCGGAACCTTTTACGCTAGTATCTTAATCCCTTTGTTTCACGATATATTACATGTCCGAGATTTAATCATCGGTATCTCCATACCTAGTTTGATCTCGTTACCGACATGCACTCTTTTCTCGTTCCTGTGATATAACATTCTAGTGATCAAATCACTTGCTTGCAAGCAAATCAATGTGATATCACCGAGAGGGCCCAGAGTATATCTATCCGTCATCAGGATGAAAAAATTCCACTCTCGATCCATGAGCCTCAACATAACACTTTATTAGTTCTGAATCCATCTTTATAATCACCCTGTTACGGTGTGACGTTTGATGTTATCAAGAAACTCTTCCGGTGTTAGTGATTGACATGATCTCATGGTCTAAGGATTAGGATCACTTCGTAAGTTGTTATAGCAATATAAACTCAATGACTTTGATCGTAATGCTATACTTCGGATGAATGTTCATCACACCATTACACTAATGTTGTGATCCCGTTATTAACAACATCCAATGTCCATGATCAGGAAACCTTGATCATCTTGTTAATCAACGAGCTAGTTTATGAGAGAGGCATAACTAGGAACTTTCTGTTTGTTTATTAAACACACATGTATTAACGTTTCCGTATTAATACAATTATAGCATGCAAAATAAACATCTATCATATACTTGGAATACACATAATAAACACTTTATTATTGCCTCTCAGGGCATATTCCCTTCACTTTCCCCACCAGACTTGGTTTCCCAAGACAGGACCTTTCAGAAGCCTTCCCTTAGCCAAATGGACGCGTTCCAACCTATCATCCCACTACCACCAACTGTCCAAATGACTAAGTTCTAGCAACCTATGTGATCAAGGCAGAGCCCATATTGCCAAGTGGCTGCACTATAAGCTTCTCAACACTTGGCCTCTAAAATCCCTTTGTGCCTGGGTGGCATACCACAAGTGAGATACACAAGGTAAACCATATCCATGGGCCTTGTGTAACCACTCAACCAAAAACCACCATTCAAGTCCTATTCCACCCAGGTGATTCATTGACTTAGTTGTTTTATTAAGAAAATATAAGTCAAAAGACTTAGAAATATTTTCATCATAACATGTATATACTTTACCAACCCTTGTTTGCTACAAGCTAGGCTAAGCATGGCATAGTAACTTAACTTAGGAAATTTCCTAGCAATTCTACAACTACTTAGGATTTCCCAACATAGCATTTGGTAAAATAATAACATGCAAGACTTAGCAAAAAAAATTCTAATGCTTGTACAAAATATAGGGGTGGAAATATTCATGAAGTACCACTTTCCTTGGTAATGGGGAGAGTAGCACTCTTCACAATCACAATCACTAGCACCAAAATCTACACAAAGAATATAACCACAATCACATACAATTCATATACAAACAAAAATATATATGCATGCATGCAAGAATGCTAAGTGATGATTTTTAAAATTCCACCAAGCAAGTGCATGATACTGAATCATAACTAAGTCAAAAACTTGCTAATCCAAACTTATTTAGCACTAAAACAAATTACTAAACAAATTCTATACTCAAAAGGTCCTAAACAAGTTTCTGCATAAAAAGTCATTTTAACAAAAACTTTTCACTAAACACATTGCATAAACAGAAAGGGCTTGTCTCCCTGATTCCAATGATATAAAATTTGCAAAAATCTAACGTGGGAATCAAAAGTTATAGCCATTTCAATTTTTGATCTAAATCTGATTTCAAATCTCCTTTTGAATCAAACCCTAGCCACGCGTCATGTTCTTACTGGCGCGTACCGCTTCGCTCCGGATCGCGCTTGCTAGCCGTAGGATCTACTAACGATGCACGGTTCAGATCTAATCATACCGCTTCGCTAAGTGGACTAATCCTACGCGCTGGATCTGGATCTGACGGCTACAAATCATCTAACCAAAAATCGAGCGGCGCTAGCGGCGGCGACTGGCGGCAGCGAGCTCTGTCTGCGGCGGCGCGGCGCTACAGGTCGTCCGGAGGGGCAGGAGGATGCTCACCAGGTTCGCAGTGTCGAGGAGAAGCTCAACTTGGCAGCGGCTTGACGAGGGGCGCACGGGCACGGTCGCTGGGGCTCGTCGGAGTTGCGACGGTGTCTGTCGCTTGCAGTCGAGGTCGCTGGCGAGGCTCCGCGTCGTCCTAGTACAAGGCAGAGGGTTCAGAAGATGCGCAAGTGACTGGCGAACCAGTTGGTATCAAAGGAAAGGCAAGGGGCGCTCGGGACTTACCGCTATTGCTCGCCGGAGTCGAGCAACGGCGCAGGTGGTTGCGGGCGTGAACGGAAACGACGACCTGGGTCATGAGCAGGCAAAAGAAAGGTGTCAGCAGATGCACAAGATCATGCTGAACGTGATAGTTTGAACCAGAGAGAGGGGGGCGGTCGAGGCTCACCGGAATTAGTCGCCGGAGTCGTCGGTACTGCGGGGCTTCGAGGTCAAATGCGCGCAGCCTGGTGGCGGAGTGAGCGAGGAGAGTGGGGGAAAATGACCGCGGTGCAGAGGGGGTTTTGTAGGCGAGAGGGGAGCGGCGATTAAGCGCGGAATCAAGGGCAATTAAACGAAGAATCAATCGCGGCAGTGATGGGCGGAGGAAACGGCCGGCGACGGGGTCGGGCGCGATTTGGGGAAGACGAGGGTGAGCTGGCGAGGTCCACCAGTCAGTGAGTGAGACGGAGAGGGGTGGGGTCCGAGTGTCAGCGACCGCGTGGGTGCGTCTGCGCGTGCGAGCGAGCGAGAGAGTGGCCGGGTGGGCTAGTTGGGCCGGTTCTGCTGCTGGGCTGGAATTGGAGCGCCTGGCCCTTTTCTTTTGTTTAATCCTTTTCTTTTTCTGTTTTGTTTTTCAGGAATGGTTTTAAATGAATTCAAACTCCTTTTTGAATTCAAATCTTTCTGGGGTTTTTGTAGTGTGCAACAGTCTCAAATCTAGGCATAAAACCATAGGGTCACTTTAAAAGGCTTGGTCATTCTTGGAGAAACAAAATAACAGGGACTTTGCACTTGATTTGCAAATGTTTGCAAAATGATTTTTGAAACCATTTCCATTTTGTAAGGCTTGGTTCAAATTCCACACTCAGTCCATTCAACAAGGGATACAAACAATCTAGGTTTAAAACATTCAAACTCTCAAATGGGGATGGCCATTTGATTTAAGTTTGCTCACATAAAATGATAGCACTAAGTGCTTCAGTTTTCTGAAATGAGTTTAAACTTGATCCCAATTCTATATGCATGCATGAATGATATGCAAACTTTGAAATCATGATTTTAGGGATGTTACAAATCTAACCCCCTTAAGATGAATCTCGCCCTCGAGATTTGGATTGGCTAGCAAATAGGTGAGGGTGGTCTTTCCGAAGATCATCTTCTCTTTCCCATGTTGCTTCCTCTTCGGAATGATGATTCCACTGTACTTTGCAAAACTTGATAGTCTTTGTCCTTGTGACTCTTTCTGCAGTCTCAAGAATCTTGATAGGTTTCTCCTCATATGTGAGGTCACTTTCTACTTGAACCTCCTCCAAAGGTATAGTATCCTTCAAAGAAGTTTCCTCCATTTCTGGGTGACATTTCTTAAGCTGACTCACATGAAACACATTATGGACAGCTGATAGAGATTCTGGTAGTTCTATTTCATAGGCAACTTCTCCTTTGCGACTCAAAATCTTGAATGGCCCAACATATCTTGGTGCCAACTTTCCTTTGACTCCGAATCTTTTCACTCCACGAAGCGGTGATACTCTAAGATAAGCCCTATCACCAACTTCGTAGGTGACTTCTCTATGCTTAGGATCTGCGTAGCTTTTCTGTCGGGACTGTGCTATCTTCAACCTATCCTTAACCAATTTGACCTTCTCTTCGGCTTCTTTGATAAGATCTGGCCCGAATAAACTTCTTTCTCCCACACCATTCCATAACAATGGGGTGGTACACTTCCTTCCGTAGAGAAACTCAAACGGTGCCATCTCAATGCTGGCTTGATAGCTGTTGTTATAAGAAAATTCTGTGTAAGGCAGACTTTCATCCCAACTGGCTCCATAGTCTAGGGCACATGCCCTCGACATGTCTTCCAAAATTTGATTAGTCCTTTCCGTTTGTCCATCGGTTTGAGGATGAAAAGCAGTACTGAATTCCAACCTCGTTCCCAATGACTCATGTAGCTGTCTCCAAAAATGGGAAGTGAATTGAGTTCCCCTATCAGATACGATACTCTTAGGCACACCATGTAGACATACAATTCTACTCATGTAGATTTTGGCTAACTTGGCACTTGTATAAGTTGTCTTCACGGGTATGAAATGAGCCACTTTAGTTAGGCGATCCACTACTACCCATATGGAATCATACCCTGACCTGGTCCTTGGTAATCCGGTAATGAAATACGTACCAATTTTGTCCCACTTCCAATCAGGAATAGGTAGTGGTTGAAGCAAACCTGCCGGTTTCTGATGCTCCGCTTTTACTCTACTACACACATCACACAAAGCAATATGTTCTGCGATGTCCCTCTTGAGATTATTCCACCAAAATCTTTCTTTCATGTCCATGTACATTTTGGTATTACCCGGGTGGATAGAATACGGAGAGTTGTGTGCTTCTTGCAGAATCAGTTTCCGCAACTCCGGATCTTGTGGAACACAGATACGTTTCCCATGCCATAAAGTACCCTGTTCGTCTTCATGGAAATTTTTAGCTTTCCCTTGGCCAATCTTTTCCTTAATCTCTTCAATTTCCTTATCAGGCTTTTGAGCTTCTCGAATCTTGTCCAACAAAGTGGGTTGAACATCTAAAGACATGAGATGTCCTTCAGGCACAATCTCCAATCCGAGTTCTCTGAATTGGGTACACAAATCATCTGGCAATTCTCCTTTGGTAAGGCCATTTACAAATACCTTACGACTTAGAGCATCTGCTACAACATTTGCTTTACCGGGGTGGTATTGCAAACTTAAGTCATAGTCCTTCATAAGCTCTAACCATCTTCTTTGTCTCATATTGATTTCCTTTTGGGTGAAGATATACTTCAAACTTTTGTGATCAGTGAACACTTCACAACGCTTTCCCAAAAGGTAATGTCTCCATGTTTTGAGTGCATGGACGACAGAGGCTAACTCTAAATCATGAGTAGGATAGTTTACCTCATGAGTTTTGAGTTGTCTCGAGGCATAGGCCACAACTTTACCGTCTTGCATAAGTACGGCACCCAAACCTTGATGAGATGCATCACAATATACTTGGAAATCCTTTTCCAAATCTGGCAGACATAGAACTGGTGCTGTCACAAGTCTCTTCTTTAACTCCTGAAAGCTGACTTCACAACCTTCAGACCAGGAAAACTTCTTGTCTTTCTTTAACAATTCATTCATTGGCTTAGCAACCTTTGAGAAATTTTCAATGAACCTTCTGTAGTAACCTGCTAGGCCAAGGAAACTACAAACTTCTTTCACGTTCTTGGGAGATTCCCATTCCGTCACAGCTGAAACCTTAGCAGGATCAACTGCTACACCATCCTTTGTCATAACATGACCAAGAAAACCAACTTCTTCTAACCAGAATTCACACTTGCTGAATTTGGCATAAAGTTTATGCTCTCTCAACTTCTCAAGTATCAAACGCAAGTGTCCTTCATGTTTTTCTTTGCTCTTGGAGTAGACTAAGATGTCATCGATGAAAACGACAACAAACTTGTCAAGGAATTCCATAAACACTTTGTTCATCATATTCATGAAGTATGCTGGAGCATTCGTCAAGCCAAAAGGCATTACGGTATACTCATACAATCCATACCTTGTGGTGAATGCTGTTTTAGGTATGTCTTGCTCTCTTATCTTTAGTTGAAAATAGCCTGACCTTAGATCAATCTTTGAGAACACACATGCTCCTTCAAGCTGATCAAATAAGTCATTGATTCTAGGCAAAGGATATTTGTTCTTGATAGTTACCTCGTTGAGTGAACGGTAATCTATTCATAACCTTGGACTTCTGTCTTTCTTCTCCACAAACAAGACTGGGGCTCCCCAAGATGAAGAACTTGGTTGAATAAAACCTTTCTGCATCTGTTCTCCAAGTTGCTTCTTGAGTTCTTTCAGTTCATCAACTGACATTTTATACGGTCTCTTTGCTATTGGTCCAGACCCTGGTACCTAATCTATCAGAAACTCCACATCTCTATCTGGTGGCATTCCCGGCAATTCTTCCGGAAACACATCCGGATACTCACACACAATTGGCACACTGTCCATGCTAACCCCTTAAGAGAATTAAGCATACTCCTCTTTGCTTCAAAGCTGGTCTTGAATCTGATCCTTTTATTTTCTGGAGTTGTGAGTGAGACAGTGTGGCTGGCACAATCTATCACTCCTTTGTACTTAGCCATCCAGTCCATTCCCAGAATGACATCCAATCCTTGGGAGTTTAGTATTATCAAGTTAACGGGAAACTTATACTTCCCAAATTCTATGACTAGATCATGGCATCCTGAATTCACTATCATTTCTCCACCAGGAGAACTTACTTTTATAGGACACCCAATAGTTTCTACCGGTAGTTCATTTCTTTCAACAAATGCTCTTGATATGAATGAATGAGATGCACCAGTATCAAAGAGTACAAATGCTGGAATGGAATTGAGTCTGAACTTACCAGCAACAGCATCAGGCTCCTCATAGACCTCTTCCACGTTGATGTGGTTCACCTGTCCTTTCTGGAAAGGATTGAGCTTGACAGGTCCTTCAACTTTCTTTTCGGGGCACTCATTTGAATAGTGTCCCATCTTCTTGCATTTGAAGCATTCAACCTGACTGATGTCTCTCTTAGCAGGCTGACTTCCACTCCCACTACCATTTCCACCGTGGTGGCTCTTATGTCCACTCTTGTGGTTCTTGTACTTGTCATTGTCATGACTGCGGTGATGCTTGTTGTCATGACGGTTGTGGTTGTGGTGCTTGTTAAATTTCCCATGCTTGTGGGATCCTGAGCTTCCGCTATCATCATAGTGAGATCGTTTGTGAGATGATCCCGAGCTGTGCTTGTCGGAGTGCTTTCTCTTTCTACTCTCGACCTGCTTCATTTTGTTCTCCAATATAGCAGCTTTGTCACAGAGCTGTAGGGTTCGCAGCATAGAAAACAAAAAATTTCCTACGATGTGAACTACATACCAAGATCTATCTACTAGATACAAACAACGGGCGGATGTATATCCGTAGAGAACATACCCTTGAAGACCGACAAAGCTTAACGAGTTCAACTCGTGGTTGATGTAGACGATCTCTTGCCGATCTCAAGATCGAGAGGAAGTCCTAGTGCCGCAAATCAGCAGCGCATCCGTGCTCGCACATACGTTCGAGGCACCGAGAAACCTCTGCCTCCTCGCTCCAGCGATGCAGCGGAAGCACAACTCTTTCTTGCCGAATAGCCACCGGGAACATGTATCTCGCTAGTCCGAGACCATGGGGGATAAATTCTAGAGGGGGAGAGAGATCCTTCACGGGGAGGTGTGAGAGACAAGTGAGGAGGGGGGCTCCTCTTATAGGAGGAGGGGGGCACCCAAGGGGGTGGCCGCCGACCATGGGGGCTGCCCCCTCCCCTCCTTCATTCATGTGGGTGGACACTCCACTCACAAAATGCCCTTTAAAATCCCTCCACTCAAAAGTCCACTCAAATTCCCATTAAATTTCCACCAAATTTAATGCAAACTCTCATTAAATAAAACTCTTTTATTTTATTCAGAATTTTGTCAATTACTTTAATGACAAACATTCACAAATAACCCCTTGCTAGAATTCTATTTCACATGCATAACCACTTTATGCAATTTCACCCGAAAGCCTGTTTCGGTATCTAGTGAAATAAATTCCTGCGCTTGTTCATTCTTTCGGCATGAAACATTTGCTCCAATTGGATGTCGGTGTCTCTTAAGTGTGTCACCCTACGGTTCGTGAATAATGCGGACATGATCGAGACCCCTCTCGGATCAATAATCAGAAGCGGGATCTGGAGACCCATACTGACTCCCACACATTAAACGATGACTTTCTTGTGATCGTCGGAACCTTTTACGCTAGTATCTTAATCCCTTTCTTTCACGATATATTACATGTCCGAGTTTCAATCATCAGTATCTCCATACCTAGTTTGATCTCGTTACCGACATGCACTCTTTTCTCGTTCCTGTGATATAACATTCTAGTGATCAAATCACTTGCTTGCAAGCTAATCAATGTGATATCACCGAGAGGGCCCAGAGTATATCTATCCGTCATCGGGATGAACAAATTCCACTCTCGATCCATGAGCCTCAACATAACACTTTATTAGTTCTGAATCCATCTTTATAATCACCCTGTTACGGTGTGACGTTTGATGTTATCAAGAAACTCTTCCGGTGTTAGTGATTGCCATGATCTCATGGTCTAAGGATTAGGATCACTTCGTAAGTTGTTATAGCAATATAAACTCAATGACTTTGATCGTAATGCTATACTTCGGATGAATGTTCATCACACCATTACACTAATGTTGTGATCCCGTTATTAACAACATCCAATGTCCATGATCAGGAAACCTTGATCATCTTGTTAATCAACGAGCTAGTTTATGAGAGAGGCATAACTAGGAACTTTCTGTTTGTTTATTAAACACACATGTATTAACGTTTCCGTATTAATACAATTATAGCATGCAAAATAAATATCTATCATATACTTGGAATACACATAATAAACACTTTATTATTGCCTCTCAGGGCATATTCCCTTCAGTCTCCCACTTGCACTAGAGACAATAATCTAGTTACATAGTGATAAATCTAACACCCATTGAGTTCTGGTGTTGATCATGTTTTGCTCTAGGGAGAGTTTTAGTCAACAGATCTGCTACATTGAGATCCGTATGTACTTTACAAATCTTTATATCTCCATCCTTGACATGCTCGCGGATGGAGTGAAACCGGCGCTTAATATGCTTGGAATGCTTGTGAGACCTTGGCTCTTTGGCATTGGCAATGGCACCATTGTTGTCACAATAGATCACCACTGGGTCCAACGCGTTTGCCACTACTCCTAGTTCGGATATGAACTCCTTCATCCAAACTGCTTCCTGAGCCGCTTCTGAAGCAGCAACATATTCGGCCTCCGTTGTTGATCCCGCTACCACAGGTTGTTTGGAGCTCCTCCAACTAACCGCTCCGCCATTCATGAGAAATACGTATCCGGATTGAGACTTAGAGTCATCCGGATCGGTGTCAAAGCTAGCGTCGACATAACACTTAGCGACGAGCTCTTCTTCACCTCCGTATACAAGAAACATATCCTTAGTTCTTCGTAAGTACTTAAGGATATTCTTGACCGCTATCCAGTGTTCCGAACCTGGATCCGATTGGTACCTACTAGTCAAACTAATAGTATGTGCCACATCCGGTCATGTACATAGCATGGCGTACATTATAGAGCCTATGGCTGAAGCATAGGGGACTTTGTCCATTATCTCTCTTTCTTCCACCGAAGCCGGACTTTGAGTCTTACTCAATGTCTTGCCTTGCAACATAGGTAAGAACCCCTTCTTACTTCCGTCCATTTTAAACTTCTTTAAAATATTATCAAGGTATGTACTTTGCGATAGCCCTATTAGGCGCCTAGATCTATCCCTATAGATCTTTATGCCTAATATGTATGACGCTTCACCTAGGTCCTTCATTGAAAATTTGCTGTTTAGATAACTTTTAACACTGTTTAAAAGATCTATATCATTTCCGATCAATAATATGTCATCCACATATAATATCAGAAATGCCACATTGCTCCCACTCACTTTCTTGTAAATACAAGCTTCTCCATAAGTTTGGACAAATCCAAACTCTTTGATCACCTCATCAAAGCTGAGATTCCAACTTCGTGATGCTTGCTTCAATCCATAGATGGATCGCTGAAGCTTGCACACCTTGTTAGCATCCTTAGGATCGACAAAACCCTTTGGTTGTATCATATACAACTCTTCTTCAATATTACCATTGAGAAACGCGGTTTTCACATCCATCTGCCATATCTCATAATCGAAATATGCAACAATTGCTAACATAATCCTAACTGACTTTAGCATCGCTACAGGAGAGAAAGTCTCATCGTAGTCAACTCCTTGAATTTGGTGAAACCCCTTTGCGACAAGTCGAGCTTTATAGACGGTCACATTACCATCAGCATCAGTTTTCCTTTTGAAAATCCATTTGTTCTCCACGGCCTTTCGGTCGTGAGGTAATTCCACCAAGTTCCAAACTTGATTTTCATACATGGATTCCATCTCGGATTTCATGGCTTCTAACCATTTGTTGGAATCCGGGCTCATCATCGCTTCTTCATACGTCGCAGGGTCATCATTTTCATCAACCATGAAATTCATGACAGGATTTCCGTACAGCTCGGGAGCTGCACGCGTCCTGTTTGACCTGCGAGGTTTGGTAGTACTCTCTTTCGGAGTTTCATGATCATTATCATTAGTTCCCTCTTCAACAGGTGGAGCCAACTCCGGAACAACTTCCGACGCTGCGCTACTCGCCATACTTTGAAGAGAAGGTTCCACAACCTCTTCGAGTTCTACCTTCCGACTACTCACATCTTTCGCGAGAAACTCTTTCTCTAGAAAGGATCCATTCTTGGCAACAAAAACCTTGCCCTCGGATCTATGATAGAAGGAATACCCAATAGTTTCTTTAGGGTATCCTATGAAGACGCATTTTTCCGCTTTGGGTTCGAGTTTATCCGGTTGAAGTTTCTTCACATAAACATCGCATCCCCAAACTTTAAGAAATGACAGCTTAGGTTTGTTTCCAAACCACAATTCATACGGTGTCTTTTCAACGGATTTAGATGGTGCCCGATTTAAAGTGAATGCAGCAGTTTCTAGTGCATAACCCCAAAATGACAACGGCAAGTCCGTCAGAGACATCATAGATCGAACCATATCTAATAAAGTACGATTACGACGTTCCGACACACCATTTCGATGTGGTGTTCTGGCAGGTGTGAGTTGTGAAACAATTCCACACTCTTTCATGTGAGTGCTAAACTCGTAACTTAGATACTCACCTCCACGGTCGGACCGTAGAAATTTGATCTTTCTATTACGATGATTTTCCACTTCATTCTGAAATTCCTTGAACTTTTCAAAGGTTTCAGACTTGTGTTTCATCAAGTAGATATAACCGTATCTACTCAAATCATCCGTGAAAGTAAATAAATAACGATATCCACCTCGCGCCGACACACTCATTGGACCACATACATCAGAATGTATGATTTCCAATAAATCTGTTGCCCGTTCCATTGAACCGGAAAACGGCGTTCTAGTCATCTTGCCCATAAGGCATGGCTCACATGTATCAAATGATTCATAATCAAGTGATTCCAAAAGTCCATCCGAATGGAGCTTCTTCATGCGTTTAACGCCAATATGACCTAGACGGCAGTGCCACATATATGCGGATATATCATCATTAAGTTTAATCCTTTTAGCATCAACATTATGAATATGTGTAACATTATCATCGAGATCTAATAGAAATAAACCATTCATCATCGGTGCATGACCATAAAAGATTTCATTCATATAAATGGAACAACCATTGTTCTCGGATTTAAATGAATAACCACTTCGCATCAAACACGATCCAGATACAATGTTCATGCTCAGTGCAGGCACCAGATAACATTTATTCAAGTTTATAACTAATCCCGACGGTAAGTGGAGAGGCAGCGTTCCGACGGCGATCACATCAACGCTTGATCCATTGCCGACACGCATCTTGACCTCACCCCTTGCTAGCGGTCGCTTGTTCCGCAGCCCCTGATTCGAGTTACAAATATTAGCAACTGAACCGGTATCAAATACCCAGGTGCTACTGCGAGCACTAGTAAAGTACACATCAATAACATGTATATCATATATACCTTTGTTTGCCTTGCCGGCCTTCTTGTCTGCCAGATACTTGGGGCAGTTGCGCTTCCAGTGGCCAGTCCCCTTACAATAGTAGCACTCGGAATCAGACTTAGGTCCAACTCGGGGTTTCTTTTCAGGCGCGGCAACAGGCTTGCCGCCCTTACTTCCCTTCTGTTTTCCCTTCTTGTCTTTCTTGAAACCAGTGTTCCTATTGATCATCAACACTTGATGTTCCTTTTTGATCTCCACTTCTGCAGTTTTAAGCATTGACAGAAGCTCGGGGAGAGACTTCTTCATGCCTTGCATATTATAGTTCATCACGAAGCTCTTATAGCTAGGTGGCAGAGACTGCAGAACACGATGGATGCCTAAGTCAATGGGAATCGATATTCCCAAGGACACAAGCTTATCGGCGTAACCCGACATCTTGAGTACATGCTCACTAACGGAGCTGTGCTCTTCCATCATGCAGCTAAAGAACTTTTCTGAAGCGTTGTAGCTCTCTACAGCAGCATGTGTGTCGAAAATCATTTTCAACTCACCCATTGTATCAAATGCATTGCCATTTTCGAAACGCTTTCGAAGTTCCGGCTCTAGCCCATACAATATGCTGCAATGAACTAAGTTGTGGTCCTCCTGACGAGTCTGATAGACATTCTTCTCCTCGTCAGGGGCATCATCAAAAGGTGGGGGGCCTAACGGCGCTTCTAGCACATATTTCTTTTGTGCAGCAGAGAGGAGAATCCTCAAATTCATGGCCCATTCGGTGAAGTTGCTACCGTTCGTTGCTAGTTTCTCTTTCTCCATGAACACATTGAAATTAAAAGCAGGTGGTGCCATCTACAACAGAATTTGTAAAGTTTAGACTAAGTGTATGATAGATTGAGTTCAACTAATCTATATTACGAATGAACTCCCAGTCAAAAACGACATCCCTCGTGCCTTTTTGGTGATTACATGAACCAAATCCACTACACCAAGTCCGATCATCACGTGAGTCGGTATAGCTTCAAAGGCGAGCATCAAATGGGCATCATATCAACTATATGACTCATGCTTAACCTTTCGGTCCGTGTTCCGAGGCCATGTCTGTACATGCTAGGCTCGCCAAGTTAGAACCTTAGTATTCGTGTGTGTAACTGTTTTACACCCGAAATATGGTCGTGGATCCAAGAACACCCGATCATCACGTGATGTCTTGGAGCGACGAAAACATAATCGGTGCATACTAAAGGAAGAACACATTCTTATCTTGATATTTAAATGAGGGATCATCTTATTATGCTAACAAAGCGCTAAACAAGCAATATAAGATGCTATCAAACATCATATGTTTATTAGTGAAATGATATGGTTCCCGCAGATGATCTCTATCATGTGCATCGTGGTATGATCACTATCATACCTATATGTGTAAATCCAAGGTCTATGGATTTTACACGCTATGTGTGTTATAAGAGTATCATCTCATACTTCTACTTACAACACTACCATATCATAACACTAGCCCAGCAACAATCTAAACTAGACGCCTCTAATTTATCCATTGCAAGTTTTACGTGGCTTAGGGCTTTCGAGATAGAACCGTTCTTACCTACGAACATGAACCACAACGAGGATAATCAAATTGTTGACAACTCGCTTGCAAAATAGATATTGACTATAGTAGGAGAGACAAACACCCGCTAGCCACTTATGCAAACTAGTTGCATGTCAAGCGTGGAACAGGTCTCATGTGCGAGGACATGTAAAGTTTGTCCGGGCCGCTTCATCCCACTATGCCACCAATATCCAAAATTACAACAAAGGAGCAACAACATGATCATCATCGCCCACATACTCATATGTGTACTACCCGTGTAAAGTATCTACGCATAGATCCGGCTCTGATACCACTGTAGGGTTATGGGCATAGAAAACAAAAAATTTCCTACGATGTGAACTATATACCAAGATCTATCTACTAGATACGAACAACGGGCGGATGTATATCCGTAGAGAACATACCCTTGAAGACCGACAAAGCTTAACGAGTTCAACTCGTGGTTGATGTAGACGATCTGTTGCCGATCTCAAGATCGAGAGGAAGTCCTAGCGCCGCAAATCAGCAGCGCATCCGTTCTCGCACACACGTTCGAGGCACCGAGCAACCTCCGCCTCCTCGCTCCAGCGATGCAGCGGAAGCACAACTCTTTCTTGCCAAATAGCCACCAGGAACATGTATCTCGCTAGTCCGAGACCATGGGGGATAAATTCTAGAGGGGGAGAGAGATCCTTCACGAGGAGGTGTGAGAGACAAGTGAGGAGGGGGGCTCCTTTTATAGGAGGAGGGGGGGGGCACCCAAGGGGGTGGCCGCCGGCCATGGGGGCTGCCCCCTCCCCTCCTTCATTCATGTGGGTGGACACTCCACTCACAAAATGCCCTTTAAAATCCCTCCACTCAAAAGTCCACTCAAATTCCCATTAAATTTCCACCAAATTTAATGCAAACTCTCATTAAATAAAACTCTTTTATTTTATTCAGAATTTTGTCAATTACTTTAATGACAAACATTCACAAATAACCCCTTGCTAGAATTCTATTTCACATGCATAACCACTTTATGCAATTTCACCTGAAAACCTGTTTCGGTATCTAGTGAAATAAATTCCTGCGCTTGTTCATTCTTTCGGCATGAAACATTTGCTCCAATTGGATGTAGGTGTCTCTTAAGTGTGTCACCCTACGGTTCATGAATAATGCGGACATGATCGAGACCCCTCTCGGATCAATAATCAGAAGCGGGATCTGGAGACCCATACTGACTCCCACACATTCAACGATGACTTTCTTGTGATCGTCCGAACCTTTTACGCTAGTATCTTAATCCCTTTGTTTCACGATATATTACATGTCCGAGATTCGATCATCAGTATCTCCATACCTAGTTTGATCTTGTTACCGACATGCACTCTTTTCTCGTTCCTGTGATATAACATTCTAGTGATCAAATCACTTGCTTGCAAGCTAATCAATGTGATATCACCGAGAGGGCCCAGAGTATATCTATCCGTCATCGGGATGAACAAATTCCACTCTCGATCCATGAGCCTCAACATAACACTTTATTAGTTCTGAATCCATCTTTATAATCACCCTGTTACGGTGTGACGTTTGATGTTATCAAGAAACTCTTCCGGTGTTAGTGATTGACATGATCTCATGGTCTAAGGATTAGGATCACTTCGTAAGTTGTTATAGCAATATAAACTCAATGACTTTGATCGTAATGCTATACTTCGGATGAATGTTCATCACACCATTACACTAATGTTGTGATCCCGTTATTAACAACATCCAATGTCCATGATCAGGAAACCTTGATCA
Organism: Avena sativa; assembly: GCA_916181665.1. Taxonomy (NCBI): domain Eukaryota; kingdom Viridiplantae; phylum Streptophyta; class Magnoliopsida; order Poales; family Poaceae; genus Avena; species Avena sativa. Next base: position 403,754,789 of record OV702280.1, read on the forward strand.
TCTTGTTAATCAACGAGCTAGTTTATGAGAGAGGCATAACTAGGAACTTTCTGTTTGTTTATTAAACACACATGTATTAACATTTCCGTATTAATACAATTATAGCATGCAAAATAAATATCTATCATATACTTGGAATACACATAATAAACACTTTATTATTGCCTCTCAGGGCATATTCCCTTCAAGAGCGACTGATAAGTGGGAACATATGCCACAGCCAGCTGCAGATTCAGCTCATCATTCAAGCCCTCCAGAAATTTTTCCTTTTTCTTGGCATCTGTGTCCACCTCATCTGGTGCATAACGCGCCAGATTATTGAACTCTTCAATGTACTCAGCCACACTGCGGTGGCGCTGCTTCAGATTGTGGAACTCTTTCTTTTTCAGGCTCATTATTCCTGATGAGATATGAGCAGTGCGAAAGCCATCCTCAAAGATAGCCCAAGTCACCTCATCTATAGGAGTGGTGATTTGGAAGTTGTCCCACCAAGTGGCGGCTGGCCCTTCCAGCAGATGTGCTGCAAATCTGACCTTTTCAGCATCCGTGCAGCCCACGGTCACTAAGTCCTTGTTTACAGAACGTAGCCAATCGTTGGCCACCATGGGATCAGTCGTCCCTGAGAACTTAGCTGGCCTCAACCTCAAGAATCGGGTAAGCATATCAAAGCCCAGAGGGTTATTGTTGTTATTGTTGTTGTTATTGGGGTTGTTGTTGTTGTTGTTGTTTTTGTTCTAAATGAATGTTGTCATCATTTGCATGAGCTGTGTTTGAGCAGTCATCATTTGTTGCATTTCTGGTGTGATGTTGTTGTTGTTGTTGTTGTTGTTGGGGTTGGGGTTTGCGCGACGGGGAGGCATCTGTGGTTTGTTCAAATAGAGATAAGAATGAGATACCCATAGATGTTTTCATGCACATTACATCACATAAGCAAACACATAGCATGCAACACAAGATAAAAGTTCAACAACAAGATAACAAGTTCACAAAGTAAAACACACAAGTGGCAAGCCATCCACATGTCGGATGGTCCAATAACAAGTTCACAAATAACAAGTATGATAATAAAAGATAAACGAGTAGTCAAGTCTACTCATCAGAATCAATCTCCTCCTCGACAAAGGTAAGACCTGCGTTCTCCATCGCGGTCTTGTTCTCCTCAATGGTAGTGGTCAAGGACTCAATCTTGGCCTTGAGAGCCCTCTTCTGGGAACGAAGTCTCTCAATCACCGTCTGCTGCTGCTCTAGCTCGAAGTCCTTGGACTGCAGTTCTTCAGTCATGTCCCGGATCTTCTTGTTCCTATCCTGGACACGTTTCTCCTGACTCTTGAACTTCCGGTCCTGGGTCTCGAACTTCGCCTCCATTTCCTTGACTATCTCGTCCTGCTGTGAGAAAAGCTTGTCCTTCTCGCGAAGCTGCACCTAGAGCTCGTCATTACTGAGCATGACATTGGTCCTGTCCGTGTCCACGTGCCTAATGAGAGACTCTAAGTCCTGGAGATACAGACATATCGGCTCTGCTGCGTCCCTCGAGTCGTCCTCGAAGTCGATGGACTCTCCATCCTCATCACGTCTTCCGAAGACGTGGAAGTGGGTGCCTCTAACCTGTCGGGAGTGTTGTCCTAGCAGACTTCCTATCAGGTCCAGCATAACTACCTCCATGCCTCTATCCCTGTCATCGTGCATAAGCTTGAAGACGATGGCCTCCGTAGTAGGCTCTGTCTGGCGTCCGGGCTGGTTCACCTTGAAGCCCCAGAGGTCCTTCCTCTCGAACTTGGTGAGTGGATGCACCATGATGGTGGGAAGAGGGAGACTGAGCAAGGTGGTAAGCTCAACGATACGAGGACCAAAGCAGGTAACCTGGAACTCCTCAACAGTGCTGATGGTAATAGGCATCTATTTATAAGATAGAAAAGTTAGAACAACACAATTTTAAGATAAAACAAGAACACACATCACATACACATCCTTGGAACACAAAATCACACAAGTCATGCATACATGAATCCATTACATCAACCAAGGTCCAAACTTATTTAAGGTGTCATTTTGGAAAATAAGGTGATATGTGGTGGTCCAGCTAACGATGTACGTTTACAAACCTATCTCACTGGATCTGTTGGCTAACATAATGTTCCTAGAGGCAATCAGCCTATCTTGCTCACATGATTCCATCACTAAGTCTATAATATCTCCTCTTAAGTTTTGGTTGGTGACTTCCAACTCTTGGGTATGTTCCTTCTCTTTCTCTAAGTCTTTTTGGAGGTTGAGCATTCTGCACTTGACTCTAGCACTAAGTTCTTTGATGGTCCTCCAAGCTGCTTCTCTTGCTGACTCAAAGAATGTGGTATGCACCACAGTGTTGGTGTACATGCAGAATCCTTTTTCTTTGTGGTTGTCTTCCTTGTTTTTGTACAAGTGAAGTTGCACCCACCAGTACTCAACTCCTTCATCCTCCACTGGAAAGCCTTTGTACACAGCTGCACCATGTATTTCCATTGCCACCATGAGGTCCTGGAGAATTTTGGGAAACTCAGTCTCACACTCCAAGGTCGTGGTCATGAGTGGTCCTTTCTTTACGGCTTCGTTGATGGAGTTTATCTACAAATAGAGATGAGAATGAGAAGATTAGAAAAGTTTACGAGAAGAATAGACAAGTGTAGAAGTAGTTGAATTTTTTTCCTTAGTGGTTTCCAATCCTAGGGTCATAATCCTACAGGAAACACAGTGCTCTGATACCATCTGTAAGATCCCTCCTTTGTAAAGGAAAAGGATCCCTGTGATTGCAATGCTAGTCCCTGGATCATTGGTAGCATCCACAGTTTAAGATGAAGTACACAGATACAAAGGTCATTTATTACATCCATTCCAGAGATAAAACATAATCTTTTACAACTCAAGGCCACAGGCCTAATACAAGAGTTTGGAATAAGTAAATAAACATAAGTCTTCATCTTCATGTGCCACAGGCAAGCATGTTGAGTGTAGACTCATGACTCCTAATCATCATCGGAGTAACCTGCAACATCACAAGTTACAGCCACAGTGGGTCAATACTTTTGGAATAGTATTGGCAAGTGATACCTTAGTAAACTTTAAGTGGACTATATTACTATATGCATTTTGGATAAGTGTAGTTTGGCTTGCTTTGCTCAAAATAGGTTTTTCCTATTAGTTGAAATCACTAAGTTTTTCTTTGTCAAAACATTTCCCAAGAAACCATCAATAGACATTGAGGTCCTTCACCCTTGTTCACCCACAAGTTTTTACTTAGAAGTTGGAGTGATGAGATTCTTGATAGCTTCCATGTCTTGATGCTCAAGTTGTCCATTGCCATGGACTTGGCTAAGTACTTAGATTTTTCCATCTGCAGAGGTTGTGCACTTTCCCTACCAGACTTGGTTTCCCAAGACAGGACCTTTCAGAAGCCTTCCTTTAGCCAAATGGACGCGTTCCAACCTATCATCCCACTACCACCAACTGTCCAAATGACTAAGTTCTAGCAACCTATGTGATCAAGGCAGAGCCCATATTGCCAAGTGGCTGCACTATAAGCTTCTCAACACTTGGCCTCTAAAATCCCTTTGTGCCTGGGTGGCATTGAAGGGTTTCGCGGCATAGTAAATCAAATTTTCTACGGATGCGAACAGAGGGAAAGCCAAGATCTAATCTAGGAGATTCAATCAACGAGAGAGATTGGATTAGATCTTCATACCCTTGAAGATTCGCACAGCGGAACGTTCGTCGGAACGTGGGTGATGTAGTCGTACTCGCTTCTCCTCCTCGCGATCCGATCCGATCTAGCACCACAAGTGGCGGTGCCTCCGTGAGATGCACACGTGCAGCACCTCGACGTCTCCTCCTTCCTCGGACCAGCAAGTATGGTGGAGAGATAGATTGGATCTACAACACGACGGCGTGGTGTATATGGTGGAGAATTTCTGCAGCAGGGCTTCGCCTACAAACAGTCGGGAGGGAGAGAGGAAAGCTAGCAAGGCGGCTAGGGTTTGGAGGAGAGGTGTGTGGGGTTTGTGCGCCCCACCCCTATTTATATAGAGGGGGGGGGCGCAGCCCTAGACCCTCCCCCAAGCCCAAAGGATAAGGAGTGGGGGGCATGGACTCTCCCCTCTTCTAGAAACCCTATCTCTAGTTTAAACGATTTAAACTCTCTAGGATCGGCTGTTCGCTATGGGGCCTTGTGCCCCTGGCCCAATGCGGCCAGGACACTCCCTCATAGGCCCATGCCCCCTCCCGGAAGGTGGGGCCACGTTGGTCCCCTTCCGCAAGGTTCTAGAAGCTTCCGGTACAATACCGATTAACCCGGAACAATTCCGAACTCCAAAAACTGCACTGCCTTATATGAATCTTATTCTCCGGACCATTCCGGAACCTCTCGTGATGTCCCGGATCCCATCCGAGACTCCGAACAAAAATTCATAAACCAATTATCCAATCTATCCTAGCGTCGAGACACGTTAAGTGTGTGACCCTGCGGGTTCGAGAATATGCAGACATGATCTTCTATCAATAATCAACAGCGGGGTCTAGGCACCCATATTGACTCCCACACATTCATCGATGATCATATCGGATGAACCACGATGTCAGGTGTCACATCCCAAGATTTTCCAAATCTTGTAATGTGAAAATAAATTAATAAAATAAAACTTTGTTTGATTTTCAGAGCCAGAAGAAACTTTTTGAACTCAATTGGAACTTCAAACCCATTTGAATCAAATAAATCCTAAAGAGATTTAAAAAGATAAACTTTTATTAAAGGAAAATAAAAATATTTAAAATACTATTTTGGATCTCTTAATAAAAGATTTGGTATTCAAAAGAAAAGATGGATTTATAAATAAAGATTATTTTACAGAGCCAAATTAAACCTTGGCCAAGCCTTTGAATTAAACATTTTGTTTTGAATGAAAATAACAAAGGTTTTATTTAAATAAATTAATAAGGATTTGATACCCAACTTTATTTAAATAAAAGGTTTTATCATTTTAATTAAAATATCAAACTTATTAAATTATTTTAAATAAGTTTTCCAAGTATTTTATTTTCTTAATTAGAACCTATTGAAGTGTTTTGGCTTTATTTTAGATTTCAAAATATATATCTCAATAGAACAAATCCTATTTGAATTAATCACTAAAGCCCATTTTTATTTAATTACTAATGGTCCCTTTAGCAAAAATGTTATTTTGTTTTAATCAAATTTCCAAATATTCTTTATTTCCAAATAAAATCTACTGATTGGTTTTGAAAATATTTGGATTTAAAATGGAGATTTTATTAAATAAACCAAACCCTATTTTATTAATAAACCATGGTCCATTTTATTTAATTAATAAATGGAACCTAAAAAGATTTAAAATATTATTTTATTTTGGAAGTTGGTTATACTACTAAACAGAACCAAAAACTCATTACAATAGTTTGAATTGTTTGAATCGTTTGGATGTTTGAAATGTTGATTGAAAATCAAATCAGCAAATGGAAATAGAAAAGGAAACTGTTTCTGTACAAAAAAAAAGGAAACAACAGCAGCCCAACTACCCCAGCCCAACTCAGCCCAACCGAGCCCACCTCCCTCTCCCAGCAAAGTGAATCGTTTTTCACTGCAAACCTAACCCACACCCTCGCTGGCAGGTGGACCTCCTCCTCGTCTCTTTTCCCACTGACGCAACGGCCCCACTCCACTGTTCTTCCTCTCCACCCCGCTCGACCGTTCCTCCCCGTTCCTGGCAGTAATTCGCGTCATCAATTCGAGTTAATGCCAAGATTAAACCTCGCAGTGATCACGCGAGTTAAATCCCCTCTTCCTCCTCTTTCATTCTCCCCAAACCACACGCATCGAGAGCCACCAGGCTGTCGCCAATCGTTTCTGCACCGTCGCCGTCTCCGACGAGTTCTCGGCTAAATTCCGGTGACCTCACATCGCCCTGTGCCTCCCCGAGCACACGAGCACGCTCACCATACCCTGGCGCATCTTTCTGTGTCAATCATTCAACCGCGGGCGCACCATAGCGTCGGCTACGTCAAACTTTGGACGACGCTGCCGTCTGCAACCTCTCCGTCCAGTACCTCCGGTAAGACCAGACCGCCCCTCTTCCCCTCAATCACACACGCGTCATCCCCTAGACCATACGCCTCTAACCGTGCCTTTTGTTTGCCTCCGAATGAACTGCAACGTCGACTTCGACCTCAGACAGAGCCGTCTGACGTTGTCATCAACTCCGGCGAGGAATTCCCGTAGCTCCAGCGCGCCCCTCAGCAAACGGGAAGCACCTCGAGCACCCCCACGCCTTGGCGAATTCAGTGAGCTCCCTCTCCTCCTTCCTCGCTTCCTATAGCGTCGATTCCGCCACCGTCTGGCCGCTCCGCCACCAGACGCCGCCGCCAGCGCCGCCCATCCCTGGCAAGCGAGCTGGGCACCATCCGATCTAGATCGCAGCGTCACGATAGATCCACTTAACTGAAAGGGTACGCTAGCTCTGAGCCGCTCGATCTAAATTAAATCCAACGCTCCGCAGTACACGATCCGGACGAACCGGTATCGGCCAATCACGCCTCGACGCGTGTCCCTGTTCTGATTAAAACAGAATTAGAAACCAGATTTAAAAGCCATTTTGAAACCTTTGTAACTTTCAAACCACACGTCCAAATTTGACAAATTTTAAATCAATGGATTCAGGAGAACAAGCCCTAGCCAACTGTGGAGTTAGTTTAGCAAATAGTATCTGTTATCTTGTTTGAATTTGCAGAAACTTTTGTGTGCTTGTTTAGATTAGAAAAATTGTTTAAAATGGAATTTAGGGTTAAAACTTTTGCAAAATGGTTTGATGTGACCTTACTGACCCTAGGAACCAACCTTTGGTGTTGAAAATGATTTTGGTAAAGTTTAGGTTAGATTAGTTGACTTAGCCATTTTCTAGCCAAATAAAGTCATTGATTTTACTATGGAAATGTTTTTGCAAAGAAAACTTTGAGAAAATGTTTTGGACCAAACCTACTGACCTAAAACACCAAGCTTTGCAATAGCAACTCATTTGGTGAACAACCTAAGAGTTTTGCCTTAATAAAAACATTTTCCACCACATGAAATGATGAATGGATTTAAAAGTGGTTTTGGGTAAAACCCATTTGCTAATGACTTTGCCACTTTGGTAAATGACCAATTTGGATCTTACAAAGTTTAGAAACCCCATAGAGACCCTATTTGCAAAATAAAACTATCTTGTGCATACTCCCATGCATAAATTGGTTTCCATTGTTTTGTGTGTGTGAATTTGTTTGAGTGATCATTGGTTTGGAATGTAAATTGAATTGGTGTTTGCTTGATTTACTTGTAGTGAAGTATGAGACTAGCAAGATCCAGGAGTGAACCACCATTCCCTTCCAAAAAGGCAAGTGATGCTTCATACTTTTGTCCCATTACTTTCTCTATGCATTAGTGAATTTTGGTAAGTAAAACTTGCATGGATTTTGCTAAGTATAGACCTTGCTGTGGTAAAACCTAGTAGATGAATCCTTAGTAGGATTTTCCTAAGTTAAAGATTCCTACTACTATCAAGCTTAGCCTAGCTAATAGAAAACATGGGTGGAATATATATTCACACTATGGAAAAATATTCTAAGTCTAAGGACTTGTGATTTTGTCTAATAAAACAACTAAGTTAATGAATCACCTGGGTGGAATGGAATAGCTTGGTGGAGAATGGTTGAGTGGTTCACAATGCCATGGACTTGGATTGTGTATCTCACTTGTGGTATGCCACCCAGGGAACAAAGGGATTTGAGATGTCAAATGTTGAGAAGCTTCAAGTGCAACCACTTGGCAATATGGGCTCTGCCATGATCATATAGGTTGCAAGAACTTAGCCATATGGACAGTGGGTGGTAGTGTTTGATAGGTTGGAGCGCGTCCATTTTGGTCTAAGGGAAGGCTTCTGAAAGATCTTGTCTTGGGAAACCAAGTCTTGTGGGGAAAGTGCACCACCTCTGCAGAGTGTAAAATCTAAGTACTTAGCCATGTCCCTGGTAAAGGACAATTTGAGCATCAAGACATGGAAGCAATCAAGAATCTCATCATTCAAATTTCTAAATTAAAATCTTGTGGTTTGAACAAGGGTTGTTTGAATTCTTCAATCTTTGATGGAGAGGTGGCTTGGTACAAGGATCTTGAAATCTTTGATTGAGGAAAAATGATTTTGTCAAACAAAAACTTAGTATTTCCAAAAGTTAAGGAAAAATCTATTTTAAGCAATGCAAGCATCAACTCCACTTAGCCAAATGCATATAGATGATAGATTCCACTATACTACCATAGTATCACTTGCCAATACTATTCAAATGTATTGACCCTTGTGGCTGTAACTTGTATGTTGCAGGTTTGATTGTTTTTAGTGAAGATTGATTGATTAGGATTACAAAGTCTACAACCAACATCTGCCTGTGGCACTTTGAAGATGAAGGACCCCTACTGATAGTTATTCCGCTGCAATGTAATGTAATAGCCAAATGAGCTATGTTTTGATGTAATATATTATGTTATTCCTGGTTATAAAGTTATATTATGACCTTTGTTTCTTGATATTACATCTTAACTGTGGATGCTAGCTATTGATCCAGGGACTAGCATTGTAAAACACAGGAGGGATCAATCTTATTAAAGGTTGGGACCCCTACAGATGGTATCAGAGCATTGTGTTGCCTGTAGGATTTGTAAACCCTAGGATTGGACAAAAACCCTTAGAAAAATAGGAGTTGTCTTATTCCAAAAACTTATTTACAAAAACACTTGTAAACCCTTCCCTCAACCATTTTGGTTTCAACTCTACTTCTCTTCTATTTCAACTTGATGGAAAAACCTACCCATGACCAAGGACTACACTATGTGCAAAAGACTTCTTCAACATCTTCAACTCTAATGACTTCAACTTCTTCAACTCTAATGACTTCAACATCTTCAGTATATTCCCCAAGGACTTCCAACTTGGAAACTGCTAAGGACTACAAGTGAGACAAGGAAATCTTGCTCAAGATTTAGAGACTAAGGGAATGCAAAATAAGAAGGAGCCATCAGCAACTTTGAAGTATTGCAACCAAGAGTTTTCTCAAGGAAACCATGATCCCAAGTAAGAGGAAGAAACCAAGAAAGAAGGAAGATCACAAGTGAACCATATAGATGGACCACCATATTTTAGTTAAGTCAAAACCACCAAATTGTGAGGTGTAACAAAAATATTTTATTGCCTAAGTACGTGCTTGAACTTTGTTGTTGAGTGCAAAGTTGTTTGTGAATGTTTGGTTTGTGATTGCATGCACCTTGCTTGTGTGAATTGCGATGTGAGTGATTAGAATTGATTCCTTAGGAATATCATGCCTATTCTAATCCCTTCAACCCAAACAGATGACTACTCCAAGAGACACCAACACCAACCAAGAAGATAACATGAGAGAACTTATAGCAACCCAAAACCAGTTGAGCCAAGAGACAACTCAGCTATTAGCCAACAACAATGGACTAGACCCAGCCATACAAAGGATTTTGAAACTTCAATCCCAAATGTTGCAAGGATTGGTTACTCAAATAATCAACATGAGAGAGAACTTTTCCCAAAGAGCTAATGACAACAAGGATGACCAAGATGCTATTCTAGAAGGAACCCAAGCTAGCAATACTTGTGGAGACAAAGATCTTGCATTCAAGGAGCATGAAGATCAATGCCCCAAGAAGAGAGAAAGATCTCCCACCTATGAAGAACATGAACTAGAAGAACTCCTAGCTTTGGAGAGACCCAAAAAGAAGAAGAAGGACATAAGCCAGTTGCAATGTTACAATTGCAAAGAGATGGGACACTATGCTAATGAATGCCCAGAGAAGAAGAAGAACCAAAGAAACAAACAAGAGGCAATGATACCAAAGGAAAAGAAAGATATCAGCCAAGTGATGTGTTTCAAATGCAAGGAACTGGGCCACTATGCAAGCAATTGTCCAGAAAAGATGAAGAACAAGTTAAACAAGTCTATGAAGGAACTCAACCTTGGCCCATGAGTCAAGCATGGAAATTAAGGACATAAATGCAACTGTTTGCTTAGAGAAAGTATTTCTCATGATCCCAAGAAGGACAATGTGTAATTTTTGTTTGAAAATTTTTAAGGGTGGTAGTACCCTAGTTGTTTTGAACTTGCTTGTAACCCTGCCTTCCCAAATCTCGGGACGAGATTTATTTTAAGGGTGGTAGCCTGTCACATCCCAAGATTTTCCAAATCTTGTAATGTGAAAATAAATTAATAAAATAAAACTTTGTTTGATTTTCAGAGCCAGAAGAAACTTTTTGAACTCAATTGGAACTTCAAACCCATTTGAATCAAATAAATCCTAAAGAGATTTAAAAAGATAAACTTTTATTAAAGGAAAATAAAAATATTTAAAATACTATTTTGGATCTCTTAATAAAAGATTTGGTATTCAAAAGAAAAGATGGATTTATAAATAAAGATTATTTTACAGAGCCAAATTAAACCTTGGCCAAGCCTTTGAATTAAACATTTTGTTTTTAATGAAAATAAAAAAGGTTTTATTTAAATAAATTAATAAGGATTTGATATCCAACTTTATTTAAAAAAAAGGTTTTATCATTTTAATTAAAATATCAAACTTATTAAATTATTTTAAATAAGTTTTCCAAGTATTTTATTTTCTTAATTAGAACCTATTGAAGTGTTTTGGCTTTATTTTAGATTTAAAAATATATATCTCAATAGAACAAATCCTATTTGAATTAATCACTAAAGCCCATTTTTATTTAATTACTAATGGTCCCTTTAGCAAAAATGTTATTTTGTTTTAAACAAATTTCCAAATATTCTTTATTTCCAAATAAAATCTACTGATTGGTTTTGAAAATATTTGGATTTAAAATGGAGATTTTATTAAATAAACCAAACCCTATTTTATTAATAAACCATGGTCCATTTTATTTAATTAATAAATGGAACCTAAAAAGATTTAAAATATTATTTTATTTTGGAAGTTGGTTATACTACTAAACAGAACCAAAAACTCATTACAATAGTTTGAATTGTTTGAATGGTTTGGATGTTTGAAATGTTGATTGAAAATAAAATCAGCAAATGGAAATAGAAAAGGAAAATGTTTCTGTACAAAAAAAAAGGAAACAACAGCAGCCCAACTACCCCAGCCCAACTCAGCCCAACCGAGCCCACCTCCCTCTCCCATCAAAGTGAATCGTTTTTCACCGCAAACCTAACCCACACCCTCGCTGGCAGGTGGACCTCCTCCTCGTCTCTTTTCCCACTGACGCAACGGCCCCACTCCACTGTTCTTCCTCTCCACCCCGCTCGACCGTTCCTCCCCGTTCCTGGCAGTAATTCGCGTCGTCAATTCGAGTTAATGCCAAGATTAAACCTCGCAGTGATCACGCGAGTTAAATCCCCTCTTCCTCCTCTTTCATTCTCCCCAAACCCCACGCATCGAGAGCCACCAAGCTTTCGCCAATCATTTCTGCACCGTCGCCGTCTCCGACGAGTTCTCGGCTAAATTCCGGTGACCTCACATCGCCCCGTGCCTCCCCGAGCACACGAGCACGCTCACCATACCCTGGCGCATCTTTCTGTGTCAATCATTCAACCGCGGGCGCACCATAGCGTCGGCTACGTCAAACTCTGGACGCCGCCGCCGTCTGCAACCTCTCCATCCAGTACCTCCGGTAAGACCAGACTGCCCCTCTTCCCCTCAATCACACACGCGTCATCCCCTAGACCATACGCCTCTAACCGTGCCTTTTGTTTGCCTCCGAATGAACTGCAACGTCGACTTCGACCTCAGACAGAGCCGTCCGACGTTATCATCAACTCCGGCGAGGAATTCCCATAGCTCCAGCGCGCCCCTCAGCAAACGGGAAGCACCTCGAGCACCCCCACGCCTTGGCGAATTCAGTGAGCTCCCTCTCCTCCTTCCTCGCTTCCTATAGCGTCGATTCCGCCACCGTCTGGCCGCTCCGCCACCAGACGCCGCCGCCAGCGCCGCCCATACCTGGCAAGCGAGCTGGGCACCGTCCGATCTAGATCGCAGCGTCACGATAGATCCACTTAACTGAAAGGGTACGCTAGCTCTGAGCCGCTCGATCTAAATTAAATCCAACGCTCCGCAGTACGCGATCCGGACGAACCGGTATCGGCTAATCACGGCTCGACGCGTGTCCCTGTTCTGATTAAAACAGAATTAGAAACCAGATTTAAAATCCATTTTGAAACCTTTGTAACTTTCAAACCACACGTCCAAATTTGACAAATTTTATATCAATGGATTAAGCCCTAGCCAACTGTGGAGTTAGTTTAGCAAATAGTATCTGTTATCTTGTTTGAATTTGCAGAAACTTTTGTGTGCTTGTTTAGATTAGAAAAATTGTTTAAAATGGAATTTAGGGTTAAAACTTTTGCAAAATGGTTTGATGTGACCTTACTGACCCTAGGAACCAACCTTTGGTGTTGAAAATGATTTTGGTAAAGTTTAGGTTAGATTAGTTGACTTAGCCATTTTCTAGCCAAATAAAGTCATTGATTTTACTATGGAAATGTTTTTGCAAAGAAAACTTTGAGAAAATGTTTTGGACCAAACCTACTGACCTAAAACACCAAGCTTTGCAATAGAAACTCATTTGGTGAACAACCTAAGAGTTTTGCCTTAATAAAAACATTTTCCACCACATGAAATGATGAATGGATTTAAAAGTGGTTTTGGGTAAAACCCATTTGCTAATGACTTTGCCACTTTGGTAAATGACCAATTTGGATCTTACAAAGTTTAGAAACCCCATAGAGACCCTATTTGCAAAATAAAACTATCTTGTGCATACTCCCATGCATAAATTGGTTTCCATTGTTTTGTGTGTGTGAATTTGTTTGAGTGATCATTGGTTTGGAATGTAAATTGAATTGGTGTTTGCTTGATTTACTTGTAGTGAAGTATGAGACTAGCAAGATCCAGGAGTGAACCACCATTCCCTTCCAAAAAGGCAAGTGATGCTTCATACTTTTGTCCCATTACTTTCTCTATCCATTAGTGAATTTTGGTAAGTAAAACTTGCATGGATTTTGCTAAGTATAGACCTTGCTGTGGTAAAACCTAGTAGATGAATCCTTAGTAGGATTTTCCTAAGTTAAAGATTCCTACTACTATCAAGCTTAGCCTAGCTAATAGAAAACATGGGTGGAATATATATTCACACTATGGAAAAATATTCTAAGTCTAAGGACTTGTGATTTTGTCTAATAAAACAACTAAGTTAATGAATCACCTGGGTGGAATGGAATAGCTTGGTGGAGAATGGTTGAGTGGTTCACAATGCCATGGACTTGGATTGTGTATCTCACTTGTGGTATGCCACCCAGGGAACAAAGGGATTTGAGATGTCAAATGTTGAGAAGCTTCAAGTGCAACCACTTGGCAATATGGGCTCTGCCATGATCATATAGGTTGCAAGAACTTAGCCATATGGACAGTGGGTGGTAGTGTTTGATAGGTTGGAGCGCGTCCATTTTGGTCTAAGGGAAGGCTTCTGAAAGATCTTGTCTTGGGAAACCAAGTCTTGTGGGGAAAGTGCACCACCTCTGCAGAGTGTAAAATCTAAGTACTTAGCCATGTCCCTGGTAAAGGACAATTTGAGCATCAAGACATGGAAGCAATCAAGAATCTCATCATTCAAATTTCTAAATTAAAATCTTGTGGTTTGAACAAGGGTTGTTTGAATTCTTCAATCTTTGATGGAGAGGTGGCTTGGTACAAGGATCTTGAAATCTTTGATTGAGGAAAAATGATTTTGTCAAACAAAAACTTAGTATTTCCAAAAGTTAAGGAAAAATCTATTTTAAGCAATGCAAGCCTCAACTCCACTTAGCCAAATGCATATAGATGATAGATTCCACTATACTACCATAGTATCACTTGCCAATACTATTCAAATGTATTGACCCTTGTGGCTGTAACTTGTATGTTGCAGGTTTGATTGTTTTTAGTGAAGATTGATTGATTAGGATTACAAAGTCTACAACCAACATCTGCCTGTGGCACTTTGAAGATGAAGGACCCCTACTGATAGTTATTCCGCTGCAATGTAATGTAATAGCCAAATGAGCTATGTTTTGATGTAATATATTATGTTATTCCTGGTTATAAAGTTATATTATGACCTTTGTTTCTTGATATTACATCTTAACTGTGGATGCTAGCTATTGATCCAGGGACTAGCATTGTAAAACACAGGAGGGATCAATCTTATTAAAGGTTGGGACCCCTACATCAGGATTCAAACAATCCCATCTATATATTCCCTTCGTCTCGCGATATTTTACTTGCCCGAGATTCGATCTTCGGTACCGTCATACCTAGTTCAATCTCGTTCACAGCAAGTACTTTACTCGTTCCGTAATCCGATATCACTTTGTGATTAACTCCTTAACCACATGCTTGCAAGCGGTGTTGATATCGATTACCGAGTGGGCCCGAAGTATATCTCTCCGACTTGGGAGGGACAAATTCCATCTCGATACATACAACCCAACAGATACTTTCCGATCACCTGAGAGACACCTTTATGATCACCCTCTCATAGGATGACGTTTGATGACCTCAAAGCTTTCTTCCGATACAAGAGAGTTGTATTATCTCATGGTCTAAGGAATACAATATTTGACATAGGAAAAGCTTCGCAAAGATGAACACGATGATACGATCTAATTGCTTTGCTTAGTTTGGGTCTGTCCACCATATCATTCACCCAATGATATGATCTCATTATCAATTGACAACTCATGTCTATGGTTAGGAAACCTTAACCATCATTGATCAATGAGCTAGTCCATAGAGGCGTACTAGGGACACGGTGTTGTTCACAAACCACACAAGTATTAAAGTTTCCGCTTAATACAATTCTAGCATGGAATATAAACTTTATCATGAACAAGAATTATAATAATAACATCTTTATTATTGCCTCTAGGGCATAATTCCAACAGTCTCCCACTTGCACTAGAGTCAATAATCTAGTTTACATTTGGCAACAATCTCACACCCATGGCACTGAGGTGCTGATCATGTTTTACACGTGGAAGAGGTTTAGTCAATGGATCTGCGACATTCAGATCTGTATGTACTTTGCTAATCTTCAGATCTCCATCTGCAATATAATCTCAGATTATATGAAACTTGCGGTTGATATGCTTGGTCTTTGGATGATATCTTGGTTCCTTAGCGAGTGCTATGGCGCCAGTGTTGTCACACAATATCTCCAGTGGGTCCAATGCACTTGGAACCACGCCAAGCTCAGTGATGAAGTTTCTGATCCAAACTCCTTCACTTGACGCTTCTGCAGCAGCCATGTATTCCGCTTCCACTGTAGATCCCGCGATCACGCTTTGCTTGCAGCTTCTCCAGCTCACAGCTCCTCCATTCAAAATATAAACGTATCCTGTCTGAGATTTGGAATCATCCTTGTCGGTGTCAAAACTAGCGTCGACGTAACCTTTTACGACAAGCTGTTCATCACCCCCATAGACTAAGAACATTTCTTTAGTCCTATTTAGGTACTTTAGGATGTTCTTCACGGCTGTCCAGTGTTCCACTCCTGGATCACTTTGATATCTGCTCGTCAAACTAAGAGCATTGGACACATCCGGTCTAGTACACAGCATGGCATACATGATGGAACCTATGGTCGAGGCATAAGGCACTTTGCTCATAGCTTCCCTATCATTTACTGTAGCTGGACACTGAGCCTTGCTCAATATCTTACCTGACAACATAGGCACTGAACCTTTCTTTGCCTTATCCATTCTGAACCTTTTCAGAACTTTGTCTAGGTATGTACTCTGGCTTAAAGCTATCAGGCGTCTTTGTCTATCTCTATAGATTTTGATGCCCAATATATAAGCAGCTTCACCTAGGTCTTTCATTGAAAAACACTTGTTCAAATAACTCTTCACATCGTTAAGCATTTTGATGTCATTTCCGATAATCAATATGTCATCCACATACAGTACCAGAAACGTCATCGAGCTCCCACTCACTTTCTTGTAGATGCAAGCTTCGTAGCAATTTGGAACAAATCCAAAGCTCTTGATCACTTGATCAAAATGAAGGTTCCAACTCCGAGATGCTTGCTTCAGTCCATAAATGGAACGCTGAAGTTTGCATACTTTATCAGCATCCTTAGGATCGACAAAACCTTCGGGTTGCATCATATACAACTCTTCATCAATGTTGCCATTGAGGAAAGCAGTCTTGACATCCATCTGCCATATTTCATAATCATGAAACGCAGCAATTGCTAATAAAATCCGAATGGACTTAAACATCGCTACGGGAGAGAAAGTCTCATCGTAGTCAACACCTTGAACTTGTCGAAAACCTTTCGCGACAAGCCGTGCTTTATAGACGGTAATATTACCATCCGCGTCCGTTTTCTTCTTGAAGATCCATTTGCACTCAACGGCCTTTCGGTCGCTAGGAGGGTCCACCAAAGTCCATACTTGGTTTTCGCTCATGGATCCCAATTCGGATTTCATGGCTTCTAGCCATTTCTCAGAGTCTGGGCTCATCATCGCTTCCTCATAGTTCGTAGGTTCACTGTCTTCTACTAACAAGACAGTCAAGACAGGGTTGCCGTACCACTCAGGAGGGGCACGCGACCTTGTCGACCTGCGACGTTCAGTAGCAGCATCGTCCGAAGCTTCATGATCCTTGTCATTAGCTTCCTCTATTGTTGGTGCAGGCGGCACTGGAACAATTTCAGGTGCTGCGCTACTCTCCAACTCAAGAGAAGGTTCAATAACCTCGTCTAGCTCTACTTTCCTCCCACTCACTTCTTTCGAGAGAAACTCCTTCTCAAGAAAGGAACCGTTCTTTGCGACAAACACTTTGCCTTTGGTTCTGTGATAGAAGGTATACCCAATAGTTTCCTTAGGGTATCCTATGAAGACGCATTTTTCCGCTTTGGGTTCGAGCTTGTCCGGCATCAACTTCTTGACGTAAGCTTCGCATCCCCGAATTTTAAGAAACGACAACTTAGGTTTAGCACCAAACCACAGTTCATACGGTGTCGTCTCAACGGATTTAGATGGAGCCCTATTTAAAGTGAATGCAGCGGTTTCTAATGCATAACCCCAAAATGATAACGGCAAATCAGTAAGAGACATCATTGATCGGACCATATCTAATAGGGTTCGATTCCGGCGTTCAGACACACCATTGCGCTGTGGTGTTCCGGGTGGCGTGAGTTGTGAAACGATTCCACTTGCTTTAAGATGCGTGAGAAAATCATAACTCAAATATTCACCTCCACGATCGGATCGTAGAAACTTAATCTTTCTGTTACGATGGTTCTCCACTTCATTCTGAAATTCTTTGAACTTTTCAAACGTTTCAGATTTATGTTTCATTAAATAGATATACCCATATCTACTTAAGTCATCGGTAAAAGTGAGAAAATAGCGATATCCACGGCGCGTCGAAATACTCATCGGTCCGCATACATCGGTATGTATGATTTCCAACAAGTCCGTTGCTCGCTCCATCATACCGGAGAACGGGGTTTTGATCATCTTGCCCATAAGGCATGGTTCGCATGTGTCAAATGATTCAAAATCAAGAGACTCCAAAAGTCCATCAGAATGGAGTTTCTTCATGCGCTTTACACCAATATGACCTAGACGACAGTGCCACAAATAAGTAGTATTATCACTATCTACTTTGCATCTCTTAGCCTCAATGTTATGGATGTGTGTTTCATCCCTTTCGAGATTTAGAAGAAATAAACCATTTACAAGAGGTGCATGACCATAAAATATGTTACTCATATAAATAGAACAACCATTATTCTCCGATTTAAATGAATAACCGTCTTGCAATAAACACGATCCAGAAATAATGTTCATGCTCAACGCAGGCACATAATAACACTTATTAAGGTTTAAAACTAATCCCGAAGGTAAAACTAAGGAGAGCGTGCCGACGGCCATCACATCAACTCTTGATCCGTTGCCAACGCGCATCGTCACCTCATCCCTCGCAAGCCGCCGTCTATTCTGTAGCTCCTGTTTCGAGTTACAAATATTAGCAACTGAACCGGTATCAAATACCCAGGCTCTACAACGAGGGCTAGTAAGGAAAACATCAATAACATGTATATCAAATATACCTTTGATGGTGCCAGCCTTCTTGTCCGCTAAGTACTTCGGACAGTTGCGCTTCCAGTGACCCTTGTCCTTGCAATAGAAGCACTCAGTGTCCGGCTTGGGACCAGACCTGAGCTTCTTCTCAGCAGGGGCATTGCGCTTGCCGCCGCCCTTCTTGAAGGGCTTCTTTGCTCCCTTACCTTTCTTAAAGGAGGGCTTGTTGACCATCAACACATGATTATCCTTCTTGATGTCCACTTCTGCAGCCTTCAGCTTTGCGAAGAGCTCGGTGATCGTATCAATGGAACCAATCTGATTATGAGTCACTACAAAACTTTTGTAGCTGGGAGGGAGTGATTGCAGAACCCTGTCAATCTTGAGCTCCTCTGGAATCGTGCATTCCAGTTGCTCAAGCCGTTGAGTGTAGCCCGACATCTTTATGGCGTGCTCACTAACGGAACTCCCTTCCTCCATCTTGCAGTTAAAGAACTTCTCAGAGATCTCATCTCTCTCAGAACGGGCTTGAGTCTGAAACATGGTTTTCAGCTCCTCGAGAATCTCAAAGGGCCCGGGATAGGTTTCAAAACGATTTTGAAGTTCCGGTTCCATAGCAAACAACATGGTGCTCTTAATCACACCATAATCATCTTTGCGCGACTGATAGACAGCTTTCTCATCAGCCGGCGCAGTTGCAGCAGGGGGGTCACCTAACACTTTCCCAAGGACATAGTCCTTTTGTCCGCCAGACAGAATGATTCTTAGATTGCAGAACCAATTGGTGAAGTTAGACCCATTGTTTCTAAGCTTTTCCTTCTCAGCAAAAACGTTGAAGTTGAAGTTGGACTTGGCCATGTGATCTACAGTATTGGAAATTACAATTTAGACTATGTTCATGATAAATAGTTCAACTTAATCAAATTACTAGATGAACTCCCACTAAATTCAACATCCCTCAAGTTGTTTAGTGAACACGATCCAAATTCACCACACCTAATCCGATCATCATGAGAAGAGATGTGGTTTCAATGGTGGACAACAAAGTGTCGATCCTATCATTCATATGACTCATGCTTAACCTTTCGGTTCTTGTGTTCCGAGGCCATGTCTGTACATGCTAGGCTCGTCAAGCTAGACCCAAGTATTTCCGCGTGTGCAAAAACTGGCTTGCACCCGTTGTATGTGAGCGTAGAGTCTATAGCACCCAATCATCACGTGATGCTTGGACACGACGAACTTTCGCAACGGTGCATACTTGGGGAGAACACAGTTTTTATCTTGATCTTTAAGTGAGGAATCATCTTATAATGCTACCGTCGCGATCTAAGCATAATAAGATACATAAAGGGATAAACATCACATGCATATAACTTTATGTGACATGGTATAGCCAATCCTCGCGCAATGATCTCCATCTTGTGCGTTCCGGCATGATCTCCATCACTCCACCATGATTGCCTCCACCACGAATAGCAACTACAACTATTTCTAACTACTTAGCGATAAAGTAAAGCTATTACATGGCGTATAAGAAGTTGACACACAGGTCATACACAATTATAAAGACAACCATATGGCTCCTGCCGGTTGTGTACTCATCGACATGCAAGTCGTGAAACATTACAAAACATGATCATTGCATACAACATACACATCACATCTTGGGCCATACCATATCACAGAAACACTCCCTGCAAAAACAAGTTAGACGTCTCTACTTTGTTGTTGCATGTTTTACGTGGCTTATGGGAGTAACAAGCTAAGAATGATTCTTACCTACGGAAATCCACAACGGTGATATTATGGTTGCCAACATCCGGTGTAAATCCCATGACAACTATAGTGAGAGAAACTGGCATCCACCAGCCGCATGTGTGGAACAAGCCACACGTCAAGTGCGGATCCGGTCTCGCGAACGACGTCGCGTAAGGTTGGCCTGGACCGCTTCAATCTCACTATCCCGCGTCATAAGAAGAACACAAACAAGAGGCTTGCAACAGAAAACATCAACGCCCGCAACAACCATGTTGCGTTCTACTCGTGAAACACATCTACGCATAGATCTAGCTCTGATACCACTGAAGGGTTTCGCGGCATAGTAAATCAAAATTTTCTACGGATGCGAACAGAGGGAAAGCCAAGATCTAATCTAGGAGATGCAATCAACGAGAGAGATTGGATTAGATCTTCATACCCTTGAAGATTCGCACAGCGGAACGTTCGTCAGAACGTGGGTGATGTAGTCGTACTCGCTTCTCCTCCTCGCGATCCGATCCGATCTAGCACCACAAGTGGCGGTGCCTCCGTGAGATGCACACGTGCAGCACCTCGACGTCTCCTCCTTCCTCGGACCAGCAAGTATGGTGGAGAGATAGATTGGATCTACAACACGACGGCGTGGTGTATATGGTGGAGAATTTCTGCAGCAGGGCTTCGCCTACAAACAGTCGGGAGGGAGAGAGGAAAGCTAGCAAGGCGGCTAGGGTTTGGAGGAGAGGTGTGTGGGGTTTGTGCGCCCCCACCCCTCTTTATATAGAGGGGGGCGCAGCCCTAGCCCCTCCCCCAAGCCCAAAGGATAAGGAGTGGGGGGCATGGACTCTCCCCTCTTCTAGAAACCCTATCTCTAGTTTAAACGATTTAAACTCTCTAGGATCGGCTGGGCCCTATGGGGCCTTGTTCCCCTGGCCCAATGTGGCCAGGACACTCCCTCATAGGCCCATGCCCCCTCCTGGAAGGTGGGGCCACGTTGGTCCCCTTCCGGAAGGTTCTAGAAGCTTCCGGTACAATACCGATTAACCCGGAACAATTCCGAACTCCAAAAACTGCACTGCCTTATATGAATCTTATTCTCCGGACCATTCCGGAACCTCTCGTGATGTCCCGGATCCCATCCGATACTCCGAACAAAAATTCATAAACCAATTATCCAATCTATCTTAGCGTCGAGACACGTTAAGTGTGTGACCCTGCGGGTTCGAGAATATGCAGACATGATCTTCTATCAATAATCAACAGCGGGGTCTAGGCACCCATATTGACTCCCACACATTCATCGATGATCATATCGGATGAACCAAGATGTCAGGATTCAAACAATACCATATATATATTCCCTTCGTCTCGCGATATTTTACTTGCCCGAGATTCGATCGTCGGTACCGTCATACCTAGTTCAATCTCGTTCACAGCAAGTACTTTACTCGTTCCGTAATCCGATATCACTTTGTGATTAACTCCTTAACCACATGCTTGCAAGCGGTGTTGATATCGATTACCGAGTGGGCCCGAAGTATATCTCTCCGACTTGGGAGGGACAAATTCCATCTCGATACATACAACCCAACAGATACTTTCCGATCACCTGAGAGACACCTTTATGATCACCCTCTCATAGGATGACGTTTGATGACCTCAAAGCTTTCTTCCGATACCAGGGAGTTGTATTATCTCATGGTCTAAGGAATACAATATTTGACATAGGAAAAGCTTCGCAAAGATGAACACGATGATACGATCTAATTGCTTCGCTTAGTTTGGGTCTGTCCACCATATCATTCACCCAATGATATGATCTCATTATCAATTGACAACTCATGTCTATGGTTAGGAAACCTTAACCATCATTGATCAATGAGCTAGTCCATAGACGCGTACTAGGGACACGGTGTTGTTCACAAACCACACAAGTATTAAAGTTTCCGCTTAATACAATTCTAGCATGGAATATAAACTTTATCATGAACAAGAATTATAATAATAACATCTTTATTATTGCCTCTAGGGCATAATTCCAACAGGCATACCACAAGTGAGATACACAAGGTAAACCATATCCATGGGCCTTGTGTAACCACTCAACCAAAAACCACCATTCAAGTCCTATTCCACCCAGGTGATTCATTGACTTAGTTGTTTTATTAAGAAAATATAAGTCAAAAGACTTAGAAATATTTTCATCATAACATGTATATACTTTACCAACCCTTGTTTGCTACTAGCTAGGCCAAGCATGGCATAGTAACTTAACTTAGGAAATTTCCTAGCAATTCTACAACTACTTAGAATTTCCCAACATAGCATTTGGTAAAATAATAACATGCAAGACTTAGCAAAAAAATTCTAATGCTTGTACGAAATGTAGGGGTGGAAATATTCATGAAGTACCACTTGCCTTGGTAATGGGGAGAGTAGCACTCTTCACAATCACAATCACTAGCACCAAAATCTACACAAAGAATATAACCACAATCACATACAATTCATATACAAACAAAAATATATATGCATGCATGCAAGAATGCTAAGTGATGATTTTTAAAATTCCACCAAGCAAGTGCATGATACTGAATCATAACTAAGTCAAAAACTTGCTAATCCAAACTTATTTAGCACTAAAACAAATTACTAAACAAATTCTATACTCAAAAGGTCCTAAACAAGTTTCTGCATAAAAAGTCATTTTAACAGAAACTTTTCACTAAACACATTGCATAAACAGAAAGGGCTTGTCTCCCTGATTCCAACGATATAAAATTTGCAAAAATCTAACGTGGAAATCAAAAGTTATAGCCATTTCAATTTTTGATCTAAATCTGATTTCAAATCTCTTTTTGAATCAAACCCTAGCCACGCGTCATGTTCTTACTGGCGCGTACCGCTTCGCTCCGGATCTAATCATACCGCTTCGCTAAGTGGACTAATCCTACGCGCTGGATCTGGATCTGACGGCTACAAATCATCTAACCAAAAATCGAGCGGCGCTAGCGGCGGCGACTGGCGGCGGCGAGCTCTGTCTGCGGCGGCACGGTGCTACATGTCATCCGGAGGGGCAGGAGGATGCTCACCAGGTTCGCAGCGTCGAGGAGAAGCTCAACTTGGCAGCGGCTTGACGAGGGGCGCACGGGCACGGTCGCTGGGGCTCGTCGGAATTGCGATGGCGTCTGTCGCTTGCAGTCGAGGTCGCTGGCGAGGCTCCGCGTCGTCCTAGTACAATGCAGAGGGTTCAGAAGATGCGCAAGTGACTGGCAAACCAGTTGGTATCAAAGGAAAGGCAAGGGGCGCTCGGGACTTACCGCTATTGCTCGCCGGAGTCGAGCGACGGCGTAGGTGGTTGCGGGCGTGAACGGAAACGACGACCTGGGTCACGAGCAGGCAAAAGAAAGGTGTCAGCAGATGCACAAGATCATGCTGAACGTGATAGTTTGAACCAGAGAGAGGGGGGCGATCAAGGCTCACCGGAATTAGTCGCCGGAGTCGTCGGTACTGCGGGGCTTCGAGGTCAAATGCGCGCAGCCTGGTGGCGGAGTGAGCGAGGAGAGTGGGGGAAAATGACCGCGGTGCAGAGGGGGTTTTGTAGGCGAGAGGGGAGCGGCGATTAAGCGCGGAATCAAGGGAAATTAAACAAAGAATCAATCGCGGCAGTGATGGGCGGAGGAAACGGCCAGCGACGGGGTCGGGCGCGATTTGGGGAAGACGAGGGTGAGCTGGCGAGGTCCACCAGTCAGTGAGTGAGATGGAGAGGGGGTGGGGTCCGAGTGTCAGCGACCGTGTGGGTGCGTCTGCGCGTGCGAGCGAGCGAGAGAGTGGTCGGGTGGGCTAGTTGGGCCGGTTCTGCTGCTGGGCTGGAATTGGAGCGCCTGGCCCTTTTCTTTTGTTTAATCCTTTTCTTTTTCTGTTTTGTTTTTTAGGAATGGTTTTAAATGAATTCAAACTCCTTTTTGAATTCAAATCTTTCTAGGGTTTTTGTAGTGTGCAACAGTCTCAAATCTAGGCATAAAACCATAGGGTCACTTTAAAAGGCTTGGTCATTCTTGGAGAAACAAAATAACAGGGACTTTGCACTTGATTTGCAAATGTTTGAAAAATGATTTTTGATACCATTTCCATTTTGTAAGGCTTGGTTCAAATTCCACACTCAGTCCATTCAACAAGGGATACAAACAATCTAGGTTTAAAACATTCAAACTCTCAAATGGGGATGGCCATTTGATTTAAGTTTGCTCACATAAAATGATAGCACTACGTGCTTCAGTTTTCTGAAATGAGTTTAAACTTGATCCCAATTCTATATGCATGCATGAATGATATGCAAACTTTGAAATCATGATTTTAGGGATGTTACAATCATCGAGGCTTAACTGACTTTTGTTCAGTCATATGCATGCATAAGCATGTGCCAAGTCGATTCAAATGAAGCATTCAGAGGCGGATACCACAATGTCGTACCAAGTTATGAATAGAACTATGCAAGCAAAAATTCATATGACATGCTACAAACTATTATAAAGTTGGAACTAATCATAAGAGAGCAAGGACTACTAAGCATTCATAAATAACATAAACCTTACATGAATAGACTAAGCATGCCCATAATGATGAGTATATGTACAAAAATGAAAACAAATGGAGTTCGTTACCAGCCTCTTACCACACCTTGAGTTGTCATAAATAATCATTATTTCCTTTCACTTCTGTAGCTTGAATAATAACAAGAAACCAAACTCCACTGAGGACCGCTGAACCCTGCAACGAACTTCACAAAAACCAAAGAAGAACAACAAATATTTTTGGGTTTTCAATTTTTTTTCAAAGGAAGCACTAAAAGAGAAAGGAAACAAAGTAATTTTTTTTGTATTTTTCTTATAGAAAACCAAAGCTAAAAAGCAAAGAAACAAACCAAGAGAAACAACAAAAATATTTTTGGTCCTTTTGTGTTTTGGAAAGAAAAAACAAAAACTAAAAAGAAAGCGAAACATGGATATACAAAGTACCGAAAAAACATGATATATAGATGAGTGTGATGTCGGTATACCTACCCCAAGCTTAGGCTTTTAGCCTTAGTGGGGATCAATCAGTAACGCTGGTAGTAACCCCAAGCCGGTGGATCATCGTAGGAATGATCATAATCAGACCCTCGCGAAGAAGAAGAAGCGCTCCAATCATAGGAGGGCTGCTGGTATGAAGACTCTCCCATGTTCGAAGGCTGAATCGAGTTATCTTCGGCATCCTCTCCAACATTCTCCTCTTGATGGGAGAGCTCCGCCATGTATGTGTCAAGTTTTTCCTCCGTGAGCGACCATTCTTTCCTGGTATCAATATTAAACAAAGAAGGTGCAGGCAACGGGACTTGTTTATCGGACCTACCCCCTCTCCAACCACTCTTTACAAAGGTTATTTCATAAGATAAATCGCTCAAACTAGCCCAAGAGGAAACAAAATTATGCCGAACCATGGAATTAAGATCAAGTCTCTCTATGGGAAATTGAAAGTCTGAATGATGAGGTGCTAAACCATGCAAAGCTAATAGACGATATGCAATGAGACCTCCACAAATTCCACCTTTCTCACGGTTATAAGCAAGCCAGAAAGCTACCAAAGCACCCAGGTTATAAGACCTATCTCGTTTCAAGGCAGCTGAGATAAAAGCTAGATCATAAGAAGATAGTTTTCTAGCAGTCTTCCTAGAAAGTACACACTTGGCAATGAAATAGGCAAAATAACGAATGGAAGGGAGATGAATATTCCGAATTTTACCACTCTCCTTTGAGAAGCTGCAACCTTGGCAAATCTCTGCATATAGATCCATAAGTGGTGTAGTCCTATCCCTAATCTTCTCGCGCGAACCCCACTATGTAACTCTAATGGCTGCACAAAAAACATCAAAAGGGAGATCGACAGCCATATTGTAGATCTTATAATGAACCATGGGGTTAGACGAGGACAAACTTAATCGAAAGTCCTGCACAACAGACATAGTTAGTTTAACATATTGGGAAGGTTCCTCTCCAACAAAATGCTCCAGCCCTGCATTAAAAATTAGAGTCTGGAAATCCTGAAAGATCGCCACAGCTCTCATAAATTCAGGGCATGGATATATGGAAGAGAAAACCTCCTCCTCATGATAGACTTTCATTGGCTCAGGTACCATCAACTCATGTTGATTCAGTTGGTACTCACTCATCTTATCCTCTGAAATTTGTGAACAAAGCATCAAACCAAGTGACTTACAAGTTAATAAATAAAGGGGAACTACTATAGGAACTTGCTAGAGGGATAAACATGCATTAAAATTAAATCTCTAAGCATAGAAAAAACATGCAAGCTCACATAACCTGTCACCTACAGTAGCAAAATACTCAAGATACAAACCACCAATCACAAATCTAATTGAACAAGCGGAGGAGGCACATACCAAGGAGCAATCCCTCCAAAAATCAGCAGAAAAGATGGGCTGATCAAGGAGATCGAAAATTGGGAGCAAGAATAGGAGGAACTTGAGCTTTGAGAAATTTTCTAGTGTTTTTCGAGAGAGAGAAAGAAGTGGCTGGAAGGAGGCAACTTGGAGGGTCACAGGTGGGCCACACCCAGGCCAGGCGCGCCCTGGGGCTGGCCGCGCCACCAGGGGGTGTGCTGTCCTGGTGGGTTCCCCTGGTTCACTCCAGGTGCCCCTCAGCCCCTTTTTTCATGGAAAAATTTAAAATGAATTTTCTGGATTTTTTCGAGAAACTTTATTTTTTGGCCAATTTTCTGGTGAAGAAAATTGATTTTCTTGCAGAAACATATTTTTTAGAAGAAGCAAAAGCAAACCAAAACCAAAACTACAGAAGTTCTAAGACACTTTAACAAGCAAGCAACTAGCAAAACTAAAACTAACAAGACACAAATAAAAGATTGGAAAGTAGAAAAATAAAGGTGAGCAAGTATAACCATTGTGAAAGCATTGTTTGTCCATTAAAATCCCTTTGTTAACAAGTTTGATCAACTCTTGCTACCAAAATTTTTTTGTATGAACAAAACTTTGCATTTCACAAAATTATTATGTTACCTCAATCTTGATAGCAATAGTCCCAGTCATAATAGTGTCAAAACTTTCTTGTGGAATGGGATAATATATTTCTCCAACTTTGATGCATTCAATATTTTCAATTGAATTTACGCCATAGCTCTTATCAATCTTCTTTGGTAAGTAGATAGTATGCTCTTTGTCATTGATATTAAAAGTTAATTTTCCTTGATTACAATTGATGACACACCTGCAGTATTAAGAAAAGGTCTCCCAAGAATAATACACATATTATCATCTTCAGGCATCTCAAGCACAACAAAATCAATTAAAACCAAGCAATTATGAGCCACTTAAACAGAAACATCCTCAAATATACCAATGGGAATAGTAGTAGACTTATCAGCCATTGGCAAAGATATATCAGTTGGTATCAACTTTTCTAGTTGAAGTCTCTTGTAAAAAGAAAAAGGCATAACACTAACTCCTGCTCCCAAATCACATAAAGAAGTTCTAACATAATTATTTTTAATAGAACAAGAAATAGTTGGAATACCTGAATCACCAAGTTTCTTTGGAACCTTACCATTGAAGGATTAATTAGCAAGCAAAGTAGAAATTTCCTCATTAGGAATCTTCCTTTTATTAGAGGCAATATCCTTCATATACTTTGAATAAGGAGGCAACTTAATAGCATTAGTCAAAGGAATTTGCAAAAATAAAGGTTTCGTCCACTCATAGAACTTGTTATAGTGTTATTCTTACTTTGACTTGTGTTTCTTATTAGGAAAAGGCATTGGTTTTTGCACCCAAGGTTCTCTTTCACTACCATGTTTATTAGCAATAAAATCTTCCTTAGTGTACTTAGTGTTCTTAGTGTGCCTCTCAGGTTCCTCTTCAATTTCTTCCCTATCAGGAGCATCATTTTTATCATTACCACTCTCAGTTTCATCATCAGAGATAGATATATTATTAGGATATACATCAGGTTCAGGAGATTCTACAACTGTTTTATGTTTCTTTTTCTTTCTCTTAGAATAAGTACCACTATTTTTAGCTTGTTGAGAATCTTGCTCAATTCTCTTAGGATGTCCCTTAGGATATAAGGGATCCTGAGTGGTAGCACCACTTCTAGTTCTAATTTCATAAGCATGTTTATCTCCAGAAGCATTAACTAGCATATCTTTTTGTTCGTTAGCAATTTGTTCAATTTGAGTTTGAATCATTTGGAAATGTTTAACAAGCATTTTAACATCATTATAAGTTCTTTCCACAATATCTTTCAACTCATTAATAGCTCTAGAGTTTTCCAATAAATGATTCTGAACTTGTTTATTAAAATTACCTTGCTTAACAATAAAGATATCAAGTTCTTCTAAGCATTGATCAGGAGGTTTACCATAAGGAATATCACCTTCATCAAAGTGTTGCCTTACATAATTCTTCTATAGGAGGCAAATTCTTCACATCTTCAAATTTAATACCCTTCTCCTTAAGACATTTCTTAGCTTCTTTCATCACTTAATCATTCAATCCAATCATTCCCCTCTTCTTTGGTGTTGGTGTTGAAGTTGGTTCAGGCACAATTGGTTCAGGTGTAGTAGGCTCAGGTGTAATTGGCTCAGTTGTAGTCCAATCATCATAATTCTTGCTTATTTTAGCCATTAATTCTTCAGCTTCTGCAGGAGTTCTTTTCCTGAAAACACAATCAGCAAAACTATCCAGGTATGTCCTAGATTCATCAGTTAGTCCATTATAATATATATCAAGAAGCTCATTTTTAGGTAATGGACATCCAGGATGTGCATGAATCAAGGCACGGAACCTTGTCCATGACTCAGGTAGTTTCTCCTCTTCTCCCTGTTTAAAATCAAAAAAAAATCTTCAAAGCAGCATGTCTAGCACTAGGAGGGAAATATTGCTGAAAGAAAGTAGCAGTCAAGCAATCAGGGCTATCAATGGATCCATGAGGTAAATTATTAAACCAAACTTTAGCTTCTACTTTTAGTGAAAAAGGGAAAATTTTAGCAACAAAGTAGGTGCGCATCTTAACATCATCAGAAAATAAGGCACTCATAGTGGAAAGCTCATTCATATGTGCCACAACCCTTTCATTCTCAGTTCCACAAAAAGGTTCTTTCTCAACAATGTTTATATAGGATAAATCAAGAGAAATCATAATCTTTATCTTTAATATTTATGGGAGAAGTATCAAACTTAGCATCAAGAAATAATTTAGGTATAATAGTACGTTTTTCAAGGAGACTCTTAATAGCACTAGCACCACGTGTGTTTCGATATTCTTCAATAAATTCATCAGGCATTTCAATGTAACCATCATTAATATCATAACTCTCTCTAGATTCAGCTGAGCTAATAGGTGTAATAGTATCTTCACTAGGAGTTTCAGTGTTTTCCAAAATAGTTCTAGCAATAGTAGCATCTAGGAAAGGACCTAATGAACCACTCTCATCAAGCACAGTAGAAGTAACATCATGAGCATCAGAAGAAATTTCAGACTCAGCAGTAGTAGCAGTGTGTGTAACATATGTATGTGGTGGTGGTGTAACAAACTTACTTAAAACCGATGGTGAATCAAGAGCAATAGAGGTGTTTAGAACTGTACCTCTTCTTGTGGTGGATGGTAATATAGGAAACTTTCCATCTTGAGACTTACCCATGATGGATGAATAGCAGTGAACATTAATAGATCCAAGTGAACTTACAAATAAAGCTATGCTCCCCGGCAACAGTGCTAGAAAATAGTCTCGATGACCCACAAGTATAGGAGATCGCAACAGTCTTCGAGGGTAGTATAACCCAATTTATTGATTCGACACAACGGGAGCCAAAGAATACTTATAAGCCTTAACAACTAAGTTGTCAATTCACCTGCGCCTGGAAATAATCTTGCTCACAGTAGTTTATCAGTATCAACAGTTTTGTAGTAAAAATAGCAAACTAACAACAACAGTAAAATAAAGGCAGTATTAATAATAGTAGCAAATAGTAGGATTCGAGTGCGGTAGGCATAGGGATGGATGGACGGGCATTGCATGGATAAGAATATTCATGTAATTTCAAGATCTAGGACATTTGCAGATAACTAAGATAAATCATCCAAGTACTAAACAATCATAGGCATGTGTTCCATATATAGTCATACGTGCTCGCAATAAGAACTTGCACAACATCTTTTGTCCTGCCAGCCTGTTGCAACGGGGCCTCAAGGGAATCTACTGGCAATTAAGGTACTCCTTTTAATAGAGTATCGAAGCAAAGCATTTATACTCCGTGAACACATGTGATCCTCATATCACAGTCATGCCCTCCGGCTGTCCCAATTTCTGTCACTTCGGGGCCTTTGGTTCCGGACATAACTTGCAGATAAGATCACAAAAAATACTATCATCATGAATCAATAACATGTTCAGATCTGAGATCATGGCACTCGGGCCCTAGTGACAAGCATTAAGCATAACAAGTTGCAACAAAGTCAAATAGCACTAATAAAGATACTAGGCACCAAGCCCTAACAATCTTATTCGATTACATGATAGATCTCATCCAATTTCTACCATCTCCATAGCCTACAGCGGGGGATTACTCACTTATGGATGGGGGGAAACATGAATGGTTGATGGAGAGGTGTCGGTGATGATGATTGCGATGATCTCCTCCAAAACCCTGTCCCGACAGGGTGCCAGAACGGAGTTTCTGATTTTGAATCGCGGTTTCTGATGGTGGCGGCGTAACGGAACTCTCTCTAGAAATATGTCGAACCCCCTCTGTTTTTAGGTCAGGAGGCTTTAAGTAGGCGAAGAAGGAGGCCGAGGGGGTGCCCGAGGTGGCCACACCCCCTCCAGGCGCAGCCTGGCCTGGCCCACGCGGCCAGGGGGTGTGGGCCCCTCGTGGCCCTCCTCTGTCTCATCTTCTGGCTCCGAGAGTCTTATGGTATAATAGGAGTTTTGCGATATTTTTCGGGATTTTTCCTGAAAGTTGATTTTCTACACAAAAACTAGACACCAAAGCAATTATGCTGAAAACAGCGCCAGTCCGTGTTATTTGCATCCAAATCACACAAATTAGAGGAGAAACAATAGCAAAAGTGTTCGGAAATTTCTGGCGAGACCCCAATTTAATTTTTGCATGCTCTGACCTTACGGGAATGATATAGTTAATAAAAAACTTACATTTGATATAGTTAATAAACGTCATGGCACCGACTCGCCGCAGACCGTTATGCCGTTTATGGGGAACGGACCATTTCTGGGCTAGTTCTGTCGAAAAATTCGATCTGTTTCTGCATCCGCTTCCCATAAAAATATTCCGTTTCTATTCCGTAAATTTTTGTTTCAGTTACCCATTTTTCTTGCAGAATAGTTGGAATGTTTTCGCTCTATATTCAGCTGTACCCACGATAATGGCGGCCCCTTTTGTGTCTCCCTCGGATTTCAAATTGATGAGACGAATTTATTTTTTATTTAGTATGTTTTTTGTTGTGAAAATGTATAGAGTTCACAAGAACTACATACTGTACCCTCCTAAATATGTAGTCTAGAATTCATCGAAATTCTGACAAATCTAAGACATGTATTTTATGATGAAAAAATAACATAAAAAATTATAAAGATAACACCGCACACTACCACCGCCGGAGAGAGAGCCGCCGATGTTGATACGAGCTAGCCTCGCTTTGTTTACAGCCGGAAAGACCGCCCCAGCTAACACACAAGTCGTCAGAAATTCTACAGGAGATCTCGGACTGTTCTGTCGGTGACATTAATTCAGATGAGACACGCGCGCGGTGTGAAGCGAGAGGTTGTTGGCGCGCGACTGCTAATTTGGCCACCATGCATGTTAGCAGCCGAGCGCGCGTCTAGGATTATCGGGTGCGGACGCATGCATGCAGTTTTCTCAACGTCGTTTGTTCGCGGTCGCTGGACGCAGCACTCGGACGTGGAACCTTCCGGTCTCTAGTGCATGCAATTTGATATTTAACGGATTTGCTACTAGTTTATTAGATTTGAGAATTTCTTACCTCATGAGTCACCTCTTTCATCATATATATTGGATTTACATAGCGATTCGTCCAGTGTTCGGGTTATACATGAGTTACAAACTAGGTTATTGTAGCTAAGAATTTTAATGAGTTGTAACTGAAAATTACACAAATAATAGGATGACGTCAGTCAACTGTTTTGAGGACTCTAGCTTTCCAACATACGGCTATATAAAGGGAGGGAAGCACTCTTCTTTTCATGTTGTTGTACACAAAGCAAAACCATTTATACACCACGAGCGCGCACGCACGCATCCCAATATGGCTTCTTCTAGCGCTACTACTGCCACCCCACAGAGGGTCTGTAGCTTCGAGCCATCGCTGTGGAAAGACTTCTTCGTCCAATACGAGCCAGAGCCACTACAGGTATATATATATCCAACTCTTGTTCTCACTGCTATTATCCCAGGACAACGACTGTGCCCGTCAGCCTATGTACCTCTCATTGGGGGTTTTATTTGTTATCACTATTATCTCCAGGACAACTAGCAGTGTGCCCGTCAGTCTTGAGTAAATGCTCTCTTCCACACTTTAACTGAGTGTAACTCTATGTTTCTCCTCCGTCTCAAAATAAGTGATATGAGTTTGTCTAGATTCGCATATATGTAGACGTGTTTTAGTATATAGATACATTCAAATCTAAATAAATCCAAGTCACTTATTTTAGGACAGATGGAGTAGTTGCCATCGATTCATCGATTCACTATAAAGTAGTACTAAATCAAGACTTGGTATGTCTAGTGCCTAGCACAAATTCTTTCAATTTATTACTCTTCCTGCCAACGCTGAGTCCGTTCAAACTATAACCCTAGGATTCATAATTCACGTGTTTGTTCTTGGTGCTTTATTGAGAAATTAATCTCAACCGCATATGTTTACTTAGGTGAATCTCAGTCTTAATAATTGTGGCCTGCCGGGAGCCTGAAATTAGTTAATATATACTGGTCATTAACCTATGCATCCACACAAGCTAGTCCATAAAGCTTCATTAGTAGTGAAGCTTCACCACTCCAGTCTTGAGTATGTAATGTGTATCTCTTTAATCTTTACTTAACTGCTATTTCTAAACAAACTTATGAAACTAATGAAAAATCCGATGGAGAGGAGGTGCAAATGTATTGCATAGTGGTATGATAGGTCCATTTTCGTATCTTTGATTTTACATTGTATATCTTTATCTTTCGGGTAAATCTAATTAATTTATCAATTTCATGCAGATTGCTGAAGAATGCATGAGAGTGAAAGCTGACAAACTGAAGGTGGACATACACATGTTATTTCAGACGCTCGGTAGTGCCATGGAGGAGAAAATGACATTATGTGACGCACTCCGCCACCTCGGAATAGACCACCTTTTTGAAGAAGAGATCAACATGGCAATAAATGAAATCCACAAGAGTGAATTTAGAAGTGGTAGCCTCCATGAGGTTGCTCTACACTTTCGCTTGCTTAGGGAGCATGGACATTGGGTATCTCCAGGTATGGATCGTTCTTATAGCACTTTTGGAATATACTGATAGGAGGCTAATTCCAATCAACATATTTGAATGATATAGACAATTTGATTTAGAATTTAAAGTAAGACCAAAAGAGAGTAGATCATGAGATACATCGCAGGGTTCCACATTATTTTTTGGGAAAGATTGTGTCTGTTATGAACATCTTGTATATTGTCTTTGGTGTCTTGTATATATGTGACAATTAGTTATCCTTTGGCCCAAGGTTAGATCCAGATTTGGCAGGGAAATGTCGTGCATGGCTTCATGGAAGGGTATTAACGTTAGATTACAAAATGTTGTGTTAGATCCTTGGTTGAGCTGTGGATGTACAACCGATTTAAGTCCTTATGAATGTGAATTGATGTTCCTATTTGTACTATGTAGGTATTTTTTGTAGTTCTTTTTTAAGAAAGTAATATATATATATATATATATATATATATATATATATATATATATATATATATATATATATGCAATTAGTGAAAACCGTTATAAGGATGAGCATATATATACCTAACTAAGACTAAGATAGACATATATGAAATTCTTTTCTTGAATTATATATGTATACGTCAGTATGGAACACACTTCATGTTCCTAGGAAAAATGTTCTCAAAACTTATATGTTGATCTAAGAGAAAAGTACTAACAACTTAGTAATTCTATTGTTATTAATAAGAGACCAGTACTAAGTTATGGATGCACTAACTACTTAGAAGAATACACAAAATAAAAGAGGGGTGACCATTTCTCAATTGGAAAAATAAACCTCCCATAAAGACATTTTTCAGGGAGAGACTCTTAGCATACCGTAGAGACACACCTCTGTAACACATTATATATATTGTCGCAAATCTAGAGACAATAGTTGAGAAATTTGGATGTAGAAATAAAACTTTCACTCTAGAGACAGCTTATGAGGGATTCGAAACTATAACCAAAATTTACGTCGAGGCATCCATTGAGACACTTCATACAATGTCTTCACATCTTGTCTAGAAGACACAATTTGAGGCATTTTGTGTTTTCTAGAGACATGTGTTTTTATATATTTTTGTCATGTTTAGAGATACTCATATAAAATTCGTTATAATTAATTAGGTTCTTGTGTAAGGTTGAGAGGGTTAAAGGTGTGGGTCCTTAATATTACTGAGATAGTCAGTTCAACCATTACTTTTGTCTTATCTTATAACATACCTTTTTACTATAGAGTATGGAACCACAATGTAGTGTTTCTTTGCTAAGTTTACTAACATGAAAATACTTATTGCTTGTATCATTAACTCTTATAGACACTTCACATATTGATACTTTTGAGACAATGCATAAAGTGTCTCAAAAACAACATATAAGTTCCTCTATTGGAGAAAAAATAGTGCTACTACATTCTACTTCCACTATAGTATCTAAGATTTTTTTCTCTTCTTTTTTTTATCTCTTCTTAGTCCTTGTACGGATCTCTATGACCAAATCCAGATTTATTTATCTATTTTCGATCTGGAAATGATTAATTTTTATTCTCTTCGGAGGAATAGCATATCCCCACAAAACCTTATATATTGATTGTGGAGATCAACTAGAAGTACATAGCTCATCATTCACCAATTTTTATCTTCTATCAGAATCATAAGATACAAGAAAATAGCGGATGTTCTGAAGGTATTGAAATACATGTAGTAGCGTTTCACCAAGTGTTGTGTTTGAAACTAGTGTAATCCATGTATGGATGGACAGAGTTTTACAGAGTGCACAAATATAAAAAAAAATTACTTGACTCTATGGTTTGAGATGTCTAATTTACTTTTTTACAAAAATATATATGCTCGCACATCAATGATGCTTGCCTGTTTTCTTGTTGTCCCAACAATGCTATAGCAACTTTCTAAATACAAGATTTGGTGAAGTATAAAACTTTATCATTTAATAAAATTGCAACTTCATCGGGAAAATATGATAATTACTGCCTGTCAATTTCCAATTAATTTAATTTCTCACTTGTTTGGAATATGACCATAATAATATGATGGAATAGAAGAATGATATATAAAAATAATAGGGTATTTGTTCTAAGATAAATTGACATAGTGCCTCGATGGAAATAACTTATAGAAAATATAAATCAACTTCTAATACATACCACTTTTCTTGCAGACGTATTCAATAAATTTAGGGGCGTAGATGGGAGCTTCACTAATGATATAATTAATGAACCGAGGGGGCTGTTAAGTTTATACAATGCAGCTTACCTTTCAGTTCATGCTGAACCTGAACTCGATGAATCCATCTCTTTGGCAAAGTATCATCTTGAATTGATGAGAGGTAATCTCAAGTACCCTCTATCAGAGCAAGTGAAACGAAGCCTTGAGATACCATATCCAAGGACATTGAAGAGGATAGATGCGCAATATTATATTGCCGAGTACAATCAAGAGGAAGCGTGGAACCCATCCGTACTTGAGCTTGCAAAGCTCGACTTCAATCTACTGCAGTGTCTTCACCAGAGGGAGCTGAAAGAATTTTGTCGGTAGGCATTGGACAAATAGCTATGTTATGGTTGGACAATTTTATATGCTCAATTATATCCAAAAATCTCCTGTAGTTTTGATCTCAAACTAATCTACACAGGTTATAGATGGAGAAAAAGTTAACAACATGTATGTTCCCATTTATTTTGATTTCAGGTGGGGAAACGATCTATACGAAGAAATAGATCTAAACTACTCCCGTAATCGTATAGTTGAATGCTACTTCTGGTCCCACACAGTGCACTATGAGCAACAATATGGACAAGCACGAATAGTCCTTGCCAAGATATTTGTGATAGCAACCCTGTTAGATGACACTTTTGATATGCATGCTACCTTGGAAGAGGGTCGACAGCTCAACGAGGCTATACGGAGGTTAGGAATTATCTCCCAGGGTTCATTCCCTCTTCTAATATCATACTTGCATGCTGGCTGAAACACAAAAGGACTAACTAGTTGTGCATATAGATGGGACGAGAGCGCAATTCTTCTTTTACCAAACTACTTGAAGAAGTACTATGTTAGGTTGATGAAGACCTTCACTGAAATTGAGGATGAACTGAAACCAGATTACAAGTACCGTGTTGCTTATTGTCGGGAAGCGGTACGAGCCTATACCAGTCATGTTGTCCACTCCTCATAAACATGCATATTAAATCATAAATTTTCTTAATTAATCTAGTTCTGTCCTTGTGCAGTTCCAAACTCTGTGTAAGCATTACCAACAGGAGTCCGAATGGTTTCATAGTAGTTACATTCCAAGTTTCGAAGATCACCAGAAGAACGCCCTCATGTCTTCGGGAATACCGTTGCTATCAGTGAGTTCACTTGTTGGTATGGGCGATAAAGCAACCAAGGAAGCATTCGAGTGGGCCATTGGTTGCACAGATGCTGTCAAGGCTTGCAGCATTGTAGGACGTCTCATGAATGACATGACTGCATTTAAGGTATAGCATGTCATATATTTGAACTTTGATTATATACAAATGTTCATTAATATCCAAAGTTGCTTGAGCAACTAATAAAATGTGTTTCTTCACAGCACGGGAAGAACAAAATGGATGTGGCATGCTCTGTGGATAGCTATATCAAACAATATCATGTCACAAGTGAGGTAGCAATGACCATGCTGGATCATGTCGTTCAAGATGCGTGGAAAACATCAAACCAAGCAAGATTTGATCATCGTGCGCTGCTCCCACAAGTAAACCAAGTCATCAGCATCACCAAGAGCATGACATTTATGTACCATCACAAAAGGGACCTCTACACATTCAGCCGTATGATCCAAGAGAAGATCCGGAAGCAGTTCATCCAGCCTATCTCCCTCTAGCTTGTCATAACACATGGATCCTATCGGGCATAATGACACACCTATACGCCCCTTGCTTTTGTGTACTTCCAGTTTCCAGTTAAATAAGCATAACTTTGATTCTTAATTTTTCTGAATTTGAACTTTTCATGTACTTTGATATTCCAAACAAGTTGGTCGAATTAAGGATGCCAAAAATTTGTAAACAAGACATGAAACATGTTTCTGGATGAAGGACCTTATTTTGTTCCTAAAATTATTGATCTTACTCTTGTACTAGAAGATTATTTTAAAGCCATTTATCCATTAATACATATTTAAATTAAATATGGAATCGATCTAATGTGGATGATTTTCACATTTTTTTCATAGTTTACGCTACTGAATTTGTTAGAAGTGTGTTGTGAGTCATCGATTGTATCCATATCCGCTAAGTTGCATATTTTCCATATAATTGATTGTCATTACTTAGTACATGTAATAACCTCTTTAAATTGAATAATTCAATCACGGATACACAATTTAGAGTCATCATGTGTCACCCTGGATAGATAGCACACAGTGATATAGATAATACTCCCTCCGTTTCTAAATATAAGGTGTATAGTTTTTGGCTCGGAAATGGAGGATAAGCTACATAAGTGTTGGCCAATATTACGTCTCACTAATTGGCATGAAAAAATAGAGAAGCTTCCCTGAGATAAGAAAATATAATCAAACCCGTAAACATATTTTCGAAATAAGTGTTTCAATGCAATACACCTTATATTTTGGATTTTTTTTCTCAAAAAACCAGATGCCTTATATTAAGAAACGGAGGGAGTATATGAGATTTCCATCAAAGGTACGCCATAGAGTCCTCCTGCATCACAATTAGTCACAATTAGTCACAATAGATAAACGTAGAGAAACATGAAAGAGAGGCGGCGACTCAAGAACGTATGATGGAGAGAGCATATGCTATATCATCCCGGTGGTCAAAGATGAATCTTAAGTTGATCGGGACGATTAGATTGTTTTAACCTCTAGAATTAATGTGGAGCTTCAGACGGTCCTTCCAATTAATTAGTAAATATAAAATATGAGATGTATAACCATTGTAGTTATACCTTTTGAAGTCTACCACGCACCTATAGTAGGCAACCTATATAAAGGATTTATGCACTAGCCAATTATATTAAAAGACTGATCCGATAAAAACAGGCTAGGCAGTCTATTTATATTTAACACTTCCCCTCATGTCTATTTTTTTTTGAATGTTAGCAGGAGAACTGCTAAATTTATTGATTAGATAGAAAGATGGACTGCTTGGTTTATATGGGAGAAACCAGGCGAAAACCCTAACAACGGCAAGCCACATCTAGAACACCACACACATATAAGACGCCGAGCATGAGCATTTGGACCAACCTCGATGACGCTAGAAAGGAACGACATGACAAGAAGAGAACAAGTGCCTCTTTAAACCCGCGAGCAAAGATCAAAGAGCTCATCTGACGCACCTAGCATGTGAAGGGGGCACCAGTTGCTGCCATCTCCCAAACTCACGAGCCACTGGTCCCTCTAATCGGATCCAACTCCAAAACAATGCCCTCAAGAGGGATCACGACGCCAAGTGGCGCCGCCATCGTCCCATCCGGAGACCGGATGTGGGGTTTCCCCTGACGAATGTTGGGATAGGAAGGTGAGAGCTGCTAAGTCGATGCCTTCAGCAAGGGAACGACATCCATAGGTGCCGCCATCGACTGCTCTGGAAGTCAGGGCACGACTTTTACCCATAGCCTCACCTACACCAACCCGACCAGGAGCCAATCGGCTGCCATGCATGGATCCACGGCCGTCGACCACGCAAACACGCCATCCCGCTGCACCTGCCTCCACGGCCGACCACATCTCCATGGACAACCAAAACTATTGGCACAACTTCCTCCTCCCTGCATTGGACGCCGCAGTTGCTTACACATGACCCTGCCAGCACAGCACGGCTAGGCGCGCTACCCCACTCGTAGCAAACTTCCTCTTATCCACAGGTGGCGGGAAGATGCAACACCTCGTCCCAGTGCCATTCGTCTCCCTCTTCTGCAAGTTCGAGCAAGCAAGATGCGTGTCGCGGCTGATGTCTTCCGGACCCAGATCGACCGAATCGAGCCCCTGCCGCCGACAACGCGGGCGTGCCAATGCACCAACACCGTGACAAACGCCAGCACCCCCATCGCTTCCACATCCAGATCCGTAGCTACCAGGACCATGCAGAGTCGCCCCCAGCATAGCCAAAACCGACACGCTGGAAACCACCCCGATGTGCCTAACGGCAGCAGTCCTCTAGGCCCAAAACAGACTAAGATCAAGCCTGTGCCGCCATCTCCGAGCTTGACCTTCCATCTGCAGAGCACCACCATCGCCTTCTCCGGCCGTCCAGCACCACCACCTCGCCCTCCTTCGCGACGCCCGCAGGGCCGCCACCCCTCACGACCCCCAGATGGGCACCGCCATCAGCCGCCCTTCCGTGCATGACCCGTAGTGGGCGCCCTCAAGGGCCCAGATCCCCCGACTCTAGCCGCACCGCTCCTCCGAGCCGCCGTCGCGCCCCGCCAAACCACGCCGCCGCGCCCTCCTGGCCATGCCCCGCTATAGCGCGCCGCTCGCAGCCAGATACCGCCGCACCCACCCTCAGCACCACCGCCAGATCCCACCGTCTAGAAAGCCTCCCCTCGCCAGGAGGAGAGAAAAACTCTCTAGGTTATTTTAGTCCTTAGCGTGCGATAGAAGTAGGTGTAGAATCTTTTTTTCTTTTTTTTTAAATTGCGTGATCAGGGTCTTGAACTCAAGACTTCTTGACTCTAATGCCATAAAATATTAATGCACTAGGAAATTATTCCAAAAGTCCAAACTGATGGAAAGACGATAGGAAACATATTTATATTCTCAACACTCCCCTCATGTCTAGGCCGGTAGCCCTTTTCCCCTTCAAAGGCTAGCACATGGATTCG
This sequence comes from Avena sativa, assembly GCA_916181665.1. Classification (NCBI taxonomy): domain Eukaryota; kingdom Viridiplantae; phylum Streptophyta; class Magnoliopsida; order Poales; family Poaceae; genus Avena; species Avena sativa. Next base: position 403,795,163 of record OV702280.1, read on the forward strand.
GGGCTCTGTATATATTTATTTTTAATATTGCATTATCCAGGTCTTAAACTTAAGAACTCTTGGCTCTGATACCATATATAATTGTTTTCCTAACCAATTATTGCAAAAGTATGAATTGATAGAAAGACGATAGACAACATATTTATATTCTCAACAAGTATAATCAATTAATAAGAAAATAATAAACATTTATTTCTAGTTATCATATATGTAGGTCTTTCAAACGTGTAACGATTCGTGTAGTCATGTGTTACTACATCTATATATGTTGTTTTGATTAATATGAAAGGTCAAGGTGTATCTATGGTTGGTAACGAATACGCTTTTGCGCACTTAGCTATGAGCTCTTAAACTCTAGAAATGGAATTAAAAAATAGCCATGGGTTTATAAACAGGTAAATCCTAAACCCATCGGGTGTGGGCACGCTCCGGTGTCGTCCCCCACGGGCGACACCGGGGTGCTAACCCTAGGGCCGCCAGAGCCATCCGCGACAGCCTTCCCTTCCGCCGCTGTCGCTGGCCGCGGTGGCAACGGGATCGGCGCGAAAGGGCTGGGGAGAGCAGATTGCGGAGACAGTTCACTGCTAGCTGCTGGGGATAGCGCTGGTGGTTCGGCTTCGTGCGGCGGCCTGGGAGGTGCCCCTGGTCGTGGGGCGGCGGTGACTTTCCCATTGGGCATGAGATCCGAATGGTGACCTGGGCTGGCACCCGGGTCATGTAGCGGAGGTGGCTTCCCCCTTGGGTATCATCGCATGGTGTGGCAGCTGCAGTCGTAGGTCTAGGCTCGCTCCTAGATCGGCCAACGACATGGCCTTTTGGTTGTCCGAAGGTGCGTGGGTGGGCTACGCCTTCCTTCTTGCTCAGGTCGGCATGCCAAAGGGGGTGCGTGGTTCTTGCAGGCTTGTATCCTCTTCCGTCGGAGGGGGCGGCGACAGGAGGCGGCGTGGGGGCCTACTATTCTGCCCAATAAGGCGCGCGGTCCTTTGGTTCCTTCCGCGCGAAGACGAAGATCTACTTGTTTCCCGCCCTTGTTGATCTGTCCTGGAGAGGAGAGTTCCGGAAGGCTCCGTCGGCAAACTCACATGGATGTATCATGCCTAGAGATTGCTTAGTGAGAAGGTATTCGGTCATACGTGCCCTTTTTTTGGCCATTTAGTTTCACCGAGAGAGTTGCAAAGCTATGCTGTTTGTTACCATCATGTGTCATGTATTCGACGATTCATGGTGAAGTCATATGCGGAGAATATCAGGAAATCTGGAACATGAGGGCAGGTATGGTGATTTGAGTCTTTGTGGCGACAAGAAACTGGCGGCGTGATCTATCACTCGCAGTAGCGACTGTTTGTAGGGGCGACAACACATGAGGAGTTTCCAGTCTTACCTTATAGGGTGAAAATCCAAAGTCTGACCTTCATTGGTTGTGTCTGGCAACAACCCTGTTGCACTAGTGGAAACAGCCCCATGTGTCCCGGTTGTTAAGGGTATTTAGTCCCGGTTACCCAACCGAGACGGGGCAATCGGGACTAAAGCTCCAACCTTTAGTCCCGGTTGCCCCACCAACCGGGACAAAAGGGCGTACACGTGGCCGCGGCAGAGGGCGAGGGGGGAGGAGCAACCTTCCCGGTTCGTAACACGAACCGGGACAAATAACCCTCTGCCGCGGCAGAGATTTGACACATTTCTCTGCCGCGGCAGAGAATTCATTTTGGCAACTTTTGTTGCCGCGACAGCATTTTGGCCACTTTTTATGCCACGGCAGAGAATTCATTTATGTTGTTTTATTTTTTTATTTAGTGTTTTGCACTCATCAATGAAGGAACCATTATATTACACAAGATCATCAAGTGTCGAATATATTACATTCGATACACGGATCGAGTTCATGCACTACATACAAAATAAGCTTTTTGTACAATCCCTATTGTTTATACACACCCGAATAGTATTCTCCTTTTGGGTTTAGGACTTCTGCATCCAAGAATCCCGCCAATTCCTCCTGAATTGCTCGTACGCGATCATTTGGCAGAAGACCGTCCCGTAGACGTTTGATCTGATTTAAAAAGGAGTCAACCTATATGAATGAAACTAAACATAACTTGATGGTAATTAAAAACTATAGAAATTGTTTACGTACGTGGAGTTGCTCTAAATTTCTGCCCTTCTCACAGCACGTATGACGGATGAACTCGCAAACATAGTATCCACATAAATTGTTCCCTGGTCCCTGCATCAGGCACTTTACGAGAACAGAGTTCAATCAAAAAAATAATCAAGAATGATAATAACGGTATCAAAAATAGAATCAAAAAGATACGCGGATATAGCTAGTGGTGCTTACATCTAGTGGTTGAAATGTAAGCTGCTCTTTCCAAACACCCCTAGCCTTGTTGGTGAACTGTTTCCAAGCGCTGTCCGGCGAAGAAAACGAATAAAAGAAGTTATTAATTACTTGATATCATAAAATTCACGAACGTTGCCGATATAATGTCGTAATGATTAGAATTACCGCTGGAGAATCATCTGCATGTCCTTCCACTCCTCAAGGGGTTTATGTTTCGAGTCCATGACTAGTACACGCCCTTTGTCAAGTTGAATGATTAACAGAATATAGTGGAAGCTGCGCATGCATAACTAATCAATTATATACTTAATATCGAGTAAGCGAAATAGAAAGTGTATACAAGACAATAACACTCACTCGAAGTTGTAAGGAAACAGTATTTCCCTTCTGGTTTCTTGAAACCTTAACGTCTGTACGATATTATCCTCCGTATTCTGGGGGTTTGTTTTGAGATTAGCTTGATGAACCCAATATGGGTCAATGAACCCAATGTCATAGATTTGTCCTCTACCGCATTCGAGAATCTTCATTCTGCGTATTATAGTATGATTATATACATGCAATAAACGAGGTGAGATAGCTAGAGACTAAATTAATTACAGAATTAGTACTTACAGGCAATAGGCACTGATGATCGATTTGTCCAAGGCGTCTTGATTGAATAATTAAAATAGTTCATCAAATACAATGAATATCATGTCATCTATTACTTTCCCATAATGCTTTTTTGTAACCCTCAGCATTATCCAGTTAGCCCCGGCCTTTGTGGCATGCATGTACCAGTTATGCAATCTTCGCACTTTTGTTGGAAGATTATTTACCTCCTCAGGTTTGACGAGAGGTTTGCCGTACTGGTATTTGTATGCTACTTCACACACGGGGAAGTACTCTAACTGGGATAAGTACTGGGCAATACTCATACCTTGAGCAGCGGTAGCTTCTCCGTATTGTGCAACTACCTCGGGATCATACTGCTCTTTGGCCGCATATTTGCTTGACCCCACATTGGTACGAGAAATCACCTTGAGAGGGGCGCAAGACTGTTTTGCTTGTTCTCCGAGCTGGGCAACAGATTTCTCGCTTGCATCAGTACTACTCTTCGAGGCTTGTTGTGCCGCATCTGACTTGACAATAGAACGCTCATAGTCTGATGAAAGCTTTGGCTCGGGTTGATGAAGTCTTTAGCATTTTGAACACTCGGGCTTTTTCTTCTTTGGTGCTGGGGAACTCTGGCTCTTTCGGCCGCCTCAGCTTAGTGAAAAACGCTGTCGTTTCCGCATCAATGATAGCCGTAGTCTCCTCTGCAGTACAGTCATAAGCTCTCTTGGGAGGAACCTTTGGTACTTTTGGAAGAGGCTCTTGTTTACGTTTCGGCGATCGCTTACCACGACGCAGAGTAGCGGTGGTATGCTTACGCTTTTTATCCTGAGGCGCCGGCGATGGCTGCCGCGGCGATGGCTGTGCCGGAGATTGGTGAGGCGACGGAGCCGGGTGAGGCGACGAAGACGGCTGCCGTGGCGAAGATGGCCTTGGCGTGTGATTTCGAAGCACGATACATTCCTTTGGCCATAGAATGGTGACGTTTGTTGCTTCTCCCAGTTCAGTCACATCCCCTTCACCTGCAGGGTAGTCAAGCTTCAAAACTTCAAAGGTGGGCATGATTTCATCCACCCCGACAACAACGTAGCCCTGTGGAACCGGACGACAGTGGTAAGTTGGTGTGGGTCCAATTGGTAAGGCATAGCCAACCGCCACCTTCATTGATATGTTCACAACTTTGACATGTAGCTCGCAGTGTGTCATCTGTGTGATATCATCCACTGGGCAGCCAACAAGAGCCATCGTCGGTGCACCATCATCATCGTCATTGTCATCACCCGGGACCTTGGTGGAAGCCACACTGCTTTTTCAATTATTCGATAGGCCGGTAGCATCGAATGCAGGTTCTACCACCATGTGCTGCTGAGATGGGCCGGTAGTACTTTGCTCTTTAAGTGCGGTAATTTCATCTTGTTGTTGCTTTATTCGTTCTTAAATTATACGCCACTCGTGGAAAAGAGGGCTGTAGTCCTGGGCCGCAACGGGCCCTAGTCCCGGTTTTGGGCCCGGGACTGCGAAAACGGGACTAGAGGCCCCCCCCTCTAGTCCCGGCTCGCAACGGCCCGCGACTGATAACAGCCACGTGGCTGTTTCAGCGCCGCGGGGGGCGGAAACCCTCTAGTCCCGGGCTGTAACACCACCCGGGATTAAATGGTTTCCTGCCGCGGCAGAGAAACACACATTTCTCTGCCGCGGCAGAGATTGTGTATTTCCTTTTTTTTGCCATGTCGTTCCTTTTTCGTTTTGTGTTTCACTATAATTCAAACATATATTTCAGTATACATATTATACGCTACTACATACACACTACACGTCGATGCATTTATATAATTAATTGATCCTTTGCAAGCATACATATAATCAATCATATCAAAAGGAAGAAATGTTTTGAAATTACATGGTCATTGATGAATATATATATCATATCAGCTACATGAAGATGACTAAGGCAAATCGAGTTCCACGTCATCCTCATAATGCTCTCCATGTACATCAAGGACTTCCTTCATCATAAATCCCGCCAGCTCCTCTTGAATTGCTCTTATGCGCTGGTCTGGCTCTAGTTTCTCCCGCAAATCATAAATATAATGTGAGTCAACTTTCCGCTCACTGGTCAACTCGCGGATGTACTCGCAGATGTAGTATCCACATAAATGAGTTCCCGGTGGTTGCTGTAAAATCTTCACCATTTTATAACTTAACTCCTCTTTGAATGGACCTGGTATTTTCTGTCTGAACCATGTCCAACACTTGCTCGGCAAAGAAAATGAACAAAGGAATTATTAGTTACTTGATATCAGGAAATGAATGAAAGAGGACGATATAATGCGATAATGATTGAAATTACTTATGGAGCATTGCCTTCATTTCGCTCCACTTCTCTTGGTCCCAACTTAATGAGTCGTGGACTTCAACTAGGGAGTTGTCAACTTGAATGTTTAGCAAGATCTAGTGGAATCTACGGACATTTACATAAGCATACATGCATAGCTCATCCAGTAAGCAAAAATAAAATGTGTACACGATATAAACACTCACTTGAAGTTGTAAGGAAATAGTATTTCCTTAACAAAATTATGCTCGGTTAAGAACCTGCACAGGTCTTCCTCCACGTCTTTGGGGTGATTCTTTAACGTATATTCATTAATGATATATGGGTCAATGAACCCAACGTCATATCTTCTAGCTCTTTTGCATTCAAGCATCTTCATTCTGCGGAATATAATATCATCATACAAAAGGATATATAGTTAGGATAATATATTAAATGCAATGAACGAGCTGAGCTACAAACTTAATTATAGAAATAAATAACTTACAGACAGTAGCAACCAATGATAGATTTGTCGAGGGCGCGCTGGTTGTATAACTGAAACAGTTCGGTCATTTGAACCTGTATTGATGTGGACATCCCTACTATTGATACAACCGTTCTACCTACAGCAACACACATACAAGGACCCATCACAAGATCTCGTGCCAAACAACTTAACTATCAGGTACTTTCGTTTTTTGGAACTATTCCTCACATACATGAGAATATGATGCTACCTAAATCAGATATATTTCTTACTCTTAGGAATGATGGACCAAGCATGGATGAGAGAGACAAGCATTGGAGCATGGCCATGCATGGAGATGGCAGCAAGCATGTGATGATCCAAGAGAAGGCCACGGATGAAGATTTCAGAACTTTGAGGCCACCATAATGAAGAAAGAAGGCTTGGATGAAATATTCAAGATCAATACTTTACGAATTCGTCCATAGCTTAATTTGGTGCTGCGACACCTTTATTTTGGGCCAGGCCCATGTAATTTTCGCAGGATTTTAATTAGCCACTTTTTAGAGTCCGTATTTGAGGGGAAAAGGACTTTTAGGGTTGGATTCGGCCACCACTTCCATGGCTGGCCGAAACCCCACCTTTTCGCCCTTAAATACTCCCCATAGCCGACCCCCTAGACTCGGATTTTGTTTAGACATTAAGTTAGCCATAGTCGCAACTTCGCCAAGGCTCGAGCGTCGCAGAGGCCTCTTGTACTTCGCACCTATTGAGGATCCCACCTCTTCAATAAAGCTTTCCTCTTAATCCGCAATATCTTGATTGCAATATTGGTTCTTACTTGTTCTCGATTTCAGGTAGGAATTAAGACCCTCGCTGGTCAGGCCGATCGTGTTCCTGCAGGATCGGTAACCTCCAGGAGATTGGCCTAGCGATTGCATTGGCGCTCGTGCTCGCACGTGTAGTCGGATCGTCAAGACCGAACTCCCACCAAATCGATTATCGTCATCTCATCGAAAGATCGGACACCTTTGCCCTATCAAGTGGTATCAGATTTCAGGTTACTCGGTGAGATTTTACTATTTTTCGTAGATTAGATCTGTTTTTACCAATAACCCACGAAAAAGCCAAAAACACAGTTAGAGTTTAGATCCATCCCATAACCAATCTACGCCTCGCATTATCTTTTCAGTTTTTGCATTGTTGAATTTGTGTCTACATCATCGCGTCGAGTTGCTGGTCTTAGTGTCTCGTCCCTTAGAGTTTCGAGTTTTGATCATACTAGTCACCGCCACACTCGCCGATCACCGCCACCATATTCCGCCGCCATATACCTAGCCACCAAAAACCCTAAACACTCCGCCACCACCTTCCTACCGCGACACGGATCCGGTCACTTATCCTGCCGCGGCAAGAGTCCGAGTTGAGTTATTGTTTCCTAGTTATTTCTTTTTACTTTCCTTCTTTTTTGTTTCCGTGTTCAGCTAAAGTCCGAGTCGAGCTCTGAGTTCGGTCGTAAGTCCAGAAGGAGAGCAAAAAAAAAAAGTCTGAAACCGCCTCCGAAATTTTTTTCTGGCTATACTATTTTTCGACCCCGGGGATCACTTTTCTCCATCGGCCGTTATAGCAATATTTTTTTTGGCGTCTGCACGCTTTCCGGAGCAAAATAAAAAATTTCGAAATTTTTTTTGGGGCTAACCTATTTTTAGACCCCGTAGATCAGTTCTAGACACTCGCCATCATAGTGATTTTTCACCTCTCGGTTCGCTTTTCAGGGTGCCATATCATCATACATTGCTTGTTGTGTCGCGTCGTGACATCGTTGGTGGTCTAGGCTCCCGTCTCTAGTACGGTCTAGCCTAGGACCAGCACAGTACCGTCGTTGAGCATTCTTTCAACTTTTGCATTGCTGTTTTGATAATTGCTAAACCCCCTTTGCTAAGCCTTCCCAGAGCTCCACAGATATTCTCCACGTGCGGTGTCTCGACTCCTGGTAATCGCTTGGCTCAATCTCTGGACCCACTGATCCTCGCGGTTGCACATCGCCTTTTCCTGCTGTTTGGTAAGAACTTGTAAGAGCTTCGTATATTGCTTGACGGATTACGCATGACTTCCACCATATTCCCGTAGTATATACCTGTGCTTTTTAAGGACTAACCATGACAGATACTTCGCGGAACCCTGCCACCATGACAAACGAAGAACTACATGCCCACTTCTCCGCGCTCTTTGTCAGTCGCGCTGAAGACGTGGATACGCGCCTAGGGGAGTTTGACACCAAGCTCACCAACGCCGTGGACAAGATCGATGGACTCGAGAAATCCTTCAATGCCAAGCTTGACGTTCGGTTCAAGGAGCTTTTGAACAGATTGCCCGCACCCGCACCGGCACCCACACATGGCGCACGGCGCATTCCGATCACGGGTCGGACTGCTGGTTCGGCTGCCGCCGCACCCCCGGCGGCTACCGCTACGGCTAACGCACCTCAGACTTCCGCCGCGGCTGCTGCTGCGACATTGGGGACGGACGACGGGTACTACTACGACCCCGACGACGACGATCTGTTTGACGAGGAGGTCGAGCAACCTCCACAGGTTCCTGCTGGCCGTCCCCGACATTACTACCGCAACGCTCGACCACCGGTACGTGATGATGATCATGTTGCAAAGCTTAAATTAAATATTCCACCTTTTGAGGGTAAATATAATCCTGATGCATATCTTACATGGGAGATGGAAGTAGAACAATATTTTGCATGCTTAAAATATCCTGAGAATATGCGTGTTAGTGCTGCTACATGTGAATTTAATAAATTTGCTTCCCTTTGGTGGTCTGAGTATTGTCGTTTAAATCCTACTACTATTCCTAGTACTTGGACTGGTTTAAAAACTGCTATGCGTGTTCGTTTTGTACCTCCCACTTATCAACGTGATTGTGGCATCCCGCAAAACCACTACTAGAAAATCGCTTGGTATTTTGTTTTGTGCATCATCATGACATCATCATGCATCTGTTTGATAAAAACTATTTTACAAAGGTCTATTTTGTTTTTGCAAACACCCCCGTCTTAATTCAAATCAAACTTCGGTTGTCCAGATATTTTGTTTGGACTAAATGATTTACAAAAGTTCTTTAAAATAAATGTGTAAAGAAAACCCGAACCAAATATCTAGTCATAAACCCTTTTCCTACCTACACCTAATCCTACCCAGCCCCCTCCACCTCACCCCGACCAACCACAGCTTGCCACCTCACCGTTCCCTCCACCTCATCACTCGACACAGCCACCTCACCAATCCCAGCCGCCAGCCTGGGCCCACCCCGACCCCACCTGTGCGTGTTCCACCCACACCTGCCCAACACACACCCACACACGCACTCACACCACAGAGCCGGTCCCTGCCTCTCTCCCTGACCCCATCCTCTCCCTCGATCCCCCGCTCGGCCACTTCTCTCTCCCTGCTTCCACCCCGCCTCCGCCCTGGGATCCCTCCTCCCTGATGCCGCCTTGGCCGCCCTGGCCAGCGACCTCGCTCTCCGGCGCCGCTGCCTCACGCGTTTCCCCCAGGCGTGCCAAGCCCCGCAGTACCCGCTGGCCCCGCCTCTGCACCTCTCCCCTTGCCGCCCGCGGAGCTCCGTCGTTCCCCTGGCCTCCTCCTTCCTCTCTCCTCTAGCCGGCCTCGCCTCGCCACCGTCCGCCGTGGTTCCGCCACCTCCGGCCGCCAGGAGCCCCCACGCCGTCCTAGGTCGTCGCCCGCCACCTGTGGCCGCGTCCGCCGCCAGGGGCCCTTCATGCGACTTCACCGCCGCCTCCATCCGGCCCTCCGTCGCCCCCTCAAGCTTTCAGCGCCGCCGCCCAGGCCTCCTCTCCCCATAGGCCGCGTCCCCGCGCAAGTCCCTGCGCCCTCGGGCCGCGCCCGTTCGCGAGCCTCCCCTCTGCTCCTCGTAGGGCCCCACCGGCGTCGTCCTCTGCCTTACCGCCGCAGGACATCGCCTCCGGCCTCCGTCTCTCCTCCCGAGCCCCTCTCGCTGCCGTCAGCCCCTGCGCCGCCGCGGCCCTGGCCCGCGCGCCCTGCTGCCGACCTGCAGGAGGCTGTCCCCGTCGAGCTCTGCTGCCCGGTGCGTCGTCGGCCTCTCCGCCGACGCGGGCCCGTGCGCCAAGGCCAGCGTCGATGCCATCCTGCTGCATTCCTGTTTGGCCTCCCGCAGTACCTTGTCTGCAAGGTGGTCGAACCAAAGCCGATGAGACATGTTCGACTCGGAGCACGCATGTGACTTGTTCATCCTGTGGCTGTTGCAACTGTACAAGTAGTTGGTGTTTGTGTTGCTCGGTTGCTCCAAAACAAATGAAGACGAAGCTTGTCTAGTATGTTTGGCATGCGTGAGATAGTGGATCCCGAGTTAGTCGTGTCGACCGCAATGGCAACCTCGACCCGAAGACATGAAACCAAGTTCGGCACCGACACCCGGAAACTCTCTCAAACGCCAAGGCCGACATCGAACCCGATAACCGCCAAGGCCGCTGACACGGATACACCGAGTTCTCCATCAAGGACACCAAGACCGTCGACATGGAACCGAATGACGTCAAGTTCTTCGATCCTGTCGCCAAGATCTCCTCACGGACATGCCGGCCACAGATGATCGAGATGGCACACCAAGATCTTCGTCAGGGAACGACAAGAACTTCTACCGGAGTCCAAACCCCGAAGACCGAACCCCGGTGTGACAAGAACCCCTTCCCAGACGCCAAGCTCTTCTTCCCGAATGCCAAGACCGACTTGCTGGCGCAGGCCCGACAAGATCTTCGCAACGACAAGATCGACACCGACCAGGACGAATCCGATGCGCTCTGACACCGAACCATTTCCTTCTTCGCAGAATGCCAAGATCTACTCTGTTATCCGAGAACGATCCCGCCGCGACCGAACCCCAGATCCGGACCCTGAGACCCGACCCCGAACCCCTCGGAGCCCAAGATCGCCGAACCCCGTGTATAACCCCTATCCGAGACCTATTTTATAAATGATATATAACTGTCGCATATTAATTTGTTCATGCATGCATACTTGTCTGTGGTTTGGGGGCATTATGCCAATTCATCTCATAATTAAATATGGAGTCTATATGCGGGATATCTTTGTCTTATTCCGGACTTCATTTAAATTGGCATAGCGAACCGAAGCCATGTTTGATCTTGCTAATCCAACATTTAATTTGCGGGGTAGATAAACAACTTGAACCACTCAAATATTTGGCGGGACCCCGGTTCCGCTTAATCTTGCCTAATTGCACCGCACCTTTGCCATGTCATACATCATACATGCATCATGCCCGATCTTCTGCCGTAGTATTAAATAGTGCATCCGGTGTTTCTTCTAGTGTTTTGCTTCTTCACGAACTAGGCCGATGAGTTGATGTGAGCTTCGCCCCGATCTTCGGATGAACCTTCGGCAATGTTTTCAGGCGAGCACCTCCCCCTTTCTACCTATCTTACTTTTATAGTATTTATTCCCTCCTGTTGACCTATTGCTATCTGTGATGCGTTGCTCTAGTTTTCGTACCCGTGATATCCCTTGCAGCCTTATATTGCCTTGGACACATCCTATTATCTGTTCTTTGGTAGATAGTTGGTCTTGCGCGTCGTAGTCGCTTGCTCAAGTGCTGTTGCGTGTCGTCAAGTACCACAGTTGTTGGATTATTGCCGTGTGTTTATTGTTGGAGATGATCAAGACTTTAATTACTGTTTAACAACTAAAATTGAAGTAGGTAAATGCAGAGGCACAGGTGGGCAATAGATGTTATTTGGTTGTTAACCGTCCACTTGTGTCCCGTAGGACCCCGAGTACTTGATACCTGTTCCTTGAATATTCGCGCTATCCACATCCGGGAGGATTATGGGACCCCGCTGAGCCAGAGCTTGATTCATTCTTATTTCTTGGGGCCACAAACTAGTTTGAGGTTTTATTTACTATCCTGTACTTATGCCATGCTTTACTGCTTTATTTACGATTGTGCGAGGAGCACCTGTACTGTTTAGGACCGTGACCCGTTTTCGCGGTATCGACAAGCCCAGTCACACTTTCGGGTTCCCAGTCGTTTACAGCCGGCCCCACAAACCTTGAGTCCGTCTCGAAGTCAGCTAACTTCGTTGCGGGTATACTTAATGGGGTGGCCCCCTGAAATATTTCTGAATCTTGTGATTGCTTTATCGTGAAAGCCTCGTTGGGTTTTGATTTGGTTTTTCCGAGGTTGATCGAGTGTGTGTTGCTATTTGTGCACCCCTGCAGGGTAAAACTTTCTGAAAGCCGTGTCCGCGGTTATGGACGACTTGGAGCACAGTATCTCGATCATAGACAACTATAACTAAAGTAGTGCTATAAATTTGACTTCATAATGACTAGTAATCAGCTTCACTATAATGGAATGGCTAAATAAAACTGCCAACAATTGCTTGTTTGGGTTGTCGCTTGCTACCATTGTATCTGACTAGTAAGTATTGCAACTATAACGGAATGGCTAAATAAAAGTACCAACAACTGCTGGGTTTTGGGGATATCTCATGCTAACTGTATCTGACTAGTAAGAGTGCAACTACAATGGAATGGTTAACTAAAAGTGCCCACTGCTTATTATATCAGGATGATTATCTATACCTGACTAGTAATTGCTGCAACGATAACTGTATAAATAAAACTGCCAACTGTGTGAGTTCCTCGGTTGACTTCCTCGTTTGGTCTCGAGGGGGAAATACTAGGATGGGTATGTTTGGTGGTAGTATCAGGTTGGTTCCGGATAGGTCTTTCTTACCCCTCTCTGATAGCCGCCAGTTGTATCGATTCTCTATAGGTTGTTTAGTGCATGCTGCGCTGCTGCTTCAGTCCACCATACCTATGTAGGCGAGGACCACCGAATTCTAGCCTCGCCATGTACTGGCCTCAGTACTGACCGCTCTCTCTTTTTACTTTGCCCTTTGTCGGCACCCCTTTTGTTTAAGCAGGTTTTGAGATCGACGTCGTTAGCAGGGTTACCCTTCAGGCTTGGCCTGGGCAGGGTTATGGACGCCATTGGTTGTTCTTCAGGGCTCTTAGCCCCATGTGCATCTTGTCCGTAGTCGGACGCTCTATCATTTTCAAGGTGTTTTGGATCTTTGTATATTATATCTGTATTCTTGACTCGTGGAGTCGCTGTTGCATATATATCTGTTCTGTGGGTCCCATCGAGGACTGTTGTGTAATGTTATTACTTCGTTTTCCACCCGCACAAAAGTGCCTGGTGGGCACCTTTGAATCGTTTCTATGCGGGTTTGGCGGGAAGCGCTGAAACTTGCATAGGGTCGATTCTGAGGGTGTTACAGAGTGGTATCAGAGCTCAGCAGTTGCGATACCCCACAAGTCCAGCCTGTAGGATAACCTAGCTAACGGCCGAAGTAGAGTGTCAAAACTATTTTTGGAAAAATCGGTTGGATAGTTCTGATTAGGTCTGATTTTACTCCTTACCCCTCTGCTGCTCTCCTCTCACCTCTGCGTGTTTTGAATCCGCTCTCTTATCTCTCTTCGAGTCCAGGATTTCTCGTGGTTGGGATCCGTCGTACCTTCAGGGTTTCGCTTCCTCCTTTGATAACAGTGTTGCTACATCTGGTCTTCATGCTATCCGAGGAATCCTTCGTCTGGTGGACTTCTCTTTGTTCCTTCTCGTGTCTTCCGGTGTTTTCCGACGCGACGACATCATCTACGCTAGATCCGATGCAGAGTCTGCATCATTCTTTTGTTCCCGAACCTTGATTGTCGAGATCTTCAGTCCGATTCCGAGAATGGTTGCACGCTTTTCTACTGATTGTGCAGAGTAATAGTTTGGGTGCGTGATGGATTGGCCCCCATGCCGACTACTCACTCTATTCGCTTGTGTACATTGAAGTGGATGAGAATGCATCAGTTCTCTCTTTCTATCGGAGTTAGAGGTGGCTTTATTTGTTGATGCCTCTACCTTCGACCTTTTGTTCCCGGAGTGTTCCCTCGACGATCACGGACAACGACCTCTTGTTAGTGGTGTCGCGAGGACCTACACGATGCGAGAAGATTCAGATCGCCGTCCTTCTTTCCCGGTACCATGAGGCGGATCTCGAGGGCGAGATCCATTGTTAGTGGTGTCGAATTGTGGCATCCCGCAAAACCACTACTAGAAAATCACTTGGTATTTTGTTTTGTGCATCATCATGACATCATCATGCATCTGTTTGATAAAAACTATTTTACAAAGGCCTATTTTGTTTTTGCAAACACCCCCGTCTTAATTCAAATCAAACTTCGGTTGTCCAGATATTTTGTTTTGACTAAATGATTTACAAAAGTTCTTTAAAATAAATGTGTAAAGAAAACCCGAACCAAATATCTAGTCCTAAACCCTTTTCCTACCTACACCTAATCCTACCCAGCGCCCTCCACCTCACCCCGACCAACCACAGCTTGCCACCTCACCGTTCCCTCCACCTCATCACTCGACACAGCCACCTCACCAATCCCAGCCGCCAGCCTGGGCCCACCTCGACCCCACCTGTGCGTGTTCCACCCACACCTGCCCAACACACACCCACACACGCACTCACACCACACAGCTGGTCCCTGCCTCTCTCGCCGACCCCATCCTCTCCCTCGATCCCCCGCTCGGCCACTTCTCTCTCCCTGCTTCCACCCCGCCTCCGCCCTGGGATCCCTCCTCCCTGATGTCGCCTTGGCCGCCCTGGCCAGCGACCTCGCTCTCCGGCGCCGCTGCCTCATGCAGTTCCCCCAGGCGTGCCAAGCCCCGCAATACCCGTCGGCCCCGCCTCTGCACCTCGCCCCTTGCCGCCCGCGGAGCTCCGCCGTTCCCCTGGCCTCCTCCTTCCTCTCTCCTCTGGCCGGCCTCGCCTCGCCACCGTCCGCCGCGGTTCCGCCACCTCCGGCCGCCAGAAGCCCCCACGCTGTCCTAGGTCGTCGCCCGCCACCTGCGGCCGCGTCCGCCGCCAGGGGCCCTTCATGCGACTTCACCGCCGCCTCCATCCGGCCCTCCGTCGCCCGCTCAAGCTTTCAGCGCCGCCGCCCAGGCCTCCTCTCCCCATAGGCCGCGTCCCCGCGCGAGTCCCTGCGCCCTCGGGCCGCGCCCGTCCGCGAGCCTCCCCTCTGCTCCTCGCAGGGCCCCGCCGGTGTCGTCCTCTGCCTCACCGCCGCAGGACATCGCCTTCGGCCTCCGTCTCTCCTCCTGAGCCCCTCTCGCTGCCGTCAGCCCCTGCGCCGCCGCGGCCCTAGCCCGCGCGCCCTGCTGCCAACCTGCAGGAGGCTGTCCCCGTCGAGCTCTGCTGCCCGGTGCGTCGCCGGCCTCTCCGCCGACGCAGGCCCGCGCGCCAAGGCCAGCGTCGATGCCATCCTGCTGCATTCCTGTTTGGCCTCCCGCAGTACCTTGTCTGCAAGGTGGTCGAACCAAAGCCGATGAGACATGTTCGACTCGGAGCACGCATGTGACTTGTTCATCCTGTGGTTGTTGCAACTGTACAAGTAGATGGTGTTTGTGTTGCTCGGTTGCTCCAAAACAAATGAAGACGAAGCTTGTCTAGTATGTTTGGCATGCGTGAGCTAGTGGATCCCGAGTTAGTCGTGTAGACCGCAATGGCAACCTCGACCCGAAGACATGAAACCAAGTTCGGCACCGACACCCGGAAACTCTCTTGAACGCCAAGGCTGAGATCGAACCCGATAACCGCCAAGGACGCTGACACGGATACACCGAGTTCTCCATCAAGGACACCAAGACCGTCGACATGGAACCGAATGACGTCAAGTTCTTCGATCCCGTCTCCAAGATCTCCTCACGGACAAGACCAACCCGATGCCGGCCACAGATGATCGAGATGGCACACCAAGATCTTCGTCAGGGAACGACAAGAACTTCTACCGGAGTCCAAACCCCGAAGACCGAACCCCGGTGTGACAAGAACCCCTTCCCGGACGCCAAGCTCTTCTTCCCGAATGCCAAGACCGACTTGCTGGCGCAGGCCCGACAAGATCTTCGCAACGACAAGATCGACACCGACCAGGACGAATCCGATGCGCTCCGACACCGAACCAAGTCCTTCTTCGCGAAACGCCAAGATCTACTCTGTTATCCGAGAACAATCCCGCCGCGACCGAACCCCAGATCCGGACCCTAAGACCCGACCCCAAACCCCTCGGAGCCCAAGATCGCCGAACCCCGTGTATAACCCCTATCCGAGACCTATTTTATAAATGATATATAACTGTCGCATATTAATTTGTTCATGCATGCATACTTGTCTGTGGTTTGGGGGAATTATGCCAATTCATCTCATAATTAAATATGGAGTCTATATGCGAGATATCTTTGTCTTATTCCGGACTTCATTTAAATTGGCATAGCGAACCGAAGCCATGTTTGATCTTGCTAATCCAACATTTAATTTGCGGGGTAGATAAACAACTTGAACCACTCAAATATTTGGCGGGACCCCGGTTCCGCTTAATCTTGCCTAATTGCACCGCACCTTTGCCATGTCATACATCATACATGCATCATCCCCGATCTTCTGCCGTAGTATTAAATAGTGCATCCGGTGTTTCTTCTAGTGTTTTGCTTCTTCACGGACTAGGCCGATGAGTTGATGTGAGCTTCGCCCCGATCTTCGGATGAACCTTCGGCAATGTTTTCAGGCGAGCACGTCCCCCTTTCTACCTATCTTACTTTTATAGTATTTATTCCCTCCTATTGACCTATTGCTATCTGTGATGCGTTGCTCTAGTTTTCGTACCCGTGATATCCCTTGCAGCCTTATATTGCCTTGGACACATCCTATTACCTGTTGTTTGGTAGATAGTTGGTCTTTCGCGTCGTAGTCGCTTGCTCAAGTGTTGTTGCGTGTCGTCAAGTACCACAGTTGTTGGAGTATTGCCATGTGTTTATTGTTGGAGATGATCAAGACTTTAATTACTGTTTAACAACTAAAATTGAAGTAGGTAAATGCAGAGGCACAGGTGGGCAATAGATGTTATTTGGTTGTTAAACGTTCACTTGTGTCCCGTAGGACCCCGAGTACTTGATACCTGTTCCTTGAATATTCGCGCTATCCACATCCGGGAGGATTATGGGACCCCCCTGAGCCAGAGCTTGATTCATTCTTATTTCTTGGGGCCACAAACTAGTTTGAGGTTTTATTTACTATCCTGTACTTATGCCATGCTTTACTGCTTTATTTACGATTGTGCGAGGAGCACCTGTACTATTTAGGATCGTGACCCGTTTTCGCGGTATCGACAAGCCCAGTCACACTTTCGGGTTCCCAGTCGTTTACAGCCGGCCCCACAAACCTTGAGTCCGTCTCGAAGTCAGCTAACTTCGTTGCGGGTATACTTAATGGGGTGGCCCCCTGAAATATTTCTGAATCTTGTGATTGCTTTGTCGTGAAAGCCTCGTTGGGTTTTGATTTGGTTTTTCCGAGGTTGATCGAGTGTGTGTTGCTATTTGTGCACCCCTGCAGGGTAAAACTTTCTGAAAGCCGTGTCCGCGGTTATGGACGACTTGGAGCACAGTATCTCGATCATAGACAACTATAACTAAAGTAGTGCTATAAATTTGACTTTATAATGACTAGTAATCAGCTTCACTATAATGGAATGGCTAAATAAAACTGCCAACAATTGCTTGTTTGGGTTGTCGCTTGCTACCATTGTATCTGACTAGTAAGTATTGCAACTATAACGGAATGGCTAAATAAAAGTACCAACAACTGCTGGGTTTTGGGGATATCTCATGCTAACTGTATCTGACTAGTAAGAGTGCAACTACAATGGAATGGTTAACTAAAAGTGCCCACTGCTTATTATATCAGGATGATTATCTATACCTGACTAGTAATTGCTGCAACGATAACTGTATAAATAAAACTGCCAACTGTGTGAGTTCCTCTGTTGACTTCCTCGTTTGGTCTCAAGGGGGAAATACCAGGATGGGTATGTTTGGTGGTAGTATCAGGTTGGTTCCGGATAGGTCTTTCTTACCCCTCTCTGATAGCCGCCAGTTGTATCGAGTCTCTATAGGTTGTTTAGTGCATGCTGCGCTGCCGCTTCAGTCCACCATACCTATGTAGGCGAGGACCGCCGAATTCTAGCCTCGCCGTGTACTGGCCTCAGTACTGACCGCTCTCTCTTTTTCCTTTGCCCTTTGTCGGCACCCCTTTTGTTTAAGCAGGTTTTGAGATCGACGTCGTTAGCAGGGTTACCCTTCCGGCTTGTCCTGGGCAGGGTTATGGACGCCATTGGTTGTTCTTCAGGGCTCTTAGCCCCATGTGCATCTTGTCCGTAGTCGGACGCTCTATCATTTTCAAGGTGTTTTGGATCTTTATATATTATATCTGTATTCTTGACTCATGGAGTCGCTGTTGCATATATATCTGTTCTGTGGGTCCCATCGAGGACTGTTGTGTAATTTTATTACTTCGTTTTCCACCCGCACGAAAGTGCCTGGTGGGCACCTTTGAATCGTTTCTATGCGGGTTTGGCGGGAACCGCTGAAACTTGCATAGGGTCGATTCTGAGGGTGTTACAGTGATTTACTAAAGAATCTGACACGTTTAGAGCAAGGGAAAAATTCTGTAGAAGAGTATTATCAGGAATTGCAAACGGGGATGGTTCGGTGTGGTCTTGTTGAATCTAATGAACAAATGCTTGCACGTTTCTTTGGTGGATTAAACAAGGACATTCAGCACATCTTAGATTATAAGGAATATAATTCTATCACTCGTTTGTTTCATCTTGCTTGCAAAGCTGAACGTGAAGTGCAGGATCGCCAAACACCATGGAGGAGGACTAATAATTCTGCAGGTCGCACATCCACTTGGACATCCCGACAATCAGCGCCTCCTCGTGATTCGCCACCAGCTACTACCACATCCAAGACCACCACCAGATTTCCAGCTGCTCCTCCACCATCATCCAATGCTCCTGCTCGTAGTGCATCTTCTATGGCTTCCACGGGTAAGACAAAGGATATACAATGCCGCAAGTGCTGGGGTTTTGGTCATATTGAGAGACAGTGCACAACACAACGTGTGATGATGGTGCGAGAAGATGGTTACAATTCAGCAAGTGACTTCGATGAAGATACACTAGCCCTTATTTCTGCTCGAGATGGAGACAATTCTGATGTTGATGAAGAGACAGAGGTAATGGGAGCTGAAGCTGCTGATCAATACAAGAGCTTAATTACACAACGTGTGTTGAGTGTGCAATTGAGCAAATCTGACCAAGATCAACGCCACAACCTGTTCCAAACACGTGGTGTTGTCAAGGAAAGAGCTATACGGATCATCATTGATGGAGGGAGTTGTAATAATCTGGCCAGTGTTGACATGGTAGAGAAGCTTGCGCTTCCAACAAGACAACGCCCACATTCATATTACATCCAATGGTTTGAGAGTTCTCGCAAGATCAAGATAACAAGAACGGTACGCGTGCATTTTACTATTGGTACATATTCTGATTTTGTTGATTGTGATGTTGTACCTATGCAAGCTTGTTCTTTGTTACTTGGTAGACCATGGAAATTTGATAGAGAATCTGTTCATAATGGCAAAACTAATCACTATTCTCTTATGCATGATGAAAGAAAATTGGTCTAAAACCTATGACTCCCAAACAGATTTTAAAAGATGATCTTGCTAGAGCTAGTAGAGCTAAAACTGAGGAGAAAAATAAAAGTGAGAATCAGATTGTTGCTGCAGATTTTATACCACCAAAGAACACTAAATCTGATTCTACACATGCTACTGAAATTCGTTTGAAGAGTCCATGTATGCTTGCAAATAAAACTGATATTGCTGAACTAGATGTACACAATACTCAATGTTACGCAATTGTCTGCAAAGAGGTTTTGTTTTCATTTGAGGATATGCCTCCTTCTTTGCCACCCGCTATTGCTAACCTTTTGCAGGAATATGAGGACGTCTTTCCCGCTGAGCTGCCACCAGGACTACCTCCTATTAGAGGAATTGAGCACCAAATTGATCTAATTCCTGGTGCCATGTTGCCCAACCGCGCGCCATATAGAACCAATCCAGAGGAGACAAAGGAGATACAACGCCAAATTCAGGAACTACTCGACAGAGATAATATTCGTGAGTCCCTTAGCCCCTGTGCTGTTCCTATTATTTTGGTACCTAAGAAAGATGGTTCTTCGCGCATGTGTACTGATTGTAGAGCTATCAATAATATTACTATTTGATATCGTCATCCTATTCCACGTTTAGATGACATGCTTGATGAATTGAGTGGCTCTACCATGTTTTCTAAAGTTGATTTGCATAGTGGTTACCACCAGATTCGTATGAAATTAGGAGATGAATAGAAAACAACATTTAAAACTAAGTTCGGTTTATGAGTGGTTGGTAATGCCGTTTGGTTTAACTAATGCACCTAGCACTTTCATGATATTAATGAACGAAGTTTTACGTGCTTTCATTGGACGTTTTGTGGTAGTCTACTTTGATGATATTCTGATTTATAGCAAATCTTTAGAGGATCATTTGGACCATTTACGTGTTGTTTTCAATGCTTTACGTGATGCACGTTTATTTGGTAACCTTGAGAAGTGCACCTTTTGCACCAATCGAGTTGCGTTTCTTGGCTATGTTGTTACATCACAGGGTATTGAAGTGGATCCAGCCAAGATTGAAGCTATTGAGAATTGGCCGCAGCCCAAGATGGTCACACAAGTGAGGAGTTTTCTTGGCCTCGCTGGTTTTTATAGGCGCTTTGTCAAAGACTTTGGATCAATGCCGCGCCGCTGAATGAGCTTACCAAGAAGGATGTGCCCTTTGTTTGGGGCGATGCACAACAACAGGCCTTCGTCATATTGAAAGATAAGCTAACACATGCTCCCTTACTCCAACTTCCTGATTTTACTAAGACTTTTGAGCTTGAATGTGATGCTAGTGGAATTGGTTTGGGAGGGGTGTTATTACAAGAGGGCAAACCTGTTGCATATTTTAGTGAGAAATTGAGTGGGGCTAGTCTGAACTATTGTACTTATGATAAAGAATTATATGCGTTGGTTCGGACATTAGAAACTTGGCAACATTATCTATGGCCTAAGGAATTTGTTATTCATTCTGATCATGAATCTTTGAAGCATATTCGTAGTCAAGCTAAGTTGAATCTTCGTCATGCAAAGTGGGTTGAATTTATTGAGTCTTTTACTTATGTTATAAAACACAAAAGGGTAAAGATAATATTATTGCTGATGCTTTGTCGCGCCGTAATGCTTTGTTATCTCAACTTGACTTCAAAATATTTGGATTGGAAACTATTAAGGAACAATATGTGCATGATGCTGAATTTAAAGATGTGTTGCATAATTGTAGAGATGGTAGAACTTGGAACAAGTTCGTCTTCAATGATGGATTTGTGTTCCGTGCTAACAAACTATGCATTCCAGATAGTTTTGTTCGTCTTTTGTTGTTACAGGAGGCGCATGGAGGAGGATTGATGGGACACTTTGGTGTCAAGAAGACGGAGGATGTTCTTGCTGCACACTTCTTTTGGCCACGTACGCGTCGAGATGTTGAGAGATTTGTGGCACGCTGCACTACTTGTCAAAAAGCTAAGTCTCGCCTTAATCCACATGGTTTATATATGCCTCTTCCTGTTCCTAGTGTTCCTTGGGAGGATATTTCTATGGACTTTGTTTTGGGATTGCCACGAACACAGAAGGGGAGGGATAGTATTTTTGTTGTTGTGGATCAGTTTTCTAAGATGGCACACTTTATTCCTTGTCATAAAACGGATGATGTTGCGCATATTGCTGGTTTGTTCTTTCGTGAAATTGTTCGTTTGCATGGTGTGCCAAATACTATTGTCTCTGATCGTGATACTAAATTTCTTAGCCACTGTTGGAGATGTTTATGGGCTAAGTTGGGGACTAAATTGCTCTTTAGTACTACATGTCATCCCCAAACTGATGGTCAAACTGAAGTAGTAAATAGAACTTTGTCTACTATGTTGCGGACTGTTTTAAAGAAGAACTTAAAATTGTGGGAAGAGTGTTTACCTCATATAGAATTTGCTTATAATCGTTCACTGCATTCTACCACAAAGATGTGCCCATTTGAGATTGTGTATGGTTTTGTTCCTCATGCACCTATTGATTTATTGCCTTTACCTTCTTCGGTGCAACATAATTTGGATGCTACACAACGCGCTGAAATGATATTAAACTTGCATAAGACTACTAAAGATAACATTGAACACATGAATGCTAAGTATAAACTTGCTGGGGATAAAGGGAGAAAGCATGTTGTGTTTGATGTTGGCGATCTTGTTTGGTTACATTTGCGTAAAGATCGTTTTCCTGATTTACGCAAGTCTAAGTTAATGCCACGTGCTGCTGGTCCCTTTAAGGTGTTAGAGAAAATAAATGATAATGCATATAAACTTGAGTTGCCTGCAGACTTTGGTACGGTTAGTCCTACGTTTAACATTGCAGATTTGAAGCCTTACTTTGGTGAGGAAGATGAGATTGCATCGAGGACGACTTCAATTCAAGAAGGGGAGCATGATGTGGACATCCCTACTATTGATACAACTGTTGTACCTACAGCAACACACATACAAGGACCCATCACAAGATCTCGTGCCAAACAACTTAACTATCAGGTACTTTCATTTCTTGGAACTATTCCTCACATACATGAGAATATGATGCTTCCTAAATCAGATATATTTCTTACTCTTAGGAATGATGGACCAAGCATGGATGAGAGGGACAAGCATTGGAGCATGGCCATGCATGGAGATGGCAGCAAGCATGTGATGATCCAAGAGAAGGTCATGGATGAAGATTTCAGAACTTTGAGGCCACCATAATGAAGAAAGAAGGCTTGGACGAAATATTCAAGATCAATACTTTACAAATTCGTCCATAGCTTAATTTGGTGCCGCAACACCTTTATTTTGGGCCAGGCCCATGTAATTTTCGCAGGATTTTAATTAGCCACTTTTTAGAGTCCGTATTTGAGGGGAAAAGGACTTTTAGGGTTGGATTCGGCCACCACTTCCATGGCTGGTCGAAACCCCACCTTTTCGCCCTTAAATACTCCCCATAGCCGACCCCCTAGACTCGGATTTTGTTTAGACATTAAGTTAGCCATAGTCGCAACTTTGCCAAGGCTCGAGCGTCGCAGAGGCCTCTTGTACTTCGCACCTATTCAGGATCCCACCTCTTCAATAAAGCTTTCCTCTTAATCCGCAATATCTTGATTGCAATATTGGTTCTTACTTGTTCTCGATTTCAGGTAGGAATTAAGACCCTCGCTGGTCAGGCCGATCGTGTTCCCGTAGGATCGGTAACCGACAGGAGATTGGCCTAGCGATTGCATTGGCGCTCGTGCTCGCACGTGTAGTCGGATCGTCAAGCCCGAACTCCACCAAATCGATTATCGTCATCTCATCGAAAGATCAGACACCTTTGCCCTATCATGTATCGAGTATGGTTTGAAGTGATGCTCCTTTCTAACGTCCATCGGAAACCAATCGTTCTGATGCTTTTTTCTTCTTGCGACATGTACCATTCATGCAGATTTCGCATATGTGTGGATAGACGCGCGAGCTCCTCATTACTGACTAGAGGCTCCCCTTGGATATACTGCCGTACTATCTGACCCACTGGCGTATCTTCATAGACTAAATATTGATCAAGATACATATTTGATTCGTTAGCAAGTGCTTTGGCCTGCGATATAGTGATTCCCATAAGTACAACATTATTACAGGCTCTAGGGTCCATTATTTGCATGTCCATATCCATTTCAGCTCTGAAGGCCTTGTCGAGGTCTGAAATGACTTTGAGCGGGGCGACCGATTGATTCTTCTGTGCTCCGAGCTGGGCAACTTGCTTCCCGCTTTTTGCACTTGTGATTTGTTTCTTCTGTGCTTGCTTAATAATCTCCCGGTCATAGTCTGATTCCAGATTCATCGATATCTGGGATGGTTGCTCAAGAAAGGACTTAGCCTACTTTTTGGTTTTTTCATTATATACCGGCTTTGGCTCAGGCTTTTTGGGTGCAAAATGCGCCTTAACTTGGGCAGCCACATCCGCGTTAGTTTCCTCATCGGTCTTGTCATAAGGTCTCTTTGGAAGAGCCGGCGGGATATCGACTATCTTCGGCGTTTGACCTTTCTTCGGTGTGGGGCGCGAGGGACCGTCGAACTTCCGTTTCTTCGACGAGGTAGTAGTATTGCACGGAGGTGGAGGCGAAGATCGAGTTGATGTACTCCTGCTGCGGCGATCGTCAACGGGGCGGGGTGGACTTGGAGGTTGGCGATAATCGGGTTGGGGTGGACTTGGAGGTTAGCGATAATCAGGTTGGGGTGGACTTGGAGGTTGACGATATCCGATGCGGGGTGGAATTGGATTCCTTGGAGTCGGTGGCCTTGGAGCCGAGCCTGGAAACTTGATGTACTTCTTATTCCATAGAATGATGTTGTGCACGACATCTACTAGTTTTGTAAGGCCTTCAAGCGTAGCGATTTCAATCTCTAGGTCCGCAAAATCCTCCACTATGTCATCCACCGTGACACGAGCATAGCCTGGTGGAATCGGAAGTGAATGGTGGAGTGCTCCAGGTAGACAAGGTAAAGCAGTGTCGATCGCCACCTTGAAGGACAGGTTGTTCATTGGCTGATGTAGCTCACATTGTGCCATCTCTCTGACATCATCCACGGGGTAAGTGAGGAGCCGGTGCATCATCCAGTAGTGCTTGATCATCAACACGGACCTCCGTGGAAGCCACGCTGCTTCTCCGTTGGCTAAGATCCAATGCAGGATCATCAGACCGCGGGTGAGTTGATGACGGCGGCCTTTGGCTAATTTCATGCATGAGGTTCTTCAGATCAGCTAGGTCCTCCTCTACCCTGGAGACCCGGTCTGCCTCCCGGTCCTTATTTCTCTGACGGCGTCTGTATCTGGCATCGTACTGAGGAAACCCTTTCTTCCACGAGACACCGGTGCCTTTGCCTTGTGTTCGTCCTCCCTTTTCAGGATTCCCTAGGGCGCGTGTCAGCTCGTTGTTCTCTCTCTCGGGATGGAACAATCCCAATTGAGCATCGTTCATTGCTTTAATAAGGTCTTGGGAGGGTTTTAGAATTTTCTCATGAAATAATGTCTTCCCTATTTCTGGGTCCAAGGATCCCCCGTGCCCGTACCACCAGTGCTTTGACCTCTCGGGCCATCCATATGTACCAGGTGTGACGCCTCTAGACCTCATTTCCTTCTCCATAGTTTCCCACTTAGGGACGACACTCTTGTAGCCACCTGTCCCAATTTTATGATGGTATTTCTTATTGGTAGCATTTAACGCGTGCTTTGCCGACTTTGCCTTTGCCTTATCAGATTGCTTGTACTGTACAAAATCGGGCCACTATTCTCTCAACTTCTCGTTTACTCCTTTGAAGTCTGGAGTTTTCTTTTTCGCGACATATTTCGCGTATAAACTTTTCTTGTGGTTCCGGTACAATTCAGCCATCTTGCTCAGTGCCCAATCCTTGACTTTCGCTCTATTTTCAAGCCCACCCGGCCTTGGGGTAATACCATCTACCTCAAATTCCTCATACTCTGGAGGTAGTATGAAATGCGCTATGAGCTTCTGCCAAAGGTCATCTTTGGCATCATCGGTGATATAGCTGTTGGATTCTTCACCGGGTTTCTTTGACTTATTCCATTCTTGGATGGTGATCGGCAGGTTATCCCTAACAAGCACCCCGCATTGATTTATAAACATCCTCCGGTGCTTCTCTGGAGCAATCGGTTCACCATCATCATCTATTTCTTCGATGGTGAACCTCTGATTACCATCCAACTTTTTGTTCGGCCCTCGTTTCGTTCGAGCTATCGATTGCTTCGATCCGGTGGGATAAAAGAAGAAGAGAGAGTGATTAATATATATCTAGATCAGTTAATGAATAGAGGTAACACGAGACTTTATATATATATATGTGTGTGTGTGTGTGTACCTCGCCGGATCCTGTCGAGGGGCCATCATTATTGTTGTTATTTGTTTGCCCTTCGTCCATCTGGTCTTCCCCTTGGTACATTAGGTTTTCCTCTAGTCCATCGCCAGATGGATTCAGATACGAGGATATCTCTTCCTCGAGCAAAATATCTTCGGTGCCGGTAGTAATATTAAGAGGAATTTCACCTCTTATCATGCCCTGAAGAAAACCTTCACCGATGTGACCAGGATCTTCGGATGGATCCATGACTTAATTATCTATAACAAAAAGAGAGTTAAACAGGTTAGAAAAAACAATAATCCTAATAACTAAAACAATATAATCCTAATTATAATAATCCTAATATTATTTGTGCTAAAACAATAATCATAATAACTAAAACAAAAAAATAACCCTAATCCTAATTCTAATCTTAATAAATAAAACAAAAAAATCACTAAAACAATAATCCTAATCCTAATTCTAATATTTTAATTAAAACAATAATCCTAATACTAAAACAAAAAACCCTAATATAAAGAAAACTATAGAAAAAAACTATAACATTTCCTAATATTAATTGTGGTAAAACTTAATATTATTTGTGGTAAAACAATAATCCTAATATTCATTATGGTAAAACAATATAATCCTAGCTAATAACTAAAACAAAAAATTACCCTAGCTAATTACAATTAAAACAATAATTAAAAAAATAACCCTAGCTAATTATAATTAAAAAAATAACCCTAGCTAAATATAATTAAAAAATAACCCTAGCTAATTATAATTAAAATAACCCTAGCTAACAATATAATCCTAATTCTAGCTAATTATAACTAAAACAATAATTAAAAAAATAATAAAATAGATTTGTATTTGAAAAATACAAAGAGAAAAGGAAAAACAGAAAAAGAAAAAATTTTGGAAAAGAAAAACAGTAGCCAAACCCCAACAAGGCCCAGCCAGCATCCCAACACGGCCCAGCCTCGGCCCAATACCTCTTCGCACCTTCCCCCTCTCGTATTCCTCCTCTGGCCAAGCTGCTCGGTGGCGACGCCCTCGTCGGCCGTCCGTCGCTGATGCTCCATGATCCACGCCGCCGCCGCCCTAGAGAGGATAAGGACCACCCGAGCACGCCTCTCCCTCTCCCTATCCTCTCATTCCCCCAGGATCGCTCCCTCTCTCGTTTCCTTCCCTGGCTGAACCCTAACCGTCGCAGGCGCCGTCGTTGTCGACGTT
Organism: Avena sativa; assembly: GCA_916181665.1. Classification (NCBI taxonomy): domain Eukaryota; kingdom Viridiplantae; phylum Streptophyta; class Magnoliopsida; order Poales; family Poaceae; genus Avena; species Avena sativa. The sequence continues at coordinate 403,822,153 of OV702280.1, forward strand.
CCCGGCCACCTCGAGCGACACTGAGATGCCCTGAAGAACCATCTCATCTCCGGAGCGGCGGTGGCACAACGGAGCACGTACGCACGGCGGACGGGCGGCGGAATCGGACATCACCTCCCCTGCTTCGTCTTTGTCTGTGTGTGCTTCGTCTTCGTCGAGAAATGCGAAGTGTTGGGGCAGCACCTCCCCTGGCGCCAGAATATAAAGGGACAGACCTTTAGTCCCGGGCTAAGCTATCGCCCGCGACTAGAGGGTCTCTAATCCCGGGTCGTGGCTTAACCCGCGACTAAAGACCCCCCTTTAGTCGCGGGTTAAGCCACGGCCCGGGACTAGTGTGTATTTTTCAGCCGCTTCGTTTTCGCGCGCGCAGGCACCCTTTAGTACCGGGTCCATCCTGTAGGGTTTCGTAGAATGGAAAACAAAAATTTTCTACTGCATACAAACAAACAAGCCAAGATCTATCTACTAGATTGTAGCAACGAGTCGATGGAATAACTCACCCTCGAAGATTCCAAAGTGTTTAACGAGAGCGGATTCTCGTGGGTGATGTAGTCGTACTCTTCCCGATCTCAAGATCGCGTAGACGATCCTTCCGGCGCTGCGTTCCGGCAGCGCTCCCGCAGTCGGTCACACGTTCGGTACTCGACGAAGACCTTCCTCTCCCTTGTTCCAGCAGGCAGCGGAGGTTGTAGCACTCTCCTCGCGATTCCGGCAGCACAACGACGTGGTACCGGAAGTAGAGGGGAGATCTCGCAGGGCTTCGCCTTAAGCCGGAGCGAGTATGGTGGAGTATGAGAGAGCTCCTCGGCGATCTAGGTTTTAGACACACCAAGGAGAAGGTGCTAGAGCCGGCGGCTAGGGTTTGGGGCACCCCAAGTCGGCGGCTAGGGCAACCCTAGGAGGCGGCGACAGCTGCAGGAGGTGGTGGCGCCAAGCTAGGGTTTGGAGGAGAGGTACTTGTGTGTACTAGGAGGGAGCCCTGCCCCTCCTTATATAGGTGGAGGGGCCGGCCGGACAAGGGGAGGGAGTGGAGTACCTCCCCAACTCGGCTTGGGTGGTGCGCCGGCTTGGGGAGGAGGGACTCCCTCCCCAACTCGGTTTCACCTTCCTCCTCTTTTCCTCTTTCCAAATTTAGCTGTTTGACTTTTCAATTTAGCTATTTGACTTTTCAAACTAGGATTTGAATTAATCCTTTATTTGGAACAGCGATGACACTTAGTACATGATGCAATCATTCCAACTTGCAATGACACATTCATGTACCCTTTCCCCTCCGGAGTGCCGGACATTCCGGAACCTTCTAGAACATTCCCGATGAAAACACCGGAATCATTCCCGAACTCCGAAACGAGACTTTCCTTATATGAATCTTATTCTCCGGACCATTCCGGATCTCCTCGTGATATCCCGGATCCCATCCGAGACTCCGAACAACATTCGGTCTCCCAAACAATGTCGAATCCTTAAGTGTGTCTCCCTACGGTTCGTGAATTATGCGGACATGATCGAGACACTTCTCCGAACAATAACCAATAGAGGAATCTGGAAATTCATATGGCTCCCACATATTTCTACGATTACTTTGCGATCGAATGAACCAATTACATACGATACCAATTTCCCTTTGTCTCACGATAGTTTACTTATCCAAGGTTATGATCATCGGTATCTCTGCATACCTAGTTCAACCTCGTTACAGATAAGTACTCTTTTCTCGTTCCCGTGATATGTGATCCCTTGTGAGCCAGTCACATGCTTGCAAGCTAATTGGATGACATTTCATCGAGAGGGCCCAGAGTATATCTATCTCTCATATGGATGGACAAATCCCACTCTTGATCCATGTGTTTCAACCAATACTTTCCGAACACTCAATGCCACCTTTATAGCCACCCAGTTACGATGTGGTGTTTGATGTCATCAAAGCATCCATCCGGCAAAGGTGATATGCATGATCTCATGGTCGAAGGAATTAGGTTACTATGTATCAGAAAGCATATAGCAATTGAACTATTGAAATGACTTGATCTTTATGCTACGCTTATCTATAGGAGTATGTCCATCATATCATTCTCCTAACGATATGATCTTGTTGTTAATAACATCTCAATGTTCATGATAGGGAAACCACAATCATCTATTAACCAACAAGCTAGTATTATATAGAGGCTTTACTAGGGACTTCAAATTAGGTTTACAAATCACACAAGTATTAATGTTTCCTTGTTAATACTATTATAGCATGAATGTAAACATTTATCATAAACACAAAGATATAATAATAACTATATTTATTATTGCCTCTAGGGCATATCTCCAACAGTCTCCCACTTGCACTAGAGTCATCTAATATAGATTACATGGTAATATACCAAACACCCATGGCAGTTTGGTGCTGGTCATGTTTTGACCTCGGGAGAGGTATAGTCAACGGATCCGCCACATTCAGATCTATGTGTACTTTGCAAATCTTTATATCCCCATCTTGGATATGTTCTCGAATAGCGTGAAAACGTAGCTTGATATGCTTCAGCTTCTTGTGTGACCTTGGTTCTTGCGCATTGGCTATGGCGCCCATGTTATCATAGTAGATAGACATTGGGTCCAGTGCACTAGGAACCACACCCAGCTCTGTAATGAACTCTTTCATCCATATCGCTTCTTGTGAAGCCTCCGAAGCAGCCATGTATTCTGATTCAGTTGAAGATCTCGCCACAACGCTTTGCTTTGCACTCCTCCAGCTAACTGCTGCACCATTCAAAATAAATACGTATCCAGATTGTGATTTAGAATCATCCAGATCGGTGTTCCAACTAGCATCGGTGTAACCATTAACAACGAGTTGTTCATCACCTCCATAAGAAAGAACCATATCCTTAGTTCTTCTCAAGTACTTAAGGATGTTTTTGACCGCTGTCCAACGATCTACTCCTGGATCACTTTGATATCTGCTAGTTAAACTAACAGCATATGCAATGTCGAGTCTAGTACATAGCATGGCATACATTAGAGATCCTATGGCTGAGGCATAGGGAGTCTTACTCATCCTTTCTCTATCTTCTGCCAATGTCGGACTTTGAGTTTTACTCAAGGTCGTATTGGGCAACATGGGCAAGAACCCTTTCTTCCATTCCAAACCTCTTTAGAACTTTGTCCAAATATGTACTTTGTGACAATGATATTTGGCGTTTCGATCTATCTCTATAAATCTTTATGCCTAATATGTAAGCTGCTTCGCCAAGATCCTTCATTGAAAAACTATTATTCAAATATTCCTTGACACTATTTAGAAGGTCTACATCATTCCCAATCAACAATATGTCATCTACATATAGTATTAAGAATGCTACAGAGCTCCCACTCACTTTCTTGTAAATACAAGCTTCTCCATAAGTTTGTATAAAACCAAAACTTTTGATCACCTTATCAAAACGTTGATTCCAACTTCGGGATGCTTGCTTTAATCCATAGATGGACCGTTGAAGTTTGCATACCTTGTTAGCATCTTTAGGATCGACAAAACCTTTGGGTTGCATCATATACAACTCTTCATCAATGTCTCCATTGAGGAATGCTGTTTTGACATCCATCTGCCATATCTCATAATCATAATATGCAGCGATTGCTAACATAATCCTTACAGACTTTAGCTTCGTTACTGGTCAGAAAGTCTCATCGTAGTCAACTCCTTGAATTTGTCGAAACCCTTTTGCGACAAGTCGAGCTTTATAGACAGTAACATTACCATCAGCATCTGTTTTCTTCTTGAAAATCCATTTGTTCTCGACAGCCTTTCGGCCATCCGGTAAGTCCACCAAAGTCCATACTTGGTTTTCGTACATGGATCCAATCTCGGATTTCATGGCTTCTTGCCATTTATTGGAATCTGGGCTCATCATCGCTTCCTCATATGTCTCAGGGTCATCGGTGTTGTCCACCAACATGACACTCATAACGGGATCATACCAATCTGGAGTGGTACGAGTTCTCGTTGACCTGCGAGGCTCTGTAGCAACTTCAACCGAAGTTTCATGATCATCATCATTAGCTTCCTCTCTAATTGGTGCAGGCACCACAGGAACTTCTTCCGGTGCTGCGCTACTCGTAATTTCAAGAGAAGGTTCGACAACCTTGTCGAGTTCTACTTTCCTTCCAGTCACTTCTTTCGAGAGAAATTCCTTCTCTAGAAAGGATCCATTCTTGGCAACGAAGATTTTGCCTTCGGATCTATGATAGAAGGTATACCCAATAGTTTCCTTTGGGTATCATATGAAGACGCATTTTTCCGCTTTGGGTTCAAGCTTGTCCGGCTGTAACTTCTTTACATAGGCTTCGCAACCCCAAACTTTAAGGAACGACAATCTAGGTTTCTTCCCAAACCATAATTCATACGGTGTCGTTTCAACGGATTTAGACGGTGCCCTATTTAAAGTGAATGCGGCTGTTTCTAATGCATAACCCCAAAATGATAGCGGTAAATCTGTAAGTGACATCATAGAACGAACCATATCTAAGAGAGTTCGATTACGACGTTCGGACACACCATTACGCTATGGTGTTCCCGGCGGTGTCAACTGTGAAAGTATTCCGCATTTCTTCAAATGCTCGCCAAACTCGTAACTTAGATATTCACCTCCACGATCAGAACGTAGAAATTTAATCTTCTTGTTACGTTGATGTTGGAGATATGCCCTAGAGGCAATAATAAATATAGTTATTATTATATATCTTTGTGTTTATGATAAATGTTTGCATTCATGCTATAATAGTATTAACAAGGAAACCATTAATACTTGTGTGATTTGTAAACTTAATTTGAAGTCCCTAGTATAGCCTCTATACTTCACTAGCTTGTTGGTTGATTGATGATGTGGTTTCTTTGTCATGAACATTGAGATGTTATCAACAACAAGATCATATCGTTAGGAGAATGATATGGTGGACATACTCCTATAGACAAGCGTAGCATAAAGATCAAGTCATTTCAATAGTTCAATTGCTATATGCTTTCTGATACATAGTAACCTAATTCCTTCGACCATGAGATCATGCATATCACCTTTGCTGGATGGATGCTTTGATGTCATCAAACACCACACCGTAACAGGGTGGCTATAAAGGTGGCATTGAGTGTTCGGAAAGTATTGGTTGAAACACATGGATCAAGAGTGGGATTTGTCCATCCACATGACGGATAGATATTCTCTGGGCCCTCTCGGTGAAATGTCATCCAATTAGCTTGCAAGCATGTGACTTGGTCACAAGGGATCACATATCACGGGAACGAGAAAAGAGTACTTATCAGTAACGAGGATGAACTAGGTATGCAGAGATACCGACGATCATAACCTCGGATAAGTAACATATCGTGAGACAAAGGGAAATTGGTATCGTATGTAAGTGGTTCATTCGATCGCAAAGTAATCGTAGAAATATGTGGGAGCCATATGAATTTCCAGATTCCTCTATTGGTTATTGTTCGGAGAAGTGTCTCGATCATGTCTGCATAATTCACGAACCGTAGGGAGACACACTTAAGGATTCGACGTTGTTTGAGTAGTTATGGTATTATGAGAAAGAGACCGAATGTTGTTCGGAGTCTCGGATGGGATCCGGGATATCACGAGGTGATCCGGAATGGTCCGGAGAATAAGATTCATATAAGGAAAGTCCCGTTTTGGAGTTGGGGAATGGTTCCGGTGTTTTCATCGGGAACATTCTAGAAGGTCCCGGAATGTCCGGCACTCCGGAGGGGGAAGGGTACATGAATGTGTCATTGTAAGTTGGAATGATTGCATCATGTACTAAGTATTCTTGCTGTCCCAAATAAAGGATTTATTTAAATCCTAAATTGAAAAGTCAAACGGCTAGTTTGAAAGTCAAACGGCAATTTTGGGAAGTGGGAAGAGAGGAGGATTGGTGGAGGCCGAATTGGAGGAGGGTTCCTCCCTTGGCCGGCTCCCCACCAAGCCGACTTGGGGAGGGACTCTCCTCCCCTTGGCCGGCCAGCCCTCCCACCTATATAAGGAGGGGCAGGGCTCCCCTCCTAGACACACAAGTTTCCTATCCTCTAAACTAAACCCTAGATCTAGACCCCGGTTTAGAGCTATTCGATTTAGAGCCTTCTAATTGGTTTAGAGCCTTCTAATTGGTGTGTCTAATTACTAGACCACTAATAGCCTCTCTCATAAGCTCCACCATACTCGCACCGGCTTAAGGCGAAGCCCTGCGGGATTTCCCCTCTACCTCCGGTACCACGCCGTTGTGCTGCCGGAATCGCGAGGAGAGTGCTACAACCTCCGCTGCCTGCTGGAACAAGGGAGAGGAAGGTCTTCGTCGAGTACCGAACGTGTGACCGACTGCGGGAGCGCTGCGGGAACGCGGCGCCGGAAGGATCGTCTACGCGATCTTGAGATCGGAAAGAGTACGACTACATCACCCACGAGAATCTGCTCTCGTTAAACACTTTGGAATCTTCGAGGGTGAGTTATTCCATCGACTCGTTGCTACAATCTAGTAGATAGATCTTGGCTTGTTTGTTTGTATGCGATAGAAAATTTTTGTTTTCCATGCTACGAACCCCTTCAGTGGTATCAGAGCCAGGTCTATATGTAGATCTGTTGCACGAGTAGAACACAATGGTCATTGTGGGCATTGATGCTTTTATTGTAGATTGCCTTTTGTGTACTTTGCATCTTGCGGTATGTTGGGATGAAGCGGCCCGGGCTAACCTTACATGACATCGTTCATGAGACTTGCTCCACGCTTGACATGCAACTCGTTTTGCATAAGTGGCTTTGCGGGTGCCTGTTTCTCCTAGCATAGTAAAGATCCAATTTACAACGGGTGATCAACAATGCTAGTATCAATGTTGTGGTTATTGTTCGTAAGTTAGAACGACACTTTTGGAAAGCCCCAAACCACGTAAAATATGCAAAGAAAGTAGAAGCGTCTAACTTTGTTTTGCAGGGGTGTGCAGTGATGTGATATGGCCATGATTGTGATTATATTTGATGTATGCAATGTTCCTTATTGTAAGTTGGCAACCGGCAGGAGCCATATGGTTGTCTTTAATTTCTGTTAAGACCTGCGTGTCTATTCAAAATAGTTGTAATAGTTGAAGCTGGTGGACGACAACCATGGAGAAGCGTCATTGACCTTGATGCTATGCCGGTGATGATGGAGATCATATTCGTGCTTGAAGATGGAGATCGGAAGCACAAAGAAGAAAGGCCATATCATATCACATATTATGAATTGCATGTGATGTTAATCCTTTATGCATCTTGTATTGCTTAGTAGACGACGGTAGCATTATAAGATGATCCCTCATGCACATAAATTTCAAGTTCTAAAGTGTTCACCCTTAGTATGCACCGTTGCCAAAGCTTGCTGCTTCGAAGCACCACGTGATGATCGGGTGTCTTTGATTCCGCGGGTGAATACAACGTAAGCAAGCCAGATTTGCTTATGCGGTAGCTAAGGTTTGATCTTGACGAGCCTAGCATGTACAGACATGGCCTCAGGAACACGGATCGCCGAAAGGCAAAGCATGAATCATATAGTAGATATGATGAACATGATGATTGTTCGCCATTGAAACTATATCAACTCTCGTGATGATCGGTGTTGATGTAGTGGATTTGGTTCGTGTGATCACTAAAACAATGTGAGGGATGTTGTTTTGAGTGGGAGTTCACCTAGTTTAATTTCATTAATTAATTTGAACTCAATTTGTCATAAACTTAGTCTAAACTATTGCAAATATGTTGTAGATCAATGGCAGCCCCTACCATCAATTTTAATGCGTTCCTAGAGAAAGAAAAGTTGAAAAACAATGGAAGCAACTTCGCGGATTGGTTCCGCAATTTGAGGATTGTCCTCACAGCTGGTAATTTGACCTATGTGCTGGATGCACCGCTAGGTGACCCACCTGCAGCTGATGCTACCGATGAAGTAAAGAATGTTTACCTTGCTCGGAAGAATCAGTACTCCATAGTTCAGTGTGCTATCTTGTATGGTTTAGAATCGGAGCTTCAGAAAAGGTTTGAAGAGTCAGATCCATATGATATTGTCGAGGATCTCAAATTAATCTTTGAGACTCATGCGGCAATTGAAAGTTATGAAGCTTCTGAAAAGTTCTTTAACTGCAAGATGGAAGAGGGTAGCTCCGTCAGTGAGCATGTGCTTAAGATGTCTGGGCACGCAAATAAACTTCAAAGTTTGGGTATAGTGATTCCTAATACTTTGGGAGTTTACCGCATCCTCCAATCACTACCACCAAGTTACAAGAACTTTGTGATGAACTACAACATGCAGAACATGAACAAAGAGTTGCCAGAACTATTTGCTATGTTAAAATCTGCAGAAGTGGAGATCAAGAAAGAGCACCAAGTGTTGATGGTCAATAAGACCACCAAATTCAAGAAAGGCAAGTCTAAGCAAAAGGGACACTTCAAGAAGGGTGGTAAGAAAGTTACCACGCCGACGAAGAAGACCAAGGCTGGACCTAAGCCTGAAACTGAGTGCTTTTACTGCAAGGGAGAAGGTCACTGGAAGCGGAATTGCCCAAGGTACTTGGCAGATTTGAAGAACGGCAACATCAAGAAGAAAGGTATATCTGATATACATGTTATTGATGTGTATCTCACTAGTATTCGTAGTAGTGCCTGGGTATTTGATACTGGTTCGGTTGCTCATATTTGTAACTCGAAACAGGAGCTGCAGAATAAACGGAAGCTAGTGAAGAACGAGGTGACGATGCGCGTAGGAAACGGATCAAAGGTTGATGTGATCGCGGTCGGCACGCTACCTCTTCATCTACCATCGGGATTAGTTTTATACTTAAATAATTGTTATTTGGTGCCTGCGTTAAGCATGAACATTATATCAGGATCTTGTTTATTGCGAGACGGTTACTTGTTTAAATCCGAGAATAATGGTTGTTCGATTTATATGAGTAACATGTTTCATGCACATGCACCTTTGATAGATGGTCTATTCATATTGAATCTCGATAGTGGAAATACACATATTAATAACATTGAGGCTAAACGTTTGAAATCAAGCGATAATTTGACCTATATGTGGCACTGTCGTCTTGGTCACATTGGAGTGAAGCGTATGAAGAAACTCCATTCCGATGGACTTCTTGAATCACTTGATTTTGAATCACTTGAAAGATGCGAGGCATGTCTGATGGGTAAAATGACTAAGACTCCATTTTCTGGTATGATGGAGCGAGCTACAGACTTATTGGAAATCATACATACCGATGTGTGTGGTCCAATGAGTGTAGCATCGCGCAGTGGTTATCGTTATGTTCTTACCTTCACGGATGATTTGAGTAGATATGGGTATATCTATTTCATGAAACATAAGTCCGAAACTTTCGAGAAGTTTAAGGAGTTTCAAAGTGAGGTAGAGAATCAACGTAACAAGAAGATTAAATTTCTACGTTCTGATCGTGGAGGTGAATATCTAAGTTACGAGTTTGGCGAGCATTTGAAGAAATGCGGAATACTTTCACAATTGACACCGCCGGGAACACCACAGCGTAATGGTGTGTCTGAACGTCGTAATCGAACTCTCTTAGATATGGTTCGTTCTATGATGTCACTTACAGATTTACCACTATCATTTTGGGGTTATGCATTAGAAACAGCCGCATTCACTTTAAATAGGGCACCGTCTAAATCCGTTGAAACGACACCGTATGAATTATGGTTTGGGAAGAAACCTAAATTGTCGTTCCTTAAAGTTTGGGGATGCGAAGCCTATGTAAAGAAGTTACAGCCGGACAAGCTTGAACCCAAAGCGGAAAAATGCGTCTTCATAGGATACCCGAAGGAAACTATTGGGTATACCTTCTATCATAGATCCGAAGGCAAAATCTTCGTTGCCAAGAATGGATCCTTTCTAGAGAAGGAATTTCTCTCGAAAGAAGTGACTGGAAGGAAAGTAGAACTCGACGAGGTTGTCGAACCTTCTCTCGAAATTGCGAGTAGCGCAGCACCGGAAGAAGTTCCTGTGATGCCTGCACCAATAAGAGAGGAAGCTAATGATGGTGATCATGAAACTTCGGTTGAAGTTACTACAGAGCCTCGGAGGTCAACGAGAACTCGTACCACTCCAGATTGGTATGATTCCGTTATGAATGTCATGTTGGTGGACAACACCGATGACCCCGAGACATATGAGGAAGCGATGATGAGCCCAGATTCCAATAAATGGCAAGAAGCCATGAAATCCGAGATTGGATCCATGTACGAAAACCAAGTATGGACTTTGGTGGACTTACCGGATGGCCGGAAGGCTGTCGAGAACAAATGGATTTTCAAGAAGAAAACAGATGCTGATGGTAATGTTACTGTCTATAAAGCTCGACTTGTCGCAAAAGGGTTTCGACAAATTCAAGGAGTTGACTACGATGAGACTTTCTCACCGGTAGCGAAGCTAAAGTCTGTGAGGATTATGTTAGCAATCGCTGCATATTATGATTATGAGATATGGCAGATGGATGTCAAAACAGCATTCCTCAATGGAGACATTGATGAAGAGTTGTATATGATACAACCCAAAGGTTTTGTCGATCCTAAAGATGCTAACAAGGTATGCAAGCTTCAACGGTCCATCTATGGATTAAAGCAAGCATCCCGAAGTTGGAATCAACGTTTTGATAAGGTAATCAAAAGTTTTGGTTTTATACAAACTTATGGAGAAGCTTGTATTTACAAGAAAGTGAGTGGGAGCTCTGTAGCATTCTTAATACTATATGTGGATGACATATTGTTGATTGGGAATGATGTAGACCTTCTTAATAGTGTCAAAGAGTATTTGAATAATAGTTTTTCAATGAAGGATCTTGGCGAAGCAGCTTACATATTAGGCATAAAGATTTATAGAGATAGATCGAAACGCCAAATATCATTGTCACAAAGTACATATTTGGACAAAGTTCTAAAGAGGTTTGGAATGGAAGATAGCAAGAAAGGGTTCTTGCCCATGTTGCCCAATACGACCTTGAGTAAAACTCAAAGTCCGACATCGGCAGAAGATAGAGAAAGAATGAGTAAGACTCCCTATGCCTCAGCCATAGGATATCTAATGTATGCCATGCTATGTACTAGACCCGACATTGCATATGCTGTTAGTTTAACTAGCAGATATCAAAGTGATCCAGGAGTGGATCATTGGATAGCGGTCAAAAACATCCTTAAGTACTTGAGAAGAACTAAGGATATGGTTCTTTCTTATGGAGGTGATGAACAGCTCGTTGTTAATGGTTACACCGATGCTAGTTGGAACACCGATCTGGATGATTCTAAATCACAATCTGGATACGTATTTATTTTGAATGGTGCAGCAGTTAGCTGGAGGAGTGCAAAGCAAAGCGTTGTGGCGAGATCTTCAACTGAATCGGAATACATGGCTGCTTCGGAGGCTTCACAAGAAGCGATATGGATGAAAGAGTTCATTACAGAGCTAGGTGTGGTTCCAAGTGCGCTAGACCCAATGTCTATCTACTGTGATAACATGGCCACCATAGCCAATGCGCAAGAACCAAGGTCACACAAAAAGCTGAAGCATATCAAGCTGCGTTTTCACGCTATTCGAGAACATATCCAGGATGGGGATATAAAGATTTGCAAAGTACACACAGATCTGAATGTGGCGGATCCGTTGACTAAACCTCTCCCGAGGGCAAAACATGACCAACACCAAACTGCCATGGGTGTTCGGTATATTACCATGTAATCTAGATTAGATGACTCTAGTGCAAGTGGGAGACTGTTGGAGATATGCCCTAGAGGCAATAATAAATATAGTTATTATTATATATCTTTGTGTTTATGATAAATGTTTGCATTCATGCTATAATAGTATTAACAAGGAAACCATTAATACTTGTGTGATTTGTAAACTTAATTTGAAGTCCCTAGTATAGCCTCTATACTTCACTAGCTTGTTGGTTGATTGATGATGTGGTTTCTTTGTCATGAACATTGAGATGTTATCAACAACAAGATCATATCGTTAGGAGAATGATATGGTGGACATACTCCTATAGACAAGCGTAGCATAAAGATCAAGTCATTTCAATAGTTCAATTGCTATATGCTTTCTGATACATAGTAACCTAATTCCTTCGACCATGAGATCATGCATATCACCTTTGCTGGATGGATGCTTTGATGTCATCAAACACCACACCGTAACAGGGTGGCTATAAAGGTGGCATTGAGTGTTCGGAAAGTATTGGTTGAAACACATGGATCAAGAGTGGGATTTGTCCATCCACATGACGGATAGATATTCTCTGGGCCCTCTCGGTGAAATGTCATCCAATTAGCTTGCAAGCATGTGACTTGGTCACAAGGGATCACATATCACGGGAACGAGAAAAGAGTACTTATCAGTAACGAGGATGAACTAGGTATGCAGAGATACCGACGATCATAACCTCGGATAAGTAACATATCGTGAGACAAAGGGAAATTGGTATCGTATGTAAGTGGTTCATTCGATCGCAAAGTAATCGTAGAAATATGTGGGAGCCATATGAATTTCCAGATTCCTCTATTGGTTATTGTTCGGAGAAGTGTCTCGATCATGTCTGCATAATTCACGAACCGTAGGGAGACACACTTAAGGATTCGACGTTGTTTGAGTAGTTATGGTATTATGAGAAAGAGACCGAATGTTGTTCGGAGTCTCGGATGGGATCCGGGATATCACGAGGTGATCCGGAATGGTCCGGAGAATAAGATTCATATAAGGAAAGTCCCGTTTTGGAGTTGGGGAATGGTTCCGGTGTTTTCATCGGGAACATTCTAGAAGGTCCCGGAATGTCCGGCACTCCGGAGGGGGAAGGGTACATGAATGTGTCATTGTAAGTTGGAATGATTGCATCATGTACTAAGTATTCTTGCTGTCCCAAATAAAGGATTTATTTAAATCCTAAATTGAAAAGTCAAACGGCTAGTTTGAAAGTCAAACGGCAATTTTGGGAAGTGGGAAGAGAGGAGGATTGGTGGAGGCCGAATTGGAGGAGGGTTCCTCCCTTGGCCGGCGCCCCACCAAGCCGACTTGGGGAGGGACTCTCCTCCCCTTGGCCGGCCAGCCCTCCCACCTATATAAGGAGGGGCAGGGCTCCCCTCCTAGACACACAAGTTTCCTATCCTCTAAACTAAACCCTAGATCTAGACCCCGGTTTAGAGCTATTCGGTTTAGAGCCTTCTAATTGGTTTAGAGCCTTCTAATTGGTGTGTCTAATTACTAGACCACTAATAGCCTCTCTCATAAGCTCCACCATACTCGCACCGGCTTAAGGCGAAGCCCTGCGGGATTTCCCCTCTACCTCCGGTACCACGCCGTTGTGCTGCCGGAATCGCGAGGAGAGTGCTACAACCTCCGCTGCCTGCTGGAACAAGGGAGAGGAAGGTCTTCGTCGAGTACCGAACGTGTGACCGACTGCGGGAGCGCTGCGGGAACGCGGCGCCGGAAGGATCGTCTACGCGATCTTGAGATCGGAAAGAGTACGACTACATCACCCACGAGAATCTGCTCTCGTTAAACACTTTGGAATCTTCGAGGGTGAGTTATTCCATCGACTCGTTGCTGCAATCTAGTAGATAGATCTTGGCTTGTTTGTTTGTATGCGATAGAAAATTTTTGTTTTCCATGCTACGAACCCCTTCAGTTGATTCTCTACCTCACTTTGAAATTCCTTAAACTTCTCGAAAGTTTCGGACTTATGTTTCATGAAATAGATATACCCATATCTACTCAAGTCATCCGTGAAGGTAAGAACATAACGATAACCACCGTGCGATGCTACACTCATTGGACCACATACATCGGTATGTATGATTTCCAATAAGTCCGTAGCTCGCTCCATCATACCAGAAAATGGAGTCTTAGTCATTTTACCCATCAGACATGCTTCGCATCTATCAAGTGATTTGAAATCAAGTGATTCAAGAAGTCCATCGGAATGGAGTTTCTTCATACGCTTCACTCCAATGTGACCAAGACGACAGTGCCACATATAGGTCGAGTTATCGCTTGATTTCAACCGTTTAGCCTCAATGTTATTAATATGTGTATTTCCACTATCGAGATTCAATAAGAATAGACCATCTATCAAAGGTGCATGTGCATAAAACATATTACTCATATAAATCGAACAACCATTATTCTCGGACTTAAACAAGTAACCGTCTCGCAATAAACAAGATCCCGATATAATGTTCATGCTCAACGCAGGCACCAAATAACAATTATTTAAGTATAAAACTAATCCCGATGGTAGATGAAGGGGTAGCGTGCCGACCGCGATCACATCAACCTTTGATCCGTTTCCCACGCGCATCGTCACCTCGTTCTTCGCTAGCTTCCGTTTATTCTACAGCACCTGTTTCGAGTTACAAATATGAGCAACCGAACCAGTATCAAATACCCAGGCACTACTACGAGTACTAGTGAGATACACATCAATAACATGTATATCAGATATACCTTTCTTCTTGATGTTTCCGTTCTTCAAATCTTCCAAGTACTTTGGGCAATTCCGCTTCCAGTGACCTTCTCCCTTGCAGTAAAATCACTCAGTATCAGGCTTAGGTCCAGCCTTGGTATTCTTCGTCGGCGTGGTAACTTTCTTACCACCCTTCTTGAAGTGTCCCTTCTGCTTAGACTTGCCTTTCTTGAATTTGGTGGTCTTATTGACCAACAACACTTGGTGCTCTTTCTTGATCTCCACTTCTACAGATTTCAACATGGCAAAGAGTTCTGGCAACGTCTTGTTCATGTTTTGCATGTTGTAGTTCATCACAAAGTTCTTGTAACTTGGTTGTAGTGATTGGAGGACACGGTAAATCCCCAAAGCATTAGGAATCACAATACCCAAGCTTTGAAGTTTGTTTGCGTGCTAGACATCTTAAGCACGTGCTCACTAACGGAGCTGCCTCTTCCATCTTGCAGTTAAAGAACTTTTCAGAAGCCTCATAGCTTTCAATTGCCGCATGAGTCTCAAAGATCAATTTGAGATCCTCTACAATATCATATGGGTCTGAATTCTCAAACCTTTTCTGAAGCTCCGATTCTAAACCATACAAGATAGCACACTGAACTGTGGAGTACTGAGTCTTCCGAGTGAGGTAAACGTTCTTTACTTCATCGGGAGCATCAGCTGCAGGTGGGTCACCCAGCGGTGCATCCAGCACATAGGTCAAATTACCAGCTGTGAGGACAATCCTCAAATTGCGGAACCAATCCGCGAAGTTGCTTCCATTGTTTTTCAACTTTTCTTTCTCTAGGAACGCATTAAAATTGATGGTAGGGGCTGCCATTGATCTACAACATATTTGCAATAGTTTAGACTAAGTTTATGACAAATTGAGTTCAAATTAATATTAATATTAATCTAGGTGAACTCCCACTCAAAACAATATCCCTCAAATTGTTTTAGTGATCACACGAACCAAATCCACCACATCAACACCGATCATCACGAGAGTTGATATAGTTTCAATGGCGAACAATCGACATGTTCATCATATCTACTATATGATTCATGCTTTACCTTTCGGGGATCCGTGTTCCGAGACCATGTCTGTACATGCTAGGCTCGTCAAGATCAAACCTTAGTTTCCGCATGAGCAAATCTGGCTTGCTCACGTTGTATACACTTGCGGAATCTAACACACCCGATCATCACGTGGTGCTTCGAAACAACAAGCTTTAGCAACGGTGCTAACTAAGGGTGAACACTTTATGACTTGAAATTCATGTGCATGAGGGATCACCTTATAATGCTACCGTCGTCTACTAAGCAATACAAGATGCATAAAGGATTAACATCACATGCAATTCATAATATGTGATATGATATGGCCTTTCTTCTTTGTGCTTCCGATCTCCATCTTCTAGCACGAACATGATCTCCATCATCACCGGCATTGCATCAAGGTCAATGACGCTTCTCCATGGTTGTCGTCCACCGGCTTCAACTATTACAACTACTTTGAATAGACACGCGGGTCTTAACATAAATTAAAGACAACCATATGGCTCCTGCCGGTTGCCAACTTACAATAAGGAACATTGCATACATCAAATATAATCACAATCATGGCCATATCACATCACAGCACACCCCTGCAAAACAAAGTTAGACGCCTCTACTTTCTTTGCATGTTTTACGTGGTTTGGGGCTTTCAATAAGTGTTGTTCTAACATACGAACAAGAACCACAACATTGATACTAGTATTGTTAATCACCCATTGTAAATTGGATCTTAACTATGCTAGGAGAAACAGGCACCCACAAAGCCACTTATGCAATACAAGTTGCATGTCAAGCGTGGAGCAAGTCTCATGAACGATGTCATGTAAGGTTAGCCCGGGCCGCTTCATCCCAACATACCGCAAGATGCAAAGTACACAAGAAGCAATTGACAATAAAAGCATCAACGCCCACAATGACCATTGTGTTCTACTCGTGCAACAGATCTACATATAGACATGGCTCTGATACCACTGTAGGGTTTCGTAGCATGGAAAACAAAAAAATTCTACCGCATACAAACAAACAAGCCAAGATCTATCTACTAGATTGTAGCAACGAGTCGATGGAATAACTCACCCTCGAAGATTCCAAAGTGTTTAACGAGAGCGGATTCTCGTGGGTGATGTAGTCGTACTCTTCCCGATCTCAAGATCGCGTAGACGATCCTTCCGGCGCTGCGTTCCGGCAGCGCTCCCGCAGTCGGTCACACGTTCGGTACTCGACGAAGACCTTCCTCTCCCTTGTTCCAGCAGGCAGCGGAGGTTGTAGCACTCTCCTCGCGATTCCGGCAGCACAACGACGTGGTACCGGAAGTAGAGGGGAGATCTCGCAGGGCTTCTCCTTAAGCCGGAGCGAGTATGGTGGAGTATGAGAGAGCTCCTCGGCGATCTAGGTTTTAGACACACCAAGGAGAAGGTGCTAGAGCTGGCGGCTAGGGTTTGGGGCACCCCAAGTCGGCGGCTAGGGCAACCCTAGGAGGCGGCGGCAGCTGCAGGAGGTGGTGGCGCCAAGCTAGGGTTTGGAGGAGAGGTACTTGTGTGTACTAGGAGGGAGCCCTGCCCCTCCTTATATAGGTGGAGGGGCCGGCCGGCCAAGGGGAGGGAGTGGAGTCCCTCCCCAACTCGGCTTGGGTGGTGCGCCGGCTTGGGAAGGAGGGACTCCCTCCCCAACTCGGTTTCACCTTCCTCCTCTTTTCCTCTTTCCAAATTTAGCCGTTTGACTTTTCAATTTAGCTATTTGACTTTTCAAACTAGGATTTGAATTAATCCTTTATTTGGAACAGCGATGACACTTAGTACATGATGCAATCATTCCAACTTGCAATGACACATTCATGTACCCTTTCCCCTCTGGAGTGCCGGACATTCCGGAACCTTCTAGAACATTCCCGATGAAAACACCGGAATCATTCCCGAACTCCGAAACGAGACTTTCCTTATATGAATCTTATTCTCCGGACCATTCCGGATCTCCTCGTGATATCCCGGATCCCATCCGAGACTCCGAACAACATTCGGTCTCTTTCTCATCATACCATAACTACTCAAACAACGTCGAATCCTTAAGTGTGTCTCCCTACGGTTCGTGAATTATGCGGACATGATCGATACACTTCTCCGAACAATAACCAATAGAGGAATCTGGAAATTCATATGGCTCCCACATATTTCTACGATTACTTTGCAATCGAATGAACCACTTACATACGATACCAATTTCCCTTTGTCTCACGATAGTTTACTTATCCGAGGTTATGATCATCGGTATCTCTGCATACCTAGTTCAACCTCGTTACCGATAAGTACTCTTTTCTCGTTCCCGTGATATGTGATCCCTTGTGAGCCAGTCACATGCTTGCAAGCTAACTGGATGACATTTCACCGAGAGGGCCCAGAGTATATCTATCTGTCATATGGATGGACAAATCCCACTCTTGATCCATGTGTTTCAACCAATACTTTCCGAACACTCAATGCCACCTTTATAGCCACCCAGTTACGATGTGGTGTTTGATGTCATCAAAGCATCCATCCGGCAAAGGTGATATGCATGATCTCATGGTCGAAGGAATTAGGTTACTATGTATCAGAAAGCATATAGCAATTGAACTATTGAAATGACTTGATCTTTATGCTACGCTTATCTATAGGAGTATGTCCATCATATCATTCTCCTAACGATATGATCTTGTTGTTAATAACATCTCAATGTTCATGATAGGGAAACCACAATCATCTATTAACCAACAAGCTAGTATTATATAGAGGCTTTACTAGGGACTTCAAATTAGGTTTACAAATCACACAAGTATTAATGTTTCCTTGTTAATACTATTATAGCATGAATGTAAACATTTATCATAAACACAAAGATATAATAATAACTATATTTATTATTGCCTCTAGGGCATATCTCCAACACATCCACGACCCGCGACTAATTTTTTTTTGTAAGTTTTCTTTTTTTTAATTCAAAACTAATATAAAAACTTTGGAAAACCATATCTTTTATTGTAATAATCCAAATAAAACAAATAATATGTCTATTATTATCAGAAAAATATAAAGAATCTTAATATAATATCCATTTATCTGTTTGCATCATTTATAAATTATTTCATTTGTAAATTTTCTTTTTTAATTCAAATCAAATATAAAAACTTTGGAAAATCATATCTTTTATTGTAATAATCCAAATAAAACAAATAATATGTCTATTATTATCAGTAAAATATAAAGAATCTTAATATAATATCCATTTATCTGTTTGCATCATTTATAAATTATTTCATTTGTAAATTTTCTTTTTTTAATTCAATTCAAATATAAAAACTTTGGAAAATCATATCTTTTATTTTAATAATCCAAATAAAACAAATAATATGTCTATTATTATCATCAGAAAAATATAAAGAATCTTAATATAATATCCATTTAGTCCCGATTGTAGTCACAAACCGGGACTAAAGATATTTCCCGCCATTTCCCACTACTTCCCGCCAAGTTTTCCCGCCATTTCCTTTCTACGAGAGCTTTTAATCCCGGATGTAGTCACTAACCGGGACTAAAGATATTTCCTGCCATTTCCCAAAGCTTCACGCCAAGTTTTCCTGCCCTTTCCCTCTATATTTAGGGCGATCATGCCATGGCTATCCACACATCCACACATTCCTCTCTTAGAAGAATGGACAATGCCTACTGGGTCATTCTGACCCTCCAGGAGACCGAGGCGCTGTGCGCCTCCAACTACCCTTGTCTGCCAGGCTACCGGCCGCCCTCCGGCTGGATTCTGAGCGCTAGAGGGGTTCCTGTCCCTCCTGTCCCTCAAGGTTCCGCACGCCAGGCGGCCATCACAAACCACTTCTACCACGAGCTCATGCCGGAGCAGCGGATGGATCCCAGTGGGATCCCGACAACTACGACACCTGGAATGCCTTCTTCGCTAATAGGCGGGAAAGGGAGCTCGCCAGGTACGAGGGTGATGGCCCGCCCCCGGTGAACCACAACGAAGCTGACCGTCGTCTGTGGTGGGCGAATCGTACTATCATCGGAGTGATGCGCTACATCGCTGGGGGAGACCATCCTCGCCTGCGGTGCCCACGAGTCCACCCGCCACAAATCCACAAAAAAGCCCCACACTGGCCCGACGGTAGCGGCATCGTCTTCCAGGAGACCCCTCCCCCGCCCGCCGTGAATCCGAGGCTGGAATGGCCCCTGGTATATGCCATGGATGGGCTGAGGATCCCCGGAGTGGCAGGTGACGATGACGCTGACGAAGAAGACCCTGAAGCTGCGTACTATAGGACTAGGCATGATTATGACTAAAGGGGGCAGCTTTAGTCCTGAGTGTTAGCTAGTCCCGGTTTGTCCTGGTTTTTAATATTAACAAATGTCTTGAGTGTTACCTAATAAATAGAGGGAAATGCCTATATAAAGAGAGGGTTCATCTTTAGTCCCGGTTGGAAAACCAACCGTGACTGAAGGGATTGCGGCATACTGGGCCAGGCAACACTAATAATCGGGGTTAGTGTCGACATTATGTCGTGCGGCTTGTACCTTGTCCCGGATGGTGTCACCAACCGGGACTAAAGATGAACCTTTAGTCCCGGTTGGAGACACCAACCGGGACAAAACATGAGTCAGCACTAATAATAGAGGTGAGTGTCGACATTATGCCGAGCTGCTTGTACTATAAATAGGCATCCTTGTGAGTCCAGTCCTCCAGCCAGTTTGAGGCATCTCCATGGTAAGTATGAATCGGGACTAAATGGTAAGTATTAATCGGGACTAAAGGCCCTCCAGCCACAAAATGGGACTAACACACTCAAGATTGTTGGAGACAACACTATAAAAATGGACACATGGAGCATCTTCACTCATAAAATGTTACAATTATTACATGTCATTTCTTCGCGTGTGTTCCTTTCTGATCCCGTCGTATCCATGGAGTATCTTCATTCATTAACATGATGCTTGGGTCATCCTTCACCGCGAAGGGCGGAATTTCATGAAACTTATCACAATCTTCTAACATGTCTGTCTTATCCTCCACTCCCACGATGTTTCTTTTTCCTGAAAGAACTATGTGGCGCTTTGGCTCATCGTCTGATGTATTCTTTTTCTTATTTTTTTCTTTTTCTAGGTTTGGTAGACATGTCCTTCACATAGAAAACCTGAGCCACATCATTGGCTAGGACGAATGGTTCGTCTAAGTACCCAAGATTGTTGAGATCCAAGGATGTCATTCCGTATTTCTTGTCTACCTCAACCTCTCCTCCTGTCTAAGTACCCAAGATTGTTGAGATCCAAGATTGTTGAGACCCATTTGCACCGAAAAAAGGGGACCTTAAAAGTAGGTCCATAGTCAAGTTCCCATATCTCCTCTATGTAACCATAATATGTGGTCTTTGACCCATTGTTGTCTGTTGCATCAAAGCGGACACCACTGTTTTGGTTGGTGCTCTTTTTATCTTGGGCTATCGTGTAAAATGTATACCCATTTATCTCGTACCCTTGGAAAGTCGATATACTCGAAGATGGTGACATAGACAACAAGTATATATGATCTCCAAGAGTGTTGTTTTTGATGAGATGTTGCAACCAACCACCGAAACTCTTCATGTGTTCATCTCTGATCCAAGAGTCATGCTTTCCAGGGTTGTTGGAGCGTAATATTTTCTTGTGTTCCTCGATATATGGGGCTGCCAAGATAGAATTCTGTAGAACGGTGTAATGTGCTTCGGTGTAAGAATGTCCGTCCCTACATATTATTGATTTCCTTCCTATAATACCCTTTCCACTCAGTCTCCTCTCATACCGCGATTGAGGAAGACCAATCGGCTTAAGGTCAGGAACAAAGTCAACACAGAATTCAATGACCTCCTCTGTTCCATAGCCCTTGGAGATGCTTCCTTCTGTCCTAGCACGGTTACGAACATATTTATTTAAGATTCCCATGAACCTCTCAAAGGGAAACATATTGTGTGGAAATACATGACCGAGAATGGAAATCTCTTCGACTAGGTGAACCAGCAGGTGCGTCATAATATTGAAGAAGGATGGTGGGAACACCAACTCAAAACTGACAAGACATTGGACCACATCATTCTGTAACCGTGGTAGATCTTCAGGATTGATTATCTTCTGAGAGATTGCATTGAGAAATGAACATAGATTCACAATGGGTACTCGAACATTATCTGGTAGTAGCCCCCTCAACGCAATCGGAAGCATTTGCGTCATAATCACGTGGCAGTCATGAGACTTTAGGTTTTGGAACTTTTTTCTGCCATATTTATTATTCCCTTTATATTCGACGATAAGCCAGACGGGACCTTAATACTGCTTAGGCATTCAAAAAATATTTCCTTCTCTTGTTTGGTAAGAGCGTAGCTGGCATGACCTTGAAACCATTCTGTATGCAGGCCATCTGGGTCTTTCATACGTTGATGGTCCTTTCGTGCTTCCGGTGTATCTTTTGTCTTCCCATACACGCCCAAGAAGCCTAGCAGGTTCACGCAAAGATTCTTCGTCACATGCATCACATTGATTGCAGAGCGGACCTCTAAGAATTTCCAATATGGTAGCTCCCAAAATATAGATTTCTTCTTCCACATGGGTGCGTGTCCTTCAGCGTCCTTCAGAACAGATTTTCCTCCTGGACCCTTTCCAAAGGTTACCAGTTGATCAAAATCTTTGACCATATCAAATATATCAGCACTAGTACGCTCCTTAGGCTTCGTCTGGTGACATGCCAGACCGTTGAAATGCTTACCTTTCTTTCTTAAGGGATGCTTGGCCAAAAGAAATCGACGATGCTCATTGTATACATTCTTCTTACAATGTTCCAAATATATACTTTCAGTCTCATCTAAACAGTGTGTGCATGCATTGTATCCCTTGTTTGACTGTCCTGAAAGGTTACTAAGAGCAGGCCAATCATTGATTGTTACGAAAAGCAATGCTCGGAGGTTAAATTCTTCCTGCTTGTGCTCATCCCACACGCGTATCCCGGGTTCGTGCCACAACTGTAAAAGTTCTTCCACTAATGGCCTTAGGTACACATCAATGTCGTTGCCGGGTTGCTTCGGACCTTGGATCAACACTGGCATCATAATGAACTTCCGCTTCATGCACAACCAAGGAGGAAGGTTATAGATGCATAGAGTCACGGGTCAGATGCTGTGACTGGAGCTCTGCTCCCAAAGGGATTCATGCCATCTATACTTAGACCAAACCTTAAACTCCTTGCGTCATCTGCAAAGTCCGGGTACTTTCTATCGATTTTTCTCCATTGTGACCCATCAGCGGGGTGTCTCAACATCCCGTCTGACTTACGTTCCTCTTTATGCCATCGCAACAACTTGGCGTGCTCTTTGTTTCTGAATAAGCGTTTCAACCGTGGTATTATAGGAGCATACCACATCACCTTCGCGGGAACCCTCTTCCAGGCGGGCTCGCCCTCAACGTCACCAGGGTCATCTCGTCTAATCTTATACCGAAGTGAAGTGCATACCGGGCATGCATCCAAATTCTCATACTCCTCACCATGGTAGAGGATGCAGTCATTAGGGAATGCATGTATCTTCTGAACCTCTAAACCTAGAGGGCAGACAACCTTCTTTGCTTCGTACGTACTGGCGGGCAATATGTTATCTTTTGGAAGCATATTCTTCATCATTTTCAGCAACTTTTCAAATGAGGAGTCAGGTATAGCACACTCAGCCTTCCATCGCAGCAATTCCAGTATGCTGCCCAGCTTTTTCAGACCATTTTCGCAATTTGGGTACAAAAACTTTTTGTGATCCTCTAACATGTGATTGAACTTCTCCCTATCCTTTTCAGTTTCACAATCTCTTCGTGCATCGGCAATGGTCCGACCAAGATCATCAGCGGGTTCATCATGTGTATCTTCTTCATCCTCCCCTTCAGCATCCCCCATGGAAGTATCTCCATACTCAGGGAAACCATGATAATTGCCATCCTCCTCCTCTTCTTCATTGTCTTCCATTATAACCCCTCTCTCTCCGTTCTTGGTCCAACAATTATAACTTGGCATGAAGCCGGACTTCAACAGGTGGTTGTGAAGGGTTTTTGAGTCAGAGTAATCCTTCTGATTCCTACATCCATTACATGGACAGAATACAAAACCATTGCGCTTGTTTGCATCAGCAACACGGATGAATTCATGCACGCCATTAATGAACTCGCCAGAGCGTCGGTCGGTACCGTACATCCATTCCCGGACCATCTGCATTATAGTAAACGTATATCAAAAACCATTACACAACATGATAAAATTATTACAAGTTATATTGAGAGCTTCTAGAGCATTAATTTTGAATTTTGAAAAATTTACATGCACCAATTTGTGAATTGGAGAAAACAACCAACATGATAAATGTGGAGTTTTTTATTATTGTTCTATCAGTGAAAACCTTATTCCATTCTAAGCTCTGAAACTCTAAAATTACACATTTCAATTTTCAGTAACTATGTGCCTAATCAAAATTTGTTACACATATATATCAAAATTCTTCTAGCTACTTCTAGAGCATGCATGCATTGATCCATATCTCTATACTTCTAGAGCATTATAGAGCTAAAGTAGCAATAAGAGATGAAAGAATGAAGTTTTAACCTTTTAAAGCTTTGGATTTAGATGTTGCAAACTAAATCTTGACAAATCTTGAGAAAAAAATGGCATGAACTCTCTTGCTTCTTTGAGAAAAATGGCCACCATATGCTTTAGGGCAGCAGGACAGGAGGTGGAATATATAGTCGTGGACAACTAGTCTCGGGCCGTATTACGGACCGGGACTAATGACCTGGTCCGGCCCGGGACTAGTCACTATGGCCGTTTCTAGCCGTTAGAGGCCTCACGGCCCGGGACTAGTGCTCCCACTAGTCGCGGGCTATGTCAGGCCGGGACTGCTGGCCTTGTTCACATCGAACTGAAGATGGTTTTTCCAGTAGTGCGCATTCACTCTTTCTGAATATCTGCTTCAACTTCCGCCTTGTCCTTTCTCCTCTGACGGCTTCTATCAGGATATTTCTTCCTCTCTTCGGGAAACCCAGTCCTCCATGGTTGGGAGTCGCTTGTGCCTCGTGTCGTCCACCATGTTCCTTATTTCCAAATGCGAGTGTGAGCTCATCATTCTCTCTATCAGGAATGAAGTCCCCATCTTTAACAGCCTTTACTGCTTTTCTCATCTTCTCGATTGGCAAGGGGTCTTCTTTATGTCGTATGTTATATATACACATCCCTTCCGAGTCCAACGTGCCCCCATGCCCGTAAAACCAATTCCTTGCACGTTCGATCCAATCATCGGTCTCTGGGATGATATTTTTAGCACGCAGTTCATCCTCAAGTTTCTTCCATTTAGGAATGCCAGCCCTATAGCCACCTTGCCCCATAGTATGGTGATACTTCTTGTTAGCAGCATTCAACTTATTCGTTGCAGACATTTTCTTAGATTTTTCTGATATCTTGTAATTCACAAACTCAGCCCAGAATAGTTTTATCTTCTCAAACTGAATCTTCTTGAAATTCGGAGTCTTCTCTTTCACGACATAGTCAAGATGCAATATTTTCTGCCAGTTGGTGAAACAATAGGCCATATTCTTCATAGCCCACTCCCTGACCTTAGCCTCCATGGCTCGCGCATGTTCTAAGGCGTCCTTAACTAGATCCTCCGCATTTGGATCCAGCTCTATCTTCGGTAGTTTGAAATTAACCATGAGCCTCTTCCACAGTAAATATTTGGCCACGGTAGGGAGAAATAAAGACGTTCCCTCTGCTTCCGCATCAGCATGCCTATTCCAATTTCGAACGGTGATCGGGATGAAGTCCCTAACGATTACTCTGCATTGTGCCACAAATTTGTTTGTGACAACTTCGGGAACAATCGGTTTGCCGTCTTCACCGATATCTTCGATCCTGAACCTCTCATGGTCTTCCAACTTTTTGGTTGGGCCTCGTCCACTCTTTTCAGTAGATTTCTTCGATCCGGAGGGCTAAAATAAGAAAGATCGTCGTTACTATTTCTATATAGATAGCAGATGATTAATTAATGAATTAATTATATTACATGCACCTCGCCGGAGTGGTCGTCTTCTCGATCACACAAGGCATCGCCTTCTCCCTCGCGGAAGGCATCACCTTCAACCTCAAACAAGTCGTCTCTTCCGGCAAAAAGAGGATCACCCTCATCGGAGTTGTTCAAAAACGTCGATACATCTAAATTTTCTTCCCCGCGGAGCATACCTTGGATCAACTCTTCCTTTTCTTCGTCTCTATCGTGTGGGTCCATATTTTCTGCATAGGTGGAAAAATGGATAAGTCAAAGCGGCTAAGGGAGAATGTTAGGTAGGGTGTTGAGAGATATAAACCCTAATTCGGAGAAACCCTAATATATACACACACAATAATAAAAATGAATTATAGAAGAGGGCGTGGGGCGGCGTCTCCTGTGCGCGCGTCGATGAAGCAGAGAAGTGAGATGGGGAAGAAGAAGAGGGACAACACTATAGGAGTAGCATAGCATAGTAATATACATAATAGTCCTATCATGCACATACAAAAACATCACTAATGCAATATAGAAAAGATAGGACTTTTGATGACCAAAGTATCACTTGCCTTGATAGTAGAATATTTAGATACTCTCCTTGATATTGCAAATATCACACTCCTCAAAGTCTACAACAATACAATCAAGCAAAAAGCACACACTTAAAACTACAACACAAATCAGCAAAACAATATAATGGAATGTATGCAAGCATGCAACAAGATCATTTTATTGATCAAGTTGTTCCAACAAAGTTCTGAACATTACAAACACCTACTGGTCCTTTTTATACAGGTGGAATTCCAATTGGAACCAAGTTAGTGCAATTAAGTTATTTAAATTATTTTTCTTTTTTTAGAAAATCTTTATTCAATGGGATATTTTCTACTGCAATTAAATTATATGTTTTATTTCAAATGTTCATTTTTATGGTCAGAGGGTTCAATATACAACCATTTGCAAAAGAATTCACTCAAAAATAATTTACACAATAATTTTTATACTCAAAATACTCCTCAAATGGTTCTGCCTAAAACTCAGTTTTTACAAAAGTAATTGAACAAAATGGGGTTACTGAAATGAAGTTCTCATTTTTCTGAATCCAGGGACATATTATTTGTTATATTTGGACTTATGGTTGATTTTATATGAATTTTTGAAGTTGGCAGCTATTTCTATTTATTTTGTAATTAAGAAACCCTAATTTCCATCGTGACAGGTAACGTGGCCGGTTCTTATTGGTCGGTACCGGTTTGGTCGGATCGGCAACATGGGCCATTGGATCTTAAGGGAAACGAACGATCCAAATTGGCTGATACTGCTTCGGTATATGATCTAATTCTGGCCTTCGGATGCAGATCCAATGGATCTCATCACTTGGCCATGAGCTGGTCGTGCTGCTCACTACGCGAGGCGGCGACGCGTCGGGAGGGTGGTGCTCCGGCGATTCCAGAGGGGTAAGGGGAGCGTGGACTAATACCAGAGGTTGCAGTGGTCGAGGTGGGCTCAGTGGTGGTCGCGGTTGAGGAAGGGGTGCTCCTGTTCGTCCTAGATTCCTCGCCGGAGTTGCGCTTGCGGGCGGCGCTTGCAAACGAAGATGATGTCGAGTATCTGGGGCTCGAGCAAGCAAAACAGGGCATCAATGGGGTGCGCTAGGTCTTGTATGAGACCTTGGTGGCCAAAGTAGGGCGGAGGAAGGATAGGTCTCACCGGAATTTGTCGGCAAACAGGGACAGCAGAAGGATGGCGTCGATGGCGATGATTGCAGATGCCCCTCTTCGATTCCTTTTGTGGGGAGATAGAGGGGAACGAGGCAGAGCTCGTGGCAGGGTCAGCAAGGCGGCGGAGCTCGGGCAGCCTGCCAGCGTCGTGGGGCGGCGTCTCCTGTGCGCGCGTCAATGAAGCGGAGAAGTTAGATGGGAAAGAAGAAGAGGAGGCGCGTCAGTTATAAACGAAGGGCCTTTTGTCCTGGTTGGTGGCTCCAACCGAGACTAAAGGGTCATACGTCCCGGTTGGAGCCACCAACCGGGACATATACTCCACCTTTTTTATCAGCCCACGGGGCGCACGCAGGGGTCTTTAGTCCCGGTTGGTGGCTCCAACCGGGACGTATGACCCTGTTTACAAAAAAATTCAGGAATTTTCACTCTATTCCCGCCTTATTTTTTATTTTGGGGATTAAATTTGTAATGTTTTTTAAATGATAATGAATTTGGAATTTAGAAAAACTTTAAACATAAAAAGTGTTTGAATTTGAATAAATAATTCAAAACCATTTTCTGTTTTTAAAAATAATTAATGTAACCATTTAAACTATGAACCATTTAAATTAAAAATGAATTAACTTATATTTTTTGAATATTAATTTGGAATTTAGAAAAACTTTAAACATAAAAAGTGTTTGGATTTGAATAACTAATTCAAAACCATTTTCTGTTTTTAAAAATAATTAATGTAACCATTTAAAATTAAAAATGAATTAACTTATATTTTTTGAATATTAATTTGGAATTTAGAAAAACTTTAAACATAAAAAGTGTTTGAATTTGAATAAATAATTCAAAACCATTTTCTATTTTTAAAAATAATTAATGTAACCATTTAAACTATGAACCATTTAAAATTAAGTATGAATTAACTTATATTTTATGCATATTAATTTGGAATTTAGAAAAACTTTAAACATAAAAAGTGTTTGGATTTGAATAACTAATTCAAAAACATTTTCTGTTTTAAAAAATAATTAATGTAACCATTTAAAATTAAAAATGAATTAACTTATATTTTTTGAATATTAATTTGGAATTTAGAAAAACTTTAAACATAAAAAGTGTTTGAATTTGAATAAATAATTAAAAACCATTTTCTGTTTTTAAAAATAATTAATGTAACCATTTAAACTATGAACTATTTAAAATTAAAAATGAATTAACTTATATTTTTTGAATATTAATTAGGAATTTAGAAAAACTTTAAACATAAAAAGTGTTTGGATTTGAATAACTAATTCAAAACCATTTTATGTTATTAAAAATAATTAATGTAACCATTTAAAATTAAAAATGAATTAACTCATATTTTTTGAATATTAATTTGGAATTTAGAAAACTTTAAACATAAAAAGTGTTTGAATTTGAATAACTAATTCAAAACCATTTTCTGTTTTTAATTTGGATTTGAATTAACTTATATTTTTTATATATTAATGGGCGGGAAAAAAGGACGGGAAATAATGGGCGGGACGAAAATTTTATTAGGATAGAACTAGAATTAAAGTACATAACGCAACTAACACTAAGTTACATAAAGCACGACTGAAGATTAAGATACAAGAACTTAAAATTAAGATACATGGCCAGATTAAGCCACAATCGGCCGAACTTGTTTTGCAATGTTGGAGTGATTTAGTCATGCTCCTGCCTACACCTGTAATACTTGCCACTATAGTCGTCGTAGTCGCCGCGGCCGTCGTCGATGTCGTCGTCGGGGTCGCCATAGTTGCACCTTGAAGGCTGAGTACGAGTGGGCTGGACTTGAGGGTAGCGCATGCATGGGTTAGAGTCGGCGGCTGTGTCGTAGGCCATGCCGCTCTGGAGAGTCCGGTCGCGCCACCACAGCCGACGGCCAGCCTCGTTGAAGTTCGGAGGAGGTGGGCCGTCCTCCTCGTGCCTGGCGAGCGCCCTCTCACGCCGATCCCCGAATAAGGCTTACCAAGTCAGGAAATAGTCGGGATGCCAGTTGGGATTTCTCCGCTGCTCCGGCGTGAGCTCGAAGTAGTAGTGGTTCGTGATGGCCATCCGGCGCGCCACACCTAGAGGGACAGGAGGAACCGGCATGTCTCCGGTGCTCAGCATCCAGCCGACGGGGATGCAGTAGCCCGGCAGGCAGGGGTAGTTCGACGCGCAACGCGCCTCCGCCTCCCTGGGGGTTAGTCGTATGGTGGAAGCCCTGGGAAAGAGTGATGAGGTTGAAGATATGAGTCTAGAGATGTGCAATGACAATGGAGGCCAATCCTACATATATGTACTGAGAAATGGCAGGAAGAAAATTGTGGGAAGAAATGGCGGGAAAAAAACTGCGGGAATAAATCGCGGAAAGAAATGGCGGGAAGAAAAATGACAGGAAGAAATGGCGTGAAGAAACTTGGGTTTAGGGTTTATGGTTTTGTGAAGGTTTTTTCGAGCAACGTTAGATTGCATTGGATCTCTGAAGAAACCACATATTGCGAGTCTAAAAATGATTTTTCAAAAAATCACGGGCGTTAGATCATGTACCTATAGTACAAACCGGACCCACTTCCTACCGATTCGGCAGACATTTGTCCTTTTTACCTGGGATGGACAAAAAGGTTTGAGATGTCTCGGTTGGGAGATAGTCCATGCAAGGTGGTCTAGTATTTTAGAAAAATGGGACAGTAGCATTCTGAAACAGCATTTTGGTGGCTACTTCACAAAATGACCCGTTTTTTGCGCTCGGAAAATGGAAAATGGCTTTTCCGTGCGACAAAAGGAAAACTTCCTCCTGCAACATTGTTCTCCATACCAATGTCCACATGCATGCATAATATGGGCACAACATCACAAACTATGCCGTGATTCAGCACATAACATCGGTCATTTGGACCGAAAGCCATGAAACCTCGAACATGATAGGTCATTTTGTGAAGGTTTTTTAGATACATGATTAATATACCTAAGTCTGGTATTTTTCCTTTCAACTATGTCACATACTATGACACCATGTGTAGGATTTTCATTGTTCGGATTTTTTTTGAATTTCTTATGCCTGTTTTGAATTTTTTGAATTTCTATATATGGTCGAACCGGCGTGCATGAAGATAGGGGACAAGCATTGTTAGAACTTGCATTGGATCTCTGAAGAAACCACATATTTCGAGTCTAAAAATGATTTTTTCAAAAAATCACGGGCGTTAGATCATGTACCCGTAGTACAACCGGACCCACTTCCTACCGATTCGGCAGACGTTTGTCCTTTTTACCCGGGATGGACGAAAAGGTTTGAGATGTCCCGGTTGGGAGATAATCCATGTAAGGTGGTCTAGTATTTTAGAAAAATGGGACGGTAGCATTCTGAAACAACATTTTGGTGGTTACTTCACAAAACTACCCGTTTTTTGCGCTCGGAAAATGGAAAATGGCTTTTCCGTGCGACGAAAAGAAAAACTTCCTCCTGCAACATTGTTCTCCATACCAAAGTCCACACGCATGCATAATATGGGCACAGAATCACAACTATGCCGTGATTCAGCACATAACATCGGTCATTTGGACCGAAAGCCATGAAACCTCGAACATGATAGGTCATTTTGTGAAGGTTTTTTCGAGACATGATCAATATACCAAGTATGGTATTTTTCCTTTCAACTATGTCACATAATATGACACCATGCGAAGGATTTTTATTGTTCGGATTTTTTTGAATTTCTTATGCCCGTTTTGAATTTTTTGAATTTCTAACTATGGTCGAACCGGCGTGCATGAAGATAGGGGACGAGCATCGTTAGAACTTGCATTGGATCTCTGAAGAAACCACATGAACTAGAGTTACACAATATGAGCATTGGATCCCGGCCAGACATGAACTAGAGTTACACAATATGAGCATGAACTTCTTGGCATATGTCCTTCCTTATGATCGCTTCAGACGTAACCATGGAGCATCTTCTTTACTTAACGGAAGCTTGGGTCAGTTTTTACTATGAAGGGCGGAATTTCATCAAACTTATTATAATCTTCTGACATGTCTGTCTTGTCCTTGATTCCCACGATGTTTCTTTTTCCTGAAAGAACTATGTAACGCTTTGGCTCATCATATGATGTATTCGTTTGCATATTTTTCTTTTTTTCGGTCTGGAGGACATGTCCTTCACATAGAAAACCCGAGACACATCATTGGCTAGGACGAATGGTTCATCTCTATAACCAAGATTGTTGAGATCCACTATTGTCATTCCATACAACTGGTCTATCTTTACCCCTTTCCCATTCAGGTTGACCCATTTACAGCAAAACAAAGGGACCTTAAAAGAGACTCCATAGTCTAGTTCCCATATCTCCTCTATGTAACCACATTATGTGTCCTTTTGTCCATTATCGTCTGTTGCATCAAAGCGGACACCACTATTTTGGTTGGTGCTCTTTTTATCTTGGGTGATCGTGTAGAATGTATTCCCATTTATTTCGTACCCTTGGAAATTCAATATAGTAGAAGATGGTGACGCGGACAACAAGTATAACTGATCTCCAACAGTGGTGTCATTCAAGAGATGTTTCCGCATCCAACCACCAAAAGACTTCATGTGTTCATCTGTAATCCATGATTCAGGCTTCCTCGGGTTTTTGGAGCGTACAATATTCTTATGTTCCTCGATATACGGAGCTGCCAAGGTGGAATTATGTATAACTGTGAAGTGTGCTTTAGTGAAAGAATCCCTGTCCCTACATATCATTTCTTTCTTTCCCAGCGTGTCTTTTCCACTTAGTCTTCCCTCATGCCGCGAGTCAGAAACACGAATTGGCTTCAGGTCAGGAATAAAGTCAACACAAAACTCAATGACCTCCTCTGTTCCCTTGGATATGCTTCCTTCTGGTCTAGCACGGTTATGAACATATTTCTTTAAGACTCCCATGAACCTCTCAAAGGGGAACATATTGTGCAGAAATACAGGACCGAGAATGGCAATCTCTTCCCCTAGGTGAACCAGGAGATGCTTCATAATATTGAAGAAGGATGGTGGGAATACCAACTCAAAACTAACAAGACATTGTACCACTTCCTTCTGTAACCTTGGCAGAATATCTGGATTGATTAGCTTCTGAGATATTGCATTGAGGAATGCACACAGCTTCACAATGGGTACTCGAACATTTTCCGGTAGAAGCACCCTCAATGCAATCGGAAGCAACCGCGTCATAATCACGTGACAGTCATGAGACTTCAGGTTTTGGAACTTTTTCTCTGCCATATTTATTATCCTCTTTATATTAGATGAGAAGCCAGACGGCACCTTGATACCTTAAAGGACCTGAAAAAAGATTTCGTTCTCTGCTTTGGTAAGAGCATAGCTGGCACAACTTAAGTGACACCCTTTATCCGTCTTGTTCTGTGTATGCATGTTCTTTGGGTCTTTCATAATTTGTTGGTCCTCCCGTGCTTCTGGTGTATCTTTTGTCTTCCCATACACGCCTAGGAATCCTAGCAGGTTCACGCAAAGATTCTTCGTCATGTGCATCACGTCGATTGAAGAGCGGACACGTAGAACTTTCCAATATGGCAGCTCCCAAAATATAGATTTCTTCTTCCACATGGGTGCGTGTCCTGTAGCGACGTCGTTCGGAACTGATTGACCGCCGGGACCCTTTCCAAAGATTACTTCTATGTCCTTGACCATACCAAATACATCATCACCAGCAGGGAGTTCATGCTTCTTCCGGTGATCTACCTCACCTTTGAAATGCTTGCCTTTCTTTCTTACGGGATGATTGGTCGGAAAAATCGTCGATTCGCCAGGTACACAACCTTCTTGCATTTATGCAAATATGTATCTTCAGTCTTATCTAAACAGTGCGTGCATGCCTTATATCCCTTGTTTGTCTGTCCTGAAAGGTTACTAAGAGCAGGCCAATCATTGATGGTTACGAAAAGCAACCCTCATAGATCAAATGGCTCCTGTTTGTTCTCATCCCTCGCATGTACACCTGGTTTGCCCCACAGCTGTAAGAGTTCTTCAACTAATGGCCTAAGGTACACATCAATGTCGTTGCCCAGTTGCTTCGGGCCTTGGATGAGCACTGGCATAATAATGAACTTACGCTTCATGCACAACCAAGAAGGAAGGTTGTAGATACATAGATTCACTGGCCAGGTGCTGTGACTGCAGCTCTGCTCCCCAAAAGGATTCATGCCATCCGTACTTAGACCAAACCATAAGTTACTTGCGTCACCTGCAAAGTCCAGGAAGTCTCTCTCGATTTTCTCCACTATGACCCATCAGCAGGGTGTCTCAACTTCCCGTCTTTCTTACGGTCTTCTTAGACCAAACAACCTGGCATGCTCTTTGTTTCTAAACATGCGTTTCAACCTTGGTATTATAGGAGCATACCACATAACCTTAGCAGGAACCATCTTCCGGAGGGGCTCTCCCTCAACATCACCAGGGTCATCTCGTCTAATCTTATACCGCAATGCATTGCATACCGGGCATTTATCTAAATTCTCATACTCCTTACCGCGGTAGAGGATGCAGTCATTAATGCATGAATGTATCTTTTGGACATCTAATCCTAGAGGACAGAGAGTCTTCTTTGCTTCGTAGGTACTCTCGGGAAGTTTGTTATGTTTTGGAAACTTCGGCTTCATTATTTTCAGCATCTTTTCAAATGAGGAGTCAGTTAGACCACACTCTGCCTTCCATCGCAGCAATTCCAGTGTGGTACCAAGCTTTGTGCTGCCATCTTCACAATTTGGGTACAACAATTTCTTGTGATGTTCTAACATGCCCTCTAACTTCAACCTCTCATTTTATGTTTCACACTCTCGCTTTGCATCAGAATGACCCTACCAAGTTCATCAGCGGGCTCATCTGATGCCCGTTCTTCACCTCCTTCCTCTTCATTGTATTCCATTGCAGTATCACTATATTCAGGAAACATATGATGATAGTTGTTATCATCATCTTCTTCTTCACCGTCTTCCATCATAACCCCTCTTCCCTGTGCTTGGTCCAGCAATTATAGTTGGGCATGAAACCTTTCATAATCAGGTGTCCGCGAATGATTTTCGAGGAAGAGTACTCCTTGTTGTTCCGACATTGAACACATGGACAACGTATAAAACCATTCTCTTTGTTTGCCGTAGCCACATCAATAAATTTATCCACGCCTTTAATGTACTCGGGTACACGCCGGTCACCGTACATCCATTCCTGACCGTTCATCTTCATCATATAAGTAAGTTCATAAAAAACAGGACATCATAAATAGTGAAATGACCAATTCACATCGACACATGCATTGTATCAATGACACAGAAAAGATAAGATTGCTAACCTCGATCGAGGGAAATAAAGAGGAGAAAGCTCAAGTGTGTCTCGAACACCTTCTATATTTTTGTTCTGTGAGAAATTGAACGGGATCATTCACTCAAACATTTCATCAAACACCTTGAATACATGCATAGGAAAAAAATAAACTAGCACACCTCTCACACCTTCCACCAAGAAAAAGCAGAAGTGAGGCAAAGGGCTGGGGCGTCGCATTTATAGAGGGCGGGATCATACGTCCCGGTTTGTAACACAAACCGAGACTAAAGGTGTGTGCCACGCCACGTGGCTGACGTCCAACCTTTAGTCCCGGTTTGTGTTATAAACCGGGACGCATGACCCCTTACGAACCGGGACGCATGCCTCCGGCCACCGTGCCCGCTCGAACCGGGACGCATGCCAGCATTAGTCCCTGTTCGTGGCACAACCAGGACTAATGCTGTTAGGAGACACGAACGGATAGCCTGTTTTCTACTAGTGTTGAAGGAATTATTTTATGAGCGAGGACTTTCTTTAGGGTGAAAAATATATGATCTTTGATCAGACAACGACAGTGCTTGTGCACTGTTTCCTTCTTCAAGACGTCGCTATTGGAGTGGTTGGACTACTGGTGATGTTAGTGTCATTGTTTCTAGGAATCATTCTCTATAGCGGAACTTCTCTTTTTTAATTCTTCTTCATTTTTTTAGATTGTGCGCATCCTTAAGGCCGTTAGGATATGCATTGTTGCAGAGGTAACTGGTATATCCGCGATATTAATATTTGCTCTTTAAAAAAATCAGCCATGCATGTGCCTCTAACACTTGTGACTGTATTGATCCGAGGTTTTGGTTGATATAATATAAATGTACGAGGTGATTCTCCGGCTGCTAACGAATGGTAATAAATATGCTTGTATGCACTTGGCAGGGAGTTCTTACCCCCTGTGTTGGAAATAGACGAGGCAGGTGCCACTAGTGCAGAGCCCCCCCTTTAACTCCGGTTCGGAGGGCCCTCTAACAGCGGTTCCCCAACCGCTGTTGAGGGTTCGGTGTTAGAGGGGGGCCCCTTTAACACCGGTTCTTATACGAACCGGTGTTAAAGGGTGGCGCACGTGGGGCTGCCGCAGGCCTCAGCCCCCCCCCCCTTTAACACCGGTTCGTATCTGGAACCGGTGTTAAAGGTTCTTCTGCCGCGGCAGAGATTTAGGCCGTTTTCCTGCCGCGGCAGAACTCTGCTGCGGCAGGAAAACGGCCTAAATCTCTACCGCGGCAGACTTCTGCCTCTGCCCCGTTCTGGGCGTATTTCTGCGGGAGGGGGGGGGGAGCGAGGGGAAATCGATCGGGAGAGGTATACTTATAAATCGTCATCGGTACATACGAGTACATGAATAATTAAGCAACTATTATTATACACAAACATCGTCATCGGCACATACATCGTCATCGGCACATACATCGTCATCGTTCATTTTGGTGGATATCTAAAGAGTTCTCCGCCAGGCGTGACGACCTCATCAAGTATGAACCCCTCCAATTCCTCTTGAATGGCTCGTATGCGTTCAAATGGTAGGAGTTGGTCCCGCATCCGTTCGATCTGAATATATATGAAGAATGGGCCGTCAATATATATATATAAGAATAAAACTCAACACAATTGATGGTAATAAAATAATGTTGTGGACTTTGTTTACTTACTCTAAGTTGTTCTAGTGCGGCTTGGCCTGTCGCACATATCGTGTTGCGAATGAATTCGCAAACATAGTACCCACATAAGTTATTGTCGTGTCCCTGATGCGCGCACTTTACGAGAATAGAGAGTTCAATCAAAATAATAATCAATAAAGCATGATATAATGGAATTGGAAGCTAGCTAGTATTACTTACATTTTGGTCTACAAATTTTAGTTCTTCTGACCATTCACCCACGGCCCTGCCCGTGAACATTTTCCAAACCCTGTCCGACAAAGAAAATAGATAAAGGAGTAATTAATTACTTATTGTCACGAAAGTTGCCGATCTAGTGCGATAATATGATTGAAATTACCTCTGGAGCATCTCTCTAAAGTCTGCCCATAGCTCTTTTTCTTTTCGTAACGAGTCCATGACAAGGACTTTTCCTGAGTCGGGTTGAATGACTAGCAGAATAAAGTGGAACCTACGCACGCATAACTCATCATCAGTTACACTTAACATCGAGTAAGACGAAACAGAATGTGTACAAGAGAGAGGGTAACAGTACTCACGAGAAGTTGTAAGGCAATAGTATTTCCCTTTTGGTTTGTTGTCTCAGTAAAGACTTTAGCAAGTAATCTTCTGTTTGCCCGGGTTTGTCTCTTACCACTTCTTCATGAACTCTATTTGGGTCAACGAACCCAATGTCAAAAGGGCCTCCTTTCATGCATTCCATAACCTTTTTCCTGCATAATAGTATATACATATATGGTGAGCATATATATATACATGCAATTAATGAAGTGAATGAGATGAGATAAAAATTACAGAAATAGTACTTACACACAATAAAGGCTGATGGCAGATTTGTCGAGTTCCTTCTGATTGAATAGAAAATGCAAGTCTTGAATGTTGAAGTCGATCGCGTCGTCTCCGCACAAGAAAATCTGATCTCTTATATGCGCCGTGATCCATTCTTCTTTTCTCGTCTTGCAGAAATGAAGGTACCACTTGTGCAATTTTCGCATCTTTGTTGGTAGATTCTTGAGCTCCTCTTTCTTGACTAGATTCTTCCCATACTTCCATGGCTGTATGGGGTTGACATCGCATTTGGGCAAGTTGTCTCCCATGACGTTCAAGTATGCAATGTAAGTCATCCCCATCTCATTGTCCTTTCTTTGTAGCTCTGCCTCGTAATCATCTACGGGAGGAGCGTCCCGTTTGTCAAACATTTGGAGCGGGGCGCATGATTGGTTTTCCTGCTCTCCGAGCATGGGAACTGTTTTCTGGGGTGCCTCACGACTGCTACTTTCAGTCTCCCTACGGCGCCTTGCATCCGCCTTCAAAATCTGGCGCTCGTAGTCCGGCACAAGTGGGGTTTCAGGTTTCAAAAGATTTTTGTAAAACTTCTCCACCACCGCCGGATCTATTTTCTCCTTTGGCTCGGCCCGTCTAGGTGCAAAGAATTTCTTGACCTGTTCTCCCGAGATCCTATTAGTCTCCTCGTCGCTGCGATTCCACGGTAAAACAGGCAATGGCTTGGCGGAAGGCTGCGGGACGTAGTTTTTTGAACTCTTTGGCGTACGGTTTCCTACGGATTTCTTTGTGGCAGTGCTACTGATGCTCCTCGTGGCAGTGCTCTTCCGCTTACGCTGAGGAGATGGCTGAAGCACCGGAGATGGCTGACGGGCCGGAGATGGCTGCCGCGCAGGAGATGGCTGACGGGCCGGAGATGGCTGCCGCGCAGGAGATGGCTGACGGGCCGGAGATGGCTGCCGCGCAGGAGATAGCTGAAGCGGCTCAGACTGCTGACGCTGCGGAGACGGCGGGGGTGCCAGTGACCTCCAATTTGGAAGCACAATGTGTTCCTTCTTCCAAAGAATGGTTGTTTTCACTGCAAATTTGAGTTAAGTTTCCCCTTCACCTGTAGCATGGTCAAGCTGTGCTTCCTCATATTCCTTCACAACCTCATCCACCCCGACAATAGCATAGCCATCTGGAATCGGTCGGCAGTGGTAAGTTCCACCAGCTACAGGAGGTAAGGCATAGCCGACAGCCACCTTAATGGATAAGCCCATTAATCTTACATGCAGCTCAGCGTGTTCGCTCTCCGTGATCTCATCAACGGGGTATCGAGGACCCGTCATTTCAAGCGTGGGCTGCACGTTCTCCGTGGAAGCCACACTGCTTTTCCGCGCAGAGTCTGGGCCGCGGGCAGCTTCCAATGTAGGCTCTTCGTGCTGCTGAGATGGGCCGGTAGCTTGATGGCTCTGTTGTGCATTCACTTGCGTCTGCAGTGCCGCAAGTGCATGTTCTATCTGTGTCATCCGCTCTGTACGCTCTTTTTCTTTTCTGCCGCGCCATCTGTAAGAGTCGCTCCAGTCGGCAAACCCATCCTTCCATGTCATACCCCCTGTGCCTCGTGCATGTCCAGGGTGTTCTTTTTTACCGATGGCGCGTGTGAGCTGGTCATTCTCTCTGTCGGGATGGAAGGTCCTGGCGGATGTTTCCTCGTATGCCGTGATGAGTTCAGTGACGGGTTTGGCAAGGATGGTTGGGAAGATACACAATCCTGTTTCTGGGTCCAACCTTGCCCTGATTCCGTAGAACCAAGTCTTTGCACGTAGGTCCCACCCATCTGTCTGGGGTGTGATCCCTCTCTCGCGCAGGGCCCTCTCAGCTTCCTCCCACTTAGGCCTCTGAGATATGTAGCCACCTGACCCCGTCCTCTGGTGATATTCCTTCTTCAGGGCATTAAGCGTATTGGTTTCTGACCTCTTTTTAGCTATACCACTTTTTTTATATGTCTCAAATTCGGGCCAGTGAGGTCTTATCTTCGCATAATATGCGTCTTCGAAATCTGGAGTCTCCCCAGATTTGACAAATTTGTTCAATTTTGTCTTCCAGTTGCGGAAAGCCTCAGCCATCTTCTTTAGAGTCCACTCTTTGACCTTTTTCTTTATAACCGGGTTGTTTTCATCCTCCTCTGGCGGAAGGGTGAAATTTACCAACAACGAATTCCAAAGCGTTTCTTTGGATCTGTCATCGACAAAGGTACCGTCGCCCTTCCTTGGCTTATTCCAATTTTCAATTATGATTGGGATTTGGTCCCTAACAAGAACTCCAGCCTGACGTACAAATTTGTCTGCGGCCTTCTTGGGCTCCATCGGCCTGCCATCAACAGGGACTGCTTCGATCGTGAACTTTGCACGATCTTTCAACCGCTGGCTCGCGCCTCGCTTGCTCTTTTTCGTAGAAGAAGATGGTTGCTGGCTGGTCGATCCAGAGGGCTAAAAGAAGAAAGAAGCGTTAATTAATACATGTAGAAGAAGATTGTTGGTGGAAGTCAGCTGAGGCTTAATCAATGCATATACCTCGCCGGACTTTGTAACCATTAAATTGCGTTCACCGGAGTCTTCATCTTCTCCATGACTAGTACTTGAGCTGTCGTCGTCATGTCCCTCCAAGTTCAGATATTGTGAGGTGTCCTCATCAATAATGTTCTCCATTATTTCTTCTTCTTCAAGGTTTCTACTAAGTGGATCCATAGTTT
This sequence comes from Avena sativa, assembly GCA_916181665.1. Lineage (NCBI taxonomy): Eukaryota > Viridiplantae > Streptophyta > Magnoliopsida > Poales > Poaceae > Avena > Avena sativa. The sequence goes on from OV702280.1 coordinate 403,862,062, forward strand.
CTAAAACAATAATATTATCTAGAGTAAGAGTGTAAACATTCAAGTGGACTTGGATTCATACACAAATATACATATTATTCATACCAAAATACACAAATAAATACACAAATGAGTCAGAGGTCCAATTTGTATACAAGTTTTAATCTATGCATGTAGTACAATTTATCGAGCAAACAAGTTTTAATCAGGATGAGTCAGCAATCATACACGTGGCAGACACGTGGCGCTCACCGGTGGGGTGACGTTGGTCTCGTCGGGCGGCGGTGCTCGTCGGGCGGCGGTGCTCGTCGGACGGATGCGGCGGTGCTAGCGGCGGGCTCGTCGGGCGGCGGGCGGCGTCGGCGTTTAGGCGTGGCCTATGAGCTCCGAAGCGGCGGCGGCGAGACGCTCCTGCACGGGGAAGAGAGCGAGGTGGTCAGTTAGGGTTTAGGCGTGGCCTATTATAATATATTTGCTATAAGCTATTTTATTTTTACTGCACATGCTTCTAATTCACATGTGCAAGGATTAAGGCCTAGATCGTCGGAGTCGATGTCACTATGTTCATCTCGCCCATCTTTGGCACCCTGGAATCGTTCCGAGGGTCAATTGGCGATTATTTATTTTCATCCCAAGACTATGTAAATGAAATGGATTGGCCAAACAAAAAAATACTATACAGAAATAGACAAATACTCCATATTTCTCGAATTTTTTGTAAAACTTTGAGTGCCCCACATGTCAGTCCACTCTCTACACTTTTCTCTCCCTGTCAACTGGACCCCACCCGTCATCCCTAACCTCCGACCATCCATCTGAGCAAGCTCACACGCAGGGAGGGGAGGGGCTCGCCGCGCCCTCGCCGGCAACCGAGCTCGCCGCGCCGCCACGCCGCGCCCTCGCCGGCAACCGAGCTTGCCGCTCCGCGCCCTCGCCGGCCACGCGCGTGCTCGCCGGCAACCGAGCTCGACGCGCCCTCGCCGGCCACGCACGTGCTGGCCACGCGCGCCGCATCGCGCCCTCGCCGGCCACGTGCGCGCTCGCCGCGCCCTTGCCGGCCACGCGCGCCGCGCCCTCGCAGGCAACCGAGCTCGCCGCGCCGCGCCCTCGCCGGCCGTCTCGCGCTCTCGCTGGCCCCGCACGCGTTCGGCGGTCTACTCTGTAGGAAGTGGTGGCGGATGGAGGGGCCGGAGCAGCGGTGGCCGGCGGCGGAGAGCGGCGGCTGGCCGGCGAGGTGCGGGGCGGCAACCTGCTGCCTGCCGGGGGAGGGCCGGCCGGGCGCGGCCGGAGCAGGCGCCGAACGAAGGAGGTGTTAGAGGGAGGGGAAGGATGCGGGGAAGAGAGGGTCGGGGGCGGCGAACCTCGAGCTCCGAGCGGCGGCGGCGAGACGGCGGGTCAGGGGCGGCGAGACGGCGGGTCGGGCTCTGAAGCGGCGGCGGCGGCGAGACGGCGGGTCGGGGGCGGCGCTTCTATCGATCGATCTGGCTCAGTGGGGGAAGAAAGGAAGGGGAGGAAGGTGAAATAAATACACCCCCCCCTTTAACACCGGTTCGTGGCTGGAACCGGTGTTAAAGGGGGGGCGTTTCCCGCGCGCATTTATTACCCCCCCTTTAACACCGGTTCGTGGCAGGAACCGGTGTTAAAGGGGGGGGGAATTCGTTTGCGCGCGTATTTATTACCCCCCCTTTAACACCGGTTCCAGCCACGAACCGGTGTTAAAGGGGGGGGTGTGGGTGCGCGCGGGAAACGAAATAAATGCCCCCCCTTTAACACCGGTTCCTGTCTGGAACCGGTGTTAAAGGGGGGGCATTTATTTCATGCATTAAAGGGGCTTTTTTAATTCAAAAAATATGATATGAATTTAGAAAATTCATATCTTTTTCATTTCAACTCAGAAAAATATGAATAATATATCATAATTTTCAGAAAAATAATATCTATCCATTCATGTAAATCATTTTATATTTACTTTACATGAAATTTTTTAAAATAATTAAAACACTTATTTGATGCATTAAAGGGGCTTTTTTAATTCAAAAAATATGATATGAATTTAGAAAATTCATATCTTGTTCATTTCAACTCAGAAAAATATGAATAATATATCATAATTTTCAGAAAAATAATATCTATCCATTCATGTAAATGATTTTTATTAGATCAAATCATATTTTAATGCCGCATCCTTTGTATTAACATTTTTGAATTGATTGGATATTTAAATGTCGCATCTTTTGTATACACTTGAATCTCACCAAGCCTCTCTCAACTTGCATTGTTTTTTGATCAATGTGTTGGTGGTTTTTTGAATTAGCCATTTGGTGGTTGCTTCACAAAACCGTCCGTTTTTTATGCTCGGAAAATGGAAAATGCCTTTTTGGAACAATCGGCCGAACTGGAACTGAAAATTAAGATACATAAAAGAACTGAAAATTAAGATACATGGCCAGATTAAGTAAGAATCGGCCGAACTTGTTTCGGAATGTTGGAGTGATTCAGTCATGCTCCTGCCTACACCTGTAATACTCGCCACTGTAGTCGTCGTACTCGCCGCCACCGTCATCGCTGTCGTCGTTGGGGTCGCCGTAATTGAACCTCTGGAGAGTACGCGTGGGCTGGACTTGAGGGTAGCGCGTGGGCTGGACTTGAGGGTAGCGCAGACGGGGGTTAGAGTCGGCGGCAGTGTCATAGGCCATGACGCTCTGGAGAGTCCGACCGCGCCACCATAGCCGACGGCCGGCCTCGTTGAAGTTAGGAGGAGGTGGGCCGTCCTCCTCGTGCCTAGCGAGCGCCCTCTCATGCCGATCCACGAAGAAGGCTTCCCAAGTAGGGAAATAGTCGGGATGCCATCTGGGATTCCTCCGCTGCTCCGGCGTGAGCTCGAAGTAGTGGTTCGTGATGGCCATCCGGCGCGCCACACCTAGAGGGACAGGAGGAACCGGCACGCCTCCGACGCTCAGCATCCAGCCGACGGGGACACAGTAGCCCGGCGGGCAGGGGTAGTTCGAGGCGCAAAGCGCCTCCGCCTCCCTGGGGGTTAGTGCTACGGTGGAAGCCATGGGAAAGAGTGATGAGGTTGCAGATATGAGTCTAGAGATGTGCAATGACAATGGAGGCCAACCCCCTACATATATATATATATATATAGTGAACTAGCGGGAAGAACTGGAGGGAAGAACTGGCGGGAAGAAAAATGGCGGGAAGAAAAATGGCGGGAAGAACTGGCGGGAAGAAAAATGGCGGGAAGAAAAATGGCGGGAAGAAAAATGGCGGGAAAAAATGGCGGGATGAACCTTTAGTCCCGGTTGGAGACACCAACCGGGACTAAAGATGAACCTTTAGTCCCGGTTGGAGACACCAACCGGGACAAAACACGAGTCAGCACTAATAATAGGGGTGAGTGCATGTCGACATTATGTCGTGCGGCGTGTACCTTGTCCCGGATGGTGTCACCAACCGGGACTAAAGATGAACCTTTAGTCCCGGTTGGAGACACCAACCGGGACTAATAATAGGGGTGAGTGTCGACATTATTTTGTAAGTGTCAACACTATGTCGAGCTGCTTGTACTATAAATAGGCATCCTTGTGAGTCCAGTCCTCCAGCCAGTTTGAGGCAGGGACACCACTACGGCCAGTTTCAAGGAGATGCCGACGGAGCCCAGTCCTCCGGCATCTCCGAGAAACTGGTCATAGAGGCACTCCCTAATATGTGAAATTAGTTAGCTCCCTAGTGTATTGATCTAGTTAGAGAAGTTACAAAGCTGCAAGATGGTTTTCGAGAGCAGGGACACCACTACGGCCAGTTTCAGGGAGATGCCGACGGAGCCTAGTCCTCCGGCATCTCCAAGAAACTGGTCATAGAGGCACTCCCTAATATGGTAAGTACGAATCGGGACAACTTCTTCTCATAGTCCCGGTCCATCCACAAAACATGACTAACACTCAAGACATGTATTAATATTAAAAACATGAACTAGAGTTACATAATATGAGCATGAACTTCTTGGCATATGCCCTTCCTTATGATCGCTTCAGACGTAACCATGGAGCATCTTCTTTACTTAACGGAATGCTTGGGTCAGTTTTCACTGTGAAGGGCGAAATTTCATCAAACTTATTATAATCTTCTGACATGTCTGTCTTGTCCTCGATTCCCACGATGTTTCTTTTCCCTGAAAGAACTATGTGACGCTTTGGCTCATCATATGATGTATTCGTTTGCATATTTTTTCTTTTTTTTGGTCTGGAGGACATGTCCTTCACATAGAAAACCTGAGCCACATCATTGGCTAGGACGAATGGTTCGTCTAAGTTCTTCATAATATTGTTGAGATCCACCGTTGTCATTCCGTACTTCTTGTCTACCTCAACCCCTCCTGCTGTTAGCTTGACCCATTTGCATCGAAACAAGGGGACCTTAAAATTAGGTCCATAGTCAAGTTCCCATATCTCCTCTATGAACCCATAATACATGGTCTTTTGCCCATTGTCTTCTGCTGCATCGAAGCGGACACCACTGTTTTGGTTGGTGCTCTTTTTATCTTGGCCTATCGTGTAAAATGTATTCCCATTTATCTCGTACCCTTGGAAAGTACATACAGTCGAAGACGGTGTCCTGGCCAACAAGTACAGCTGATCCCCAACAGTGGTGTTATTCGTGAGAAGTCTTTGCAGCCAGCCGCCTAAACTCGCCATGTGTTCACTTATAATCCATTCATCAGACTGCCCCGGGTGTTTGAGGCGTATTAAATTCTTGTGTTCATTGATATACGGGGCAACCAAGATAGATCTTTGTAAAACCGTGTAGTGTGCTTGATTGAGAGAATGCCCGTCCCTACATATCATTGCTTTACATCCTAGGGTGCCTTTTCCACGCAGTCTCCCCTCATGTCGTGATTCTGGAACACCAATCGCCTTAAGGTCAGGAATAAAATCAACACAGAACTCAATGACCTCCTCTGTTACATAGCCCTTGGAGATGCTTCCTTCTGGCCTAGCACGGTTATGAACATATTTCTTTAAGACTCCCATGTACCTCTCAAAGGGGAACATATTGTGTAGAAATACAGGACCGAGAATGGCAATCTCTTCTACTAGGTGAACCAGGAGATGCGTCATAATATTGAAGAAGGATGGTGGGAACACCAACTCAAAGCTGACAAGACATTGGGCCACATCTGTTTGTAACCCTGGTAGGCTTTCTGGATCGATTACCTTCTGAGATATTGCATTGAGGAATGCACATAGCTTCACAATGGGTACTCGAACATTTTCAGGTAGAAGCCCCCTCAATGCAATCGGAAGCAATTGTGTCATAATCACGTGGCAGTCATGAGACTTCAGGTTTTGGAATTTTTTCTCTGCCATATTTATTATTCCCTTTATATTCGACGAGAAGCCAGACGGGACCTTGATACTGCTCAGACATTCAAAAAAGATTTCCTTCTCTTCTTTGGTAAGAGCGTAGCTGGCAGGAGTTAAGTGGCATCGTTTACCCTTCTCGTTCTCAGGATGCATAGGCTCTTCAGGGGCCTTCAGACGTTGCTGGTCCTGTCGTGCTTCCGGTGTATCTTTTGTCTTCCCATACACTCCTAGAAAGCCTAGCAGGTTCACGCAAACATTCTTCGTCACGTGCATCACGTCGATTGAAGAGCGGACCTCTAAGACTTTCCAATAGGGTAGGTCCCAAAATATAGATTGCTTCTTCCACATGGGCGCGTGTCCGGCATCGTCATTCGGAACAGATAGACTGCCAGGACCTTTTCCAAAGATTACTTCTAGGTCCTTGACCATACCAAATACCTCCTCACCGGTACGGAGGACAGGCTTCCTCCGGGGTTCTGCCAGACGTTTGAAATGCTTGCCTTTCTTTCTTACTGGATGCAGGTTCGGAAGAAATCGGCGATACCCTAGGTACACAACCTTCTTACATTTATCCAAATATACACTTTCAGTATCATCTAAATAGTGTGTGCATGCATTGTATCCCTTGTTTGTCTGCCCTGAAATGTTACTAAGAGCAGGCCAATCATTGATGGTTACGAAAAGCAATGCTCGTAGGTCAAATGGCTCCCCTTTGTGCTCATCCCACATACGTACACCTGGTTTGGCCCACAGCTGTAAAAGTTCTTCAACTAATGGCCTTAGGTACACATCAATGTCGTTGCCGGGTTGCATCGGGCCTTGGATGAGCACTGGCATCATAATGAACTTCCTCTTCATACACAACCAAGGAGGAAGGTTATAGATACATAGGGTCACAGGCCAGGTGCTGTGACTGCAGCTCTGCTCACGAAAAGGATTCATGCCGTCTGTACTTAGACCAAACCTTAAGTTCCTTGCGTCACGTGCGAAGTCCGGGTACTCTCGCTCGACTTTTCTCCACTGTGACCCATCAGCGGGGTGTCTCAACATCGCGTCTTTCTTACGGTCTTCCATGTGCCATCGCAACAACTTGGCATGCTCTTTATTTCTGAAGAGACGTTTTAACCGTGGTATTATAGGAGCATACCACATAACCTTGGCAGGAACCTTCTTCCTAGGGGCCTCGCCCTCAACATCGCCAGGATCGTCTCGTCTGATCTTATACCGCAGTGCAGTGCATACCGGGCATGCATCCAAATTCTCGTACTTCTCACCGCGGTAGAGGATGCAGTCATTAATGCAGGCATGTATCTTCTGCACGTCTAATCCTAGAGGGCAGACAACCTTCTTTGCTTGGTATGTACTGTCAGGCAACTCATTATTTCTTGGAAGAAGATTCTTCATTTTTACCAACAACTTTGAAAATGCGCTGTCAGTCACACCATTCTCTGCCTTCCATTGCAGCAAATCCAGTGTGGCACCTAGCTTTCTGTGGCCATCTTCGCAAGTTGGATACAACAATGTTTTGTGATCCTTTAACATCTGCTCCAGCTTCTCCTTCTCCTTTTCAGTTTCACATTCTTCCTTTGCATCAGTAATGGCCCGACCAAGATCGTCATCAGCGGGCCCATCTGCTCCCTCTTGATCTTCATTATCTACCTCCGTTGCATTATCATCATATTCAGGATACATATTATGATAGTTTTCATCATCCTCTTCTTCTTCGTTGTCTTCCATCACAACCCCTTTTTCTCCGTGCTTGGTCCAACAATTATAGCTGGGCATGAAACCAGATCGAAGCAGGTGGGCGTGAATGGTTCTGGTATTTGAGTAGTCTTTCTTGTTCTGACAGTGAACACACGGACAGCACATAAATCCATTGTGACCACGGTTTGCATTAGCCACAACGATGAAATTTTGGAGGCCCGTAATGTACTCGGAAGTGCGGCGGTCACCGTACATCCATTGCCGATTCATCTGCATTAATATGTAGTATATATCAAAAAATAATAGGGAGATGACCATTTATATATATAGTACATCAATGACACATGAAACTATAGTTGCCGACCTCGACCGAGACGGAAAGAGCAACAAGAAAGCTTATTTTGAGCTCTCGGGCATTTCACCGAACACCTCTAGTGCATATGAAAAAAACACAAACTAGCACTCTTCACACCCTCTTGCTAGGCTCCAAAATGTGAAAGAATGGAAGAGTGGGGTGTGTGTGGGCTGGGGTGGTGTCTTATATAGCCCCCCCCCTTTAACACCGGTTCGTGCCACGAACCGGTGTTAAAGGGGGGGGTGCGCGGGCCACTGGTGCAGGGACCTTTAACACCGGTTCGTGCCACGAACCGGTGTTAAAGGGGGGGCTCCTTTAATGCCGCAGAGGCCACGCTGGTACGGCCCCCCCTTTAACACCGGTTCGTAGAAGAACCGGTGTTAAAGCCCATTTTCGGGATCAACAAAAGCCCTGTTTCCACTAGTGTGCCTCTCACGTGGTAATGTCTGACATGTTCATGTGATAATGTATCTATGTGCCTTTTTTGGTTCATATAAAGGTTCACAAGGTCCCCGGGCTGCTAAGGAATGCTAATAAATATGCTTGTGCACACTTGGCAAGGAGTTCTTAAACGCCAGTGATTGAATAGGATGATGCAAATTCCACTAACGTGGTAATGTTAGATAAGTAATCTATGTGGGGCTTTGTTTGATACGGAGTAGTATAAAAGTTTGAGGGTGATTCTCTGGCTGCTAACGAGGGTTAATAAAAATGATTGTGTGCAGACATAGCTAGGAGCACTTAACCCCAAGTGATGGAATTAGATCATGCGGTAATAATTATTATTGGGCGGCTACCAATCGGTAGTAGTATATTTATTTTATTGCACACTCAGCCATCGACTGTCCTTAACTTTTGGTACTAACAGAATCTTGTGATTGCCGACAATTGTCCCATACATTTTGTAGCCTCTCATATCCCATCCTCGTTCTGTGTTTCCAAAGCCAGCTAGGTTCCATCAAAAACCGTACAAGTATAGTTTTCTTTCGTAGCAGCCGGAGGTAATATTGCAGGTGTGCTGGCGCTGCATAGGTGAGCTTACCATCTAAAACGGGTTAGTTTGGTCCACTAGTGGAAACAAGGCATCTAGTCTCGGGCCATAGGAGCCTTTAGTTCCGGTTTTTAAACAACGACTAATCAAGTGGGACTAGAGATCCAACACTAGTTTCGGCATAGTTATCAGCCGGGACTAGTGGGTGTCCACGTGGCTGCCCCTGCGTGCTCAGCGTGCACCCCACTAGTCCCGGTTGTTGTTATGGACCGGCACTAGTGGGTCTCTGCCGCGGCAGCATTTTACGCCTTTTCTCTATCACGGCAGAGCATTATCTTGGACTAGCGATATCTCTGTCGCAGCAGCATTTTGTACCCTTTCTCTGCCACGGCAGAGAATTCATTTTGTATTATTTTATTTATTTATTTTTCATTTCAAAATGGTTTTGAATATTTATACGCCACCATATATTGTACACGTTCGTGCATATATATAAGATAACTTGTATTACAAAATCGAGCATACAAATATATACAATTTACATAGTTACATGGAGATCACAATTATCGGGACTAGAGCCCGTCTAGTCAATTACATGGAGATCATTAGAGCCTATTCACACTAAATTCTCCGCCATCGTGTACCATCTCTTTGAAAATGAAACCCGCTAGCTCCTCCGCAATTGCTAGTACACGTTGATGTGGTAGACGTTGATCCCGCATTCTCTCGAACTAAATAAGAAAAGGAGATTAAAATGAATATCAATCATGATAATGAAAAGTGACGGTAATAAAATTATGGTGTGAATGTATTGCTTACGTCGAATCTATAATCTTTGTGCTCGATGGTAAATGTGCGAATGAACTCGCAAACATAGAATCCATATAAATTTGACCCCTGTGGCCGCCTCGCGCACTTTACGAGAATAGAATTCAATCAAAGTAATAATCTAGCATCATTATTGTATTGAAACTAGAAGTAAAGAGATGCGCGGACATATCACGTGCTACTTATCGAGACCGCCTTTAACGTCAGCTGTTGACTAAAGGAATCCTTAACCTCGCGCTTGAACCGGATCGAAACCCTGCCCGGCAAAGAAAATGAATGAATGAGTTATTCTTTACCTGATATCTCAGGAAATCAACGAAAGAGACCGATATAGCGAGAAAATTACTTCTGGAGCATGTCCTACATGCTGCGGAACTGTAGGGTTCGCAGCATAGAAAACAAAAAATTTCCTACGATGGGAACTATGTACCAAGATCTATCTACTAGATACAAACAATGGGCGGATGTATATCCGTAGAGAACATACCCTTGAAGACCGAAAAAGCTTAACGAGTTCGACTCGTGGTTGATGTAGACGATCTCTTGACGATCTCAAGATCGAGACGAAGTCCTAGCGCCGCAAATCAGCAGCACATCCGTGCTCGCGCACATGTTCGAGGCACCGAGCAACCTCCGCCTCCTCGCTCCAGCGATGCAGCGGAAGCACAACTCTTTCTTGCCAAATAGCCACCGGGAATATGTATCTCGCTAGTCCGAGATCATGGGGGATAAATTCTAGAGGGGGAGAGAGATCCTTCACGAGGAGGTGTGAGTGAGAAGTGAGAGGAGGGGCTCCTTAGGGGAGGGGGGCAGCCCAAGGGGGCATGGCCGCCGGCCATGGAGGGTTCCCCCACCTCTCCCTCATTCATGTGGGTGGACACTCCACTCACAAAATGGCCCTTCAATTTTCTCCACTCAAAAACCCACTCAAATTCCCATTAAATTTCCACCAAATTTAATGCAAACTCTCATTAAATAAAATTCTTTTATTTATTCAGAATTTTGTCAATTACTTTAATGACAAACATTCAGATATAACCCCTTGCTAGAATTCTATTTCATATGCATAACCTCTTTATGCAACTTCACCCGAAAACCTGTTTCGGTATCTAGTGAAATAAATTCCTGCGCTTGTTATTCTTTCCGGCATGAAACTTTTGCTCCAATTGGATGTCGGTGTCTCTTAAGTGTGTCACCCTACGGTTCGTGAATAATGCGGACATGATCGAGACCCCTCTCCGATCAATAATCAGAAGCGGGATCTGGAGACCCATACTGACTCCCACACATTCAACGATGACTTTCTTCTGATCGTCGGAACCTTTTTACGCTAGTATCTTAATCCCTTTGTTTTGCGATATATTACATGTCCGAGATTCGATCATCGGTATATCCATAACTAGTTTGATCTCGTTACTGACATGCACTCTTTTCTCGTTCCCGTGATATAACATTCTAGTGATCAAATCACTTGCTTGCAAGCTAACCAATGTGATATCACCGAGAGGGCCCAGAGTATATCTATCCGTCATCGGGATGAAAAAATTCCACTCTTGATCCATGGGCCTCAACATAGCACTTTATTAGTTCTGAATCCATCTTTATAATCACCCTGTTACGGTGTGACGTTTGATGTTATCAAGAAACTCTTCTGGTGTTAGTGATTGACATGATCTCATGGTCTAAGGATTAGGATCACTTCGTAAGTTGTTATAGAAATATAAACTCAATGACTTTGATCGTAATGCTATACTTCGGATGAATGTTCATCACACCATTACACTAATGTTGTGATCCCGTTATTAACAACATCCAATGTCTATGATCAGGAAACCTTGATCATCTTGTTAATCAACGAGCTAGTTTATGAGAGAGGCATAACTAGGAACTTTATGTTTGTTTATTAAACACACATGTATTAACGTTTCCGTATTAATACAATTATAGCATGCAAAATAAACATCTATCATATACTTGGAATACACATAATAAACACTTTATTATTGCCTCTCAGGGCATATTCCCTTGAGGAATGCTTCCAGGTTTCTCTTTGATGGGTCCATGACTTCAACTCTTCCCTTATCAAGTTGAATGTCTAGCAGAATCCAGTGAAAGCTGCAAACGTTGATATATATACATCAGTAGCTCATCAGTTACACTTAGCGTTAAGTAATCAAAAGTGAATGTGTGTACAAAAGAGTAAGACGCTTACTCGAAATTGTAAGGAAATAGTATGTGGTCACAGAAATTTTGCTCCTTTAAAAACCTCAAAATGTTTTCCCCAGCTGAAATGAAGCCATGATTTTGCTCCTTTAATTATGGCAAGCTGAAATGAAGCCATGATTTTGCTAATTGAAGACCTTGCTCGTATATGGAGAGCTGAAGAAGTAGATGCCTCTTGTGAGTAGTATTGTTTAACTTGAAGTATATTCTATGTATATATGTAGTTTATATCTAGACCATATTAAGCATGTACAATGCATCCATGTTATTTATAGTTTATTGTGCCATATTCAATCTAAGTTGTATCATATATGTTTTTATAATCATGTTTTAGAATAATTTTGTGGATTTTCGATTTTTATAATCATGTCTATAGACATGAAAACCCTATTTTGCGTATTTTCACTTTTAGGGACCTTAGCGGACCCAAAAGGACCTAGGTTTTTTCTTACTAATGTTTTTTTTTGTGAAATCAAGACCAGGAGCACCTAGGCCCACCTGGAAGGCTGGAGGACCAAGATGAGGCCCTTCTTGATGGGGACCCAACTGATGCTGACGGGAGATGTTTCCACGATTCAGATAGCATGGCTGACGGCAACATTGTGAACTTGATTCAACTTGCACAATTTTCCCCCAGCCGTGCTACATGAATCGTCAAATTATGTGTCTTATTTGGACTTCAGGGATGCGAAATGAGATATTTGAATAATGCAAAAATTATAAGTGTGAATTAAATGCTAAACAACCATGAATTGATGCATATGCAAATATCTCATCCATATTGCCAAAGTCTAAAGAAGCGACATAATGTCACGATTCATATAGCATGGCTGAGGGAAACATTGTGCTACTTCATTCAACTAGCATAGTTTTGCCCTAGCCATGCTATATAACTTGTGAAATTATCTGTCTCCTTTGGACTTTGGGGCTACGAGATGAGATATTTGAGACCAAGTTTAATATCTAAAACACTATCTAACATATCTATCTAGAATTTGAGACAAAGGTTAATATCTAAAGAACTATGTAAAGATCTATCTAACATATCTATCTAGAATTTATTAGATCACTCTCTCACATATGTATATAGAATGAGTATCTAACATTATGATCACTATCTAACATATCTATCTTGAATTTCTAAGATAACTATCTAACATATGTATCTAGAATCACTATATAACATTATGATGACTATCTAACGTATATATCTAGAATTTATAAATAACTATTAAAGAATAGGTGGCGCATCGGGTGGCTCGCCGAGGTCGGGGATGGGGATAGTGCGGTGGCTGGCGGCCCGTGGAAGATGCAACAACAAAAACTCAACGGATGGGGCAACAGAGGTGTCTCAGTGAATGGGCGAGGTAGGAGAGTGAGGAATTTAAGCATGGCGGCCAGCGGATCGACAAGTGTGGGAAGGAGAGGAGGACGGTGCGGCGGCGACTGCTGGGCGACGGCACAAACGATCGAGGGTGGGGAGAGGAGGAGTGTGGTGTGCTAGTCTAGGATCGAGTGACTGAGAGGGATTAGGGGAAAAGGTCATTGTCGCGAGGGGTTACACTTTATCAACGATGTTCATTTATTTGCAGTGCCACCCGTAAGATTTGTAACCATGGCATTCATTTATTTCGAACCCCACCACTATGTTTTGTCTCGGCTACATCTATAGGACCCATTTACTGGTGCTGTTTGGACAATATAGAATGCCACCACTAGGTTTTGGTGGTGGCATTCGTGATTATTTGAACGCCATTAGTATTTTTCTTGGTAGTGGTGGCGTGTATTTTTTTTACACGCAACTAGGAAAATGACCGCTAAGGCTTTTCCTACTAGTGTGGGATATAATTTTTCTAGTCCTATAATACTTGGTATACCTTTATTGAGAAACATGTGTTCTTTTATTTATTCAACGGAGGTCAATGTGAAGTTTCAATTCCCATATAAGAAATGTATGGAACACTTCCAAAGAAAGTAAGGAGGTAGCCACCAAAATTAAGGTCCCACATGATTCATGCCCCTCTTGAAAAATAAGGCACTGATCGTATGTATATGACTATATAAATAAGGCTCTTTGCGGGAGGAAACCCAGTTGCTTTTATTTTGGTTTCTTTTTTAGTCCTTTTTATATCAAGAAATTGTCCATTTTTTCTTTTTATATGGAGTTTAAATAAAGTACCAAGACTTACCCATTTTGGATGTTAAGGTTTATACCATATATGCGGAGCTGCACATTCCTGCATATTGTTGTTCAAGAAAAGCCTTTTTTGGTAGCTCCGATTGGGATAAATGTTCTAATGGATTACAAATTTTCATCCTCTATATGCTCAAAAATTGGCAAAAATTCCTCACATTTTTAAGTTGCCTAATTCTGTTTTTCTAGACAAATTCTATGTTTTGATGCAACAGTGGTTTCTTTGAGATTTTATGTGATTCTTCTGAAATTCTATGAATGTTTGCCACTTAAGCATCCCTCTAGACATTTGAGATCCCAATTTATTTAGATTTTGGATAGGAGCTAGTATATTACCTTTATGTCACTAATGTCACGCAAAGAAAAAATGGGAGAAGGTTGTTTTGTTGTTTTTTCATAGGAAATGAAGTAACAACAAACAATGAGGTATCCAACATTTGAAAATAATAATCTTGGGGATGCCCAAGTCACCCCACTTGAATATAAAACTCTGAGTTTACAAAGGTTTTAACTTTGTTTTTCGAGCAACATACTATTTTTGCAAAAACTTGGAGCGTATTTATCTAGTTTTCTCTTTTGAGAAAAACAGCACCACTTGTAGATGTGATTATTGTTATCATTATAATAAAATTAATTTCACGTTTGGATGCTATAATAGAAAGTGTAAATGGATGAATACTTACATAAGAAGGAACTCATGAGTACTTTTTTACACTTTGTGTGATTTTTTATTCTTGAGTTCGTGATATCTTGCAAGTGTCACATTTAGTACTAGCTATTATTTACATCTTGTATGTTTAAGTTCAAATTTATCTTTCATGTTAGGAAATGAGTAGTACTATGGAAACATGCATTTGCATGCTAATTCCCTAGAGGTCAAAATTATCTCCATTGCTAGCCATTCACATTAATAATAATATAGTTCTTATACATCCAAACACCCTTGAAACAACTTATTTCTAGTTGTGTCCATCATATCTGCCTTCATATGGATTAAATTTCTCATGTCATTTATTTTTGTTCCAAATTGTAGTGCTTTTGTTCATGCTTACATAGGAAAGTTGTAAAGTTGAGTCCTAATCTTTCATGCTAAACGAGATTCCCCTTCATTCTGGAAAGAATGAGCATTCATAATTTGTTTTATCCTAAATTTTCAAGAGTAGGAAAAGGGATGCTAGTTCTAAACTATTAAAAAATAAGATAAAATCCTCCCCCAAATGGATTCAAGCTAAAAGAGGGGAGGAGGTCAAAGTATGGGAGCCACTCTGAAAAATCTAAACAATGTTTGCATGACAGATTTATTACTATTATAAGATATTTGCTAAGCAAGCTATCAAGTAATGAGATATGGAAGCTAAATGGTTTCATATGTGTTAATCCCCACTTCCATCTATGGCAGGACTTTCTACTTCTTTCTAAGTCAACGAAACAAAGTTTCTTAAAATAAAAAGATATATATTCTAACACCAAAAGATAGAAACACTTATAAATGCATAAGATTGCTTATGAATGAAACATATCTTGCAAAAATAGTTTGCTTAATTTTCCATCGTACTTAATCATTTACTATTGTGCAAGATGTCCTTTTTATGCATATTGAATTTTGTGTTTTCTTTGCTTCATATGATGATTTATTGATGATATTTACTTATCAATGAACTATCATACTTTGAGTAGCAATGATGATGATTTATATATATTGTATCTATTGGAAACTAATGGCACCAAACTAAGTGAACGCCAATTCATTCGGACTCCAAGCGCAGAGTGATGTAGCAATGTGTTTTCCCCACAAGGGTGACTCGAGGGTTTATATCGAACTCTCGAGGGAAAAATAGTTCTTGACTTGTCATTCCTCTTCTAGCAACCTGCAAAACAAAGTTGATTTACTTGTGTCCCCAACTCCACCAAGTTGTTGTCAAGCACAAGGTTTCATATTAGAATTATAAACAAATGATGAAATAAAATAAGTAAAGTAATTATGCAGCAAGTAAAGTAAACTAAATGAAAGACAAAAGGTAAACTATATGATATGCAAGAGTGTGGTGTAATAGTTTTGATAGTAATGCAAACTAGATGAAAGAACTAAATGCAAGTATTGTTTTTGTATTTTAGGAATATATCAGTACTTCAAATAAAAGGACTTGTAAATGCAAGTAAAAGGTGTTTCATATGATTCAAAATGGATAGGGTTCATAGTTTCAATTGTTTACTCTCTCACAAACATGGTGGGATAAAAAAAACTCCTCATAATTATAACATCGATGCAATTTCATAATGTGTTTGATATATATCATTATGGGACGCATGCCAGTATTTGATATGATGCAACATATCTCACTAATAATCCACTAATAAGAGAAAACTGCGCAAACTAGTATTTAGAACAAATAGACTATTGTATTTTCTTATATGACAAGATGTTGGATACATAATACTATCCCAAAAGATATGGGCATCACCTATGTTTGTCACTATAAAATAGTAGTACTTATATTATTTATCCCTAGTAAGGTAAAAACAGAAAGGTTAAAACCGTAGTAGGACCCAAACTTTCTATCATTGTCTAGTTTCATGCTACCATGTTACTCCATCTAATGCACACATTCCCCCTCTAATATTTTCTCATACAAGCTGGGTCAATAGAGAGTAATCAAGAAATGGGTACATAATATACACTTACACCTCAAACACAACCTGAAAATTCCAATATCAGATAATCAAATCATAAAAACCAAAGATCCACCTCAACGTATTACATGTAGATGTGCATAATCATGTTGGTCCTCTCATACGACACTAGAACATTGATAGCACAAGAGAGAAATAGAATAAGCTACTTCCACAAACCCATAGTCAAGGGGTGGACTACACCATGTTCATCATAGTGTCTATGGAGATGTTATTTGAGAGGTTGGAGATGCGAGCCTTTGGAATTCGCAAGGCATTTCCCCCTCCAATCATCGTAGGATCTCCTTTGTTTTGTGTTTCGTATCATGGTGTGCCATGCTTTGAGATCACTGTCGGGGTCTCTTTTATATATGGTTTTAGGTCAAGATGAAAGCATTGGCAAAATAATCAATGACATCTAGCAACGAGGTGGACATGGGCCCCTCCCATGCAGCCTATGTATCTAGCCGCGTGTGGCACCCCTATCTGGCCCTCTGGCTCCAATTTAGGCCCAAACGCTCTAGGTCTTCCCTTCCATGAAAAACTTCCACAGAAAAAATCATAGGTACTTTTGAATGTTAAGAAGGAATGGGACTGATCTGCCTCTTCTCCTCCTTCTTTTTCTGCTCCAAAGCAGGATAAATTCCACATATTTTTCCCCACCCTGTACCCAAGGGTTTGATGTATAGGGATTTTTAATTTGTAATTATATGTTGACAGGTTTAATGTCACATGTACATGGTATCCCTTGCACGTGTATGGTATCCCTTTACTGACGGTTTCTAAGAGCTCCACACGGTCTTGTCCTTATTTGTGTTTTTGTCTTCGTGCATACTATTTACTTTAGGGCCTGTTCGGTTAATCCACACTATGGTTGGATTGGACTGGAATGAATGGTATTTGCTTGGATTTTGACTTAGATGAGATTTAATCCCTCCCTATCCATGTCAATCCAGCTCAATCCATTGCAAACCGAACAACACCTTAAGAGGTAGTTTTCGGAGTTCTTTTCCCGTGCTTTGTGAGTTCTTCGGTTGCCTGGACAGGTCATTTTTTCCTTATTAGATAAACTGATGTCCAGTGCAGGATGAGGTCTGTCCTAGTGACCTTCTGTAGTATGAGCAAGAAGATCATAATCCGAGCAAGTTGTATGAAACTCGAGTAGATTTGCCTGTAATAGTGGCCAAGGCCGGTGAGCTTAGTACCTAAAATGTGGGTAGTAACGCAAGTGGCATACAACCGAGGTTATGTTAGCTCGATCTAGTACTGGATCCTTCGCTAGTTCTACCATGCCTCTAAAGGAAATATGCCCTAGTGGCAAATAATAGAGGGGTTTATTATCATATTTCATTAGTTTATAATAGTTTTATATCATGCTATAACTATATCAAGCAGATTCAAGTGTGATATATAAACAAACTCAGGTCCCTATTAGTCTCTATTCAACTAGTTCATTGGACAGTTGATAATCAAGATTTCCTAAACATGGTGCTATTAAACCCTGCTGACAGTGAGGTCATATCATAGAGGATGATGTGATGGACACTTCCCACCAATGATTGTTGTAACACAATCATATCGCAAAGTTCACAGTTGCAATTTGTAGAAACATAGTGACTTGTTCCTCAGACTGTGAGACCATATTTAATTGCCGCCACCAGAGAGTGCTTTGACAGCATCAAACGTCACTCGATGAAACAATGATCATAAAGGTGTGATTGGATACTAAAAGAGGCATGTTGAGACGTATGTGTCGATAGGGATTTGTACATCCACTTGATGGAAGATACTTTGGGCCTACTTGGGCAAGTTATATCTATATGTTCCGCAACATGTTCTATCTCGCGAGGATATCACTTATCGAAACAAGTAAAGTAGCATTTCTCAGTAACTAGGTTGAACCTGACATGGTGATGTCGTTGATCAAATATCGGACAATGCAAGTTTCGTAGAGATAAAAGGAATAGGATACACCGTTCAACGTTCGACACGATGGTGACTCGTGGAGTGCATATGGGTCAATATGGGCATCCCGGTACCGCTATTGATCATTGAAAGAGATCATGTCTATGACATTCCTGAATCATAGGGAAGCACGCTTAAGGTCATTACGATGCTTATAGATCTTCCTCTAAGAAGGAATCAGAAAAGAGAGAGAAAACATAATCATTCTGGAGAGATCCGAAATTGTTCGAAGAAAGAAAGAAAAGAAAGGACCGAAAGGAGTTCGAATAAATGGCAATATACAATATACGGTTATTATATGTTAATTGTGAATTAGTATATATTAAATAAATATTTGAAGTAAAAATTTATAGTGCGATTTTCTCATTAGGCCAAAATCCCGGAGGAAGTTGGCCCAAGAAGGAAAAAATACAGCATAAAAAGCAGCTGCACGCGTAGGTGGGCTGAATTGGCTAGCCCAAGCGGGCGAGCCAGCGCTAGGCGCCGCCCAAGCGTGGCCCAGCCAGCTCCCACCACTGTCGATGTGTGGCGGGCCGCGGGCGCGGGTGGTCGGCCCACTGAGCCAATGTTGTCCACCGCCGCCACCAAGCCGGGACACCATGCTGCTCTGCCTGCTGCCGCTGCTAGCAGGCCGCGCAGAGAGCGCCTGCCCACGCGCCAGGCCACTGCCGCATGCTTCTTCCACCGCTTTCTTACCGGGCCGTAAGCGGGGCCAGCCCACATGGATGCCCTAGCTCATCCCAGCCGGTTGCACGCCTTTTTTATCCTTTTTCCTTGTATCTTTTAGTCCCACATGGGGCATCAAGTGGGAGGGCACACTTCCCTCTCCCTATATAAAAGGGTGCCAATTGGGAGGATTAAAATACACCAATTAAGATATTCTCTAAGCGAGTTTCCTTAGAGAAAATTCCCTCTCTCCCTAGTTGCCTCTGCCATGGCACGGTCCCAACAAAGGACTGTACGCACAAATTCAACGTATCTGCGGCATTGCCGTTGTGCTGCAGGGATTCCAGCCAGGAGTTTTACTTCCGCAACTTCGGAGGGATCCGATCCCGGGAGTCATTGTCTTGCACCATATGTGTGTCATAACGCGGGGGGAGGGGGGGGTACTCTTGAAGCAACCCGGCCATCGTAGAAGGACCTGGACAAAGGTGATGTGCGAGGAGCTTCGGGACCTTGAGGTCAGACAGGTACGACTACATCATCCATGCTCCTGCATGAGCGTAACACTCTCTCGGTCTTCGAGGGTACGTTATTTCTGTCTTTCTCCGTTACTGCATTACTAGTAGATAGATCCTTGGGCAATTAGGGCTGACGTGTTAATAGGGTTGCTAGCATGAGTATACACTACAGGAAAAAAGATCTTTGCCATGTGGTAAATCCACACGGCAAAATTGATAATCCACATGGCAAAGGCTTTGCCATGTGCCAACACACGGCAAACGTCGCACGGCAAAGAAATGCATGGCAAAGAATCTTTGTCGTGTGCTTTCCGGAAAACGCACGACAAGGTCTTTGCCGTGTGTTTTTTCAAATACACGGTAAAGTAAAGTGCTTGACGGCTATAGCGGACGTAACGGCGCTGTCCTCGTCAGTTCGCCGTGTGGCATCGCTTTGCCGTGTGCTCTCCCTGTCCTCTTTGCCGTGTGCTGTAGTGAAACGCATGGCAAAATGTTCTTCTTCTGCTTTGTGCCCTGGCTTTGTCGTGCGCCTTTCCTGTCTCTTTGCCATGTGTTTTCTTTCAACGCACGGCAAAATAATGTCCTGACTTGGTCCGGAAGTCCTTTGCCGTGCGTTTTTCTCAAAAACACACGGCAAAGAACCTTTTGCCATGTGGGTTGCTGAGTAAACACACGGCAAAGGCCCAACATTTTATTATTTTTGTTTCATCCACACAGTTTAAACACAAAAATATACATATATTATTACATAACAGCATATCTAGCACCAGATCAATATCCATGAAAACAAATACCATCATAAACAAGGATCTAGCACAAGATCCATAACAACATGAGTCCATGGTTCATACATAGCAACATAGAGTCAATAGTTCCATACATACAAGTTCCAAAATATAATCCATACAACATAGAGTCAATAGTTCCATACATAAAGTTCCAAAACACAATCCATACAACATAGAAATATAGAGTTCACATTGAGTCGGCAAAAGGTGAAGATCTCCGTCCTTCATGCATATCCTACACATTTGAAAGTAAGGACATGAGAATCACAGGAAACATGGTATAAAATTGCATAACTAAAGGAAACTAGACAACATAAGCTATGTAGCAATATGGAAAACATGTACGATGTAGAATTCTATAAGTGAATCATATGAGAGTAAATTCTACAAGTTCAAAAACAAAGACATGAGATTCTTGAAAAGTAAAGAAGCTATGTATGGAGACCTATGTTCGGAGTGATTCTACAAGTCATATAGTAAATTTTGGCAAGTTCATGAAACATAGCAAGTAAATTTTGCCAAGTAAAGGAACATAGCAAACCACAATCCATAGTTTTTAAACTTTGAGTAGATTTCCACATATGTGCTAGCTATGTATGGAGACCTATGCTCTATGGCTAGATTTCCAACGTGTGCTAGCTATAAGGATCATAGAGCCCTAACCTAGAGTCCAAGCCGGCGAATGACATGTTGGTTGTTGACGGTAGGCTGACTCGTCGCAGGAGTCGTCATCAGGGTGTCATCCTGACTTGCCGACCCACCGAGCTTCGCATTGTTGGATGCAGCTGATGGTTGTCCCTACAAGATGGTTTTGATTCTTAGTCAATAAGAAGTAGACGTAGATATGTAGATATTGACACTTAATACGCAAGACAACTTACCCATGTGGGGAAGGTGAAAGGAGGAGCACCAAGATCTGGCAGAGTCACGCCACTTGGCTGAGAGGCCTGGAAATCAAGCATGCACAAAGGTGAATGGAGTTCGGATTCTCTTAGGTTCTATGAGCAAGAACTCACCATAAAGGCTGACATGTTCTGTGCCATCCACTCCATCATCTTCTCATTCTTAGCCATCTGCTGCTGCTGCTGAGTCAGCACCTCCTTTTGTTGTCTTATCTGCTCCTCCATCCGCCGAGAGTTGGCCTCAGCCTCCTCCCTTTGTCTCCTCTCAGCGGCCACCTCAGCCTACGTTTTGTCATTAGAATGTCATAAATGTTGCAATGGAAAGCATGTAATGAAGTGTGGATGACCGAGAAGAAGAATATACCCGGATTTGGTCAATAGCTGTGGACGTAACCGTCGGGCGGGTCTCTACTTGAGGCATGTCGCTCGTCCTGCCACGACGGACCTGTCTCATAGACGGGACGATCAAAGGATCGACGGATCCGTCTCCAATCCACAAGCGGCCGTGCTTCTTGCCTTGTCCCGCTAGCATGGCCACCTCGGGGTCAAAGGGAGCGGTGAGAGGGTCCACGTCCTTGCCATTTACCTCGGCATACTTGTCCCGGTACCCATTATCCCGGATCTCGGCGCAAGAACTCACCCACTTCTTTGTCCCATCCTCTTTGTCCGTCACCATACGCTTATCGGTCCAAACATCGAACAAGCTGGGCTCCACGCCTTTCTCTCTTTTCTGCAAAAGAGAGCATGGAGATACATGCAGAGGAACACGGAGTAAGGAACCACATGATGACCAAGTTTAGATAATGCATTTTTTTCACCTTCTTCTGGATGCAGCAGGCGAGGGTGACGTTGCCTTGCGTGTGTGTTCCACCTTTCAACGCGGCTCGCTTTAGCACTCCAAGATCGTGCTTCTTCTTGAACCCGGTGCTAGTCCAATATCTTACCATGGCCCGAAAGACTTCCGGGCTAGCCTGACCTACGTACTGAGGAGGGCACTGCGTAGAAAAAATACACATATTAGTGAAAACACATCTGACGGTCAACAAGTCGATAGTACGAAAATAAAACTACCTGCAAGTACTGCCACGGCTCCATAAATATCTCCCGAGCTTTGGCCTTTGTCATCCTAATCTTGCGTTTCTCGGCGTACCAATTGCGGACGCAAGCCACACGCGCCTCGTAGTGCATGTCTCTAATTTGCCTAGACGCACATCTGCTAGCCACGAGTACACACAATCCCTTTGACGCACGTCCGGGTCCATGGTAAAGTATGTCTACAAGGACGCACATAGGTACTAAGACATTTGTTCAAATATTGTCAACCTAGGAGTTACTGAATGATGAGAAGTCAAAAAATCTTACCAAAAAATCGGACATCAGCCTCGCCTGGAGATTCGGGAGGGAAAACTCACTCGTGCCTTCCGGATCATCGGCGTACCTGTAGTGTATCCAACTCCAAGCTACCTCTTTGTGACCGGAAGGCATGGTCACAATCCCAGGGAAGTGTTTTCGAATGAGGCATCCAAGGATGCTCGAGTAGGCGCGTAGCTCCTTGGCCTCATCCTTATAAATGAAAGACCTGCACAATTAAAAGACAAAATTAGAATGATGATGAAAAGATCAACATTAAAATATCAAAAACTGATAAGTACACTCACTTATCCCCATAGGGTGTGAGCACTCTAACCCCACCCGACGAGATCCACACGTCGATATCCGGGAGGTGTGCGTACCCACGCTGGTACGGAGGAACGACCCCAGGCTGAAGAGGCATCCCCGGCTGAGTCTCAACATACTCGTCCGGAGGATCCCAGATCCTCGTGTCACCCTCCGCTGAGTCTGACAAGTACAGCTCGTCTGAGTCCTCCTCCTCGTGCTCCTCCTCATCCTCCTCGTCCTCCTCCGCCTCCTCGTGGTCCTCCTCCACCTCTGCCTCCTCGTTCTCCTCCTCATCCTCTGCCTCGTCCACCTCGGGTGGGGAAGGACTAGTTGGTCTTCTACCCCTCCCACGCCTCGAAAGGTAAAGTAAAGTGCTTGACGGCTACAGCGGACGTAACGGCGCTGTCCTCGTCAGTTCGCCGTGTGGCATCGCTTTGCCGTGTGCTCTCCCTGTCGTCTTTGCCGTGTGCTGTAGTGAAACGCATGGCAAAATGTTCTTCTTCTGCTGTGTGTCTTGGCTTTTCCGTGCGCCTTTCCTGTCTCTTTGCCATGTGTTTTCTTTCAACGCACGGCAAAATAATGTCCTGACTTGGTCCGTGGGCTTTTCCGTGTGCATACCTGAAGTCCTTTGCCGTGCGTTTTTCTCAAAAACGCACGGCAAAGAACCTTTTGCCATGTGGGTTGCTGAGTAAACACACGGCAAAGGCCCAACATTTTATTATTTTTGTTTCATCCACACAGTTTAAACACAAAATTATACATATATTATTACATAACAGCATATCTAGCACCAGATCAATATCCATGAAAACAAATACCATCATAAACAAGGATCTAGCACAAGATCCATAACAACATGAGTCCATGGTTCATACATAGCAACATAGAGTCAATAGTTCCATACATACAAGTTCCAAAATATAATCCATACAACATAGAGTCAATAGTTCCATACATAAAGTTCCAAAACACAATCCATACAACATAGAAATATAGAGTTCACATTGAGTCGGCAAAAGGTGAAGATCTCCGTCCTTCATGCATATCCTACACATTTGAAAGTAAGGACATGAGAATCACAAGAAACATGGTATAAAATTGCATAACTAAAGGAAACTAGACAACATAAGCTATGTAGCAATATGGAAAACATGTACGATGTAGAATTCTATAAGTGAATGATATGAGAGTAAATTCTACAAGTTCAAAAACAAAGACATGAGATTCTTGAAAAGTAAAGAAGCTATGTATGGAGACCTATGTTCGGAGTGATTCTACAAGTCATATAGTAAATTTTGGCAAGTTCATGAAACATAGCAAGTAAATTTTGCCAAGTAAAGGAACATAGCAAACTACAATTCATAGTTTTTAAACTTTGAGTAGATTTCCACACATGTGCTAGCTATGTATGGAGACCTATGCTCTATGGCTAGATTTCCAACGTGTGCTAGCTATAAGGATCATAGAGCCCTAACCTAGAGTCCAAGCCGGCGGATGACATGTTGGTTGTTGACGGTAGGCTGACTCGTCGCAGGAGTCGTCATCATGGTGTCATCCTAACTTGCCGACCCACCGAGCTCCGCATTGTTGGATGCAGCTGATGGTTGTCCCTACAAGATGGTTTTGATTCTTAGTCAATAAGAAGTAGACGTAGATATGTAGAGATTGACACTTAATACGCAAGACAACTTACCCATGTGGGGAAGGTGAAAGGAGGAGCACCAAGATCTGGAAGAGTCACGCCACTTAGCTGAGAGGCCTGGAAATAAAGCAAGCACAAAGGTGAATGGAGTTCGGATTCTCTTAGGTTCTATGAGCAAGAACTCACCATAAAGGCTGACATGTCCTGTGCCATCCACTCCATCATCTTCTCATTCTTAGCCATCTGCTGCTGCTGAGTCAGCATCTCCTTTTGTTGTCTTATCTACTCCTCCATCCGCCGAGAGTTGGCCTCAGCCTCCTCCCTTTGTCTCCTCTCAGCGGCCACCTCAGCCTACGTTTTGCCATCAGAATGTCATAAATGTTGCAATGGAAAGCATGTAATGAAGTGTGGATGACCGAGAAGAAGAATATACCCGGATTTGGTCAATAGCTGTGGACGTAACCGTCGGGCGGGTCTCTACTTGAGGCTTGTCGCTCGTCCTGCCACGACGGACCTGTCTCATAGACGGGACGATCAAAGGATCGACGGAGCCGTCTCCAATCCACAAGCGGCCATGCTTCTTTCCTTGTCCCGCTAGCATGGCCACCTCGGGGTCAAAGGGAGTGGTGAGAGGGTCCACGTCCTTGACATTTACCTCGGCATACTTGTCCCGGTACCCCTTATCCCGGATCTCGGCACAAGAACTCACCCACTTCTTTATCCCATCCTCTTTGTCCGTCACCATACGCTTATCGGTCCAAACATCGAACAAGCTGGGCTCCACGCCTTTCTCTCTTTTCTGAAAAAGAGAGCATGGAGATACATGCAGAGGAACACGGAGTAAGGAACCACATGATGACCAAGTTTAGAGAATGCATTTTTTTCACCTTCTTCTGGATGCAGCAGGAGAGGGTGACGTTGCCTTGCGTGTGTGTTCCACCTTTCAACGCGGCTCGCTTTAGCACTCCAAGATCGTGCCTCTTTTTGAACCCGGTGCTAGTCCAATATCTTACCATGGCCCGAAAGACTTCCGGGCTAGCCTGACCTACGTACTGAGGAGGGCACTGCATAGACAAAATACACATATTAGTGAAAACACATCTGACGGTCAACAAGTCGATAGTACGAAAACAAAACTACCTGCAAGTACTGCCACGGCTCCATAAATATCTCCCGAGCTTTGGCCTTTGTCATCCTAATCTTGCGTTTCTCGGCGTACCAATTGCGGACGCAAGCCACACGCGCCTCGTAGTGCATGTCTCGAATTTGCCTAGACGCACATCTGCTAGCCACGAGTACACAATCCCTTTGACGCACGTCCAGGTCCATGGTAAAGTATGTCTACAAGGACGCACATAGGTACTAAGACATTTGTTCAAATATTGTCAACCTAGGAGTTACTGAATGATGAGAAGTCAAAAAATCTTACCCAAAAATCGGACATCAGCCTCGCCTGGAGATTCGGGAGGGAAAACTCACCCGTGCCTTCCGGATCATCGGCGTACCTGTAGTGTCTCCAACTCCAAGCTACCTCTTTGTGACCAGAAGGCATGGTCACAATCCCAGGGAAGTGTTTTCGAATGAGGCATCCAAGGATGCTCGAGTAGGCGCGTAGCTCCTTGGCCTCATCCTTATAAATGAAAGACCTGCACAATTAAAAGACAAAATTAGAATGATGATGAAAAGATCAACATTAAAATATCAAAAACTGATAAGTACACTCACTTATCCCCATAGGGTGTGAGCACTCTAACCCCACCCGACGAGATCCACACGTCGATATCCGGGAGGTGTGCGTACCCACGCTGGTACGGAGGAATGACCCCAGGATCAAGAGGCATCCCCGGCTGAGTCTCAACATACTCGTCCGGAGGATCCCAGATCCTCGTGTCACCCTCCGCTGAGTCTGACAAGTACAGCTCGTCTGAGTCCTCCTCCTCGTGCTCCTCCTCATCCTCCTCATCCTCCTCCGCCTCCTCGTGGTCCTCCTCCACCTCTGCCTCCTCGTTCTCCTCCTCATCCTCTGCCTCGTCCACCTCGGGTGGGGAAGGACTAGTTGGTCTTATACCCCTCCCACGCCTCGAACGGGGTGGGGGAGGAGTAGGTGTCTGTGGTCATCTCGAAGTCGATCCTGAAGCTCCCGCGTCAGTAGTACCCAATATGTTGTTCAAGCCCCTAACCTTCTTATAGACTTTCTTGAGTGCTCCTCCTACTCCTCCTCGTCCTCCGCCTCCTCCTCGACCTCCTCCACGTCCTCCTCGTCCGCCTCCTCCTCCTCCTTCTTCGCCTCCTCCTCGTCCTCCTCCACGTCCTCCTCGTCCGCCTCCTCCTCCTTCTTCTCCTCCTGCACGTCTCTTTCCTCCTGGCATGTTTAAATCGCCTGCATTCACAAAAAGAGTATCTCCATTAGTACTCGATGACATAAAATGACATAGATAAAAGAAACAATAAGTAAAGCAAATATTTAGAATGCACCAAAATACATACACAAGTTGAGCATACAAACATAGCATAGCGTTCGCATAAATAGGCTAGTTTTACAAATCACTATTACATAGAGTTCTCATAAGTAGGCTAGTTACTATTACATAGAGTTCTCACAAGTAGGCTAGTTACTATTACATAGAGTTCTCACAAAATAGGCTAGTTTAACCAATCACTATTACATAGAGTTGCTACCAACTTCAGTAGCCCGTTTCGAGATCATTGCGAACAACCGACGGGCCACATGCTTCGTCATCGCTATCAGGCTCGCCCCACCAAGGATCGACGTAACCTGGAGGTGGTCCGGTTGGCTCATCGGTGTCAAGTCCTGCACGGAACCGCTCAAGCAAAGTCAAGTCTTGTTCATTCTGAACCTCCTCGACTTCATCTTGCGTATTGTCTTCTTCTGGCGTTTCGTCTTCTTCGCCCTCTATGACCATGTCATCATCAGTCGGCAAGTTGATAGTGAAATTCCCCGGGAGCCCTTCTTCCTGAAAAAACTCGCCATCATATGTTGAGGGGTCAAGGCGTCGGTAATCTTCAGTATCAGGCTTAGGTGGCCTATTGTGCGTCGGCACCGTGATCACAACATCCCAGCCCTGTAGTCGTTTTTTCGGGTTTTTGCATGGGTACGGGAGATAGAATACTTGAAAGGCCTGGGTAGCCAAAATATATACATCATCACCCTCATAAACAGAGCTTCGTTCAACTTCGACCCACCCAATATCAGGTTTCCGTCTCACCCGGTGTGGGTCGAACCAATGGCACTTGAATACAACAAGATTTAACCCTTTGCCGAAACCATAATTCATCTCGTATATACCCTCGACTCTACCATAGTAATTGAGCCCATCTGATCCTTCACACAAGACTCCGCTATTTGTTGTCTTTCGATTGGGCCGACGTTGTGTGTACTCGTGGGTATGAAAGCGATACCCATTTACATCATAAGCATCGAATGAGTCGACAGAACAGTTAAATCCCTTGGCGATTTTTCTCAACTCGATTTTCATATCTTTGTCCTTTTTTGCCTACAAGTTTAGTTGGAGAAGCTTAGTAG
Organism: Avena sativa; assembly: GCA_916181665.1. NCBI lineage: Eukaryota > Viridiplantae > Streptophyta > Magnoliopsida > Poales > Poaceae > Avena > Avena sativa. The sequence continues at coordinate 403,890,056 of OV702280.1, forward strand.
GAAAAGTGATAGAATAATATAGGCACTACAAGCAAAGTTATATAGAATGGTACCAAGGTCGAGAACCAGTTAATGAAACCGAAACCACCACCCTTTTCAAAAAGATCTAATCTTCTTGGTCGGTACGACTCCTGCTTAGCTTCCAATGTTGTTGATAGAATTGTCTATGCCAATGAAAAGAGAAATCGTTAGCCACCAACTTACGAGTGAATGTGAATGTCTGCGAAAAACTAAGTAGTGAGCACTTACTCGATGTACGGCTTCACTTCGTCCATGCTTTTCAAGACATACAAGTGTATCAAGCCCCACTCGGGATTATTTATCTTGTGCTTCTTCGTGCCACTTGATTTGCCGCCTAGCCCAATGAAGATGCCAAGCTTGGGTACATCTTCAGGGTTGGCGGCATTGTAACGAAGGATTGGATTGTGTCGAGTGGGAATGTTTTCATCATAGTACTTTGTCGTGAAGTTTGACACCTCCTTGTTAAGAGTGGCCTCGGCTATGGATGCCTTGATCTTGCATTTATTGCCGCATTGTTCACGAAGCTTCTTTGTTTCTCTCTCAGCCCCATACTGCCAACGGGTCTGCACAGTACCCCCTAGTAATGCCTCGTGCGCGAGATGCAAGATCATGTGTTGCATCGGATTGAAGAACCCTAGAGGAAGGAGCATCTCTAACTTGCAAAGCAATTCCGGTGCCTGTTTATCTAGCTTCTCGACCACTTTACGGTCTAACTCCTTAGCAAAAAGTTGGCGAAAGAAAAAGCTCAACTCCGCCAGCACTAGCCAAGTCTCCTCATCGACATAGCCTCGAATCATCACCGGCATTATCCGCTCAAGCCATATGTGATAGTCATGACTCTTGAGCCCCTGTACTCGCAAAGTTTGAAGATTTGCTCCCCTCATCCAGTTTGCTGCATAGCCATCAGGGAAGAATAAGCAGTCGACGATCCATTGGAATATTTCCCTCCTTTCAGGCCTTGTAGGGCAGAACCGGGCCTTTGGCTTAGACCACTTGGGGCCTTTGACTCCAGGAGGCTTCATGTCAAAGTCTGTCCTATCGCACCATTCTTGCTGATCGATTCTAGCCTTAATGTTATCCTTTGTCTTTTCAGTGTCCATGATTGTGCTCCAGAGGGCCTCACCGATATTCTTTTCAGTGTGCATTACATCAATGTTATGCGGAAGCTCGAGTTCATGGAAGTAAGGGAGCTTCCATAAGCATGGAATGTGTGTCCATTGGTGTGTCTCCTCGTATCCCACAAAACCTTTCCCATCGGGGTTAGGCTGAAGAGCTTCTAACTCAGCCTTAGTATCACTACCGGTCGGCAGACGCGGTGGTGGAGTATGGACAACAACGCCTTTCTTGAAGTTTTTTTTGTCAAACCTGAATCTATGCTTAATGGGAAGGAACTTTCGAGTTTCATCAAAGCAGGAATACTTGCCTCCCTTCTTTAGCCAGAAGAAAGTCACAGCCTGCCTACACACTGGGCAAGGCCACTTCCCATGTGTACACCAACCGCAGAACAATGCACGTGCTGGTAGGTCATGTAGAGATGTGTGGTACCAGACATACATATCGAAGTGCTCCTTCGTTGCGGCGTCGTATGTTCGCACCCCGCGATCGCTCCATCCAACAATTAAGTCATCGATTAGCGGCTCCAGGTACACGCTCATGTTCTTCCCTGGGTATTTCGGCCCTGGGATTATCATCGACACAAACATGTTCTCAGATCTCATGACAATGCCAGGAGGGAGGTTCAGGGGAATAACAAACACAGGTCAACAACTGTATGTTGCAGCTGACATACCATATGGATTGAACCCATCGGTTGATATCGCAATTGCTACGCTCCTCGGGTTGCCCGCTTTCTCATGATATTTCTTTATGAAGTTTTGCCATGCTTGACCATCTGATGGATGTATCATCTTCTCTTTTCGGTATCTCTTACCCTCAACGGCCCATCGCATCTGTTGGGCAGATTCCTTGGTCATGAAAAGTCGTTGGAGCCTCGGTAGGAACGGAAGATATCGGAGGATCTTTTGCGGAACCCCGGTCTGCCTCTTCTGCCCATCACCGACGTCGACCTCAATGTACCTAGAGGATTTGCAATGGATGCAATATTTTCCTCCTAGATGTTCTTTTCTAAATAGCATGCATCCTTTTGGATAAGCGTGTATCTGTACGTATGTCATCTTTAGTGCTCGGAGGATTTTAGTTGACTCGTAAAAGTTCTTCGCCGGGAGGTGCCCTTGCGGCTGAATGCTGCCAACCACAGCCAGAAGATCTTCGAAGCGATCTCTAGACAAGTTACTCTCGCTCTTGAAGGCCATTAGGCAAGCCACGGCATCCAGCGCGGTAACCTCTGTATGTGGATGAAGGGGTTTCTGTGCAGCAAACAAAGCCTCGTAGAACTTCTTTGTGCTTTGTTCTGGCTCCTCACTTGTCTCCGCCTCCCCAGGTGTCTCCTCTATGTTAGGATTTTCAGAAGCATTTGCATCAAGGAAGGCATCTAAGCAGTCCTCAAACCCAGCATCAAATCCTCTCGATGAATGACTCTGCTGCGATTCTGTTCTAGCACGTTTTGCTGATTGCTCACCATGGAAAACCCAACGACTGTACAACGGTGTGAACCCGAAGTTGATCAGGTGTTTACTCACATCGGCCTTTGATTGGTATTTTCCGTTCTGGCATTTCTTGCAGGGGCACAACACTTTTGAGGGTTTTGTAGGAATGTCAAAAGCACTATCCACAAACTGCTCAGTCTTTTCTCTCCATTCATTGGTAAACTCCCACCGACTGGTTCTGCCCTCGTACATCCACTTACGAGCCGGATCCATCCTCTAATCAGTACAAAAACAAACATATAATGCTTTCACTTTAACATGTTATTTCATCCGGTATTACTGATTAATTATAACAAATACAAGTTTTACGCCATGCATCCACCTATCTCTCTAATAGGTAAAGGATTTCCTAATCCCACCCGAGAATGTGTAGATTTGGTACGTTCTCCATGCTCTATCCCGCTCCGAGACAGAATTTCGGCAGCACCTCCCCGTTGTTCTCCTGATACACGTCTCGGCCAAAAGCTGAGAGGATGTGCATCCAGAGAACAACGAGGAAGCGCCACCGAAATTCTATCTCGGAACGGAGAAAAGCATGGAAAACGTACCCAATCTACACATCCTCCGGCTGTCCAAAATATGTGGATAATCCGAAAGAGTTGCGACCATAAATATGCAATTTAATGCATATTTATTCGTCGTAACCATTCCGAACGGGAGACACCTAGGTAACGCGACTGACTTAGTGATCTAGACCAAAATAAACCTAAGTCACATTACAAAAGATGCAAAGAATTTATACCCTCGAAGCGCTGATCGCAGAGTGATCGGCGGTCCCGGTGTCCACCTAGAAGAAGTCTTCCATCGACCGGTACCGCTATCAAACTCGATGCATATCCTACATGGTAATGAAAAATAAGAATTAATTGCTGAATCTATTGACATAGTATTGTAGTGTAGGCATATACTGAGGTGGTGAATCTAATAAAAACAGAGAGCTGGTAGATTCCTGCGTGGTACATACAGAAGTTAAGCAAGAAACCCCATAAGTACTATTGTTGAATCTATTGACATAGTATTGTACTGTAGGCATCAGAAATTCAGAATTATGTACAAAACTAGTACATACAGAAGTTAAGCAAGAAACCCCATAAGTACTACGTACCTATGATGATCCCTGCGTGGTAGCTACGGCAGCGGAAGAAGTGGCTGCGGTCCCTGATCTCGCGCAGGGCTAGCAGGACGGGCCGGAGGGGCTCGTCGACGAGGACGTGACGTATGGCGTCCAGCTCCTCCCGGCCGTGCCCGGTGGTCGGCGCGTCGGTTTCCTGCGTGGGGAGCTCCTCCGGGGTGAGCTCCGTCGCCCACCACTCGTTCGCCCACGAGTCGTCGACCGACGCCAGAGCGCTGGGGCGAGCGCTGCATAGCCTGAGGGCGCTCGTTGGGCCGGTGGAGGTCGGAGCAGGGGGCGGCGCGGTTGGGCAACTCCTGGAGGGGGCAACGGCGGGCGGAGGCGGGGGAAACGCGGGTGGAGGGAGGCGACAGCGGGCGGAGCAGCTGGGCGAGGTGGGGATAGCTCTGGGTGAGGCGGCGGCCGGAGAGGCTGGGCGAGGCGGCGGCCGGAGAGGCTGGGCAGGCGACGGCCGGAGCAGCTGGGCGAGGCGGCGGCGTGCGTGGTTGGCGTGGAGAAATGGTTGGCGTGAAAAATATCGGCCACAGGCCTAGGTCACGCGTGGCTGGGATAGGGTTCGTGTTTGCCGTGCATTTTTTATCCGGCCATATTGCCGTGCGGCCCAGGGAGGCCGTGTGTTCTCAGATTTGCCGTGCGTTTTAATATATAACACATGGCAAATGACTTGGTTTTGTCTAAATTTGCATGTATCTAGTTGAATCTAGAAAACAACAAGTCAACTAATTTCGATGGATTATGTTTTTCTAAATTTCCTTTATATTTATTTATATTTTTTCCCTAAATACTATGTCACATAAAATAACACAAATGACTATCGCGCTAGTATTTGGCGATGGTGAGGAGCAAAAGTCTGAGTTGATGCATCACGGAACAGAGATTCAATCGGTTAATATTAATCTTACTTCTATTAAACGGAGATTCAATAGATGAATTCTCATACAATGTGTCAACATGATGGCCACTACTTCTAGAGATAGACTCGAATTCTGCATCGATAACACCCGTCTGCGGCCCCGGGAAGGTCTACCCCCTAGCTTTTGCCGCACGAGGTTCCACCGATGTACTTTTTTGTTGGTTAAGTTTTCTTTAGGCCATATATACAAGGAAAACCAAGTTTGGGACCATGTGGCACATTCTAGCCCCCGGTATACCCGCAGCGGGACATTTCCCCCTATAGGTCAAGGAATCTGCTAAGTGTTATCGCCTGAACGTGAAGAAGCTCACGCCGGGGAGATATGTCTTGCATATATGGGACTTCTACAAAACTTTTACATGTATTCTAGGTCCACATGCAAGTATCCTAGCTCCACATGAAAGTGTGGGTGGGTTCCCGGGTCTCCGGGGGTCATTCTGCATCGAAAACACCCGTGTCCGTAGGCCCCGGGAAGGTCTACCCCCTAACTTTCACCGCACGAGGTTCCACCAATGTACTTTTTTGTTGGTTAAGTTTTGTTTAGGCCATATATACAATGAAAACCAAGTTTTGGACCACGTGGCACATTCTAGCCCCTAATATACCCGTAGCGGGACATTTCCCCCTGTAGTTCCAGGAATCTGCAAAGCGTTATCGCATGAATGTGAAGAAGCTCACATCAGGAAGCTATGTCTTGCATCTATGTGACTTCTACAACACTTTTACATGTATCCTAGGTCCACATGAAAGTTTGGGTGGGTTCCCGGGTCTCCGGGGGTCATTCTGCATCGAAAACACCCGTCCGCGGGCCCCGGGAAGGTCTACCCCCTAGCTTTTTCCGCACGAGGTTCCACCAATGTACTTTTTTGTTGGTTAAGTTTTATTTATGCCATATATACAAGGAAAACCAAGTTTGGGACCATGTGGCACATTCTAGCCCCCGGTATACCCGCAGCGGGACATTTCCCCCTATAGGTCAAGGAATCTGCTAAGTGTTATCACCTAAACGTGAAGAAGCTCACGCCGGGGAGATATGTCTTGCATATATGGGACTTCTACAAGACTTTTACATGTATTCTAGGTCCACATGCAAGTATCCTAGCTCCACATGAAAGTTTGGGTGGGTTCCCGGGTCTCCGGGGGTCATTCTGCATCGATAACACCCGTCTACGGGCCGCGGGAAGGTCTACCCCCTAGATTTCTCCGCACGAGGTTCCACCAATGTACTTTTTTGTTGGTTAAGTTTTGTTTAGGCCATAGATACAATGAAAACCAAGTTTGGGACCATGTGGCACATTCTATCCCCTAATATACCCGCAACGGGACATTTCCCCCTATAGTTCTAGGAATCTGCTAAGTGTTATCGCATGAATGTGAAGGAGCTCACATCTGGAAGCTATGTCTTGCATCTATGTGACTTCTACACCACTTTTACATGTATCCTAGGTCCACATGCAAGTTTGGGTGGGTTTCCGGGTCTCCGGGGGTCATTCTGCATCGAAAACACCCGTCCGCGGGCCCCGGGAAGGTCTTGCCCCTAGCTTTTTCCGCACGAGGTTCCACCAATGTACTTTTTTGTTGGTTAAGTTTTCTTTAGGCCATATATACAAGGAAAACCAAGTTTGGGACCATGTGGCACATTCTATCCCCTAGTATACCCGCAGCGGGACATTTCCCCCTATAGGTCAAGGAATCTGCTAAGTGTTATCGCCTGAACATGAAGAAGCTCACACCGGGGATATATGTCTTGCATATATGGGACTTCTACAAAACTTTTACATGTATTCTAGGTCCACATGCAAGTATCCTAGCTCCACATGAAAGTGTGGGTGGGTTCCCGGGTCTCCGGGGGTCATTCTGCATCGAAAACACCCGTGTCCACAGGCCCCGGGAAGGTCTACCCCCTAGCTTTCACCGCACGAGGTTCCACCAATGTACTTTTTTGTTGGTTAAGTTTTTTTAGGCCATATATACAATGAAAACCAAGTTTGGGACCACGTGGCACATTCTAGCCCCTAATATACCCGCAGCGGGACATTTCCCCCTGTAGTTCCAGGAATCTGCAAAGTGTTATCGCATGAATGTGAAGAAGCTCACATCAGGAAGCTATGTCTTGCATATATGTGACATCTACAACACTTTTACTTGTATCCTAGGTCCACATGCAAGTTTGGGTGGGTTCCCGGGTCTCCGGGGGTCATTCTGCATCGAAAACACCCGTCCGCGGGCCCCGGGAAGGTCTACCCCCTAGCTTTTTCCGCACGAGGTTCCACCAATGTAATTTTTTGTTGGTTAAGTTTTGTTTATGCCATATATACAAGGAAAACCAAGTTTGGGACCATGTGGCACATTCTATCCCCCGGTATACCCGCATCGGGACATTTCCCCCTATAGGTCAAGGAATCTGCTAAGTGTTATCGCCTGAACGTGAAGAAGCTCACGCCGGGGAGATATGCCTTGAATATATGGGACTTCTACAAGACTTCTACATGTATTCTAGGTCCACATGCAAGTATCCTAGCTCCACATGAAAGTTTGGGTGGGTTCCCGGGTCTCCGGGGGTCATTCTGCATCGATAACACCCGTCTACGGGCCGCGGGAAGGTCTACCCCCTAGATTTCTCCGCACGAGGTTCCACCAATGAACTTTTTTGTTGGTTAAGTTTTGTTTAGGCCATAGATACAATGAAAACCAAGTTTGGGACCATGTGGCACATTCTATCCCCTAATATACCCGCAGCGGGACATTTCCCCCTATAGTTCTAGGAATCTGCTAAGTTTTATCGCATGAATGTGAAGGAGCTCACATCTGGAAGCTATGTCTTGCATCTATGTGACTTCTACAATACTTTTACATGTATCCTAGGTCCACATGCAAGTTTGGGTGGGTTCCCGGGTCTCCGGGGGTCATTCTGCATCGAAAACACCCGTCCGCGGACCCCGGGAAGGTCTACCCCCTAGCTTTTTCCGCACGAGGTTCCACCAATTTACCTTTTTGTTGGTTAAGTTTTCTTTAGGCCATATATACAAGGAAAACCAAGTTTGGGACCATGTGGCACATTCTAGCCCCCGGTATACCCGCAGCGGGACATTTCCCCCTATAGGTCAAGGAATCTGCTAAGTGTTATCGCCTGAACGTGAAGAAGCTCACGCCGGGGAGATATGTCTTGCATATATGGGACTTCTACAAAACTTTTACATGTATTCTAGGTCCACATGCAAGTATCCTAGCTCCACATGAAAGTGTGGGTGGGTTCCCGGGTCTCCGGGGGTCATTCTGCATCGAAAACACCCGTGTCCACAGGCCCCGGGAAGGTCTACCCCCTAGCTTTCACCGCACGAGGTTCCACCAATGTACTTTTTTGTTGGTTAAGTTTTGTTTAGGCCATATATACAATGAAAACCAAGTTTGGGACCACGTGGCACATTCTAGCCCCTAATATACCCGCAGCGGGGACATTTCCCCCTGTAGTTCCAGGAATCTACAAAGTGTTATCGCATGAATGTGAAGAAGCTCACATCAGGAAGCTATGTCTTGCATCTGTGTGACTTCTACAACACTTTTACATGTATCCTAGGTCCACATGCAAGTATCCTAGCTCCACATGAAAGTTTGGGTGGGTTTCCGGGTCTCCGGGGTCATTCTGCATCGAAAACACCCGTCCGCGGGCCCCGGGAAGGTCTACCCCTAGCTTTTTCCGCACGCGGTTGCACCAATGTACTTTTTTGTTGGTTAAGTTTTCTTTAGGCCATATATACAAGGAAAACCAAGGTTGCGACCATGTGGCACATTCTAGCCCCTAATATACCCGCAGCGTGATCTTTCCCCCTATAGTTCGAGGAATCTGCTAAGTGTTATCGCATGAATGTGAAGAAGATCATACCGGGGAGCTATGTTTTGCATCTATGGGACTTGCACAACACTTTTGTAAGTGTAAAAATGTTTTTTGTAAAAAAATCATGAGCATTAGATAATGTACCTATAGTTTAAATTGGTCCCACTTTCTACCGATTCGGCGGGAACTTGTCTTTTCACCAAGGGTGGACGAAAATCTTTGAGATCCTTTGGTTGGGAATTTTATATGTAAGGCGGTCAAGTATTTTTGAATAATGTGATGAAAGCATTTTCAATTAGCCCTTTCATGGTTGGTCCGGAAAATGGACAAAAATAAAAAATGTCCTTTGCCATGTGACTATCCAGAACACATGGCAAATCTTTTTTCTTTGCCATGTGCGTAGCCTGAATGTATGGCAAAGGTCTTTGCCGTGTGGTCTTGGCACCAAACACACGGCAAAGCTATTTAAAATTTCACGCGAAATAAATTCGCGCGCCCAAATATCTATACGGTGCGAAAAACGCGCGGGTAAGCAAAATAAAAAATCGAAAATTTACCGTGCGCCTAACGGCTGTACACGGCAAAGGCCTGCCGTCAGGTCGGCAGCGTTAGCTGGGCGGAAATGTGGGCTCTCCTTGTCTGTTTGCCGTGCGTATTTTCTTTGCCGTGCGTTTGTTTGCTGGTTTACCGTGCGCCGTTCTTTGCCGTGTACATTTCGCTATATTTGCCGTGTGTTTTTTATTTACCGTGCGCCCCGCGCAGTTTTTCCATGCATTTTGTCTTCGCCGGGTGTTTTCCATAAGGACGCACGGCAAACATTTCTTTGCCGTGCGCACACACACGGCAAAGGTGTGACGCACGGCAACGTCTTATTTTCCCGTAGTGATAGGACTGGTACGGGCAGGTGTACCTCCTGTGTAGTGTATATCTCCTCTTCTTACCAGCTATATGTCAGAGGTAACTTGGTATCCATGGGAGTGTTTAGGTCGCCACCTAGTATGCTCTCCCTAGATTTCCACATACCTCTCCTTGTACTTGTACCCAGGCAATCCATAAACCGGTTGGGTTGCTTAGTTTGAGAAAGGCGAACTATGGAGGTAAGTATGCGTAACAGTGCATGATTTTGGTCTTTTTAGCGTTGATCCCAAGAACATGAGGTAGGTCGAATACGTGTTATAGACCTCTAGTGGTTTTCCCCGCCCCTCCTGCGCAGTGAGAACCACTGCTGGAAAGCCACGCTCCTAGTACCATCTTGAGGCCTTTTCCTGGTGTTTTTCGAAGTGCAAAAAAATCTGAAATGTTTAAGATGTAGGTGTGTTAGCAGCCACATGTGGATAAGAAGGGAGGGGAGATCTCACTTCTTAGGCACTGAAGACAATACTAGCGGTTATCTGGATGAACAAGTTCTCTTTATGATTTTTTCTTCACGAGGGATGAAATACCTAGGCTTCAACTAGCATGAACTGTGTCACAGGTGCACCCAGGCTACCTAATACTTAGTTGACGTGTCGCACTATCTCCGGGAAGGGCGAGAGTCCTCGATGATGTTGTTTCCACCTATCAGCAATGGATTTGTTGATGAGTCGTCCATTGTCTTCGCGGAGGTGATGCTTTCCCTTCTTCATGAGCGAGTTGATGGTGCACAGCGTGTGCCCAGTGGGATTCTTCCCCTGATCCTTTGGAAGTTCCACATAATCCTCCTTGGCTCCCATGAAGAACTTCCGCCCCGATCTTGCCATGGTGGCCTCTAGAGGTATTCTGCAAGTGCACCGAGGTTGTTGGGCTCTGAGATATCTTCCCTGACTACAGGCCATTGCCTTGGCTGTGCTTCACGTGTGGCTCCGCCTCTAGTGGCCTTGTTGTGTTATCCAAGGAGGTTCCCCATTATGGCACCTGTGGGTCTCCCATACTTGTGCTTGAAGTTTTGGAGGGTCCTTGTTGTTACATTCTCCATGTCGGAGCTGGCCATGCAGAGTTCACTGGTAACATGGTTAGTGTTCGATTATGTTAATGAGGTCCAGTAATCCTCCTCTTCGGATGTTCCCGTGTGTGGGAAGGTGAGTGTGCACCCCTATTTGTGTGGATCAAACTATGAGCCTACCTCCATCATGTCCACATCCCCCACTTTCATTTTAGACCGGTGACCTAAAGGTTAGAAGGGGTGAATCTACGGGGTCTGCCTCATCTCATAGTTGTAGCTATCGCATTCTACCACGTGCTTCAGGGAGGATTTGATGGTGATTATCCCAATATGCAACAAGATAAGAATAAAGCCAATGAAGAAAAAATGGCTATTCCAGAGAAGGTTAGGAAGAAGCTACAGCAACAGAAGCTAAAGTATGAACTTGAAGAAGCAAAAACCATGAAGGATCTAGAGAGAAGGGAGAAGAGAAGGCAAGTTATTGAGATTAAAAAGAATGCTAGAAAAGAGAGAGAAAATCTGAGCAAACAAAGGAGGTGGCTGACAAGAAAAAGAAAGAAGGTATGGTAAGATGGCAGAAGAGAAGGTTCTAGCTGTAGAAAGGAAGAGGAAGGCAAGTAGAGATGTTCAAATAGTAGCACAGAAATCCCAAAAGGAAACATAGGAAGCTGAGATGATAGTATAAAGAGTTGTACTGACAGCCAATGCTTTAAGTGATCAAGATGTTTCAGAAATCCAAGATGATCATGTTCCATTTTCCCCTCCTTAGCTGAAGAAACAAGTGAACATGTTTGATGGGTTCATGGATCCTAGAAAATCTATGTTATGTCCATTTGGTGTGTGCAACATGTATTTTTGGTGCCCCGGTATTTCTATGAAATGCTTAATACCAAAATGTTAGGTGTGCTTTCTGGAACTCATGTTTGAGTCCATTTTTCTGGAACTATTGTGACCATGATAAGGTGAAATGGCAGCTAATTAGTCTTGAATTGAAATGGTAGTCCTTTGTGATTTCAGATAATTATGCTTTTCGAACTATTGTTATCTGACAAAATACTGACTATTATTCTATATCATAAAAATGCACAACACATGGACATTGCATTTTCTCAATTGCTTCACATAACACTAAATTCATAATTGGTTCAGGTTCATTAAAAGAACATTACAATGATAACCAAAATAAGATCATCACTGGTTCATCCGAGAACACTACATTCACTAGTTCATCCCTCACTTGTTCAACAAAAAACAACACACTTGTTCATAAGATAATCACTAGTTCATCCCTCACTTCTTCAGCACAAGCACCACACACATTGCATAGAGCACTAATAGTAGAACTAAAACTAGTACCAGAAAGATTTCCCTAAGTGCAACTAAAATCCTTATCAGATGTTGCTCATGTCCTTATACCCTTCTCAGCTTCTGCTCGTCCTGCCTTAGCTACAACTTTTTTCCCTTCTTTCCTCTACCTAGCCCAGGGCTTCACAACCATCTTCACCTCGCAAGTAGTTGTGGTCTAGCAGATACCCAATTTACTCTAGCACCCAATGCCAGAGATTGCAACCAAACTGTCGACATTCGAAATCAACTCAATCAATCTTGCAGCACATAACAAGAACACCAAATTCAAAAAAAATTAGTAGGGAATGCAGTGCTCAGAGACACATACCCCATGATTCTTTCGTTTGTAGAACATCCAGCCCGGGTGGTCTGCCGCAATTAGGGCTGTGGATGATCGGAAAAGGAAGGCCAGGTGGCGGAGCGCACAATGCGACGAGCTTGTGCTGGACATGGCTAGGAGACGGCGCCACTCCGACGGTAGATTGCGAATTCCAATGGATATCCAGCAGCGGCAACGGTGATTTAGGATCAGAGCGGAGAAGGGGAACGACCGACATCAGGAACTGGTCCATTCGGACCTCGGGATTTAGTACTCAGTTGCCTGTTTTGCAAATAACCCGGTCCCAAACTTTTGCCTTGGCTAACTAGCAAGTGGGGGCAACACAGCTCCAAATCAGCGTGTACAATGCTCCGACACGTGCGGTGACCACGCGTGATGCTCCGACACGAGTTCAATTATCGAAAACTCGTATTAGCTATGCATAGTAATCGTATTGAATTTCCTCAACAAATTTAGTTAATACTGATGAAATTAACTCTATACAAAACTACCCACACAAAAAAAAATACAAAACTACTGTTGGGTCACTTGCTATTTCGCTCGTTTATAGACGGCCCTTAGTTCCAAATTAAGTAATGTTGTACGGTTGTCGTAGAGGTCAGATTGAAGTGGAATATAGTGAGAGTAGTAGTGAATGAAGAGTCGGACACTCCAGCAGCCCACGACTAAACGAGATCTCTTTCTGAATTTATGGATCCGTCCAAAGGCACGTTCATTTGACGCATAGTTGAACATATTTGCCCTACAACCAATGGTCTCGTACGTTCCCTGCTGCATATACACCATCTATAAATATCGCCAAGATGAAAGGCAACAAACGGGGTCATCACTTGCTAATAATAATATGCTGCCTGCCATGGAAAGGTTGCTAAGCTTGTGTTTGACAGCCCTATCCACGCTACTGGTCCTTTGGGTTGTCAAGCTGCTCTGCGGTGGCAATAAGCAGAACAAGACGAAGAAGCAGCTGCCCCCGGGGCCATGGAATCTGCCGATCATCGGCCGCCTCCACCACGTCGTCAGCGTTCTCCCACACCGCACTATCACAGACCTGTGTCGGCGGTATGGGCCGGTGATGCTCCTCAAGCTAGGCGAGGTCCCCACAGTGGTGGTCTCCAGCGCCGAGGCGATTGAGCTGGTGATGAGGACGCACGACCTCGCGTTCGCCAGCCGGCCGCGCAGCGTGACGATGGACATATTCGGCAACGGCGGCGAGGACTGTTAGGAATAAGCACCACGGACACCGAAGCGGCACCGTGTGCGGTACGGGCGTACGTATCCGAGTAGACAAGGGTAGCCGAATAGAGTAGGAATTAGATGTCCTAATCCTATTAGGTTAGCTATACAAAATCTGCTATATATACGTGTGTAAGACCCGTGTAAAAACAAACCTGTGAGAGACAGAAGCAATAAAAATACTAGAGACAGGAGCGATATGCTCCTGTGGCAATAACCGATCGTTTCCGTGTGCGTGCGTGTGTTTCGTGAGCCAGCTCTACTAGTTGATCGATTCTAGTTAAGGACAGCTTATTAGTACGTACGTGTATCTCGGCGACTTGTCCTTGTGTACGATCTTGCCGGAAGTTGATCAGAGTTGCCGCTACTGCTACGCGTCGGCTGTCGTCGGAAAGTACTCGACGAACGGCGTCGCATATCGGGCCAATTTCCAACAATTGGTATCAGAGCCAAGGTTGTCGTCCGTGATCTGCTGAAAGTACTAGGAGGTCCTGGCGATGGTGAAGTTTGGCGACAACTCGGCATCGGCACCGGTGACAGAGACGGTGGGGGCGGCTTTGTATCCGCGCCTCGATCGCAAGGACTATGGGCTATGGGCTCTCAACATGGAGGTGGCCATGGAGGCTCAGGAGGTTTGGGAGGCCGTCGATCCAGGAGGCAACGAGTACGTCAAGGGAGGTGCGAAGTACCGGAAGGATCTCCAAGCGTTAACGGCGCTCTACTCCGTCGTGCCGAAGGACGTGATGCAGCACCTCGTCGGAAAGAAATCGGCGAAGGATGCATGGGAGACGATCAAGATCTTGCACCAAGGTCATGCCCGCGTGAAGGAAGCGCATCTTCAAACTTTGACAAAAAGCTATGAAGATCTGAAGATGGAGGAGAGCGAGACGTTTGATCAGTTTGCCGCCCGTTTCGTTACCCTTGTCAACGCAATCAGGGGATATGGCGAGAAATTGGATGAGATCAAGAACGTCAGAAGGTTCCTGCGTGCGGCGCCGGCACGCTACATGCAGATCGTTACATCGATCGAACAATGTCTCGACCTTAATACATTGACGGTTGAGGATCTCGTCGGAAGATTCAAGGCACACGATGAGAGAATCCGAATCAGCTTCGGTGATCCAGAACAGGTTGAGCACCTGATGCTCACAAAGCAGCAATGGATGACTCTTTCAAAAGAAAAGCAAGGAGGCTCCACGAGCGGCAAGGAGAAACAACGCCCAGCGAAAAAGTATATCGCGGGGCAGGAGGATGAAGATGACGCCCCGCCGCGGAGGAAGTTTGACATAAAGAAAGTAAGGTGTCATAACTGCGGTGAGCTCGGTCACTTCAAGGCTGATTGCCGGAAAGCACCAAAGGAAAAGGAGAGGGCTCTCATCGCCCAGGAAGGAGATGATGGACCGATGATGCTGATGCTCGAAGTAACTGAGTTGAAGGATGAGGAGGATCCTCCATCACCGGCTATGGAGATTGTGGCGCAAGTGGATCACGATCTACCGTGTGTGCATCATGAGGAACAAAGTGCCCCGTTCCCATGTGAAGCCACATTTGAGGCAAGTGAAGCCTCGGAACTTGTTCATGGCGATCTATGCGTTGGAATCTCACCCGCAACTCCGTCTGGCAATAAGTTCTTCATGCTTGTGGTGGATGATCATAGTAAATACATGTGGATTGTGTTGCTGAAAAGTAAGGATCAAGCTCAACAAGCATTCGAGAAGATCAAGGAAGCCGAAGAGTTCAAGGTGGAGGCAAATATAAGAGCCCTACGCATTGATGAGGGGGGGTGAGCTGCATCAAACTGTGTTGACCATGGCACGGAGCATGATGAAGAGTAAAGGCTTGCCAGGAAAATTCTGGGGTGAGGCAGTCAATACGGCTGTGTATTTGCTAAACATGGAATCTACTGAGAGTGGAGTTGGTACAACACCGTACGAAGCATGGTACGGATGGAAGCCCTCGGTTGATCATCTTCGTACTTTTGGATGTGTGGCGCATATAAAGGCGGAATTGGCGAAGCAACGTATTCCAATGATCATGACAGGCTATGAAGACTCAAAGACATACCGCTTGTGCAATCCTTATACCAATAAGGTGGTTTTCAAGGGAGACGTAATCTTTGAGGAAGACAAGTCATGGAATTGGGGCTACAACGAACCGGAATATTCAACTTTTCACGTCACGTGGGATCTTGAGTATGAAGAAAATATGGATCAACCAAGCTTATCCTTATCAGCAAGTTCGGGCCCAGAAGATGTAGAAGGTCTAGGGGGAGCTCCAAGCGTGGACACCAGGCCAGAAGCACTAGGGATTCTCCCAGAAGACAAAGAGTTTGAAGAAAAGGATAGTTTGTGGCCAGAAGATATGGAACTGGAAGGGTGCGCAGATGCATGCGCAGCGATACCTACACTTGTTTACCCAGCAATTATAAGAGAAGGAGGGGGAGCTGAAGCGAGCCCAGCAAACAGGCCAACAAGGCCAGAAGGTGATGGTCCAAGAGTGTGGACCGGTGGCCAGATAGATAAAGGAGAACCAACAATAGGGGGTGCAGATCCATCGAGAGGCTTTTCACGTGGTATAGAGAAGCTAGAAGAAAACCAATTTGAGCTACCTCCTACATATTTGTTCTATTGCATTCAAGAGCACCGGCAAGCAGTAGATCAAATATGTGAGGCATCGATGAGAAAGTACTTCATCGA
Organism: Avena sativa; assembly: GCA_916181665.1. NCBI lineage: Eukaryota > Viridiplantae > Streptophyta > Magnoliopsida > Poales > Poaceae > Avena > Avena sativa. Next base: position 403,906,100 of record OV702280.1, read on the forward strand.
ACCAAGTATAATGTCTCAAGGCGCGGACAAAAAGGACAGTCGGCGTGAAGGCATGGAGAAGGGCGCGGACAAAAAGGATTGTCGGCGTGAAGCCATGGAGAGGCCGACAAGAGCAAAGACGGCGACATGGGTGCCACAAGAGACGACGAAAGCACTGTCAAAGATGATGGTTAAAGTGGCGAAAGTAAAGCCAACAGTAACGCCTGCGGGGAGTTGCTGGCGTATTTGGAATCCAGGTCGGTGTAGAAGAGAGCACGTCGTGCTTAGGGGGTGATTGTTAGGAATAAGCACGACGGACACCAAAGCGGCACCGTGTGCGGTACGGGCGTACGTATCCGAGTAGACAAGGGTAGCCGAATAGAGTAGGAATTAGATGTCCTAATCCTACTAGGTTAGCTATACAAAATCTGCTATATATACGTGTGTAAGGCCCATGTAAAAACAAACCTGTGAGAGACAGAAGCAATAAAAATACTAGAGACAGGAGCGATATGCTCCTGTGGCAATAACCGATCGTTTTCGTGTGCGTGCGTGTGTTTCGTGAGCCAGCTCTACTAGTTGATCGATTCTAGTTAAGGGCAGCTTATTAGTACGTACGTGTATCTCGGCGACTTGTCCTTGTGTACGATCTTGCCGGAAGTTGATCAGAGTTGTCGCTACTGCTACGCGTCGGCTGTCGTCGGAAAGTACTCGACGAACGGCGTCGCATATCGGGCCAATTTCCAACAAGGACATCGCATTTGCGCCGTACGGCGACGACTGGCGCCAGATGCGCAAGGTCTGCATCGTGGAGCTCCTCAGCTGTAAGCAGGTGAGGCGTTTGGTGGGCATCAGGGCCGGGGAGGTCGGCAGCCTCCTCCACTGCATCACCGCCGCCGCATCCGCCGGCGCCACAATCAACATCAGCGAGAAGGTGATGTCACTCAGCAACGACATCGTGACGAGGGCGGTTTTTGGCAGCAAGTTCGTCTCCCATCAGGGCGAGTACCTCCGTGAGCTGGACATAGCGTTGAGGCTGATGGATGGCTTGTCCCTCGTCGACATTTTTCCGTCGTCGCGGTTGGTCCGGTGGATGAGCAATGGCCAGCGCCAGATGAAAAGAAGCTACGGCAACATTAGCGCATGATCGTCAACATCATCGAGGGGCGCAAGGCCATGCGAGCTGCCGGCGGCGATGAGGACTTGCTCGACGTGCTGCTGCGGCTGCAGCAGGAGGATTCCTTGGATTTCCCTCTAACCACGGAGTCTATTGGGGCCGTCTTGTTTGTGAGTATCATTAATTCCTGATTATTTCTACTACCGTTTCCATTATTCCGGTTTATAATTATTTTGAAAAAATAGTTTAACCATAAATTTGGTCAATAATATATAAATCATATATCATAAAAATTATATCATTAGAAGCGTATTTTAAATATAAATCTAATTGTCTAATTTTTATTAAATATACTTTTTTATTTTATTAACTAAAATTATGGTCAAACTATTTTCTTAAAATACGTATGTCTTATAAACGGGCTGCTTAAGCTACGGCAAACCGGAATAAAGGTGGTAGTAGTACCTCGATATGATTTATGACTGCTTAAGCTAGTAATTATGGGTTGAACAGGCCGGGGAAGTTTTTGGATCGTGCAAATTATTCAGTCCAAGGAATATAATACACTTTCACTGAGTTACTCTTTTCTTTGTCCACTACTTCGGCTCCACTAGGAGCGTCAACTAGTAGGGGTCTTGAGTCATCACGTACCGCGACTACCTGCTAGCTAGGTGAGTAGGTGTACGAGTCACGTCCATATGGAAGGAAGACCTATCGTTTCAAGCGTTGGTATTTTTTTTCCAAGCACACCATGCATGAGACCTACACACACACCCCACTTCTTTTAGAAATTTTCGGAGTACCAAATATTAGGAAGCAAATATCTGGATATTATAGTATAAAAAGTTATATGTTGATATATCAAATTTGAGGGTTCTTCAGTTGTATAATTTGAGAGAGAAAAAAGATAAAAAATTATATTCACATTATTTATTTGTTACCCCTTGTTATTTTCGTTTCGCCCACATGCTGTCCGATTTTCCTCAGATAACACATTTTATATATTTCACATAAGCATCTACCACACTCATACTTTTTGTGGATTTTATGCTGTAATTTAGTATAAAAATAAAAATAAAAATTTGTAGATGTCATGGTGCATAATCACAACTTTCGTAATCAGAATACCAAGCTCATCGTGACTAGCTGATGGGTGTATGACTCACATGACATATCCGAGTGGAAGGGTCCAGATGCAACTCAAATCAATCCTCGTTATTTAGAAATTTCCAAACAATGGAATAATCTCTCCCGACTATACTATTACTATGCTATAACATTGGCTTTCCGCTCTGCAAATTTTATCTGTTCTCTACTATTTTTGTACATAAATGTTTGATTGTGCTTAGCACCATCTTCATTTACAGGATATGTTTGCAGCTGGCACGGAGACCACGGGAAATGTCTTGGCATGGGCTATGTCAGAGCTGGTGCACAACCCTGAAATCATGGCCAAGGCACAACAAGAAGTCCGAGAGGTGCTAGGTGAGGGCCGAGCTGTCATCACTAATGGTGACCTTGCGAAACTCGACTACATGCGGATGGTCATCAAGGAGGTACTTCGGTTACACCCTCCTGCTCCTCTAGTTCCTCGTGCGGCTAGAGAGGATTGTCGGATTATGGGTTATGACATCTCGAAAGGCACCAATGTCTACATTAATGTCTTTGCTGCTTCTCAAGACTATAAATACTGGAATGAGCCTCATAAGTTTAAGCCGGAGAGGTTTGAGCGCAATGACATAAATTACAATGGAACATATTTTGAATTCACACCCTTTGGAGCTGGGCGGCGGCAATGCCCAGGGATTCAATTTAGCTCATCAGTCATGGAGGTGGCATTAACAAACTTCTTATATCATTTCAACTGGAAGCTTCCTGATGGTGTAAGCTTGGATATGTCCGAGAAATTTGGGTTGTCTGTTAGCAAAAGGCATGACCTCCAACTCAGACCTATTCCACATGTGTGGTCCAATGCTATGTCCTCCAAGTGATACATGAAGCTTTAGTGTCTACGAGGCAATGTATGGTGACGTATCTGCAAGCTATGTTTATGTTATTGTACCTTTTATATGGGCATTAGAATAAGGGAAGCTCGTTAAGAAAATCATGGTATTGTACTATTGAGTATATTACATAGACCGCTTATCTTTGATTTGAATAATTAATTAAAAGAGATTTTTTACTTAAGTATATGATTGTATAGCCTGACTAGTTGATGAAGTATAGTTACAATTCACTACAGGAATGAGAAGCTACGCCGACGGCCAAACGTCGGGGCCGTCGGCGTAGCCATCGTCTAGGCCAGCTCCGCCAAGAAGCCGTCGGCGTAGAATTGCCCTCGGCATATCCTATGCTACGCCGACAGCTGCCCTCGGCGTAGCTATTTTTTATTTTATCTCATTAAACTTTGAAAAATCATAAATAAATCATTCTAATTCGTAAAAATATAAATAATATATCAAAATTTGGAGAAAAATAAGACCTATCTATCTACACTCAAATATTACACATTTGTAAATAAAAATTAAGTAAAACATAAAACATTATATATAGTTTAAAACGGGCATAAAAATTTTAAAAATGATCGAAACAATGCGAAACTTTCGTGTGGTGTTATATTATGTGACATAGTTAGAAGGAAAAATATCAAACTTGGTATATTGATTATGTCTCAATGAAACCTTCACAAAATGACCCATCTCATTCGAGGTTTCTTGGCTTTCGGGTCAAATGACCAATGTTATGGCTAGAATTAAGGCATAGTTTGTGATAATGTTGCCCATATTGTGCATACATGTGCATCATAGGATGGCGAACAATGTTGCAGGAGGAAGCTTTCCTTTTTGTCGCACCAAAAAGGCATTTTCCATTTTCCGAGCATAGAAAACGGACGGTTTTATGAAGCAACCACCAAATGGCTAATTCAAAATACTACCACCACATTTTACAAAAATAATAGAGAACCTTATATGGACAATGTCCCAACAGGGGGATCCGAAACCTTTCCGTCCACCTTTGGTGAAAAAAACAAATTCCTACCGAATCGGCAGGAAGTGGGTCAGATATGAACTACAGGTACATGATCCGATGCTCATGTTTTTTTACAAAAAATCATTTTTAGGTTCACAATATGCTATTTTATCAAAGATCCAATGCAAGTTTAGCGAGGCTCGGCCCCGAGCTAAGAATCTTCATGCCCGCCGTTTGACAAAGTTTGACGATAGTTTAAAACGGGCATAAAAAATTCAAAAACGATCGAAACAATGCGAAACCTTCACGTGGTGTCATATTATGTGACATAGTTATAAGTAAAAGTATTAAACTTGATATATTGATTATGTCTCAAAAAAAACTTCACAAAATGATCTATCTCATTCGAGATTTCTTGGCTTTCGGGTCAAATAACCAATGTTATGGCTAGAATCAAGGCATAGTTTGTGATAATGTGCCCATATTGTGCATACACATGCATCATGGGATGGCGAACAATGTTGCAGGAGGAAGTTTTCCTTTTCGTCGCACCAAAAAGCCATTTCCCATTTTCCGAGCACAAAAAACGGACGATTTTATGAAGCAACCACCAAATGGCTAATTCAAAATGATACCACCACATTTTACAAAAATACTATACCACCTTATATGGACAATGTCCCAACAGGGGTGTCCGAAACCTTTCCGTCCACCTTTGGTGAAAAAGACAAATTCCTGCCGAATCGGTAGGAAGTGGGTCAGATATGAACTACAGGTACATGATCCGATGCTCATGTTTTTTTACAAAAATTATTTTTAGGTTCACAATATGCTATTTTATTAAAGATCCAATGCAAGTTTAGTGAGGCTCGGCCTCGAGCTAAGAATCTTCATGCCGCCGTTTGACAAAGTTTGACGATAGTTTAAAATGGGCACAAAAAATTCAAAAACGATCGAAACAATGCGAAACCTTCACGTGGTGTCATATTATGTGACATAGTTATAAGTAAAAGTATTAAACTTGATATATTGATTATGTCTCAAAAAAACCTTGACAAAATGACCTAACTCATTCGAGGTTTCTTGGCTTTCGGGTCAAATGACCAATGTTATGGCTAGAATCAAGGCATAATTTGTGATAATGTGCCCATATTATGCATATACATGCATCATGGGATGGCGAACAATGTTGCAGGAGGAAGTTTTCCTTTTCGTCGTACCAAAAAGCCATTTCCTATTTTCCGAGCACAAAAAACGGACGATTTTGTGAAGCAACCACCAAATGGCTAATTCAAAATTCTACCACCACATTTTACAAAAATACTATACCACCTTATATGTACAATGTCTCAACAGGGGGATCCTAAACCTTTCTGTCCACCTCTGGTGAAAAAGACAAATTCCTGTCGAATTGGTAGGAAGTGGGTCAGATATGAACTACATGTACATGATCCGATGCTCATGTTTTTTTACAAAAATCATTTTTAGGTTCACAATATGCTATTTTATCAAAGATTCAATACAAGTTTTCCTTTTCATCGCACCAAAAAGCTATTTGTCATTATCCGAGCGCAAAAAGGGAATTTTCTAAAGCAACCACCAAATAGATAATTCAAAAAAGGAGGGTTTGTGATTAGTTGATATGGATATCATATTTGGATTCCTCTCATTTTTCTGATCAATTTAGACATATTATTTGTTAAATTCTGATTTACAGATTTAAAGATATTAATTATTCCATATTAAATAGAAAATACAAAAAAGTAAAATTATTATATTTTTATTTGAATTCAATAATATTTTTACTTATTCAATAATGTTTACTTAAATAATTGTTTGTAATTTGAAAAAATACAAACATGTGACATGTTGATATAAGGGTTAATAGGATTGATATCATAATATGGACAACAATGTATGAATTACTTTGCGGAAACAGATTTTGAAGGAACGAGGAAGTTAAGCGTGCTGGAGCTGGAGTAGTATTAGGATGGTTGACCGGCCGGGAAGTTCGACCAAGACTGCAATTTAATTAAATATTAAGTGTAATTAGTGTTAAAAATGTTCAAAGTGAGAGATTAACGAGTCAAACAATTCAAAGATTCAAAAATTGAGAAAAAACAATAAAAATAATTTTTTTTTTAAAAATGTTTTTGCAACCTATCGACAAGCTATCCGACGGCCGCTACGCCGAGGGCATTGCTCTCGGCGTAGCATACGCCGACGTCATTTTGATATGCCGACGGCCTCTATGTGCTCCGCCGAGGGAGCCTTTTGCCGAGAAGACTACGCCGAGGGCAGCCGTCGGCGTATCATACAGCGAGGACATTTTAGCCTACGCCGACGCGCTCGCGCGTCCTATAGTGATTAGTCTGTGCAACTAGCTGGATTAGTCTATGCATGCCAAGGACGAAGTCGTATGGCTACAACATGCCACGAGCCGTTTGCATGTACTCCACGGCCGCATCTCCACCCTTATAGCGCACTGCTGTTTTTCGGTCTTCAGCTGGCGCGCAAAATTTTTGGGCGCATAAATTTTTTCCGGTGCGCGTCAGATTGCCTCCGCACGCTCCTCAAATTTGCTGCCCGGCCGTCATCGCGCGCAAATGCCCAACAGCCGATCTGAAACTTTCCCCACGCTCGTGCCGCCATTCCCACCTCGCCTCCGCGCGCACGCCGCCGCCGCGACCTTCCGGAGATGGATCCTTCCTCACAGCAGTACTCGATCCGCGGCAACGCCGCCGCCGCCGCAAACCCTAACCCTACTGTCGACGCCGCGAGCTCCAGCGCGCGCCATCTCTTCTTCATGATGATGTTGACAAATGATGTGTCAACATGTGTGTTCAAGTTAAATTTGCGTTGAACTTGGTTGTGTGAAATTATCATTTGCATTTAAACTATGTCCTAATTTTACGTTGAACTTGGTTGTGTAAAATTGGTGATTGTTGAGCCATTTCTTATTCCATTTATTTTGATTTGTTTGATCTTGTTGATGCATATATGCACTGTGAAAGATGTTTGCGCCAGCGCCGCGCGCTACATTTTGCCGCGTCCGCTGGGGGGGAGGGGGGCGATTTTGGCTCTATTTTTGCACCCCGCTTTTAGCGTTTCCACCGGAGGAGAAGCACAGCGCGCGCGCTAAAACTGGATCGCGCGCTGCATAGCAATTTTCGCGCGTCGGGTTTTCCAGCTTATATTGGAGTTGCTCTTAGTACATATGTAGTATACCAGATTACCTGTTGCGCCACCGCCAGAAGTACCCAAATCGCGCTAGAATTTAGGTCGCAAGTTTTACCTTATTTTTAGCAACGTAAAAGTACCGATGCACCTCGCTATATGCTAGCACCCAGCTATTTTTATGTAGGTAGCACATAGTTTATGAAGTTTATACGAACATAAGTATCTGAAATACTGAATATTATCAAACATGCAACAAATGGGAGATACAACTTTCAATTCAGCTGACAGGCTTGTGAGAAATAGCTCTCGCTGGTCGTCAATTCACTTGGGCTAATCGTCGTGACAATCCAACTAACAAGAAATGGGATCGAATTCTAAATAGTGTAAATTGGGAAAAAAAATATTGGTGTCTATCAGGGCTCTCAATAGATATGGGTCTGATCATACACCTCTTTTACTCGGGAGACCAAGATTTTTGAGGAAATAAAATCAACCTTTCTTTTGAATTATCATGGTTTAAGCAAGATAGCTTCATGGAGATGGTTGCCCAAGAGTGGGCATCGATCTCAATAGGGGAGACTGCTTTGGAGATTTGGAAAAATAGAACACCTTAGAAAATTCCTTAGAGGTTGGCAGAGAAATATGAGTGGTGCTTATAAAATCCAAAATGAACATTTGCTTAGTATAATAGACAATCTTGATATTAAAGACAAAACCTCTCCTCTAAGTGAGTAAGAAAGGAAAACAATGTGATATTCCAATGATGAATTAGAAAAACTGAGATGAAATGAAGAGTCTAAGTAGGATCAATGGGGAAAAGTTAAACCCTTGATAGAAGTAGGAAACAAATAGTCATCATGTTCGGGAGGGTGGCGACAACACTAAATACTTCCACCTAATCGAAAATGGAAAACATAGAAGAAAAAAGATCTTTCATTCATAAAAAGATCATGAGACAATCATAGGACAACATAATTTTAAAACATACATATACGAATATTTGGGCCGCCACCTCATAGAAATTTTGTACTGAATGAGTCAGTAACACACGGCATAGTATAAACTTCATCTGCTGAAAAGGCTCTCTTAACCGCGGTCTTCACCAAGAAAGAATTTTTTGAGGCGGTCATGCAAATGGAGAGAAATAATGCACTGGGGCCGGATAGGTTCGTAGAATTTTATTAGAAATTTTGGTAAACAATAAAGGACGATCTCATGGAAATATTTACTAGTGTTCAAAATGGGGAACTACCTTTATACCACCTATCTTTGGTATGATCATACTCCTGTCTAGAAAATTGCAATTCAGATTCAGTAGTACCTCCTTATTTTTCTCCTTAATGTAAGCTTCAAGGTGTTTACTAGGGTAGGAACGAACCATGTCACATCTATATACGAAAAGGTAGTTCAACCTACTCAAATTATGTTTATGTCAGGGAGACACATACTTAAGGGAGTAGTTATCATCCATGAAACCCTTTATGAACTTCGTAGGAAGAAAATGGATGGAATTCTGTTTCAAATAGATTTGAAAAGGCACACAATCAGCTAAATTGGTCCTTTTTTACAACAGGAAAGCTTTCGACCCGAGAAGTGGTGTGAATGGATTCAACATTTTATGGAGAAAATGAGTGTGGGCATTAGAGTTAATGTTGACATAAGTCATTACTTTCAAACTAGGAAAGGAATACAACTAGGTGATCCTTTATAACCCATTCTTTTCAATTTAGTTGTGGATATGTTGACAATTCTAATTTCTAGAGCCAAAGAAGATGGTTAAGATAGTGGACTCATACCTCATTTAGTTGTTGGGGGTGTTTCTATTTTACAGTATGCGGATGATACAATAATTTCTGATGGAACATGACTTAGAGAAGGCTCTTAACATGAAGCTTATCCTCTGCATTTTTGAGCAATTGTATGGCCTTATAATTAATTTTTACAAGAGTGATATTTTCTGTTTTGTGAAGGCAAAATACGTAGAAGAGGATTATAAATTTCTTTTTGGAGTGACATACCATGCCTTCTTTTTAGATATAGGAATCTCAATTCATTATCGAAAGCTAAAGAATGGTAAGTGGAAACCGGCAGAAGACCATTTTGAGAAAAAATTAGGTAGTTGGATTAGAAAGATGCTTTTCTTTGGAGACTGTTTAGTCCTTTATTAATTCAGTTATCATAAGCTCACCAAGGTTCATGCTCTCTTTTCTAGAAATACCCAAAGGGGTAAGAAAGAAACTTAATTTTTTAGGTCCCAGTTCTTTTGGCAAAGTGATGGACATAAAAGAAATATAGACTAACTAAATGGAATATGATTTGTAGACCAAAATATCAATGGGGTTCAAGTGTGGACGTTCTTGAGTTAAAAAATAAACGTTTACTAATCAAGTGGCTATATAAACTAATGAATGTACAAGGAGTATGGCAGGAACATCTACATAATAAATATTTGCACAATAAAAATCTATCTCAGGTTTCAGCAAAAACAACTGACTCCCTCTTCTAGAAGGGCCTAATGAATGTCAAAGATGATTTTTTTAGTGAGGGTTCTTTAGTGATTGGTAATGGCTAGAATACTAGATTTTTTGAAGACACGTGGTTAGGGGATAAGGCTCTGAGTGATCAATACCCAATGCTATACAATATTGTCTACCACAAAAATGTCACCGTGGACAATGTTATAGATTCAGCTCCCTTAAACAAATAGAATCATTGGCTTCGCCTAGTGGCCTTCCTAATGATAGTTCAGCTTTTGGATAATGAAGACGTTTTTAGATGGAACCTAGTGGCTTCACCTACTGTCCTAGTGATAGTTCAGCTTTCCTAATGATTGCTTTAACGTTAGTTCTATATATCTTGACACTGGTGGAAATGAGGCCTTTAGTTGAGGTCCAAATTGGCCTTTAACACCGGTTCTTCTATGAACCGGTGTTAAAGGGGGTGTCCGTATCAGTAGGGACCAGGTAGAAAAAAGGCCCACCTCCTTTAACACCGGTTCGAGCCACGAACCGGTGTTAAAGACCCTGCACCATCGAGCCGCGCAGCACCCCCCCTTTAACATCGGTTCGTGGCTTGAACCGGTGTTAAAGGGGGTGCGCCTATATATAATACACCACAGCCCACCCCTCTCTCTTATTTTTTTCACACACTCATTTTGGAGCTTAGCAAAGAGGGTGAGAGGTGTGCTAGTTTGTGTTTTCTTCCTATGCACAGGAGGTGTTCGGTGAAATGCCCGAGAGCTCGAATTAAGTTTTATTGTTGCTCTTTCCTCCTCGGTCGAGGTCGACAACTTTATCCTTTCATGTGTCATTGATGTACTGTAAAAGTGGTCATCTCCCTATTAATTCATGATGTACTGTAATGATTTTTGATACATGTAATTAATTATATAATGCAGATGAACCGGCAATGGATGTACGGTGACCGACGCACTTCCGAGTACATTACGGGCCTCCAAAATTTCATTGTTGTGGCTAAGGCAAACCGTGGTCACAATGGTTTTATGTGTTGTCCATGTGTTGACTGTCAAAACAAGAAAGACTACTCAAATACCAAAACCATTTACGCCCACCTGCTTCGGTTCGGTTTTATGCCCATCTATAATTGTTGGACCAAGCACGGAGAAAGAGGGGTTATGATGGAAGACAACAAAGAATAAGAGGATGATGACAAATATCATAACATGTATCCTTAATACGATGATACTGCAACGGGGATAGATGAAGATCAAGAGGCAGCAGATGGGCCCTCTGATGATGATCTTGGTCGGGCCATTACTGATGCAAAGGAAGAATGTGAAACTGAAAAGGAGAAGGAGAAGCTGGAACAGATGTTAAAGGATCACAAAACATTGCTGTACCCAACTTGCCAAGATGTCCAAAAAAAGCTAGGTACCACACTGGATTTGCTGCAATGGAAGACAGAGAACGGTGTGACTGATAGCGCATTTTCAAATTTGTTGGTAAAAATGAAGAATCTTCTTCCAAGAAATAATGAATTGCCCGACAGTACATATCAAGCAAAGAAGGTTGTCTGCCCTCTTGGATTAGACGTGTAGAAGATACATGCCTGCATTAATGCCTGCTAGGATTCCTGAGAGTGTATGGGAAGACAAAAGATACACCGGAAGCACGGCAGGTCCAGCAACATATGAAAGAACCTGAAAAGCCTATGCATCCTGAGAACGAGAAGGGTAAAGGATGCCACTTAACTCCCCCCAGCTACGCTCTTACCAATACAGAGAAGGAAATCTTTTTTGAATGCCTGAGCAGTATCAAGGTCCCGTCTGGCTTCTCGTTAAATATAAAGGGAATAATAAATATACCAGAGAAAAAATTCCAAAACCTGAAGTCTCATGACTGCCACGTGATTATGACGAAATTGCTTCCGATTGCATTGAGGGGGCTTCTACCTAAAAATGTTCGAGTACCCATTGTGAAGCTTTGTACATTCCTCAATGAAATATCTTAGAAGGTAATTGATCCAGAAAGCCTACAAGGGTTACAGATAGATGTGGCCCAATGTCTTGTCAGCTTCGAGTTGGTGTTCCCACCATCCTTCTTCAATATTATGACGCATCTCCTGGTTCACCTAGTAGAAGAGATTGCCATTCTCGGTCCTGTATTTCTACACAATATGTTCCCCTTTAAGAGGTACATGAAAGTCTTAAAGAAATATGTTCATAACCGTTCTAGTCCAGAAGGAAGCATCTCCAAGGTCTATGTAACAGAGGAGCTCATTGAGTTCCGTGTTGACTTTATTCCTGACCTTAAGGCGATTTGTGTTTCACAATCACGACATGAGGGGAGACTGCATGGAAAAGGAACCCTAGGTTGTAAAACAATGATATCTAGGGACGGACATTCTCTCAATCAAACACACTACACGTTTTTACAAAGATCTATCTTGGTTGCCCCGTATATCAATGAACACAAGAATTTTATACGCCTCAAACACCCGGGACAGTCTGATGAATGGATTAGAAGTGAACACATGGCGAGTTATGGCGGCTAGCTGCAAAGACTAATCACGAATAACACCATTGTTGGAGATCAGTTGTACTTGTTGGCCAGGACACCATCTTCGACTGTATGTACTTTCCAGGGGTACGAGATAAATGGGAATACATTTTACACGATAGGCCAAGATAAAAAGAGAACCAACCAAAATAGTGGTGTCCGCTTCGATGCAGCAGAAGACAATGGGCAAAAGACCACGTTTTATGGGTTCAGAGAGGATATATGGGAACTTGACTATGGACATAATTTTAAGGTCCCCTTGTTATGGTGCAAATGGGTCAAGCTGACAGGAGGAGGGGTCGAGGTAGACAAGAAGTACGGAATGAAATAGTGGATCTCAACAATCTTGGATACTTAGATGAAGCATTCGTCTTAGCCAATGATGTGGCTCAGGTTTTCTATGTGAAGGACCTGTCTACCAAATCAAAAAAAAAGAAAAAATAAGCAAACAGATACATCACATGATGAGCCAAAGCGTCACATAGTTCTTTTAGGTAAAGGAAACATTGTGGGAGTGGAGTACAAGACTGACATGTCACAAGATTATAATAAGTTTGATGAAATTCCGCCCTTCAAAGTGAAGACTGACCCAACCATCCTGTTAAACGGTGCTGATACTCCATGGTTACGGCTGACGCGATCATTAGATTGACTATATGTATTAAATGAGCCATTTTTTGGCACACATATGTATCTCAACATAGAAATCAATGTCATATTAAATGAGCCATTTTTCTTCCCGCCATTTCTTTCTGCCATTTTTCTTCCTGCCATTTCTCCCCGCAATTTCTTCCCGCCAGTTCTTCCCGCCAGTTTTCTTCCCGCCATTTCTCACTATATATATGTAGGATTTGCCTCCATTGTCATTGCACATCTCTAGACTCATATCTCCAACCTCATCACTCTTTCCCATGGCTTCCACCGTACCACCAACCCCCAGGGAGGCGGAGGCGCTTTTCGCCTCGAACTACCCCTGCCCGCCGGGCTACTGTGTCCCTGTCGGCTGGATGCTGAGCGTCGGAGGCGTGCCGGTTCCTCCTATCCCTCTAGGTGTGGCACGCCGGATGGCCATCACGAACCACTACTGCTCCAAGCTCACACCGGAGCAGCGGAGGAATCCCAACGGGCATCCCGACTTGGGAAGCCTTCTTCGGGGATCAGCGTGAGAGGGCGCTCGCCAGGCACGAGGAGGACGACCCACCTCCTCTGAACTTCAACGAGGCCGGCCGTTGGCTGTGGTGGCGCGGCCGGACTCTCCAGAGTGTCATGGCCTACGACACGGCCTCCGACTCTAACCCCCGCCTACGCTACCCTCAAGTCCAGCCCACGCATACTCATCCTTCAAGGTTCAACTACGGTGACCCCAACGACGACAACGACGACGGCCGCGGTGATTACGATGACTATAGTGGCGAGTATTACAGGTGTAGGCAGGAGCATGAATGAATCACTCCAACATTCCAAAACAAGTTCGGCCAATTATGACTTAATCTGGCCATGTAACAGTTCTTCTATGTATCTTAATTTTCAGTCGTGCTTTATGTAACTTACTGTTAGTTGCGTTATTGATACGCCCAATTTGCATCACCATTCTATATCAATTTACCTCTATTCATTGATATTTGTCTTATTATGAGGTCTTACTTATGGGTTTTCATCCATTTATGCATGTTGGGTGATTCCTGGAGGATGGACTGCCGGAGTCTGAATTCTAATGGAGAAGAAGGCGTTTCGGTGCAATTTAGCGAAGATCGGAAAAATACCATAAAAATATGGGAACATATTATTTTACCAGAAGACGAAGGAAGCCAGAAGGAGGAGCAAAGGGGGGCCTCAGGGGGCCCACACCCCTAGGCGCGGGCCCACCTGACCCCGCGCCTAGGGTGGGCTTGGCCCACCTGCTCGGCCTCCGACTCCGCCCCTTCGCCTATATGTTCCCTACGGAACCCTAACACTAGAACAACGACCACAGATAGATTTCCGCCGCCTCTGGGGGCGGAAAACACCGAGAGAGAAATATCTCTCCGGCAGACAAATTTCTGCCGGGGGAATCCCGGAGAGGGGAGACCGTCGCCATCAACACCGTCATCAAGTTAGGCTTCATCGGTATCATCATCATCATCATCCACACCATCATCTCCACCAACACCATCACTCCGTCCTGCTGTAACAATTGTGTTGGATATTGCTTTAGTTCTTAGGGGAAACTTTCCCGGCGTTGATTACTATTGTAGTTAATGCTTGTGAGTGGAACCATTGGATTATTGTTTATGTTTAGATTGTTATCCATTATCGTATCATCTTTGATCCTGATCCATATGATGTCTTGTGAGTAGTTTGTTTAGTTCTTGAGGACATGGGAGAAGTCATGTTGCTAGTAGTGAATCTGTCATGAGTTATTATTCAATGGTTTAGTATTTAAGTTGTGGTGCTATTCCTCTAGTGGTGTCATATGAACGTCGACTACATGACACATCAACATTTATGGGCCTAGGGGAATACATTGTGTATTTGGCTACTAATTGTGGGGTTGCCGGAGTGACAGAAACCTGAACTCCCGTCAGGACACCTTTGCACAAGGGAGCATAGGATCTCAGAGTTTAAGGCTGTGGTTAGATTTATATCTTAATTACTTTCCTGTAGTTATGGATGTTTGTAGGGGGTTTAATCACAAGTATGTATTAGTCCTAGGAAGGGCAGTATGTTAGCACATGTTCACCCACACAACACTTACAAACACCAAAGAAGAGTACTCAGCTATTTGCAGCGAAAGCACTTGACAGAATTCCCATGTGTCCTTGAGAATGTTTGGTACTTATAAGTATTTCCACCGGCTTATCCTTTGCTAAGAAAGGATTGGGACACTTGCTCCGTTTGTTCGTTACTTCTGTTACTTGCTCCTTGTTTTGTTACGTTGTCAGAAAACCACTAAAAATCCGTTTGCTAAGTATTCACAGGGATTTCCTGCTCCATACCACTGTTCAGCACCTTCTGCTCCTCGTTGGGATCGACACTCCTATTTATCGGAAGTACTACGATACACCCCCTATACTTGTTGGTCATCAAGACTATTTTCTGGCGCCGTTGCCGGGGAGTGAAGCGCTATTGAAGAGTGGAATTGGTAAGGGAAACTTTTACTTTGAGTATTGCTTTTGTTACTGCCTGTTACTTTGTTTTCAATATGAATAACCCACTTGGTTTTCTGTTTGAGAAAACTACTACCACTTCTATGGTAGTAGATGAACCACCACCTATTGAGATAGATCCTTTTAAGATACCTACGAGTATTGTTAATCGTGTCTTGGATAATTATTATTTTGGGGATGGAACTGTCCATCATGGTGATCACTTGCTTTATATCCATGAATAAAGTGGGTTGTTTAAGTGTGCAGGTATCACAACTGAATAGGTGAAGAAGAAGTTACTCTCCATATCCTTAAAAGGGAGAGCGGAGGCATGTAATAAGCTGCTAAAGAATGGACAATCCATGGAATGGGAGGAGATGACATCTCTCTTTTACTCTAAATTTTATCCTCCCAGTGAAATCCAAAAGGATAGAAGTCTTATATATAACTTTTGGCCTCTTGATGGAGAAATTACAACTCAAGCTTGGGGAAGATTGAAGGTGCTAATGCTTAAATATCCTATTCATGAACTCCTTAACAATATTATTCTCAACAACTTTTATGCTAGGTTTTCTCTTCATGATAAAGGTTTATTACACTACTAGGAAAATGGCTATAGGTAATCCGCACATCCGTGGCTCACATGGTTGAAGTGCCCCATGGGTAAAATAGGTGTGGCTCACCCGTGGGCAGTTCCCTACTAGTAAATAGAAAAACCGTGGTGCACAAGAGGTATGTGCGCCACAGATATGTGTGGGCCAGGAGCCTGCCAGCCGCATGCCACATACCCGTAGTGCACATGGGGTATGTGCAATACGGTTGTGGCAAGTTCTGTGGCGCACTATGACATGTGCGCCACAGATGTGTAAACTTAGCCGCAGGGCACCTTGCCCTAGTGCCCTACGGCTAACTACCCTGCACCAACTCCACCCCCTCCCCCCCCCCCGTGGATCGCCTTTTTAGGCTTTGAAAAAAAATGATAAACACTTTAAAAAATAAAATCCTTTCATATTTAGGTAGATAATATGGTATAGTTTCTAGGAAAATTAACAAACATGAGTTTCCACTTTTTCTGCAAAAAAAGTCATGCTTAAAATGGCCGTAACTTTTGCATACGATGTCGAAACAAATCGTATAATATACCAAAATGACGAGAACGAGATTTCGCATCCGCTCGCAATCACCTTCGGTCATTTAGCGATTATTTAGATTTTTCGAAAAGAGCAAAAAGTTACGGTCAAAAGACCTTTTTTTCCTGCAGAAAAAAATAGATGGCAACTTACCCGTAGCGCACCACCACCTAGTGTGCTACGAGTACGTTGGGCAGGATTCAAAATTTGAATCCCCACCCCGCCCACCTACCCCTCTTCTCTTCCCTTCCCCTTCTCTCCTTTTCCTTTTCCTCCCTTCTACTTTTCCTTTTCCTGCCTTCTCCTTTCCTTCTTCTCCTCCTCCTTCTCCTTCTCCTTCTCCTTTTCCTTCTCCTCCTCCTTCTCTTTATCCTTCTCCTTCTCCTTATCCTCCTCCTCCTCCTCCTTGTAGTGTAGATGGTGATGGCGGCTGTAACATCCCAAAAATACTAAACTTGGATCATCAAACTCTAATCATCAAAATTAGGGTTAACAAAAACTTTTGTAAATAAAATTATGAATGCATGCATATGAGTATGCATTGAAATTGAAATTCTTTTGAACCACCTTGTTTGTATGTTTCCTTGCTTGTAAAATGTTTCTTAGGTGAAATAAACATCATCTAAAACATTTCTCACACTTTTCCCAAAGACAAGTAAATCAAAACAAATAAAATAAAGGAATGGTCATTTTGACCAATTTAACTCCCATGCCTACTTTGGCTGTCTCAAACTTTCAGAACCTAACAGAAACTTTTCTGGATCTTTGCACCCCTTGAATGTACTCAAAACAAAGTATCAAGGCCCACTTTGTGATCATCCAGAAACTTTCAAATGTATAGTTTAAATGACAATTCAAAATTGAATCTTTATCATATGGGAAGACTTTTTCAAAAACCACTCAAACAAGCTCAACTTTCAAAACCCAAGCATCTGAAGACTCACCAGCACCAATCTAGCACACCCACCAAAAATCTTTTCAAAATTCAAAACTTGAATTCATGCGGCCATTTCATCAAACAGATTGTAGACACAAATCATACAAAATCTAAACACTATAGTGAGCAGTGATTGAAGCCTAACTTGTTCCCTCTCTAGCTCACAACCATCTCAGTAGATCATCTTTTTTTGAAGATCATCTCAGTAGATCATCTAGCAAGTTAAACCAAGCACTATCTCCACTGTAAGCTTGGCATTGCCATCAATGGTGAACAGCCGAGCACACCCATGTCACCCCCATGTCGACATCACGCTAGGAGGAGAAACAAGCCTAGCCAGCATGTCTAGGAGGCAGCCCACCGTCCACCGCCACTCCCTGTCCACCGCTCGAACCTTGCCAACCCCTGGACCACATGCACGGACCGCGCCCAGACCGCCAGCGACCATGCTGAGCGTGCGCCAGAGCGCCACCCTCGACCGAAGCCCACAGACCGCGCGCCGCCATTGCCGCGTGCATACATGATCACCACTGACCCAGGAGACCGCCAGACATCCCCGTTCGCCGCCCCGTGACGCACAGCCACCGCTGGCCGTCAAAGACGCCGCCTCTGCCGCGCAGAGCATCGCATGTTCCAGACCAAGCCGCACCGTCCCACGCCTCGAAACCATGTCGTTGAGCATCGCCATGGAACACCGCACCGTCCCCTACCTTCGCCCATGCCAATAGCCGTCTGTACCATCGCCCCCGACGAGCTCACCGTGCGCCCCGTCGGTCCCCTCGCTCGACTATAAATAGAGGCCACCCCCGCTCGAATTCTTCACACCATTCTACTCCCCTCTCATCACTAATCGTGCCACACCGTTCCCGGAGCAAGGCGAGCAGCACTTCGCCGGAATTTCACCGGAGCCCGCCGCCTCTGGAGAAGAAGGGCTCCATCGATTTCGTCCATCCCAGGAGCTGCCGCGACCACCCCTAAGTTCGCCGTCGTCGACTTCGTGGTTCGCCCGTCTCGCCGGCCCTCGCCTGCACCCCGGTGAGCCCCCAGCAACCCCCACTGGCCGCACTAGGTTTCTTTCTCGCCGGCGTTGCCCAACGTCGACGATGACTCTCAGCCGTTGGATTAGAATCAGATTGAATGACCCACGTTGCCCCGTACCGCTTCGCACCCCCTGTCTCACTGACGAGTGGGGACACCCACTTAAGCAGCCCGCGGAAGCACTGCGCTTAGCAGGCCGGCCCGTTAACCTTTCCCGCGCAGCCCAGTTATTTAAATTAAACCTTTTCTATTTTATTTCAAACTCACTTCTGTACCCAACTTCAAAAATCAACCCAGATCGATTCAGTGCACCAAATTGAATGAAACCAATTTTGTTAGAAAGGACCGGGAATGCTGAATTCAAGCCAGTTGGATTCAAGTCATTTGGATCTATAGATCACCCATGGTAAAAATAACAAGGCAGAAGCTTTTCTACATTCAAACATTTTTCAAATTTAAACCATAATAGCTTTTGAGTTGATTCCAACTCTCAAAAATAACATTTAACCATACCTTTCGGAATATATAAAAATATATAGGTTTACTTGCAGAAATAATGTTCAAGTAATAAAAGAATGCCCCATAGGCATTTCTAGTCACTTTAATTAATTAAAATAAAAGGGTAAAACCTTATTAAATTGTGACACCACTTTAAATCATATTCCCATGGACTAAAATATGTGCTGATGACATGTGTCAACATGATCCCATGTTTGGTTTGAAGAATATTAAATCTTAAGTAGTTTTTCAATGAGTAGAAATTACTTTTCTAAAAATAAAAGGAATTAAACCAAGCCTTAATCTTGTAATGTTAGTGATGATGTTAGATCAGCTATAGGACCCTTGTGTGTGATGATTGCAAGTAGTTAAGTATTGTTTGGTGATTGTGTACATCGTATTTATTTATAGACGCTGGTACCGACCAAGGATACGAGGAGGAAGAAGGATTCTACGAAGAAGAAGCCGAGGAGAACTTCAACCACTGCTCTGCACAAGGCAAGCTAAAACTTGCAAGACACTCTACTTTAGCAAGCTTTTTTAACTAATTGGACAAATGCAAGCTAACCCTTGCAAGATACCCTACTAATGCCACAAACCACTACTTGTTACTCTACCCACTCTATGCCTTAAGCATATGTGATCATATCCACTTGATAAACCAATCCTAGTTTTTACTTACAAGCTTTATACTTTATTTCTTTATCAAAGCCATTACTTAGAGTTTACTTAAGTGAATTATAGATACTAGAAAGATATTTGAAGGTTGCATAAAGAGCATAAAATTTGGTCTAAGCTAGATAATCTTGATGTCATCTTAAGGCATGAGATTTAACTTAGTTAGAACTCCACTAGTTTACCACCCCTCATTATTGCTTACCCCCACCTGTAGATGCTAGTGCTAAGCATAAAACTTGATCAACTTTAGATGGGAATACTTGGTGGAAAAAATGGTTATGAAAACCTTGGAATGATGGATCATTCTATTGAAATGTTTTGGACATGTGTTTCCGAACACCTGATGATTTTGGTGATGAAAATGTTGAGGCATGAGCCTTAGCCCCTTTATAAAACTGATGGTTGTCTGGATGCGATACCATTCCAATTTTATCGTACAACCACAATACCCAAAGATTGGGTAGGGCTTGAGTGGAAACTTATATACCTTAGGATTAGTTCCCTCATGGCCAAGGTCTGAGCTGAGGCTACCTTGTGAAGATTGTCCACCTGTGCAGTACCCAAGATGACAGTTGGCCATGGTTGGGAGGCCAAACTCACAGGAGAGGTGCTTATACTAGGGTGTGTAATTGAAAGGTTAGGATTGATTATCCGGATACGGAGTATGGTGAATTCAGGATTTGTTCCTGACGTATGTATCGAATGTTGTGGTGAAAGTGTACAATCTCTGCAGAGTGTCAAACTATTCGAATAGCCGCGTCCGCGGTTATGGACAGTTGGAGTGGCCATACTGTTCCCTCGTAGACTTTTAAAAATGACTCGTGAAATGAATTGAGACTTTGACTTGACCACAACAGAGTTGTGACATGAGTACAAGATCCCCCTTAGGAGTTATAAAATTGTGACTAGCTTTGGAACTTAGTAGAGATAAATCTGGCTTTTGCAAAATAACCCTAGAGCCTAGTGTCCTATTATCAAAACCCCCTTTCACTTGTTAGTATTATTTTGCGAGTACTTAAAGAGTACTCATGGCTTTGTCCCTGGCTATTCCCATGGCCAGACTATGAAGAGGAGTACCTGGAGGATGGACCCTAGGAAGGTTACAACAACTAGGATCATCTCCCATCGTCAGCATTGCCTGTGACCCCGAAGATGGAGCTTCGCCTATGCTACCGTTATTATTACGTATTCCGCTGCTTGATGTTGTATTAAGAACTGGATCATGAGATCCCTATTTGTGTAAGAACTTATGTACGGTTTGTAATGGATGATGTACTATGGTATCCAATTCTGTTATGTCTCGCAAAAATGGTAATCCTAGGATTGCGAGGTATGGAATAACAGGCATCTAGGATTAAAAATCCGGGTGTTGACAAGTTGGTATCAGAGCCATCCTGACCATAGGAGACCCTAGTTAGATTGGACGTTTGAATCAAAAACTTAGTTTCCAAAACCAAAGAAAACAAATATTTACAAAAACTTCTCATTCTTATCCCCTTGATTCTTTCATAAAAATCCAGGTTCCTCAAAAACTCTTGTAAATACATAAAATTTTGACACACTTGATCACTCTACTAACTTACTCATCCTATATTCTTATAGATGGACGTGAAGTACAGAAAGTTTTACCAATTGGGGAATGGAGGATACCTTATCTTTGAGAGGGATTTGGACCAGCTTTCGGAACTTCTGGAGCGTCCACACCCCGAGTTCTTTGGAGCTCAGCTCAATGATCAAGGAGGGGAAGACCTGCAGTGGCTAATTGTTGCAAGTCTCCGAGGAAAGATTGAACCTCCCACTGCGGAGGGAATTCAGTTTACCTTGAGGGAAAACAACTAGCTCGATGGACTTTCCAGGGCCATGCAGGAAGCTCTTTCCCGTCTGTGTGGGCAGAGCATCAATCAGATCAAGGGTACTCGCTTTGAGTTTTGCCCAAGGCGTGATGCTAATAGACAACCACTGGATGCCCCATACCATCTCGAGCTGAAGACTCAATTGGACCACCTTAGCTTCATGATGTACGATCGTCAGCAGGAGTTGGACAACTGCCGGGACTACTGCAACCACAAGTCTTCCATCATCAAGACGAAGGATCAAACCATCGCCATGCTAGCAAAGGATCGCAAGTCTCGCCGCCGTCAGCTCGACAAGAAGGAGCGCATTATTGCCCATCTTCGCCACCGCATCTCATCTCTGGAGGAGACCATCCACGAGAGAGACATGCAGTTGGAGGAAAGGGAGAATGCTGGAGAGGATCTTCGTGGAGACCCCTACTCCTATCTCAGCGATGACGATGATTTTCTGGAGGATCAGGCTATGGATTTCTTCACCGATGAGGATGATGAGGCCACAGATTCCAAGGAGTAGTAGCACTTGAGCACTAGCGTAGTGAGTAGTATTTGGTCCCACTGTATCGTAGTTCTCAGAATGGTTCTTAAAACCATCTGCTTTTCTTTGTTGTGGTGTGTGTTGTATCGTGTGCAATGAATGAATGAATGAAAAAGCAAGTTGCTAGAAAATCTGAGTCAAACTTTAAAAATCTTTCAAAGACCCAAAACTTTAGAAATTTCCCTCTTTTCTCATGATTTATCTCAATCTTCAGATCCCACGCGGAGGAAGTGGTTCATCCCCAGACCCGATGTTGCAGATTCTGCAAATGTTGACTTCTGACCGCGAAGCTGAAAGAGCCGAACATCAAGCCAACCTAGCCACACTTCAGCAGATAGCCCAACTTGCCCACAACAACCAAGGCCACGGAAATCAGGACAACCATGGATCTAAGCTCAAGAATTTCCAGAATACCTACCCGCCTGTTTTCACTAAGTCAGAAGAACCCCTAGACACCGATGATTGGCTGCAGACCATGGAAAATAACTTAGAAGTCGCTGGAGTGGAAGCCAACGAGAAAGTCCTATTCGCCACCCACTATCTAGCCAGAGATACCAGGGCATGGTGGAACAGTGTTCGCGCAATGACCGGAGGCCAGATGATGACCTGGGAGGAATTCAAGGTCAAGTTTAGCAGAACCCATGTGCCACCAGGTTTGATCAAGAGAATGAGAGACGAGTTCAGAGAACTGAAGCAAGGAAGGATGACTGTAGTGGAATGCCGTGACAAAATTTTGTCATTAGCTAGGTATGCCCCGGATGAAATCGACACCGAAGCCAAGAAGAAAGAAAGATTCCTGAATGGTCTGCATGATGAGATGCAGACGGTGTTAGTCAATATCCCCTTTGCGGATATTGAAGCCCTTGTCGACTCTGCTATCCAGATGGAAGGAAAGATCAACCAAGCCAATGAGAACCGCAAGCGTCGCATGATGCACCAGTCGGGAACCCATCAGACCCCAAAGTATCGCCCCAACCCATCTCCAGGATTTGCCCCAAGGACCAACAGACCCCCGATGAACCGTCCGACATATCCCAAACGTGGAAACCCTAGGCCCGGAGGAAATCACAACAACCCCGGCAACGCTAGCAATTTCAATCGTGCCCCACCCAAGTTCAACAACAACAATGCTACCGCCAACACCAACACTGCCCCTAGGACTGGAAGCAATGATGTGCCTGTAGCAGCCAAGGACAAGTCGCAAGTGACCTGTTATGACTGTGGAAATAAAGGCCACTATTCCAACGAGTGCCCCAACAAGAAGAATGTCGCAGCACCCAATGCCAATGTCCCAGCTCAGCAGCATCGTCGTATTCATCCAGGAAGAAGATTTGCCCCAGGGAATTCACTCAACCGCAGCGGCCGTCTTTTTCTCATGCATGCTGAAGAAGCTCAGGAAGCGCCAGACGTTGTGTTGGGTATGTTTTCTGTCAATTCAGTACTTGCAAGAGTGTTGTTTGACTCTGGTGCATCGTATTCATTTGTCACCGAAGAATTTGCATGCACTAGTAAAATTCAACCAACCAAATTGAAGCATGTTATGCTTGTTCAAATTCCCGGATCAACCACCAAGGCTAGGAAAATTTGCAAAGCCGTCCCTATCTGAATCCATGGCATAGATTTTTATGCAAATCTGATAGTACTCGGAACTAAAGGTTTGGAAGTAGTACTAGGAATGGATTGGATGTCCAAACATAAAGGATTGATTGAATGTGCCAAGAAAGCCATAACCATGACCACTACCGCCGGAATATCAGTCGAACATATATCTGAAACCTTACCTCGCCAATTCAAATGCAACAAGAGTATAGCCCAATCTACCATTGACCAAGTCCGGATAGTCTGTGAATACCCCGATGTTTTTCCAGATATTTTGCCCGGTATGCCCCTAGATCGGGATATCGAGTTTATCATCGAACTAATCCCTGGAACCGGACCCATAGCCCAGAGACCCTATAGTATGAACCCGTCAGAGCTCGCAGAATTGAAGAAGCAGCTGGATTCCATGCTAGAAATTGGATTGATTCAACCAAGTGCGTCACCTTGGAGATCACCTGTCTTGTTTGTGGACAAGAAGGATGGAGGTAACCGTTTGTGTACGGATTATCGGAAATTGAATGATGTCACCATCAAGAACAAGTACCCCTTGCCCAAGATAGAAGATTTGTTTGATCAGTTGACCGGTGCCAAAGTGTTTTCTAAGATTGATCTTAGAACCGGATATCATCAACTCAAAATTCGTGCAGAGGATATTCCAAAGACTGCCTTTACCACCAGATATGGATTGTATGAGTATACTGTTATGTCTTTTGGATTAACCAATGCCCCCGCTTATTTCATGAATCTCATGAATAAGATTTTTATGGACTTCCTGGATAAGTTTGTCGTTGTTTTCATCGATGACATTCTGATATATTCCAAATCGGAAGAAGAACATGAGATACACCTAAGGACCATTCTTGGAACCCTTAGAGAGCATCAGTTGTATGCTAAGTTTAGCAAATGTGAATTCTGGTTATAGGAGGTAGGATTCCTCAGTCACATTGTATCAGCTGAGGAATTGCCGTTGACCCTGCTGTTGGAGATATGCCCAAGAGGCAATAATAAAGTGGTTATTATCATATCTTCACACTTATGATAAATGTTTACATACCATGCTATAATTGTATTAACAGGAAACATTAATACTTGTGTGATTTGTAAACTAAAATAAGAGTCCCTAGTATAGCCTCTTGTTAAACTAGCTTGTTGGTTAATATATGATCATGGTTTCCTGATCATGAACATAGAGATGTTATTAACAACAGGATCATATCATTAGGAGAATGATGTGATGGACATACTCCTATAGATAAGCGTAGCATAAAGATCAAGTCATTTCAATAGTTCAATTGCTATATGCTTTCTGATACATAGTAACCTAATTCCTTCGACCATGAGATCATGCATATCACCTTTACCGGATGGATGCTTTGATGACATCAAACACCACACCGTAACTGGGTGGTTATAAAGGTGGCATTAAGTGTTCGGAAAGTATTGGTTGAAACACATGGATCAAGAGTGGGATTTGTCCATCCACATGACGGATAGATATACTCTGGGCCCTCTCGGTGAAATGTCATCCAATTAGCTTGCAAGCATGTGACTGGCTCACAAGGGATCACATATCACGGGAACGAGAAAAGAGTACTTATCGGTAACGAGGTTGAACTAGGTATGCAGAGATACCAACGATCATAACCTCGGATAAGTAAACTATCGTGAGACAAAGGGAAATTGGTATCGTATGTAAGTGGTTCATTCGATCGCAAAGTAATCGTAGAAATATGTGGGAGCCATATGAATTTCCAGATTCCTCTATTGGTTATTGTTCGGAGAAGTGTCTCGATCATGTCCGCATAATTCACGAACCGTAGGGAGACACACTTAAGGATTCGACGTTGTTTGAGTAGTTATGGTATTATGAGAAAGAGACCGAATGTTGGTCGGAGTCTCGGATGGGATCCGGGATATCACGAGGTGATTCGGAATGGTCCGGAGAATAAGATTCATATAAGGAAAGTCCCGTTTCGGAGTTCGGGAATGATTCCGGTGTTTTCATCGGGAATGTTCTAGAAGGGTCCGGATTGTCCGGCACTCCGGGGGGGGAGGGTACATGAGTGTGTCATTGAATGATTGCATCATGTACTAAGTGTTCTTGATGTTCCAAAAACATGAAAGTCAAATTGCCAGTTTGAAAGTCAAACGGCTAAAACAGGAAACTGTGGAAAACAGGAAACTGTGGGAAACAGGAAACTGTGGGAAACAAGCAAGAGGAGGTTGAAACCAACTTGGAGGAGGAGTTCCTCTCCTCCTTGGCCGGCGCCCAGCCCTAGGCCGAGTTGGGGAGGGACTCCCTCCCTCCCTGGCGCGCCTAGCCCCTCCACCTATAAAAGGAGGGGCAGGGCTCCTCCTTGAGACACACAAGTTTCCACCTCTAATCTCCGGTTTAGAGCCGTTTTGGTTTAGAGCTTCTAATTGCTTTAGCCTGCGGTTTAGAGCCTTCTAATTGGTGTGTCTAATCTCTAGACCACTAATAGCCCTCTCTCATAATCCACCATACTCGCTCCGGCTTAAGGCGAAGCCCTGCGGGATCTCCCCTCTACTTCCGGTACCACGCCGTTGTGCTGCCGGAATCGCGAGGAGAGTGCTACAACCTCCGCTGCCTGCTGGAACAAGGGAGAGGAAGGTCTTCGTCGAGTACCGAACGTGTGACCGACTGCGGGAGCGCTGCCGGAACGTGGCGCCGGAAGGATCGTCTACACGATCTTGAGATCGGAAAGAGTACGACTACATCACCCACGAGAATCTGCTCTCGTTAACCGCTTTGGAATCTTCGAGGGTAAGTTATTCCATCGACTCGTTGCTACAATCTAGTAGATAGATCTTGGCTTGTTTGTTTGTATGCGATAGAAAAATTTTGTTTTCCATGCTACGAACCCCTACAGTGGTATCAGATCCGTGTCTATATGTAGATCTGTTGCACGAGTAGAACACAATGGTCATTGTGGGCGTTGATGCTTTTATTGTTGATTGCTTCTTGTGTACTTTGCATCTTGCGGTATGTTGGGATGAAGCGGCCCGGGCTAACCTTACATGACATCGTTCATGAGACTTGCTCCACGCTTGACATGCAACTTGTATTGCATAAGTGGCTTTGCGGGTGCCTGTTTCTCCTAGCATAGTTAAGATCCAATTTACAACGGGTAATCAACAATTCTAGTATCAATGTTGTGGTTCTTGTTCGTAAGTTAGAACGACACTTATTGAAAGCCCCAAACCACGTAAAATATGCAAAGAAAGTAGAGGCGTCTAACTTTGTTTTGCAGGGGTGTGCAGTGATGTGATATGGCCATGATTGTGATTATATTTGATGTATGCAATGTTCCTTATTGTAAGTTGGCAACCGGCAGGAGCCATATGGTTGTCTTTAATTTATGTTAAGACCCGCGTGTCTATTCAAAGTAGTTGTAATAGTTGAAGCTGGTGGACGACAACCATGGAGAAGCGTCATTGACCTTGATGCAATGCCGGTGATGATGGAGATCATGTTCGTGCTTGAAGATGGAGATCAGAAGCACAAAGAAGAAAGGCCATATCATATCACATATTATGAATTGCATGTGATGTTAATCCTTTATGCATCTTGTATTGCTTAGTAGACGACGGTAGCATTATAAGATGATCCCTCATGCACATGAATTTCAAGTTCGAAAGTGTTCACCCTTAGTATGCACCGTTGCTAATGCTTGTTGTTTCGAAGCACCACGTGATGATCGGGTGTGTTAGATTCTGCAAGTGTATACAACGTGAGCAAGCCAGATTTGCTCATGCGGAAACTAAGGTTTGATCTTGACGAGCCTAGCATGTACAGACATGGCCTCAGGAACACGGATTACCGAAAGGTAGAGCATGAGTCATATAGTAGATATGATGAACATGTTGATTGTTCGCCATTGAAGTTGCATCAACTCTCGTGATGATCGGTTTTGATGTGGTGGATTTGGTTCGTGTGATCACTAAAACAATGTGAGGGATATTGTTTTGAGTGGGAGTTCACCTAGATTAATTTAATTATTAATTAGAACTCAATTTATCATAAACTAAATCAAAGTGAATTTGCATAGTTGTTGTAGTCATTGGCATCCGTTTACCACCTTACTCTTAGTTATAATTGAGATGATAGAACTATAGAATTCTGGTTAGTTACTTTACGAACTGGTATCGTATTGTTTTTGAAGTGTTAATCTAAAGTCTAAAATTCCTATTGCAAACTTTCAGTAAGTTCCGGTTACTCCATGAAGTTTAATAATTGGTATTAAAACAAGAGTGACAATTCCAAGTGTTAGTGTATCATGTTTGTCTCCATGATTCTTGATATTCAAAGAATTGTCTTAATATCAAGGTTATCTAGGATCTGAAAGAGTTGTTTCAGAAACCATGATGTGTGGAAGATATTGTGATATCTGAAACGAAGTTTTGGTTGCAACATGATAGAGTATAATATGGCAAAAGTCATGTTCTCATATTGATGAGAATTTGCAAAAAGGTTGGAGACACTTGTTGTCCTAATCCTCCAAAAGGTTTTGGATAGCAACATTATACTCATAATTCATCGTTATAAGCTAAAAGTAGCTTGATCATGGACGATTCCATGATAAGGGTGAATATTTGATGTAGGTAAAATGTTTACTACACCAAGAGATTACTAAAGAAAGGAATTTGAAAGAACACCAAATATTTGATGATGGCGATCTACTTCAAAGTGCAAGTCCAAAGACATTGGTATTTAATTATACACGCTTTGGACTATATGTCATATGTATGACTCCACTATTGATATTGATAGATTCTTTCAAACAGAAAAGGAAATATTGAAAGAGAATCTCATAAATATATGGCAGAAAAGAAAAGACTAGAATTGTTCAGTTTAAGTATATAGATGATATACATGTTATGGCTATATTCTTTGCTTATTAAACAATGTGGTTCTCAAGTATTTGATACTGAATTTGTTGGTGTGAATCGTCATACGAAACAACACAATTCATGAACTACAATGGCCTAAGTAACTAGCAAAAGAATATGTGATGATGTTCATCGAGAACAAATAAAGGGTTATTGTGTTGCTCGTTAAACATCAAAGCTTGCCTTCAAAGATTTGTTTTATCAGGTATTATGAGAACAAAAGGGTTGTTCAAATAATTGCCGTAATCCATAAAAGATGGATGATTCACAAATCTCATTGGAGAAATCACATCCATAAAACTAGTGCTAAAAATGTCGAAAGACAAATTGATTGAAAGATCACTTAGGAAGTGATATCGCAGTTTAAATTATATTGGAAAGAAAACATGAAGAAACTCCATGAGGATGGAATTTTGGAGTCTTTTGATTTTGATCACATGACGCTTGTGAAACTTTCCTAGAGATAATTAAAACTTTGTTCATAGGCCAAAAGGAAATGAATGACTAGCTTATTGGAACTTGTACATATTGTTGTACGAAATCCATTATGTGTAGTCAAGAGCGATGGATTTCAACTTCATATGCTTTCTCCGAAAATTTGAGTGAATATATGAATATTTACTTAATAAGGATGAAGTATGAAACATTTGAAAAGTTCAAGGTTTTTCAAGATGAAGTACAAAATCATTTGTAACAAGAATATAAATAGTTTATGATAAGATCATAAAGGAAGATATTTGAGTTACAAGTTTAGCATAATACCTAAGATTTAAGGAATCGTTCCGTAGATTTGCATTTCCCGAAACACCATAAGAGTATGGAGCGTTCGAGATATGTAATTAAACCTTGTTTGACATGGTAAGATCGAAAGGTGTAATTCATAAAACTGCCATTGTATTTTAAAGATTAAAAGCTTTAGAGATTACCGTTTTTCCACTGAAAAGAGCTCCATCATAATCCGTTGAAATGACACCATATAAGGTTATGGTTTGGGATAAAACCCAAGTTGTCCTTTCTTAAACATTGGTATGCTATGCATAAGAAAGATGTTTGCAACCAAAGTCGGATGAACCTATCTTTGTATGTTATTTCGAATAACTGTTAAGTACTCCTCCATAACATCGGAGACAAAAGTGTTTGTCACTTAAAACGTCAAGTTTCTTTGAGAAGGAATTTTTCGTGAAAAGTTAAGTGGGAGGACAATAGAAACTTTGATAAGGTTAAAAGAACCTTAGCTGTATGTGCAGAGTTGCGCAGCACCGAAAAGTGTTCCGGAGGCAGCAACAAAGCTCATGGCTCACGTACCTCAAAGGTTGTGGTCACGGAGATCCAAGTTCCTATTGAAACAAGTAGGTCGGATGAACAATCAAATACCAAGATTTGAGGGTTGAATCATTATTTGAGAATAATGAACCGACTACATGCAAAGAAGCGATGATGGGCCCTGACTCCGTAAAATGGCTTGAAGCCATAAAATCCGTGATAGTTCCATATACGAGAGATCAAGATTTGAACTTGAAAGACCCTCTGGGAAGGTACAAGACCTTACAGTCGTATTTGGATCTATAAAGAAATAGACATGGATGTTTCACATTTATGAAATAGTCGACATGTTGGGAAAGAGTTCGCAACAATGTTCAAAGGTTGACTATGACAAGATTTGATCTGTCATTGTGATATTTAGTCTAGACGGATTAATGTAGTAACCACTACATATAATTTGTTATATGGTAGTTGAATAAACAAAACAAATTCTTCTAATAGAATCGTTACCTAGGACATGTGCATAACACGGTCCATAGGGTTTTGTTAATTCAAAGGATGCTAAAAGCATATGCAAACTTCAATGGTTAAAGTGAGCATCGCGGAGTTGGAATCTTCACTATGATGAAACTGTTAAAAGAGTTTAATTTCATCAGAGACAATGAAGATGCTTGCGTTTGCAAGAAATTAAGTGGGAGCGCTAAGACATTTTTCTAATACATTATGTGGAGGACATATTGTTGAGATGTATCTTTTATTAACACATATTAAGAATTTCATCCCGATGAAAGACTTAGGCAAAACCCAAATATTTGGCATCAATAGACGCTAATATGGTTGTGCCAGAAGTACATAGACAAGATATTGAATGAGTTCAATATAGAAACTACAAGAGAGGTTCTTGTCACACAGAAAGGATTGAATGAGTTCAATGTTGATGATATATTCAAGTGTATTGACATTTGGTAAAGTGAAACAAATAATCAAGTATAGATTGATACTTGATGTATGAAATCACAAAGAGTATTTATATCAATCATACTGTGATATGTACAAATCCAAATATGTCCTATGCTCTAAATGTTGAGAGCATATACCAGAATGATTCGTAAGATGATCATTGGACAATAGTAAGGATATTCTTATGATCTTCTGAAAGAACTAAGAGTATAATATTTGTAGAAGTGACAAATAGATGGTTAGTTCATTGTAAAAGTACTACATTGATACTAGCTTTGTCACAAAGTACAAATTAAGTTTATCTCAATCTAAACTAAGGGTGGCAAAATATAATGGAAAGTGAGTTCCATAATGGATTTGGATGATTTCCAAAGTTAAGACATTGTGACAGATACTACAACAAAAGGCTAAGTATATGACTGCTATTATAGCAGCAAAAGAGGGCATTTGTGTCAAGAAGTTTGTTATCAAACTAGGTGTAGTTCACAGTGGGATAATACTATGAAGATATATTGTGCGACAATATTATCAACATGTTTTAACCCCAAAGAGCTAAAGGTCACACCGAAAGACCAAATTTGTACAAAGCCATCTCATTAGAGAATGAGTGATGCGTAGAGACGCAAAGACATGCAATTACACACGGACCTGGAAGTGTCAGATCCGGAGATTAGTTGACCACTAGCAATCGTGTACATACAACACCGGAAAGCCATAGGTGTTATATACACAAAGGTTCGAAACTAGATTATTGACTCTAGTGCAAGTGGGAGACTGTTGGAGATATGCCCAAGAGGCAATAATAAAGTGGTTATTATCATATCTTCACACTTATGATAAATGTTTACATACCATGCTATAATTGTATTAACAGGAAACATTAATACTTGTGTGATTTGTAAACTAAAATAAGAGTCCCTAGTATAGCCTCTTGTTAAACTAGCTTGTTGGTTAATATATGATCATGGTTTCCTGATCATGAACATAGAGATTAACAACAGGATCATATCATTAGGAGAATGATGTGATGGACATACTCCTATAGATAAGCGTAGCATAAAGATCAAGTCATTTCAATAGTTCAATTGCTATATGCTTTCTGATACATAGTAACCTAATTCCTTCGACCATGAGATCATGCATATCACCTTTACCGGATGGATGCTTTGATGACATCAAACACCACACCGTAACTGGGTGGTTATAAAGGTGGCATTAACTGTTCGGAAAGTATTGGTTGAAACACATGGATCAAGAGTGGGATTTGTCCATCCACATGACGGATAGATATACTCTCGGCCCTCTCGGTGAAATGTCATCCAATTAGCTTGCAAGCATGTGACTGGCTCACAAGGGATCACATATCACGGGAACGAGAAAAGAGTACTTATCGGTAACGAGGTTGAACTAGGTATGCAGAGATACCAACGATCATAACCTCGGATAAGTAAACTATCGTGAGACAAAGGGAAATTGGTATCGTATGTAAGTGGTTCATTCGATCACAAAGTAATCGTAGAAATATGTGGGAGCCATATGAATTTCAAGATTCCTCTATTGGTTATTGTTCGGAGAAGTGTCTCGATCATGTCCGCATAATTCACGAACCGTAGGGAGACACACTTAAGGATTCGACGTTGTTTGAGTAGTTATGGTATTATGAGAAAGAGACCGAATGTTGTTCGGAGTCTCGGATGGGATCCAGGATATCACGAGGTGATTCGGAATGGTCCGGAGAATAAGATTCATATAAGGAAAGTCCCGTTTCGGAGTTCGGGAATGATTCCGGTGTTTTCATCGGGAATGTTCTAGAAGGGTCCGGATTGTCCGGCACTCCGCGGGGGGAGGGTACATGAGTGTGTCATTGAATGATTGCATCATGTACTAAGTGTTCTTGCTGTTCCAAAAACATGAAAGTCAAATTGCCAGTTTGAAAGTCAAACGGCTAAAACAGGAAACTGTGGAAAACAGGAAACTGTGGGAAACAGGAAACTGTGGGAAACAAGCAAGAGGAGGTTGAAACCAACTTGGAGGAGGAGTTCCTCTCCTCCTTGGCCGGCGCCCAGCCCTAGGCCGAGTTGGGGAGGGACTCCCTCCCTCCCTGGCGTGCCTAGCCCCTCCACCTATAAAAGGAGGGGCAGGGCTCCTCCTTGAGACACACAAGTTTCCACCTCTAATCTCCGGTTTAGAGCCGTTTTGGTTTAGAGCTTCTAATTGCTTTAGCCTGCGATTTAGAGCCTTCTAATTGGTGTGTCTAATCTCTAGACCACTAATAGCCCTCTCTCATAATCCACCATACTCGCTCTGGCTTAAGGCGAAGCCCTGCGGGATCTCCCCTCTACTTCCGGTACCACGCCGTTGTGCTGCCGGAATCGCGAGGAGAGTGCTACAACCTCCGCTGCCTGCTGGAACAAGGGAGAGGAAGGTCTTCGTCGAGTACCGAACGTGTGACCGACTGCGGGAGCGCTGCCGGAACGTGGCGCCGGAAGGATCGTCTACACGATCTTGAGATCGGAAAGAGTACGACTACATCACCCACGAGAATCTGCTCTCGTTAACCGCTTTGGAATCTTCGAGGGTAAGTTATTCCATCGACTCGTTGCTACAATCTAGTAGATAGATCTTGGCTTGTTTGTTTGTATGCGATAGAAATTTTTTGTTTTCCATGCTACGAACCCCTACACCTGCCAAAGTGAAAGATGTAGAAGATTGGCAAGCCCCAACCACTCAAACCCAAGTTCGTGCATTTCTCGGGTTGGTGGGATATTACCGCAAATTCGTAGAAGGATTCTCTAGTACCGCCAGACCCATGACCCAATTGCTGAAGAAGGATAAGAAGTTTGAATGGACAGACAAATGTGAAGCGAGTTTTCAAGAACTCAAGAGGAGATTGATTTCAGCCCCAATCTTGATCATGCCAGATATCACGAAGCCCTTCGATGTGTATTGTGATGCATCCAAGATCGGTCTCGGATGTGTGCTAATGCAAGAAGGCAAAGTTATATCTTATCTATCTCGACAACTGAAGCAACATGAGCAAAATTACCC
The DNA here is from genome assembly GCA_916181665.1 of Avena sativa. Classification (NCBI taxonomy): domain Eukaryota; kingdom Viridiplantae; phylum Streptophyta; class Magnoliopsida; order Poales; family Poaceae; genus Avena; species Avena sativa. Next base: position 403,939,939 of record OV702280.1, read on the forward strand.
AACCCATGACCTCAAACTCGCAGCCGTAGTTCTAGCCCTGAAAACATGGAGACATTACCTGATGGGAAACCGTTGTGAGATCTATTCGGATCACAAGAGCCTGAAGTATATATTCACTCAGAAGGAGCTGAATATGAGGTAGAGAATATGGATTGAGCTAATCAAGGATTATGACCTGGACATTCACTATCACCCTGGTAAAGCCAACGTAGTAGCTGATACCCTTAGCAGATTGCCGTGCCGCTTGAACTCCATGATTTTGAAGGAGCAACCAAGTTTGCACAAAGAGATGGAAGCTTTTCGAATGGAATTAGTAAGTGAAGGATTTCTGGCTAGCATAGAACTCCAGCCCACTTTGATCAGTCAGATTAAAGAGGTGTAGAAGGGAAATGCTACTATTGAAGGAATCAAGCGTCGTATCGGTACAGGCAAAGTACTCAGATTCATCGAAGACGAAGAAGTAGTTCTGTGGTACAAAGGACGCCTTTGTGTACCATCAGATTCTAAGTTGAAAGAAGTTATCTTGAAGGAGGCTCATGATACTCTTTATTCTATCCATCCCGGAGGAACTAAGATGTATCAAGATTTGAAAGAGCAATTTTGGTGGCATAAGATGAAGAGAGAAATCGGAAGCTATATCGCCAAGTGTGATATTTGTCAGCGAGTCAAGGCAGGACATCAAAGACCCGCTGGATTGTTGCAACCATTGCAGATTCCGGAATGGAAATGGGATTCTGTAGGAATGGACTTTATCACTGGACTGCCTACTTCTGGTAGGGGAAATGACTCTATCTGGGTCATAGTGGACAGATTGTCCAAAGTCGCCCATTTCTTGCCCGTCAAGACCACATATCAGAGTTCGAAGCTAGCGGAGTTGTACATCGCTAGAATCGTTAGTTTGCATGGAGTACCCAAGAACATCGTATCGGATCGAGGAACTCAGTTTACCTCGAGATTCTGGAAGAAAGTCCAAGAAGGTTTAGGAACCCGTCTAGATTTCAGTACCGCGTATCACCCTCAGACCGATGGACAAACGGAGCGAGTAAATCAAATACTCGAGGGTATGCTGAGAGCATGTGTGTTAGAATATGGATCCAAGTGGGAAGACTGTCTGCCGTTTGCAGAATTTTCATACAACAACAGTTATCAAGCCAGTTTGCAAATGGCCCCATTTGAATTCATGTACGGAAGGAAGTGTCGCACCCCTTTGAAATGGTCAGAAGTAAGAGAAATTTAGATCTTCGGACCCGACATCCTACGAGAGGCAGAAGAGAAGGTTCACAAGATTCGTGAGCACCTCAAGACCACCCAGTCCAGACAGAAGAGTTACGCCGATAAGAGACGTAGAGACCTCGCCTTCAACATAGGAGATTTTGTTTATGTGAAAGTGTCGCCATTGAAGGGAATGCAGCGTTTCCAACTCAAAGGAAAGTTAGCCCCCAGATATATCAGACCTTTCAGGATTCTGAACCGTCGAGGTGAAGTATCGTATCAATTGGAACTACCCGAAGAGATGTCAGCCATGCACAATGTGTTCCATATCTCATTACTTCGCAAGTGTCTCGAAGTCCCCGAGAAGACCGAAGTGTTCAAAAATATCGACCACCGGACCATAGAGATCACCGATGACCTGACCTATCCCGAAGTACCCATCCGTATTTTGGAAGAAGCTTTTCGAACTACCCGAACCCGAAGCATCAAGTTTCTCAAGATTCAGTGGAGCAACCACAACGAAGAGGAAGCTACCTGGGAGCGTGAAGATCACATCAGGACGGAGTTTCCCGATCTCTTCAAATCCTAGGTAATCTTTTCGTCCTTTTTCAAATCTCGGGACGAGATTTTGTTTAAGGGGGGAAGGTTTGTAACATCCCAAAAATACTAAACTTGGATCATCAAACTCTAATCATCAAAATTAGGGTTAACAAAAACTTTTGTAAATAAAATTATGAATGCATGCATATGAGTATGCATTGAATTTGAAATTCTTTTGAACCACCTTGTTTGTATGTTTCCTTGCTTGTAAAATGTTTCTTAGGTGAAATAAACATCATCTAAAACATTTCCCACACTTTTCCCAAAGACAAGTAAATCAAAACAAATAAAATAAAGGAATGGTCATATTGACCAATTTAACTCCCATGCCTACTTTGGCTGTCTCAAACTTTCAGAACCTAACAGAAACTTTTCTAGATCTTTGCACCCCTTGAATGTACTCATAACAAAGTATCAAGGCCCACTTTGTGATCATCCAGAAACTTTCAAATGCATAGTTTAAATGACAATTCAAAATTGAATCTTTATCATATGGGAAGATCACACTTTTTCAAAAACCACTCAAACAAGCTCAACTTTCAAAACCCAAGCATTTGCAGACTCACCAGCACCAATCTAGCACACCCATCAAAAATCTTTTCAAAATTCAAAACTTGAATTCATGCGGCCATTTCATCAAACAGGTTGCAGACACAAATCATACAAAATCTAAACACTATAGTGAGCAGTGATTGAAGCCTAACTTGTTCCCTCTCTAGATCACAACCATCTCAGTAGATCATCTAGCAAGTTAAACCAAGCACTAGCCCCACTGTAAGCTTGGCATTGCCATCAATGGTGAACAGCCGAGCACACCCATGTCACCCCCATGTCGACAGCACGCTAGGAGGAGAAACAAGCCTAGCCAGCATGTCTGGGAGGCAGCCCACCGTCCACCGCCACTCCCTGTCCACCGCTCGAACCTTGCCAACCCCTGGACCACACACACGGACCGCGCCCAGACCGCCAGCGACCATGCCGAGCGTGCGCTAGAGCGCCACCCTCGACCGAAGCCCACAGACCACGCGCCGCCCTCGCCGCGTGCATACATGATCACCACCGGCCCAGGAGACCGCCATACATCCCCGTTCGCCGCCCCGTGACGCACAACCACCGCTCGTCGTCGAAGACGCCGCCTCTGCCGCGCAGAGCGTCGCATGTTCCAGACCAAGCCGCACCGCCCCACGCCTCGAAACCATGTCGTTGAGCATCTCCAGGGAACACCGCACCGTCCCCTACCTTCGCCCATGCCAATAGCCATTTGTACCATCGCCCCCGACGAGCTCACCGTGCGCCCCGTCGGTCCCCTCGCTCGACTATAAATAGAGGCCACCCCCGCTCGAATTCTTCACACCATTCTACTCCCCTCTCATCACTGATCGTGCCATACCGTTCCCGGAGCAAGGCGAGCAGCACTTCGCCGGAATTTCACTGGAGCCCGCCGCCTCTCGAGAAGAAGGGCGCCATCGATTTCGTCCACCCCAGGAGCTGCCGCGACCACCCCTGAGTTCGCCGTCGTCGACTTCGTCATTCGCCCGCCTCGCCGACCCTCGCCTGCACCCCGGTGAGCCCCCAGCAACCCCCACTGGCCGCGCTAGGTTTCTTTCTCGCCGGCGTTGCCCAACGTCGACGATGACTCTCAGTCGTTGGATTAGAATCAGATCGAACGACCCACGTTGCCCCGTACCGCTTCGCACCCCCTGTCTCACTGACGAGTGGGGACACCCACTTAAGCAGCCTGCGGAAGCACTGCGCTTAGCAGGCCGGCCCGTTAACCTTTCCCGCGCAGCCCAGTTATTTGAATTAAACCTTTTCTATTTTATTTCAAACTCACTTCTGTACCCAACTTCAAAAATCAACCCAGATCGATTCAGTGCACCAAATTGAATGAAACCAATTTTGTTAGAAAGGTATGGGAATGCTAAATCCAAGACCGTTGGATTCAAGTCATTTGGATCTATAGATCATCCATGGTAAAAAAATAACAAGGCGGAAGCTTTTCTGCATTCAAACATTTTTTAAATTTAAACCATAATAGCTTTTGAGTTGATTCCAACTCTCAAAAATCACATTTAACCATACCTTTTAGAATATATAAAAATATATAGGTTTACTTGCAGAAATAATGTTCAAGTAATAAAAGAATGCCCCATAGGCATTTCTAGTCACTTTAATTAATTAAAATAAAAGGGTAAAACCTTATTAAATTGTGACACCACTTTAAATCATATTCCCATGGACTAAAATATGTGCTGATGACATGTGTCAACATGATCCCATGTTTGGTTTGGAGAATATTAAATCTTAAGTAGTTTTTCAATGAGTAGAAATTACTTTTCTAAAAATAAAAGGAATTAAACCAAGCCTTAATCTTGTAATGTTAGTGATGATGTTAGATCATCTATAGGACCCTTGTGTGTGATGATTGCAAGTAGTTAAGTATTGTTTGGTGATTCTGTACATCGTATTTATTTAGACGCTAGTACCGACCAAGGATACGAGGAGGAAGAAGGATTCTACGAAGAAGAAGCCGAGGAGAACTTCAACCACTGCTCTGCACAAGGCAAGCTAAAACTTGCAAGACACTCTACTTTAGCAAGCTTTATTAACTAATTGGACCAATGCAAGCTACCCCTTGCAAGATACCCTACTGATTCCACAAACCACTACTTGTTACTCTACCCACTCTATGCCTTAAGCATATGTGATCATATCCACTTGATAAACCAATCCTAGTTTTTACTTACAAGCTTTATACTTTATTTCTTTATCAAAGCCATTACTTAGAGTTTACTTAAGTAAATTATAGATACTAGAAAGATATTTGAAGGTTGCATAAAGAGCATAAAATTTGGCCTAAGCTAGATAATCTTGATGTCATCTTAAGGCATGAGATTGAACTTAGTTAGAACTCCACTAGTTTACCACCCCTTATTATTGCTTACCCCCACCTGTAGATTCTAGTGCTAAGCATAAAACTTGATCAACTTTAGATGGGAATACTTGGTGGAAAAATGGTTATGAAAACCTTGGAATGATGGATCATTCTATTGAAATATTTTGGACATGTGTTTCCGAACACCTGATGATTTTGGTGATGAAAATGTTGAGGCATGAGCCTTAGCCCCTTTATAAAACTGATGGTTGTCTGGATGCGATACCATTCCAATTTTATCATACAACCACAATACCCGAAGATTGGGTAGGGCTTGACTGGAAACTTATATACCTTAGTATTAGTTCCCTCACTGCCAAGGTCTGAGCTGAGGCTACCTTGTGAAGATTGTCCACCTATGCAGTACCCAAGATGACAGTTGGTCATGGTTGGGAGGCCAAACTCATAGGAGAGGTGCTTATACTAGGGCGTGTAATTGAAAGGTTAGGATTGATTATCCGCATACTGAGTATGGTGAATTCAGGATTTGTTCCTGACGGATGTATCGAATGTTGTGGTGAAAGTATATAATCTCTGCAGAGTGTCAAACTATTCGAATAGCCGTGTCCGCGGTTATGGACAGTTGGAGTGGCCATACTGTTCCCCCGTCAGACTTTTAAAAATGACTCGTGAAATGAATTGAGACTTTGACTTGACCACAACAGAGTTGTGACATGAGTACAAGATCCCCCTTAGGAGTTATAAAATTGTGACTAGCTTTGGAACTTAGTAGAGATAAATCTGGCTTTTGCAAAATAACCCTAGAGCCTAGTGTCCTATTATCAAAACCCCCTTTCACTTGTTAGTATTAGTTTGCGAGTACTTAAAGAGTACTCATGGCTTTGTCCCTGGCTATTCCCATGGCCATACTATGAAGAGGAGTACCTGGAGGATGGACCCCAGGAAGGTTACGACAACTAGGATCATCTCCCATCGTCAGCATTGCCTGTGACCCCGAAGATGGAGCTTCGCCTACGCTACCGTTATTATTACGTATTCCGCTGCTTGATGTTGTATTAAGAACTGGATCATGAGATCCCTATTTGTGTAAGAACTTATGTACGGTTCGTAATGGATGATGTACTATGGTATCCAATTCTGTTATGTCTCGCAAAAATGGTAATCCTGGGATTGCGAGGTATGGCATAACAGGCATCTAGGATTAAAAATCCGGGTGTTGACAACGGCCTCCTCCTTGCAACGGCGATAGCGACATCGGGCTCCTTCTTCTTCTCATCCTCCTCATCCTTGCAGTGATGACGGCGATGGTGACGATGGGCTCTCTGCCCCTCCTCCTTCTCCTTGCAGTTATGACGGCGGGCTCTCTCCTCCTCCTCCTCCTCCTTGCAGTCCCTACGGCGACGGAGGGCTCTCTCATCCTCCTCCAAGCAGTTCCGACGATAGCGGGCTCTCTCCTCCTCCTCCTCCTCCTCCTTGCAGTTCTGACGAGGTGAGGCAACGGCGACAGCGGTGACCACCGACGGCGGTGGACCCACTTCGACGAGGCGACGACGAAGACACCAACGAGCGACGGCACCGACGAGATCCAGATCTCCCGCTTTTTTTGAATTTTGAAATTTGTATCCGTGGCGCACAACACCTAGTGCGCCACAACTATCTTTTCATATGCGTGGCGCGCAGCACCTAGTGCGCCACAGTTATCTTTTCATACGCGTAGCGCACCACCTAATGCGCCACGGCTAAAAGCTAGCTGTAGCGCGCGCTTGTTGGCGCACCCCTAGTGCGCCACAAATGGCCAAAACAGGTGCGCCACGAATTAGCTGTTTTCTAGTAGTGTTAGATGCTTCGTGCGCTGGATCATTCACAAGTATGAAGGAAGAAGCTAAATGGGATCTTTTAGACCGTATTCAAGATAATACTGAGGCTTGGGAGAATGACAAAGGAAGAAAATCAGTTATAAACTATGATTATGAGTGCATTAAATCTTTTATGGGAACTAATAACTTCCGTGATATTAGCAATAAGTTCTTGCGTAATGTTTTAATGCTTTTGCCTCTTATATTGAGATTCCCAAGAAAGAGTGGGACAAGTACCATGCTCCTTATAAAGACGTTGTTACCCACGTTCCTGCCAGTGTAGAGGTTTGTACTATTGATCCTATTTTTCCTGGACCTTATGTTGAGAAGATCCTTTTTCCCTCCAAGGTAAGGGAGCACTCTATTTTGGCTAATGTGGTTAGTAAAAGTGCAAAGAAAACCGTAGGTTCCGATGAGCTTATTGATATCGAGCATGTGGTAGCTATTGTGAAAGATCTTGTTACTAGAAATATAGAGGATGAGTATATTGTCTTCTGTGAAGACGCTTCTAATATTATATCTCATCCTAGTAAGGCTAGAAAGCTAGTGTTCCTGTGCTCTCTGTTAAAATTAGTGATTATTGCTACTATGGTATGTGATATTGGTGCTAGTTCTAGTGCTATTCCTCATGAGCTTTACAGGGAAATTATGCATGAGATTGGTCCTTGTGAGCTTGAAGACATTGATGTGGTTATTCACCTTGCCAATAGAGAGCAAGTTTTCCACATTGGTATTGTAAGGGATGTGGAGGTTCTCTGTGGTAAGATTAAATATCCTGCTGATTTTCTAGTGCTTAATTCAGCAGCTAGCAGATCTTGTCCTATTATTTTTGGTAGACCTTTCTTGAACACTTGTGGAGCTATTATTGATTGTAAGAAGGAAAAAGTTTTAACTAAGTTTGATGGAGATTCTTATGAGTTTAAATTTTCCAAATTTGCTAAATCTCCTTGTGAAAATAGCTTGCCTAATAAAGATTTCAGGATGGAACAACTTGCTTCTATTGATCCAGTCTATGACCTTAGACCTATTTTTGATAACTGTAAGTATGCTTATTTTGATGATGAAGTTGTTTTCAGTGACAGTTATATTGTCAACTTTATTCAAAGTGCTACTGAAAATTATTTTGAGAGAGGGAAACATGGTTTTATGCATCTCAATGATGTTAAGTTTCCCCGTTTTATGTTGAAAGCTTTGAAGTTGCATTTTTTTGTCTTCCTATGATTGTGGCATTCTGTTTCAACAATTCGTTTTCTCATGATACCCCCATGCATAGGAAATGGGTTAGACTCAAGTGTGTTGGTTATTTGCTTCTTGATGCTCTCTTTCACTTCATATATATATATATATATATATATATATCCTTTTTGTTTTGGTTTTTGTGTCAAGTTCAACTACTTTTGTGAAGTAGAGGAATTGTGAAAAGTGGCTGTCCTAGGACAGATTTTTGTGCTTCTTTGTAAAAATTCGTGAGGAAGTTCAGTACTTCGGATGGAGATGCATTTTTCTGAGCTTGTTCTCCAAGTTGTTACCCAACTTTCATCAGTTCTGCACTTTTTGATTTGAGCAACATAAGGCCTTTGAAAAAAATCAATCTTTACCTGCTAGTCTGTTTTGAAAGATTTCTTCCATCATTTGCATTTGCCTCTTACATAAGCTTTTGTTTTGATGGGTTTTAAGTTGAAGTGTGTACCAAAGGTTTATTATTTTTGCTTACACTAATGTTGTCATTGAGTTCGTGCAAAGGTTTTGTATGAAGGAAATTCTCAGGAGAAAGAGGAAAGGATCTGCAGAGTTCATCTTTGAATAGGTCAAAGTGGTGAAAGCAGAAGGTTCGTAAAACTCCAATCTTTTTATATTTTTGATGTTTTTAATACATAAGGGAAGTTACGGGACGAAACTGAAGATGAAACAGAGCCCGGGGTGGACAAACCCACCCCAGGCACGGGCCCAGCCTGGCCGCGCCTGGAGGGGGTTTGACTCCCCCTAACTCCATCTCCACTTTGTTTCCATGTCAAAACTTTCCTTATGCATTGAATCTTCGTAATATATAACCCGCCGGGTTCCTCGGGGTTCTTGCATCGTGTTCTCGTCGTGTTTTCATTTTGGATCTGTTTCTGTCAGGAAAATTCTCATATTTGGAACCTCAATGTCTTCCTCTGGATCACCTACGGAGGATTCCTCTGCGGATGTCCTCAACCTGTACATGTATGAGTTAAGGATTCACCCCAAAGAGTTGATCCTCAAAGAGGGGAAGGTACAGATGAAAGAAGTTCAAGGCCCTAAAGGAGAAGGCAACCTGGAAGACATGATGGAAGCATTGGAACAAGAAGTTTTTAGGTACAAGAAGATGGCAGAATGCAAAGTGGATGTTATTCACAAGATAAGTTCAGAACTCATCACCAAGCATGAGGGAGAATTTGTTGAGCTCCGAGAAGAGATCTTCTCACTCCATCAAACCACCAATCAATTGCAAGCACAGCTCTATGACATACAAAATCAAAACTGTGAGTATGAAGCTAGATTTGATCGCATTAGCTCTGCTGCTAGTTTCAGGATTGCAGAAACAAAGACATCCTTTTTGGATGGGGAACCATTTCCTTGGAAGTTTGATGATGACAATAGACCACCACCACCAAAGGAGTAATTCGTCATCAGGTTTGGCATCCCGTTGGCTTGTTCCAAGCTTGGGGGAGTGCCACGGTATCACCACCATTATCTTTCATATTTTACCTTTTTAGTGGATTCACATCTGTGGTAGAGAGGTTATCTTATAGTTTGGTTTGCATGTGGAATTATCTCTCCTTTAGTTGATTATCTATGTATCCCTTGGTGTGAGTGCCTTTATTAAATATTAATGAGAAGTCTCATCTTTTACTTTTTGAACTTCTTATTTTTTAGTTTGCAATCTCTATTATATGATGGATCATGTTGTTCAGTATTGGCACTACTTTGGGATCATCAAGTGGATCTAAATTGGTTTTAGCAAACCAAGTTCTGGTCAGTAGCATTACTATGAAAAAGAAAAAGAAAAAGAAAGAAAAATCTTACAGGTATTTTGTATCATTTGTTTTCTTTCTTGTTGGCTCATAAGCCTAGTATTCTTTATTTAAGATTCTTTTGTGTCTTCAAGGAAGATTGCAAGTTTGGCTTTATTACTTGTATGTTTGCTTGCTTCTTTCAACTCTCTTGCTTGCTACCCAGCCTTGCTAGCCAAAAACCTGTTTTGAGAAGGCATACTTCTCATGTTTTCAAAATCCTTTGAACCAAAAACTTTTGACACTTGTGTCCACCATATCTACCTAATAGCTATTGCTATTCCTAGTAAATTCTCAAGCTTCATCTACCTTTCGAATTAAAAAATATTTTATTATGTGAAACCTAGTTAGTAAAGCTCTCACGAACTTGATGGCACACTTTATTTACTTGCCCTAATAAACTTAAACCATTGTGGACATCGAAGTTGTATATGCTTGCATCTATACGTTGGGATTAGCAGAACCGTGTTGTCACGGGGAACGTTTTCAACATTGCACTTGTACCTTGTCGTACATAGTTGATATCGTGTTCTTTTGTCTATGGATGTCAACAGTGTGAAATAAAGAGGGGACTTATAAGTCCATAGAGTTTGTATTCTGTGTTAGAGAAACGCCTGAGCCACTAGCCTTGTGTTGGCTTTGTGATGGAGTGTGAGAATTCATGCCCTCCAAGAGGCCTTTAAATAGAGGGAGCATGAATTAATGTCACACTTAACTTATGTCTAGGAAGGCTGCTAGATGTTCCTTCCGGGTAATGGCTGCAAGTCAAACAGAAGGCAGACAATGAAAATAGAATAGGCCATCGCAAAAAATTTGGCGAAACATGTGCAAGGCACCGTGGGCAATGAAATTAGTGACGACCATGCATGCACCTGCTCGCCGTTACAAGCGCAAGGAAATTTTGTTGGATTTGGTTAGAACGTCAGACACGAACAAGTCAGACGGTCTAAGTCATACAGGTAGTCTCTTCCAATCTACGACCGTCGTATCTTTGACGATGGATGTTACTCTGGTGCGCTGATCTTTTAAGGCCTTAACACGATGTTTTTTGTTTGTTTACTACATTAAGCTTTACTAGCTATGACATGTTTTGTCTGACTCTCGCGACTGAGGTGCTAGTACGAGTGATGCACCTTCGCCTTACACTAGTATTTGTAATTGTCATTAGGTGGTCAAATGATATATTTATAATTTTTATTAATTTTAAAGATTTTGTATGGCTTTGATGAATAGATCGGGCATAATTTTTCAGAAAAAGTTATAAACAATTAATTAAAGATGGCCGGCAGCGCACAGTATTTCTCCAACCGTGTGAAAGCCACTGTGGGCGAAGAGTCATAATCATCGCACACGGTCCCAGATCTATGTATGTGCCACGTAGAAAATTTTGCAGACACTTTGGACACACTCTCACACAGTCAAATAGTGATTGGAAATTTTGCAGACACTTTGGACACACTCTCTCACGCGGTCAAATAGTGATTGGAAATTCTGCGGACACTTTGGAATGCATGTTTTGAACCGTCCAAGACTGGCTATAGCTCCATTTCTCTGTATTGGATCAGTAGTTCAATACACGCTGTAGTTGTTTGAGCACGAACTTGCGTAACCACCAACAATTTTTTTTGACAGGCAGGAATTTAACTAAGCACCAACTTGCCTGAGCTCTATAGTACGTCCAATGGCGTACGTGATAATTTGGAAGTCAAAGGACCGCTTATACAAGTAAGTATATATATATATATATATATATATATATATATATATATATATATATATATATATATATATATATATATATAGTTATATCTAAGTCGTTGATGTCATCCTAATATTTATGATAATTCTCAATTGCAACCTATATGTAGCACGAATCATGAGGTAAATTAAACGGTAAAAGAGGCGACTAAGACTTAAGAAGTTCTCAGACGACTGAGAACTAGCAAATCCGATATCTCTACTATATAATTTGTCTAGAGGTGGTTTAAAAAAGGGATAATAGACGAATCGTTGGGGTCGGAGGCTGGGGATAGCCGGCCGCCGCCCCCTCGCCATGATGTCCTTGATCCGAGACGCCTCGGCCACACGTACGTGTTCTGTCGCTGGGATCTCCACCTCCAGCCGACGTTCCTCTCCCCGTGCGCGTGTGCTCCGCCGCACATCCCACTATATAAATTGCTGAATGGATTGGTCCTCTCTTTTTCAATTTGAGGACGCAGCTTCAGATTGATTCCTGAGTGGCAGGTCGACGGGAACCGAAACCAATGCGTTACCTATCGAGTCTCACGAGCTTGCTCGCGTGGAACAGAGGCGATGCGGCCGCCACGGTGAGTAGGTAGGGGGCTTGCGGAGGAGGGCCGATGGGTGAGCGGGAGCAACGCTGCCGTCATGGACAAAGAGCGCCCGCGGCGGGCGAACTGGTGACGAGGTCGGGAGGACAACTCCGGACTGCGAGCGGTGGGGGCGAAGCAGAACGACGGCCGGAGAGGATCTCAAGCGGGTGGCGTGCATGGAGGAGCCAACACACTTGACTTGCTCTGGCCGATGGCGCAACAGAGGGTGAAGATGTGGATCGGGTTGAGAGAGCTATGTGTCGAGGGACGGGGAGGATCTCGAGGCCTCGAGCTAGGCCGTCCGGTGAAAAAAACAGACCAGAAAATTGCAGGAGGAGGCTACGCGCGTGTGGGCAGGAGGTGACCTCGCACTGGAGCAAAGAATACTGTGGTCTTGGACGGGGAGAGAGGCTACGAAAGGGGCGAGGCTAGCTCTGCCGCTACCGGCGCCCCAAAACGCCCCATCGCATCAAGACTCCGCTGCCGGACCTACCTACGTCGTCCTGCGCCCTATGCCTCATATCAACACGGTCCGTATCCTGAACGGCTGACGTCGTCCCATCTAGGAAATCACTAGCGGAAATGCACAAGTCTGACGCTCTCGGTTCCTCTTTTACTTTGTCTAAATCAAAGTTGTTTCCTCTCTGCTCCAGTATGATTTCTTTCTACCAATCAATAATATGGTTCTCTCAAAATAAAAATAAAAATAAAAATCAATCATCCGATTTTGCTATGGATTTTGAACACTCTGATAGAAGGTAACGAAGAGAGAGAGAGAGAGAGAGAGAGAGAGGGATGCGGTGGGAGAAGATAAAGAAATTTGTGGTGGAATAGTCTGGCTGTTTACGTTAAAAGAAATAGTTAGATCTATCATTAGTTTAAAATTTAATTTAATATTTAACGGATTGTAAAAAAGTTTACGTTTAAAAAAGTATTGCACAAAAGTACATACAACTAAACACGGACATAAACTTTTCTAAGTCAACAAGCATTATCCGCCAACTATACGACGACATAACGAGGAGCAGGGACTATCTATACCTAATAATAAAACACGAAGTGTTTCTCCCGGTCCAACACTTTTTTAGACCGTTTTGCCCTCTCACTAAACCACGTATTACAACCAACGCCACCGGTTGGTCAACTTCTCTTTCCTTCGCTTCGCTTTCGCCGGTTCGTTCTTATTTCTCTCTCCGCCGCAAAAGAGGGGAACACAGCTCGCAGAGTCACGGTCACAAGGAACCTCATCTTCTGTAGCCTCCATAGACGCCTCCCATCTCTGATGTCTCTATTAATTTCTCTTCACATTTCTTATCATGTAGGAAAGATGGATCATGATACACAAAATCTCACATCTGTGTGATATCCACGTTCCTGGACCGAGCGGACGGTGGGGTGGACAAAATTAAATTTCTATGCCATCTATACTGATGAGGATCACTCAGGAGCTTGGTGAGGAGAGACGATGATGGCTTTGCGATTCCTTCCGACTGGGACAGACTACCACACTGTCAGAATGCAGAGTTGGGGGGGGGGGGGGGGGGGGGGGGGAAGCTGCTGCTGGTCCTGGTCACGAGGCACTGAAATTTATTTCGAGTGTTTATGCAGGTCCGGTGCAGGTGAAAGTGACTGTGCTAATTTTGTATCTGAACTACAGTGCAAACATGCGTCAAAGCCAGTAATTGCTGGTGCTATTAATTAAGAAGAAAAAGCACTTTGCTAATGAATAGTAAATTCATTATGGCCTAAAAAAATTAGTAAAAATCGACCTGTGGCAACACACAAACATATTCTCTCACATTGTAAAATTCTTTATGACTTCCATAACAACACGCTATTATATTTTCTTCCGTTGCAACGCACGGGTATTTTGCTAGTTGATCTATAAAACACCACCGTAGCAGGTAACCCGACGGTACACACCATGGCTTTCTATGTTCCGCCTTCGTGCGGTGTTTAATTTTTTATGTATTTATTTTTAAATGTGGAGAAACCTCGACTCATTGAGAGGCAATACAGACGTCAAAGGACACGGTGAGATGGATAAAATAGTTTTGCGTGCGATGATCACAATCACTTGCAACTTACAATATTTTAATAATAGCTTGTTTGCAGCGGTATCTAGAAGACCGTTCTCACAGGTTTGCTGAAGCGTAGATAAGGTGCCGAGAAAAGAGGTTGTCGACTAAATCGCTATTTGTTGCCATATGAACAGATATCACCGAGCATTATGTTTGTTTTTAAAAAAAATTAGAACAATTATTCAAATATATATACTTTTTATGTTATTCCAAAGTAACGCACGGACATTCAACTAGTATATATAATAGCTAAAGAGGAATCCATTAAGAGAGTTTTTATATAACTATACAGTAACCCCAAAATAACCACTACCTTTTTCCTGTACCACACCCGACCCATTCCTTACCTATCCCCACCGCACCCAATCCCCGTCAGCCCCGCACCTTCCTCCAGCACACCCTCGTTCCCCGGCCGCCAGCGCCTCCTCCAGCGCATCCCCTGATCACCGGCCGCCCGCACCCTTCCCTCCTCCGACGTGCCGCCGCGGTTTTCGGGCAGTCAGCGCCTCCTCCCTCCTCCAGCGCCCCGCCCGCGCCCCTCCCACCGCGTCAGCCCCAACCTTCTCCGCACACCCCGCGCGCCGCCAGACCTCCTCCGCCCCGCAATTTCCCGGTCGCCTACGCCTACTCCCTCCTCCATCATGTCACACCCTGATTCTCGGCTGCCCAACCTCCTTCCTACCCCAACGCTGTCCCGCGCGCGGCTTCCTCCGGCATCACTCCGTCCAGCGACTCCCCCTTCTCCCGGCATGCTGCTTCCATTCTCCCCTGCCCGAGCGCGCCCGTCAAGCGTATCGCGTGGGGACCAGTGCTGCTCGCCCAACTACCTTCCCCATAGCCCCTGGCCTGCTCTAAACTTTGTTTTCCATCTACTATTAATCCTGAATTGCATGTGGAATACTCCCACCGTTCCTTTCTATAGTGCCTGTAGTTTTTTTTTAAATCCAAAATATAAGATATATTGTGATTTACACAACTCATCTGGACGTGCGATTTCTTAATTTCTATGCCAAAAACTATAGGCATTATAGAATGAAACAGAGAGAGTTCATTTGGAACACATGTGTGTTCGGTAAAATAATAAAGTTCACAATCGTTGAAAAATAAAGTTTGCTTGGTTGTCCAAAAAAGTCCACTCTCTGCAAAAAAATTCAATCTCCTGGGAAAAAAAAGGAAAGTTCACAACCTTTTGAAAAAAAAGAGTTTACTCTATCGAAAAAAATGCGCTAAAATAAGTTCACTCTCTGAAAAAACATAGTTCACTTCGAACGTGACCGGGGTTCTCGTTATATTTGGTAGTTCACTTTAGACAAGAATACAAATTTCAGAAAGGTTTTCGATAAAATAAAGTTCACATGCACTAAAAAGAAAGTTCACTCAGTGGAAAAACATAGTTCACTTTGAACGCGACCGGGGTTCTCGTTATATTTAGTAGTTCACTTTAGACAAGAATAAATAATTTAGAAGGTTTCTTGATTAAAAAAAGTTCACTTGCGCTTAAAAGAAAATTCACTCCGTGGGAAACATAGTTTACTTCGAGCGCAACCGGGATTTTCGTTATATTTGATAGTTCACGTCAGACGAGGCAAAAATTCCAGAAAAGCGTGTTTGATAAAAGGAAGTTCAAAAGTATTAAAAAGGAAGTTGACTCTACTGTTTAAAAATTTTCACTTTATAATTTGAAAGTTCACTTCGGACATGGCTAGAAATATAAAAAAGTTCACTTCAAACTTGGTGATTTTCCGAGAAAAAGAAAGTTCACTTAGTCTGCTATCAGACAAAGTTCACTTTGTTCCCATATGGGACACCATGGTGTCCGGGCATCATACATGTATTTCATTCAAATTCTTACATACCTGATGGTATACGTATGCAAATTTCACATACCTAACTTATACATACCTAAGTTATATATCCTAGTTACATATACCCAAGGTATCATATATCTAAAACATATGTATCCAATTACATATATATTCCCGTATGCAGGGTACGTATATATTAGGTATGTGATACCTAGGTATATATAACTTAGAGCAAGTACAATAGAGCCATTTCAGCTGTACATTAGGTATGTGGGCCATACTTTAATAAAGTAGTACATTCGTTTTTTCACTTATTGTACTTGTTAGCTATATGGCTGACTATAGATGATGTGGCAACACCTTATAGCCAACAACCGGCTACACTATTAAACTTGCTCTTAGGTATCTATATCTTAGGTATGTGATACCTAGGTATGTATAACTTACGTATGTATACCTTCAGGTATGTCTAGTTCAAAGAAAATTTATACGTATCATTCTTGGTATATATATATATTATATATATATATATATGCGCTTTTCTCCATAGGTAGCAGCCGGATGAATCACCTTGCATTGACCTATAATATTAACCGAAACTGAAGTCAGTCCCACGTGATCACGTCTGCTGCAGCATGGTAGCAATTTTGGGTCACTTCACAATGCTCGTGTATTTGAATTTCGTACCCCTAAACAACTTTTGGGAGCATTTTTAAAGTGTCATATTTACTCATGAATCTAAAAGTTTTTGGGGGCACTTTGATCGAAGTATCACAAGATCCAGTTAGAGACACTTTGCAAAGCGTCCCAAAATGTATTTAGGAGTGCTTCAAAATCCAATTTGAGACACCTTGTGAAGTGCCCAAGGTATATTTAAAATGGCTCAGTATACCAACTGTCAATATATATTGTAATGCATGCTCATAATCCAATGGTACAAAAAAGATGTATTCAAATCTGGAATAGATGCACATAATATGGAGTTCTCATACATTTTTAGTAGCATCCAATTGACAATGCCATAGCCTGCCTGAATGGCAGCTGATCATCTCGGTAAAACAAGGTCTGCTAAATCTGCCTGATATCATAGTACGTGACTAACCTGTTTGTTATGGTCTCAAATGGCGTCCTCCTATGTCTCCTGCATTGCCATTGTCACAAAACCAAATCTCCGGGAGCGCCGAGTTCCTAGTATATGGTGATAAACAACTTTAGCATGAACCACTTCACCATACACGCTGAATAGCAACTTCGTCTCACAGCCGTCCACCTTCTAGGGGAGATTGCCAATGTACATCTGGAACAAAGAAGACACAGATCGACAGGGATACAGTGTTTCTTCTGTCTAGTGAAGTGACCCAATCAAGTAGGCATCGAAGCCTCTGTACTTTACAGTGCTAGCCCCTGAATCGACTAGTTAGTACACACAGTTTAAGATGTAATATCATAAAACAAGGTTATAATTTTATTACATGGAATGATCTAGAAATTTAACATAGTGTCACAACAAGTTACATAGACAGGAGTTAGCTCAGCACAAATAGAGTTCAATAGTGGTAAGAAAATAAATGATAAGGAGCTCCATTCAGTGCCATAGGTGAAACATGCTGAGTGGAGACTCACCACCCTAACATCGTTCCACACTCGTATGCAAAGCAACCTGCAGCATAAAATATTGCAACCACGAATGGTAAATATATTGATTGTAGTGTAAAGTTAACCTATTTATGAATATAAAGATCAACCTATCTTGTACATTCATATTTGGCTAAGTAGAGGTTTGGCTAAATTTGCATAAATCAATGGTTTTGTCCTAATATTTTTAAATGCAAAATAGTGGGCTGTCCATGGTGGCCACGATGCATGGACTATCCACCATTGGATCAGATAAAGAGAGAAAATGGTGTTAAAAAATAAACAACATAGCTTATCATGAACAAACGGACAATCCTGATCCTAGAGAAAAGCACTTGCTTAATGTTAGATGTATATATTTGTATATTATAGTTTCCCCATATGTTAGGGGGCTTCCTGCATATTTGCACCTGTACCTGTACTATATATTGTTGCCTTTGGCCCCCCAGAGAAATACATGTTGCATATTCCTGACATGGTATTAGAGCTAGGTTAGACAGTTTTTTTTGCAACATCATCACCGCCGCCACCGTCGCCGCCGCCGGTTGCCGCGGTCTCCGGCCTTCAGCTGCTGGACTGATCGGTCTCGTGTTCCAGATCGGTCTCCTGCTTTCCTCCAGATCGATCCCATCGATCCCGTCTGCAACACGCTCAATCCCATCCATCCCGTCGCCCACCCCGTGCTGCCATCCAGATCGACGAGTCGATCTCCTGTCCCGATCGGATCTCGTTGCAGCCGCTCGTCTCCGCCCGAGCCGACCCAGATCGATCTCCTCCTGCGCCCGAGCCCGCCCCCTTCGTCGCCTGGTATCTCTCGCTCGGCCTTGCTCGGTCTCATATCTGACCGGCCCCGGCGGGCCCGTCTCGGCCACCTTCCGTTTCGGCCTCGATTTCCCCCGAAATAGGTTCGTGCTGCCCCGATCTAGCTTATCCCAGTGCTCAGATCACCGGTGGTTCCCTGTTCTAGGAGGAATTGGCTGGAGATTGCTGCTCGCGAGCGTTGACTTTCAGCAGCCAGATATAGATCTAGATCTAAAAAGAGGCAAAAAAGTGAGAGAGATGTCTTCTGCATCGGGCTATGTTGCGATTCCTCGCTGCCCGGTGATCTTCGATGGCGAGAATTACCCTGATTTCGCTGCCTTTATGCGCGTTCACATGTGCGGTCTCCGTCTTTGGGGTGTGATCTCCGGCGAGGTCTCATGTCCACCATGCCCCCCTGCTCCTGTGGCTCCTCTTCCGCCGACGCCGATTGTTCTCGGCGCTAATGCCTCCCAGGAGGCCAAGGATGCTGCTCAGAGTGCTAATGATAGTGCTGTTGCTGCTTATGACCTAAAGTTCAAGAAGTACTCTTCTGATCTCGAGGACTATCGCCACGCTCTGACTGCCTACACTCAGTGGGTCGATGAGGATGCTCGTGCTGCTGTTGTTCTGACCTCCAGTGTTCTGCCCCAGTATGCTGCTGAGTTCATGAGTCTCCCTACTATTGCCGCTCAGTGGGCACATCTTCGTCAGCGCTATCAGTCATCTGGGGATGCTCTTTACCTGTCTGTGGTTCGCTAGGAGCATGCTCTTTAGCAGGGTGATTCCACTATTGATGAGTTCTATACTCAGAGTGTTGCTATCTGCCGTCAGCTTGATTCTCTCCGTACTGCTGTTTGTGGCACATGCTTGTGCTGCCAGATTGTGCGCTCGGATTTGGAGTTTCACCGCATCTATGAGTTTCTGTCTCGGCTCCGCCAGGAGTTTGAGCCCCGGCGTGCTCAGCTGAATGCTCGTGATCGTGTTCCGCTCTCTGAGGTATTGTCTGAGCTTTGGGCTGAGGAGACCCGTCTCCGTGGTGCTAGTCTTCTTGCGGTTCCATCTGTGCTTTCTACTCGTGTTCCTCCTATACTGTCTGCTCCCTCGACTCAGCCGCGGTCCTCTGTGCCGCCGTCGATACTACCCACTCCTCCAGGTCAGGGTCAGAGTCAGCACCAGCAGGCTCGTGGTCAGGGTCGCCATGGTTCTCTTCGTCACTGCTCTTACTGTAACAAGGATGGCCACACTTGGGCCACCTGTTATACACGGGATCCCAGTTTACGTCAGCAGCACCAGACTCGTGGGCAGTCGGCTCCTTCCGGATCTTCAGCAGTTGCTCTCTCCGATCAGGACATTATCAGGAGTCTTCGCGGTCTGCTTGATGCTACAGGCTCTTCTTCGACAGGCACTGCTGGTTCTGTGACTGATTCTTCAGGCCCTGCGCGACCACACCTTCTACACAGTCAGGTACGTCCCCGTGGTATCTGGATTCTGGAGCTTCCTTTCATATGACCTCTGAGTCTTCTTTTCTGTCCGCTCTTCGTTCTCTCCCTTCTCCTGTCCGTGTTTTCACGGCTGTTGATACCTGTCTTCCTGTTTCTAGCCGGGGCACCCTTTCTACTTCTTCTTTTTCTGTTCCTGATATTTCTCATGTCCCTCTTCTTAAGATGAACCTGTTCTCTGCTAGCCAGCTTACTGACTCTGGTTGTCGTGTCATTCTTGATGCTGATTCTTGTGTTGTCCAGGATTGTCGCACACAGTCCCTGGTTGGAGCTGGCCCTCGCAGCCGTGACTCTTCAGGACTTTGGGAGTTAGACTGGCTTCGTGTTCCTTCCGCTGCCACTTCATCTGCCAGTTCTTCTCCGGTCGTCGCATCTGCTACTAGCTCCTTTCAGCAGTGGCATCATCGTCTTGGTCACCTTTGTGACTCTCGCCGGTCGTCATTAGTTCATCGTGGTCTTCTGGGTCTGTCTCAGGAGATGGGTCTTTACATTGTCAGGGCTATAGGTTGGGTAAACAGATTCAGCTTCCCTATCCTACTAGCGCGTTTGTATCTCAGCGACCTTTTGATTTAGTTCATTCCGATGTTTGGGGTCCGGCTCCTTTCGCTTCAAAAGGGGGCCATCGCTACTATATTTTATTCATCGATGATTCTTCTCGGTACACTTGGTTGTATTTTATACGCTATCGCAGTGAAGTTCTCTCCATATATCAGCGTTTTGCGGCCATGGTCCGTACTCAATATTCTACCCCCATTCGTGTGTTTCGTGCTGATTCTACTAGTGAGTATATCTCCCAGATGCTGCGAGGTGTTCTTGCTGAGCAGGGCACCCTTGCTCAGTTCTCCTGTCCTGGCGCACATGCCCAGAATGGCGTTGCTGAGCATAAGCATCGCCATCTTCTTGAGACCACTCGTGCCATGATGATTGCTTCTTCTCTTCCGCCGCATTTCTGGGCTGAGGCTGTCGCTACGTCGGCTTACCTCATCAATATTCAGCCTTCTGCCGCTCTGCAGGGTGGTATCCCTCTTGAGCGCCTATCTAGACAGTCTCCAGAATACTTCATGCTTCGCTTGTTTGGTTGTGTTTGCTATGTTCTCCTTGCTCCTCGCGAACGCACCAAACTGACCGCTCAGTCTGTTGAGTGTGTCTTTCTTGGATACAGTGATGAGCATAAGGGCTATCGCTGTTGGGACCCCGTTGGTCGTCGGATGCGTATCTCTCGTGATGTTACTTTTGATGAGACGCGTCCTTTCTGTCCTCGTCCCATCGCTGGTACCTACCCGGTGGAAGATATCTCTTTTATTCTCTTTCCTGACACACCTCCTTCTACTCCTATTGTGTCTTCTTCAGGATCTCCTCCCCCTGATGTCTCTTCTTCGACACCGTCCTCCTCTGCTCCGTCTAGTTCTCCTAGTTCTCCTTGTTCTCCGGAATCTTCCTCTGCTATTCCTTCTTCTTCTTCATCATCGTCTCCTGAGTCTTCTTCCTCTGATGAGCTTCCCTCTACTCGTCCTATTCGTCAGCGTCGTGCCCCCAACCGTTACTCTCCTAGTCAGTATGGTATTTCAGTTGCCTCCAAGCCGACTTCTTATCTGGATGCTAAGCATCATCCTGAATGGCAGCTAGCCATGGCTGAGGAGATTGCTGCGCTTGAGCGCACTGGCACCTGGGATCTTGTTTCTCCCCTCCCGGTGTTCGTCCTATCACGTGTAAGTGGGTCTATAAGATTAAGACCCGCTCTGATGGATCTCTTGAGCGCTATAAAGCGCGTCTTGTGGCTCGTGGTTTTCAGCAGGAGCATGGTCATGACTATGATGAGACCTTTGCTCTTGTGGCTCATATGACCACTGTGCGTACTCTTCTTGTTGTTGCTTCTGTTCGTCACTGGTCTGTGTCCCAGCATGATGTTCAGAACGCCTTTCTCAATGGTGAGTTGAGTGAGGAGGTTTATATGCAGCCTCCTCCTGGGTATTCTGTTCCCGAGGGGATGGTTTGTCGTCTTCGATGTTCTCTTTATGGCCTCAAACAGGCCCCTCGTGCCTGGTTTGAGCGCTTTGCTTCTGTAGTGACTGCTGCTGGTTTCTCCCCTAGTGCTCATGATCTAGCGCTGTTTGTTCACACTTGTCCTCGTGGACGCACTCTTCTTCTTCTCTATGTTGATGATATGATCATTACTGGTGATGATTCTGAGTATATCGCCTTTGTTAAGGCTCGTCTTCGTGATCACTTTCTTATGACTGATCTTGGTCCTCTTCGTACTTTCTTGGGATTGAGGTTTCCTCCACTTCTGATGGCTTTTACATCTCCCAGGAAAAGTATATTCAGGATCTTCTTGCTCGTGTTGCTCTTGGGGATGAGAGCACTATTGAGACCCCTATGGCTCTTAATGTTAAGCTTCAACCTACTGATGGTGATCCTCTTCCTGATTCAACGCGTTATCATCATCTTGTTGGGAGTCTTGTTTATCTTGCTGTCACTCGTCCTGACATCTCTTATCCTGTTCATATTCTGAGTCAGTTTGTTTCTGCTCCTACCACTGTTCACTATAGCCATCTTCTTCGTTTTCTTCGTTATCTTCGTGGTACGATCACTCGTCGCCTTTTCTTTCCTCGTTCCAGCTCCCTCCAGCTCCAGTGCTATTCGGACGCTACGTGGGCGAGTGATCCTTCGGATCGCCGTTCACTTTCTGCTTACTATGTGTTTCTTGGTGGTTCGCTCATTGCTTGGAAGAAGAAGAATCAGACAGCGGTTTCCCGTGCGAGTGTTGAGGCCGAGTTGCGTGCTATGGCCTTGTTGACTGCTGAGGTGACCTGGTTACGGTGGTTACTTGTGGATTTTGGGGTCTCTATTACCACACCCACTCTGGTTTTGTCTGACAGTACAGGTGCTATTAGTGTTGCACGTGATCTGGTCAAGCATGAGCTTACCAAGCATATTGGTGTTGATGCTTTCTATAGACGTGCTCAGGTGTAGGCTCAGGTTGTTGCGCTTCAGTATGTGCCTTCAGATTTACAGTTGGCAGATTCCTTTACGAAGGCACAGACCAGAGCGCAGCATGATTTCTTACTCTCCAAACTCAGTGTTGTGGATCCACCATGAGTTTGACGGGGCGGGGGGGGGGGGGGTGGGGGGGTGTTAGATGTATATATTTTTATATTGTAGTTTCACCATATATTAGGGGGCTTCCTGCATATTTGCACATGTACCTGTACTATATATTATGGTCTTTGGACCCCAGAGGAATACATGTTGCATATTCCTGACACTTAACACATGTGTGCAACACGTTAGCTCACCGTACGCGTTTTACATGTGTGCCACACGCTTTCTAACCCTTGGCCATCGGCAAACTAGTATTAGACATGCATTTGTTGCTTGCGCATGGACATGGAGTCAATTCCCACGCATGCATTTTAGTCTCTGGATGTGCTCAAACCCCTTATACAACCTACTATGCCTTGTAAACTCGGTTGAAATCCATCTCCAACTGAATCCACTCACCGGTTGCTACATCTGGCGATCCTCAAACTTCTTATACTTTCTGCTAGAGTTGCTCAAATATGAACGGAGGCTACATTGTTATACTAAACTTTCTGTTACACACCGTGAGCCATGTAAGACCTTTTATTTCTCCAGCTCTACATGTTTACGCGCGGGCATGGATTTGCATGCACCATGAACCATGTGTTTACTTGTAAAGCTACAAATAGGTGCAGGTTAAAGATGGTTAACGGATAGCTGTTTTGCATGCACCGTGAAACATGCTTCACTTGTAAATCTTCCAAGAGATGAATGTTAGAAACGGTGAACGGATAGCTATGCATGCTCATAACAATCGATTACTACCAACTCCGTTATTTATATATCACGGTCGTTACCAGAATCAATATGTCAAGGGAGCATGTGCACCACAATCGGACGGTGAGCAGCCTATGCGTCATAGCCACCATGGGAAGAAAATCCTTGTTGATTACATTTTCAATTTAATAAAAGCGGCAGCATGAAGCCATCAACATAATTATGTAAACCCATAAAGTAGAGATCACAATGAAAAAATATCTCCTAGCTCAAACAACAGAAAGAAAGAACTCAGAACACACACCATACTATGTACTCAACACTAGGTTAATTGGTTAAGGAATGATAAACCTGCGCAGGAGCCACCTATGTTTTAAAAAACTAGAAGAGATATAAAATATTTTCAACCAAAACAAGGTAAGATGACTTAGAGTTAGAGTGATACCAGTATTGTAACGGATTTGCTAGTTCTCAGGCGAGAACTTCTTAAGTCTCAGTCGCCTCTTTCACCGTTCGAGTTACCTCATGATTCGTGCAAATGGAAGTTACATATGAGTTGCGACTCTGGTGTAACTGAGAATTTAATGAGTTGCAACTAGATTGTAACTAAATATTAGTATAAATCTTATGAGTTACAACTAGGTTGTAACTGAGAATTAGCACAAATATTATAATAACGTCAGCGACTTAGATATAAGTAATTCTCAAACGCCTGAGATCTAGGCACTCCCGTATTGTAAACAGTAGTCCAAAATCCCGACATATTCTAACGGTAGAATGGTCTCGTGCATGCCAAGAATCTGAAAGGTCAATGATGTGCTTGCGTTGGGTATAATATTTGTGCTCCTAGGACAGTGCTAGGGTAGAAATTATATACAAGTTGCGGCTGCTAGTATAAACCAATTAGTCATATCGCTTCCAGTTCCTCGATGTTTCGCTTTGGTCAGACCACGTTGCTGTCTTCCATATATGGTGTATCAGGCCGTTCCAGCAGCCTGTGTTCTCCTGTAGATTGTTAATAATTTGTGAGCGGCCGTACGTCGGCTATGAAGATTCATCCATGGAGCAGAGTCTGCTATGTTATTTAAGTATCTCTACGCGATCCATCCATGGAGCAGAGTCTGCTATGTTATTTAAGAATCTCAGCCGGCCGTATATATATATACACCAATGCATTTGGGTACATAACAAGTATCACTAGAGCCACGAGCTGATCTTCGATAGTCATAAGCTGCAGTGCAATAATGGAGGGTTGGGTGACCTTATTATGTCTGATAGGCCTATGGACGGCATTAGCGATTTGGTGTTTCAAGCTCTCCGGCGCCGGCGGTGGTAATGGAAAGCCAAAGAAGCAGGTTCTGCGGCCTCCTGGGCCATGGCGACTCCCGATCATCGGCAGCCTCCACCACGTCGTCAGCGCTCTCCCACACCGTACCATCACGGAGCTGTGCCGCAAACACGGGCCCATGATGTACCTCCGTCTAGGCGAGGTGCCCACCGTGGTGGTCTCCAGCGCCGAGGCGGTGGAGGAGATGGTCAAGGCCAACGACGCGGCCTTCGCAAACCGGCGGACCACCGGGATGCAGGACATCGCCGGCAACGGCGGCAAGGGCATCATCTTCACCCCCTACGGCGACCACTGGCGCGACATGCGCAGGCTCTGCATCGTGGAGCTCCTCAGCGCCAAGCAGGTGAGGCGCATGGAGAGCATCAGGGCACAGGAGATGGGCACCCTCCTCCGCTACATCACGGTCGCGGCCTCCAATGGCGCTGCCATCAACGTCAGCCAGAAGGTGGCGGCGCTCAGCAACGACCTCGTCACGCGGGCGGTGTTCGGCGGCAAGTTCAGCAAGCAGGAAGATTACCTCCGCGAGGCCGACACCATGATGGACCTCCTGGGAGGCTTCTCCCTCGTCGACCTCTTCCCGTCGTCGCGCCTCGTGCGCTGGTTCAGCAACGAGGAGCGCCGCATTAAGAATTGCGTCGACGTCATGGTGGGAATCATCACCGACATCCTCGTCGACCGCAAGGCGGCGCGAGCTGCCGGTAAAGACGACGCCTCCAGCACCGACGACGACGAGGACCTGCTGGACGTGCTGCTCAGGCTGCAGGAGGAGGACTCGCTCACATCCCCATTAACAACAGAGATTATATCCACCTTCTTGTTCGTGAGTATTTTTTCCCCCACTCTCTACTCTTGATCTTGCCATTTTATTTGACTCCTCATGCTATTAGTATGTCTCCATCATTAATTCCTATGGATAGAGACAATTAATAATGTTAGCATCCAAAGTGCTAGACAGAAACTTGCTTAATTCAGTCAGCGTTTCAGGTGTAACTTTTTTTGCTTTCACTCACTCACTATGAACCCATCATCAAGAAGAAAGCAAATAGTTATATACACCGTACATGAATAATATTTCTTTACAAAACTTCTTCTAGAGGGCTGGATATGCTCTTATGTTTCAAAAAGTAAGTATGTTAGTGTGGGAAATGAGACAAAGAAATCTTGAAATGCTCGGATAATTGAAAAAAAAAACGCCACCAAAACCCAGGCATGGGACTATAAATTTGTATTTGTCAGTAATAAAGATCTAATAGCCTATCCGCTTCCAGATATAGTGCTTGATATATCATGTTAAATTTATTTAAGAAAGGCATAATTTTCTTTTAACAACTTGTTTGTTTATTACTATCGTATGTATATATAGTATTACATTGTTTCATATATAACACAACACCATCATTCCAGGACATATTTGGAGCTGCCTCGGAAACTACTGGAACCGCTTTGGAGTGGGCTATGTCAGAACTCGTAACTCATCCTAAAGCTATGGCTAAGGCACAATCCGAGGTTCGAGAGGTACTAGGTCCAAACCGAGGTATCATTGCCAATAGCGACCTTGCACAACTCCCCTACTTGCGGTTGATCATCAAGGAGGTTCTCAGATTGCATCCACCTCCACTACTCCCTCGCAAGACTAGAGAGGACTGCAAAATTATGGGGTATGACATGCTGAAAGGAACCAATGTATACATTAATGTCTTTGGAATTTCCAGGGATCCTAAATACTGGAACAATCCTGAAGATTTTAATCCAGATAGGTTTGAAAACAGCAACAATGATTTTAACGGCACAAGCTTTGAATTCACTCCTTTTGGTGGTGGGCGAAGACGCTGCCCAGGGATAACATTCGCATCATCAATTCTGGAGATCACATTGGCAAACTTTCTCTATCACTATGATTGGATTCTCCCTAATGGGGCAAGCCCGGATTCTTTGGACATGGATGAGAAATTCGGATTCACTGTACGAAAAAGGTCTGAACTAGAGCTTATAGCTATTCCCCATGAATACTCCAAAGCTATGCAGATATAGATACAACTTTTAGTACACCAGGATGTTGATCCATTTCGGTGGCATTCCAACCTTTATGCATACATCAGAATAAGAGAATCTTAGGAAAAAAATGTAGTATCACAATATTTTTCATGTTAATGTCAGCCAATAGTATATTTTGTTGTTGTCACACATGAATGCAGCTATGACGTAGCACTAAGTGATCCATTTGTGATGAAATAGTGCACATGCTATACTAGAAATATATATGATCATGTATCTATTTTGTAATGTTCTGAACAAAAAAATGCCATTTACATCGTTTGTTAGCTGCTTGACTTGTCGATGTAACTTCTATTGTTTGTCTCAACTATTCCATATTTTCCATGGTCTGATGTCGGTTTCCAAGAAATTTGACCAGTTTTGTATGAGAAGCAACATGTGTTGATTGCTAGTCACAATCAATGCATCATATAGACGAGACATCAAATCAATGATGTGGATATGTGTTATAATTTTACATTTTAACTATCTTACTGATAAAGTTTGTTTATTTTCTTATTTTCATCAAAGAAGACACCCAAAACCGACCAAAGAGATCAGCAGTAACATATGTTGTATAGTAAAAACTTGTTCAAACTTGAATGAAACAATCAACCAGACTTTTTGGAGATCACATTGAAAAATTTTCTTTATCACTTCGACATGATGCTTCCCGATGGGGCCAACTCAATGTATTTGGACATGGGTGATAAATTTGGATTCAATGTCCGGAATAGTCCAAAATGCAAGTTTGAGATATTCCACGTGAATGCTTTAAAGCTATGCAGATATAGATTAACATTTCAGTACAAGAGGATGCTGATCCTTATTGGTGGTATTCGTATCTTTATTCATGCATATGAATAAAAATAAAGTATATATGCTTGTTATATAAGCATGAAAGAAGCTATCTAGCAAGTACTTTCGATGCAGTGCCAAAGAACTTATGGTGGAATACTTCGGGGTAGAGCCGTGCAATTTTCCACATGGCACAATCTACTTTCATTGATACTACATGGAGAACTTTTTTCTCCATGACTTTCATTACTACGACATTAACCAAACATGGTTAGTTAATCCCCATTTTCTTATCTCACTACAAGAATGAATTTCTAAGCCGAGGGCCAAAAGCCGTCGACATAGGCCATATAGCCGTCGGCGTAGACTCCTCAACAAAGCTCTCTCTCGGTAGAGCGTCTGAAGGCCGTCGGCGTATCGAAAAGCCGTCGGTGCCGATGGCTGCCCTCGGCATAGCCTAACACCTGGTTGCAAAAATAATTTCAATTTGTTTTTCTAATTTTTTCTCAAATTTTTTTAATCTTTGAATTGTTTGACTTGTTAATCTCTCACTTGAAATATTATCAACACTAATTATATTTAATCCTCAATCAAATTATAGTCTTGGTCAAATTTTCCGGCCGGTCACCCATCATCACTACTCCACTCCCACCACGCTTAACTTTCCAGTTCCTTCAGAATCTATTTCTGCAAAGCAATTTATACCTTTTGTTGTCAATACTATGATATCAATTCTATTAATTCTTATATCATCATGTCACATGTTTGTATTTTTTGAAATTACAAACAATTATTTAATAAAACAATAATAAATAAGTAAAAATATTATTGAATTCAAATAAAAATATAATGATTTTATTTTTTTGTATTTTTCTATTTAATATGGAATAATTAATATCTTTAAACCTGTAAATCAGAATTCGACAAATAATATGTCTAAATTGATCAGAAAATGAGAGGAATCCAAATATGATATCCATATCAAATTTTCACAAACTATGCCATAATTATAGCCATAATTTCATTTTCCCATTTAAAAAGACAAGCATAAAGATTCAGCAGGAATTGTTCTGACCCAGTCCCTACCGATTCAGCAGAAATTTGTCTTTTTCACCAGGGATGGATGGAAAGGTTTGTTAGGACATTGTCCATGTAAGGTGGCCTAGCAGTTTTTTAAAATGTGGTGGTAGCATTTTGAACTAACCATTTGGTGGTTGCTTCACAAAACCGCACGTTTTTTGCGCTCGGAAAATGGAAAATGTCTTTTTGGTGCGACGAAAAAGAAAAGTTCCTGCTGAAATATTGTTCGTCATCCCATGATGCACATGTATGCAAAATATGGACACATTATCACAAACTATGCCTTGATTCTAGCCATAACATTGCTCATTTGACCCAAAAGCCAGGAAACCTCGAATGAGAGGTCATTTTGTGACATGATCAATATACCAAGTTTGATATTTTTCCTTCTAACTATGTCACATAATATGACACCACGTAAAGGTTTCACATTGTTTGGATCATTTTTGAATTTCTTATGCCCGTTTTAAACTATCGTCAAACTTTATCGAACGGCGGGCATGAAGATTTTTAGCTCGGGGCTGAGCCTCAATAAAATTGAAATGGATCTATGATGAAATAGAATATTGTGAACCTAAAAATGATTTTTTGTAAAAAATTATGAGCATTAGATCATTTACCTATAGTTCGTATCTGACCCACTTCCTATCGATTCAGCAGGAATTTGTCTTTTTCACGAGGGATAGACGGAAAGGTTTGAGATCCCCTGTTCGGAAATTGTCCAGGTAAGGTGGTACAGTATTTTAAAAAAAATGTGGTGGTAGCATTTTAAATTATCCATTTGGTGGTTACTTCACAAAATCGCCCGTTTTTTGCACTCAGAAAATGGAGAATAGATTTTTGGCGCAACGAAAAGGAAAACTTCCTCCTGCAACATTGTTCGTCATCCCATGCACATGTATGCATAATATGGAAACATTATCACAAACTATGCCTTCATTCTAGCCATAACATTGGTCATTTAATCCGAAATCCAAGAAACGTCGAACAAGGTAGGTCAATTTGTGAAGGTTTTTTGAGACATAATCAATATATCAAGTCTGATATTTTTCCTTCTAACTATGTCACATAATATGACACGACGCTAAGGTTTCGCATTGTTTGGGTCATTTTTAATTTTTATGCCTGTTTTAAACTATCATCAACCTTTGTCGAACGACGAGCATGAAGATTCTTAGCTCGGGGATGAGACTCGCTAAACTTAAAGTGGATACCTAATGAAATAGCATATTGTGAACCTAAAAATGATTTTTATAAGAAATCATGAGCATCTGATCATGTACATGTAGTTCATATCTGAACCACTTCCTACCAATTTGGCAGGAATTTGTCTTTTTCACCAAGGATAGACCGAAAGGTTTGAGATTCCCCTATTAGGACATTGTCCATGTAAGATGGTCTAGTATTTTTTTTAATATACTGGTAGCATTTTAAATTATCCATTTGGTGGTTGCTTCACAAAACCGCTCGTTTTTGCACTCGAAAAATGGAAAATGGCTTTTTGGCAAGAAGAAAATGGAAACTTACTCGTGCAACATTTTTCGCCATCCCATGATGCACATGTATACACAATATGGACAGATTATCACAAACTATGCCTTTATGCTAGCCATAACATTGGTCATTTGACCCGAAAGCCAGGAAACCTCGAATGAGATAGCTCATTTTGTGAAGGTTTTTTGAGACATGATCAATGTACCAAGTTTGATATTTTTTCTTCTAACTATGTCACATAATATGACACCACAAGGTTTCGCATTGTTTGGATCGTTTTTAAATTTACTATGCCCGTTTTAAACTATCGTCAACCTTTGTCGAACGTTGGGCATGAAGATTCTTAGCTTCGAGCTGAGCCTCGATAAACTTGAAGTGGATCCCTGATGAAATAGCATATTGTGAACCTAAAAATGATTTTTTTCAAAAATCATGAGCATCAGATCATGTACCTATAGTTCATATCTGACCAACTTCCTACCGATTCGGCATGAATTTGTCTTTTTCATCACGGATAGTCGGAAAGGTTTGACATCCTCCTGTTAGGACATTATGCATGTAATGTGGTTGATACGTCGTAAACGTATCTATAATTTTTTATGCTCCATGCTTGTTTTGCACCATTTATATTATGTTTTGTCTACACTTTGTGGCACTTTTATATATTTTCTGGAACTAACCTATTAACAAGATGTCAAAGTGCCAGTTTCTGTTTTTTGCTGTTTTTGGTTTCAGAAAAACTAGTAAAGAAATATTTTCGAAATTGGACGAAACAAAAGCTAAAGTTCCTATTTTTCCTGACACGACACAGAGACCGAAGGAGAGACGAAGATTAGCCACGAAGCAACCACACCACCTGGCCATGCGGGCCCCCTTGGTCGCGCCACCGTATAGTGTGGGCCACCCGGGCATCCACTGACCTTTCCCCTTCGCCTATATATTCCCCTCGAGGCGAAAACCCTAAGCACCAGAGCCGAAATCCACAAAAAGTTCTACATCGCCACCGCCAACAAAGACGATATTCGAAGGACAGAAGTCTCTGTTCCAGCACCCTGCCGGGACGGGGAATTGCCCCTGGAGCCATGTCAATCGACTCCACCACCATCTCCATCACCGTTGCTGACTCCCATGATGAGGAGGCAGTAATTCTCCCCCGAGGCAAAGGGCTATACCGGTAGCTATGTGTTCATCTCTCTCTATGCGTGATCTTATTGTGGTCATGAGCTTTGTAATCTAGTTAAATAAGTAGATGCTACTCTGCTACCCAAGTGCTTTAATTAATGTAATCTCTGCTTATCCCCACGTGTGTGTGAAGTTGACAGTGTGCACACCGTGTGTGGCACTTAGGCTAAAGGTTACAGAAATACTTATCATGAGTATAATTTGAGTTTGATGTCCACTCACTAGCTTTGAGCTCTCATTGCCCCTATCATAGGCATCTTCATGTGGTTAAGGTGAAAGCGAGGTCCACTCTGAATCATATGCTTGACAGACCATAGACTAGAAATCCTAAGTCCCTTGATTACGAGGGTCGCTCCGCATGCTACTCAACTTCGGTCACCTGAAAGTTCTTGTCATTGTAAATACATGCATATCATCGAGAACTGCCAATGGGGTACCCCTTGCACATGGTAAAGGAGCTTTCCCATAACCAAAATGATAAGGCAAGCAGACAATGAGCATCTCAACAATCTTTTTATTTACCATATGCATAGCTTTTTATTGATGAAGCTTCATAGATGCTCATTATGGTGATGCTGCAAGTTTCCACCATGATTAGGCATGTCTTAGGCTAGCGGCCCAGGCATTTCTCTAACACAATGTATAAACTCCATGAGCTAACAACTTCCCCTTTTATTTCACATCGTCGACATCCGTAAACAAAAAGAGCAAAGTATCAACTGGATAGAATTATCCAAAAAGTATTGAAAGCGTTCCCCGTGACAGCACGGTTTTGCTGACTCCCAGCATATAATAAGCAAGCATATAACTTTCATGGACTAGTCATAATGGTTAAAAATTATTAAGTGCAAGAAATAAAGTGTGCCATCAAGTTCGTGAGAGCTTTACTAACTAACTTTCTCAAAACAGACAAACATTTTATTTTGGAAGAGAACAAGGCATATGGAATATGCACTGAAGTAGCAAACGATGCTAATAGGTAGGTATGATGGACAGAGCTGGAAATATTGGTTTTCGGGGAGTTGGAAGCACATGTAGAGCACGTACTCAGTGCAAGTGAAGGCTAGCAAAAGAGAGGGAGCAACAAACGAGAGAGCAATAACTGTCATAATCATGCTTGCAACAAAACAAGACTAATTATGGCATGAAAGTGATACAAGAACTCTGAGGCAAAATAAATCATCGAGGCTTACTGACTATTGATTAGTCATATGCATGCGTGAGCATGTGCCAAGTCGATTCACATGAACAGTCGAAGGAGTATACCACAATATCATACCAACGTATGAATAAAACAATGCAAGCAAACATTCATATGACATGCTACAAACTATTAGCAAGCTGGAGCTAATCATAGACAAGCAAGAACTACTAAGCATCCATAAAGACATACACCTTACACAAACAGGCTAAGCATGCTCACAATGATTAGTATATGTTCAAAAATGAAGACAAATAGAGTTCGTTACCAGCCTCTTACCACACCTCGAGTTGTCTTAATCTTCATTATTGCCCTTCACTTGTGTGACTTGAATAATTAACATGAAAACCAATACCACTGAGGACGGCTAAACCCTGCGAAGAACTCACAAAACCAAAGAAGAACAACAAATATTTTGGGTGTTTTCGATTTTTTAGAAACAAGCAAACAAAGAAAACCAAGCAAAAACAAAGCAACCCAAACAAAGCAAAATATTTTTGGATTTTTCTTTTAAGGCAAACCAAAGCAAAGAAACAAAGAAACAAACCAAGAGAAACAACGAAAATATTTTTGGTATTTTTGGGTTTTGAGAAAGAAACAACAAGAACCAAAAAGAAAGCGAAACAATGGATATACAAAGAACCGACCGAACATGATATATAGATGAGTGTGATGTCGGTATACCTCCCCCCAAGCTTAGGCTTTTGGCCTAAGTGGGGCTCAATAGCGCGGATAATAACTCCATGCTGGTGGGTCATCATAGAAATGGTCATAGTCAGACACCTGTGATGAAGAAGAAGACGCGCCCCAATCAAATGAGGGTTGCTAGTATGAAGACTCTCCCAAGTTGGAGGGCTGAACCGAATTGTCTTCGGCATCCTCTTCAACATTCTCTTCTTGTTGGGAGAGTTCCCCAACATATGTGTCAACCTCTTACTCTGTAAGCGACCATCCTTGCCTTTGAGAAGTCGAAACCTTGGCAAATCTTAGCATACAAATCAGCAAGTGACTTGGGCCTCTCCTTGATTTTTTCACAAGATCCCCACTGAGGTACTCTAATTACTACACAGAAATCAGCAAAAGGCAGGTTGATAGGCATATTATATATTTTTTAATGGACCATGGGATTAGAAGTAGACCAAGTGAACCGGAAGTCCTGCACAAAATCCATGGTTAGCTTAACATATTGGATTGGTTCACCTTCAACAAAGTGCTCCAACCCCGCATTTGTAACCAAAGTTTGAAAATCTTGGAAAATCCCCGCAGCTCTCATAAATTCATGGCATGGATATATGGAAGGAAAAACTGCCTCCTCACGATGAACCTTCATTGGCTCATGCACCATCAAGTCATATTGATTTAGGGAATAAGCACTCATCTTCTTTGCTGAAATTTTTAGACAACCATCAAACCAAGTGATTTCTAAGTTGATAAATGATGAGCAACTACTATAGAAACTTGCTAGAGGACTACACATGCATCAAAACAAAGTTTATAAGCATAGAACAAGCATGCAATCTCAAACAACCTATCACCTATAGTAGAAAAATACTCAAGATACAATCTACCAATCACAAATCTAATTGGACAAGTGGAGGAGGCACATACCAAGGAGCAAACCCTCCAAAAATCAGCACTTGAGATGGGCAGAACAAGGAGATAGAAAATCGCGAGCAAGAACAACAAGAACTCGAGCTTGAGCATGTTTTCTGGTGTTTTTCAGGAGAGAGAAGGTGGCTTTGAGGAGGCAGCTTGGAGGGCCCCAGGTGGGCCAGACCCCCCATAGGCGCCACTAGTGGTGGGCCCGTGCCTACCATAGGTGTGGGGCCTAGGGGTGACCCCCTGGGTCATCTCAGGTGCCACTTTGCCCCTTTTTTCGAGGAAAATTTTATTTTGAATTTTCTGGCATTTTTCGGGAAACTTTATTTTTGGCCAATTTTTAGGGTATGAAAATTGATTTTCTCGCAGAAACAGTTTTTCAGAAGAAGCAAAAGCAAACCAAAAGCCAAACTATAGGATCTCTAAGAAACTCAAACAAGCAAACAACTAGCAAAACTAAAGCTAAAGCAAAGACTAGGAGGGAGAAAGGAAAAAAGAAAGCAAGTATAACCATAGTGGAAACATTATTTTGTTTATTAAAATCCTTTTGTTAACAAGGTTGATCAAGTCTTGTTATCAAAACAATCTTATATGAAACAAAACTTTGCATTCCACAAGGTGATTATGCTACCTCATACTTGATAGAAATGGTCCCAATCATAATAGTTTCAATATTTTCTTGTGGAATGGGACAATATATTTCTCCAACCTTGATGCCTTCAATATTTTCAATAGAATTCAGGCAATAGTTTCTGACAACCTTCTTGGGGAAATAGACAGTGTGCTCTTTGTCATTAATATTGAATGTTACTTTTCCTTGATTATAATTGATGACAGCACCTGTAGTATTAAGAAAAGGCCTCCCAAGAATAATAGACATATTATAATCTTCACGCATTTCAAGCACAACAAAATCAGTTAAGACTATGCAATTATGAGCAACTTGAATAGGAACACCCTCACATATACCAACAGGAATAGTAGTTGACTTATCAGCCATTTGCAAAGATATATCAGTTGGTATCAACTTTTCTAGCTGGAGTCTCTTATAGAGAGAAAAAGGCATAACACTAACTCCAGCTCCCAAATCACATAAAGCAGTTTTAACCAAGGAAAAAAATAGCGCGCTAAAAGAAATAGCGCCGGCCTCCTCCAAACGCTATACACGCTATAACGTGCTAATAGCATGCTATGTTTCAAAATAGCGTTTTAAAAATAATACAAAATATAGCCAAAAAATAAAAGATTTATGCAAGAATAAAAGATATATTCCAAAAATTGTTATAATTATACATATATAACCATGTACAAAAATAGTTTTCCAATCTTACAGAATCCTACATCAGTACCCCCACGAGGTAGTAACTTATCGTTGACGTCTAGAAGCATAACATCAATATTTCAACAGGCTATAAAAAATAGCACGCTATTTTTTCCTAATGCTATGACGTTTTAGCGCGATATAGCGTGCTATTTCGCAAATAGCCCCATAGCGAGCAAAAATGCTAAAATTTAGCGTGACCTCTCCAGATATGCTATAGCGCGCTATTAGCGTCGAAATAGCGCGCTATTTTTCTCCATGGTTTTAACATAAGTATTCTTAATGGAGCAAGGAATAGTTGGTATACCTGGATCACCAAGTTTCTTTGGAACCTTACCATTGAAGGAGTAATTAGCAAGCAAAGTAGAAATCTCCGCATTAGGAATCTTCCTTTTATTAGAGATTTCGGCAGGCTGGGCCAGGCAGCACTAATGATAGGGGTGAGTGTCGACATTATGTCGTGCGGCGTGTACCTTGTCCCGGATGGTGTCACCAACCGGGACTAAATATGAACCTTTATTCCCGGTTGAAGACACCAACCGGGACAAAACACGAGTCAGCACTAATAATAGGGGTGAGTGTCGACATTATTTCGTACGTGTCGACACTATGCCGAGCTGCTTGTACTATAAATAGGCATCCTTGTGAGTCCAGTCCTCCAGCCAGTTTGAGGCATCTCCAAGATGGTTTTCGAGAGCAGGGACACCACTACGGCCAGTTTCAGGGAGATGCCGACGGAGCCCAGTCCTCCGGCATCTCCGAGAAACTGGTCATAGAGGCACTCCCTAATATGTGAAATTAGTTAGCTCCCAGGCATATTGATCTAGTTAGAGAAGTTACAAGCTGCAAGATGGTTTTCGAGAGCAGGGACACCACTACGGCCAGTTTCAGGGAGATGCCTCCGGATCCTAGTCCTCCGGCATCTCCGAGAAACTGTTCATAGAGGCACTCCCTAATATGTGAAATTAGTTAGCTCCCAGGTGTATTGATCTAGTTAGAGAAGTTACAAGATGCAAGATGGTTTTCGAGAGCAGGGACACCACTACGACCAGTTTCAGAGAGATGCCGCCGGATCCCAGTCCTCCGGCATCTCCAAGAAACTGGTCATAGAGGCTCTCCCTAATATGTGACCGCGCGCGTTTGGAGATCAGATCTTAATGGTAAGTACGAATCGGGACAACTTCTTCATAGTTCCGGTCCAGCCACAAAATAGGACTAACACTCAAGACATTTATTAATATTAAAAACTGAGACTACAAAATCGGGACTAAAGGCCCCCCTATATATAGTCCCGGTCAAGCCACAAACCGCGAAAGATATCCTTCGGTGAAGCCACAAACCGCGAAAGACATGAACTAGAGTTACATAATATGAGCATGAACTTCTTGGCATATGTCCTTCCATATGATCGCTTCAGACGTAAACATGGAGCATCTTCTTTACTTAACGGAATGCTTGGGTCAGTTTTCACTGTGAAGGGCGGAATTTCATCAAACTTATTATAATCTTCTGACATGTCTGTCTTATCCTCGATTCCCACGATGTTTCTTTTCCCTGAAAGAACTATGTGACGCTTTGGCTCATCATATGATGTATTCGTTTGCATATTTTTTATTTTTTTCGGTCTGGAGGACATGTCCTTCACATAGAAAACCTGAGACACATAATTGGCTAGGACGAATGGTTCATCTCTATAATCAAAATTGTTGAGATCCACTGTTGTCATTCCGTACAACTGGGCTATCTTTACCCCTTCCCCATTCAGGTTGACCCATTTGCAGCGAAACAAAGGGACCTTAAAAGAGACTCCATAGTCTAGTTCCCATATCTCCTCTATGTAACCATAGTATGTGTCCTTTTGTCCATTCTCGTCTATTGCATCAAAGCGGACACCACTATTTTGGTTGGTGCTCTTTTTATCTTGGGCGATCGTGTAGAATGTATTCCCATTTATTTTGTACCCTTGGAAATTCAATACAGTAGAAGATGGTGACGCGGCCAACAAGTATAGCTGATCTCCAACAGTGGTGTCATTCAAGAGATGTGTCCACATCCAACCACCGAAAGACTTCATGTGTTCATCTGTAATCAGTGATTCAGGATTCCCCGGGTTTTTGGAGCGTAGAATATTCTTGTGTTCCTCGATATACGGAGCTGCCAAGGTGGAATTATGTAGAACTGTGTAGTGTGCTTTAGTGAAAGAATCCCCGTCCCTACATATCATTGCTTTCTTTTCTAGCGTGCCTTTTCTACTTAGTCTTCCCTCATGCCACGAGTTAGAAACACCAATCGGCTTAAGGTCAGGAATAAAGTCAACACAAAACTCAATGACCTCCTCTGTTCCATATCCCTTGGAGATGCTTCCTTCTGGTCTAGCACGGTTATGAACATATTTCTTTAAGACTCCCATGAACCTCTCAAAGGGGAACATATTGTGTAGAAATACCGGACCGAGAATGGCAATCTCTTCCACTAGGTGAACCAGGAGATGCGTCATAATATTGAAGAAGTATGGTGGGAACACCAATTCAAAACTAACAAGACATTGTACCACATCCTTCTGTAACCTTGGCAGAATATCTGGAATGATTACCTTCTGAGATATTGCATTGAGGAATGCACACAGCTTCACAATGGGTACTCAAACATTTTCCGGTAGAAGCCCCCTCAATGCAATCGGAAGCAACTGCGTCATAATCACGTGACAGTCATGAGAGTTCAGGTTTTGGAACTTTTTCTCTGCCATATTTATTATCCCCTTTATATTAGATGAGAAGCCCGATGGCACCTTGATACTGTAAAGGACTTCAAAAAAGATTTCCTTCTCTGCTTTGGTAAGAGCATAGCTGGCACAACTTAAGTGACGCCCTTTATCCGTCTTGTTCTGTGTATGCATGTTCTTTGGGTCTTTTATAATTTGTTGGTCCTCCCGTGCTTCTGGTGTATCTTTTGTTTTCCCATACACGCCTAGGAATCCTAGCAGGTTCACGCAAAGATTCTTCGTCACGTGCATCACGTCGATTGAAGAGCGGACACGCAGGACTTTCCAATATGGCAGCTCCCAAAATATAGATTTCTTCTTCCACATGGGTGCGTGTCCTGTAGCGACGTCGTTCGGAACTGATTGACCGTCGGGACCCTTTCCAAAGATTACTTCTATGTCCTTTACCATACCAAATACATCATCACCAGCAGGGAGTTCAGGCTTCTTCCGGTGATCTGCCTCACCTTTGAAATGCTTGCCTTTCTTTCTTACGGGATGATTGGTCGGAAGAAACCGTCGATTCGCCAGGTACACAACCTTCTTGCATTTATGCAAATATGTACCTTTAGTCTTATCTAAACTGTGTGTGCATGCCTTATATCCCTTGTTTGTCTGTCCTGAAAGGTTACTAAGAGCAGACCAATCATTGATGGTTACGAATAACAACCCTCGTAGATCAAATGGCTCCTGTTTGTTCTCATCCCACGCACGTACACCTGGTTTGCCCCACAACTGTAAGAGTTCTTCAACTAATGGCCTAAGGCACACATCAATGTCGTTGCCCGGTTGCTTCGGGACTTGGATGAGCACTGGCATCATAATGAACTTACGCTTCATGCACAACCAAGGAGGCAGGTTGTAGATACATAGAGTCACGGGTCAGGTGTTGTGACTGCAGCTCTGCTCCCCAAAAGGATTCATGCCATCCGTACTTAGACCAAACCATCAGTTTCTTGCGTCACCTGCAAAGTCTGGGAAGTCTCTCTCGATTTTTCTCCACTGTGACCCATCAGCAGGGTGTCTCAACTTCCTGTCTTTCTTATGGTCTTCTTTGTGCCATCGCAACAACCTAGCATGCTCTTTGTTTCTGAACATGTGTTTCAACCTTGGTATTATAGGAGCATACCACATAACCTTAGTAGGAACCCTCTTTCGGAGGGTCTCTCCCTCAACATCATCAGGGTCATCTCGTCTGATTTTATACCGCAATGCATTGCATACCGGGCATTTATCTAAATTCTCATACTCCTTACCGCGATAGAGGATGCAGTCATTAATGCATGCATGTATCTTTTGCACATCTAATCCTAGAGGACAAAGAGTCTTCTTTGCTTCGTAGGTACTCTCAGGAAGTTCGTTATGTTTTGGAAACTTCGGCTTCATTATTTTCAGCATCTTCTCAAATGAGGAGTGAGTTAGACAACACTCTGCCTTCCATCGCAACAATTCCAGTGTGGTACCGAGCTTTGTGCTGCTATCTTGACAATTTGGGTACAACAATTTCTTGTGATCTTCTAACATGCCCTCTAACTTCAACTTCTCATTTTCTATTTCACAGTCTCGCTTTGCATCAGAAATGACCCTACCAAGTTCATCAGCCGGCTCATCTGATGCCCGTTCTTCACCTCCTTCCTCTCCATTGTCTTCCATTGCAGTATCACTGTATTCAGGAAACATATGATGATAGTTGTTATCATCATCTTCTTCTTCACCATCTTCCATCATAACCCCTCTTTCCCCGTGCTTGGTCCAGCAATTATAGTTGGGCATGAAACCTTTCATAATCAGGTGGCCGCAAATGATTTTCGAGGAAGAGTACTCATTGTTGTTCCGACATTAAACACATGGACAACGTATAAAACCATTCTCTTTGTTTGCCGTAGCCACATCGATAAATTTATCCACGCCTTTCATATACCCGGCTACACGCCGGTCACCGTACATCCATTCCCGACCGTTCATCTGCATCATATAAGTAAGTTTATCAAAAAACAGGACATCATAAATAGTGAAATGACCAATTCACATCGACACATGCATTGTATCAATGACATAGAAAAGATAAGATTGCTAACCTCGATCGAGAAAAATAAAGAGGAGAAAGCTCAAGTGCGTCTCGGACACCTTCTATATTTTTGTTCTATGAGAAATTGAACGGGATCATTCACTCAAACATTTCATCAAACACCTTGAATGCATGCATAGGGGAAAAAAACTAGCACACCCCTCACACCTTCCACCAAGAAAAAACAGAGTGAAGGCAGAGGGCTGGGACGTTGCATTTATAGAGGACGAGATCATACCCGGTTTGTAACACAAACCGGGACTAAAGGTGTGTGCCACGCCACGTGGCTGATGCCCAACCTTTAGTCCCGGTTTATGTTATAAACCGGGACGTATGCCCCCTTACCAACCAGGATGCATGCCTTCGGGCCCCGTGCCCGCTCGAACCGGGACGCGTGCCAGCATTAGTCCCGGTTCGTGGCGCAACCAGGACTAATGCTCTAAGGGGGCACAAACGGATGGCCTGTTTTCTACTAGTGAGGGACGCCGCCACTGCTACCGCGTCCTCCACCATCACCCACCCGCCTACGAGGAGGGCCGCCGCCACCTCCACCTCCCACGCAGCCTGCAAGATGCTGCTGAAAGGTATGGATCTTTCCTCCGCTGCTCGCCGGTTGCCAACGATTGTGCCTAGCCCAAGGTTCAGCTAATTTCTAGACTTAAATTCAAAATTGGACCTACATAGGTAGTGGTCAGAGCATGATTTTTTAGAGAGGAACGTACTGCTAAATGGAAAAAAACGTGTGGACATGCACTGTAGTGCGTAGCCTAGGGATGCATCAGATGGACAGATGTTTTTCATACTCCTCTATGCATGCGCGCTTTCTTTGGTTTTCTAGTTATTTGCTCTGGTTGATACACTAGATATAGGTATATATTCAGATAGATTTCCATTGACTGTCTTGGCACTTCAATTGGTCTGTGTGTTCAGAAAGATTTGATGTCCGTACCCTAGGGAATTTAGGCTCCAAAATTATGATAGTATTAGTGTTGCTGAAATTTTGCATAAGAATTTAGGAACAAGTCATAACTCATGCATGACCAAGAACTTGGTTCAGATGGATTGTCTGATGACTAGAAAACAACAGAGAAAGAATAAAGCTTCAGAATTCAAACTGTCCCGCAGATCAATGGACAACCTTCGGATGTGTAGCATTTGGACAGTAGCAAGACAAGATAGTGCTAGTTCGGAAATCGGGTCAATCTCAAATATTTAAGCCGTACCATTTCCAGCTGGTCTTGACAGAACATGGTATAATAACACTATAGTTGCAAGACTGGAAAAGTTGGAATCCTTCACTATGCCAAATATTATCTTCTGCCATGAAAAAGCCAGGAAGTTGTTGTTAAGACCATTTATTGTACATGCAGGAGATGAGAATGCTTGTAGGGAGAAGATTTGTGTTCGTGTTGCATACCCCAATCAGATGTTTACTAATTGCAAGAACATTGCTTGGAAGGGGTCTAGATGGATGCGACAACAACTTAAGCCAGCTAGCTGTTTCCTTCAACTCACAGCTGATTTCTTTTGCATTGACATGATGCAGAATTTCTTCAGCATGATTAGTCGATCTTTCATTTTCCTGTAATTACTATACAAATGAACAACAGGGATGTCAAAGGTTTCGAGAGGGTCATGCATAATCAGAGATGGCCGAAGTTGGTCAGACATTCAGAGGGCAAAGGACATGCCTAGATCATAGCAAGTATCTCTACTAGGATGTTGTCCATCCAATAGAGATAGAAAACAAGCATATCACAAGTCTTATGTTGGATTCCATTCCGCATTCTATAACTAGATGCTAGCGTATGTGTGTTAAGGTTACATTAGTAGTGAGTTTGTTCCTCCTTTAGTTCTTTTACATTAGTGCCATGTTCTATATTCAATTGTACCGTAGTGGGGTTGAGTTGTTAGACTACAGCGAGCATGTTGTTCTAGAGGTATAGGAGACATAAGTGTGTTAATCTTTGCAACCGAAGAAAAGACACTTATTAACTTGGGTAAATCTACATGTACAAATTGATTCAATGGGGATCGATTTTGTACATGGTTCTTGTTGTTGTTCCCCATGGAGTAGGGTAAGGGACGCGGAATATTATCATGCCATGAAATCACAAAATGATATCTGGTCAATGTTCTGATTTGCACTTTCCTTGGCATCATCAAAATATATACATGGTAATGATAATTAACAATACAAGTCAAATGGAAATAAAAAGTATGAGATGGTAGCACGGAACAAGTATCAGGATTTATGGTTGATAATATTGTACTATCTCCAATCATGAGATTAAAGAACATGAGCCATAGATACATAGTCAGTAATATTTGTTGACACTAGTAATCACAAGAGATCACATCACTTGATAATTCCAGAACATTTCCATCATAACATTCAAAACTTCGACAACATAAAACAAGATCTAGTAGGTTGGACAATAACACGCCCCTTTAGTTTTCTCGAGACAAGACAAACCCACTTGGTTAAAACTTACTAATAGCACATTCCATCATAATAAGCAAACCTATTGCTACCAACTGCCTCAAAATCTATGCCCACTATTAGAGAGAGCCGTTCCGATCCACAACTCGATAGCGTGTTCGCCTTCTCATGCTTACTGGCATGTTCACCTTCTCTTGTGACACGTTCACCGGCTTCCACACGTTGTTGTCCTCGTCCACCTCGAAGAAAGAAGACTCCTCGATAAGGCCCCACTTGTTCACCGCCAGCCTCATCATATCCTTTAACATGTCGATCCTGGCATTGCGGAAGATCAATGTGTTGTCCGGCTACACCATCTCAAGTGTTGACAGAAAAAAGCACTTGTTAGATTAGCCACCTCCTGCAAGTTTGAAATAGTGAATAAGTAGATTATAGACAAGATATTACCAGTACAACTAATAATAAACTAAAATCCAATGAATGAAGAATTAACACGCAATGAACTAAACATGACTTCGATTACTAACAAATTAGAAACGATTATTATGCATAGGGGAAAAAGATTATATAGTATGGTTCTTTATATTAGGGAATGACAAGTGTGTACCACAATGTCGTCCAAGAGGTTTAAAAAAACAGCTTATACGATGTGTTTTGGCTCGAGCCTTGAGAATGTTTTATTCGAAATGAGAAGTCAGCGCCAGCCTCTGCATCAAGCTGCACACAAGCCCTTTTTATTGCAAAGTTCTACACAACTCGGCTAATGTAATCAACAAGTTTTGATAGCTGGCTCTACAAAGACAAGTGAATGGTTAAGTGGTAATGTAAACATTACTATGCTAGATAAATGGACATCACAAAATGACATATTTTAAGAAAGTACAAGGAATTATGTAATGAAATTATTAGTACTTGGGTTTCTTTCTTGGGCAGTGGAGCAATAATTTATCGAAAACATGCATACTCACCAAACAAATTTACAAGAATAGGGATGGGAACTCAAATGCCATCAACCATATTAGACGTTGAGATGTTGTTTACCTATCCAAATATTATACAGCTTCCAGCCATCTACCACAAGTTCTACGACCCTGAGTGTACTGTAACACAGTCATCATCAATAAGAATCACAATTCACCAAGTGGACGATATCACTGGAAGTAGAATTGGTACTGATTGTGCAACAAACAAAGATTTGGGACCAATTTAGCGACCAATTTTTTATCTTACCACTAGAGCAAGTGGTACCAATTGTCTCTCATCCAAATGTCCAGACTTTCACTTTCCCTCTGACTCGGAGAAGGCCATTCATGAAAACCATTGTGTCGATACCTATAGCTAC
Organism: Avena sativa; assembly: GCA_916181665.1. Lineage (NCBI taxonomy): Eukaryota > Viridiplantae > Streptophyta > Magnoliopsida > Poales > Poaceae > Avena > Avena sativa. Next base: position 403,984,161 of record OV702280.1, read on the forward strand.
CTGAATCGTAGGAGGAGGTACCTACCAATGGCCAGTCGAGGCCTAGTGCCGCAACCATACCTGAAGCCACACCAAGCTGAGGACAAGAGGAAGGTGCGGAGGTCATACTCATCGCGGCATCATCATCATGGAGGACGTGGTAGGTGTCGAACGCCTGTCGGAAGCGGCGGGTGATGCCGGCATGGGTGGCGACATCGTCCTGGGAGTGGCGCTCGGGTGGTGGAGGGAGAGGCGGGAGAATGCGGGCTTGAACTCAACCTTGCTGGCATCCCGCCTAGTCCCCAACGTCTTGTAGTGGTCGGTGTCACCCACCGCCGAGGTATCGATCCGCTGTTTCCTCACTCCAAGATCGAGACGAAGGTTCTTTGACAATTTCAGATCAAGAGCACCGGCATGCTTATCTATCCGGTGCTTGGGGAGGCGAGTCGCGGAAGACACGAGCAAGGATGCGCTCTCATCGACGAGGTACACCGGAGTGCGGCCGCGGCGGAGCTAGGCTTCATCGGGAGGAGTCGTGGACGAGCTGCTCGATTTAGGGTTCGAATCTTCTTTTTCTGCCGAACAAGCTCAGTAAAAACAGTTAGACTGTCTTGTTCTTGGAAGCATTTTGGGCTAGGGCCCATCGACACGTTTTTTTTGGTGCGGTGCCGACTTTTCTCACTAGTACAAATCATACTGGTCTACTTTTTGTCAGTAGTATGAACTGACGTGAACCGTTGGATGCACGAAAATAAACGGTTGTTATTTATGTGAGGGTACCACAAAACAGCATAACAGACACTAATTTTTTCAAAGCCTTTGCAAGCTAAGTATGCATACCAACAACAAGTGTTACACTCCCGCTTCTCAACATGTTCACGGTGGACGTGAGCACAACACATGATTCATGCATGAGACTATATTTTGCACTGCATAATAGTTGTATCTTTTCTACTGCTTATCTCGTTTTAGTTAATTTCTCGATGAAAAAGGAAAATAAACTTGGCAATCTTTGTGCATACATGATACACCAAATCAATTGTAACATTATGCCATTCTACAGGCTCAGACATACATCTAGACCACGGTCACATACTCAAAATTCCACATCATGATACATTTTTTTGACATACATCACGATACATGGGCGATAGAAAATGCATCTATTGAAAGGACTTGGGAGTAGACATAAAACCAAATATCCACACGATATATGTCACCAACTAACTGTTTTCCGCTCATCCATGTCTCGGGGTAAACCCTAGATAGGTTTGAGGAAGAAGCTCTCAATAATTTTCTGAAGATGTGTGCTGCTCGTATACACGTCATTCCTATTATCATAAAAGAATGACGCGGTATACACCAATCCGATAATCCGCTGCAGTGCTGGGAGTAGTGCACGATCCTCGAAACGAGCTTGGTTCAGAGTCTTCCATTCATCTTCAATCAAGGCATCTATCCTTGCAACGACCACCTCTTCTGAGACGCCATGCTCATGTATGTAACACTTAACAGAGCTTGCTGCATCCCCTTTGCACTTTCAACGCTGCATAATACATAATTTTGTTAGATTATGGTACAAAGGATTAGGCATATATCGTTCAATAATAAACAAGTATGTGTATATACCTTAAATGCACCAATGTCATTCATGAAACGTACAATCCTCCCAGCTGATGTGACGACAGTCGGTACACTAGAAGCCCACTCGAGTGCTCGCTTCATTATTGCATCATTCATGCCAGCCACCACCGACACGGATAGTGTTGGTGCTCCTATGGTGAGACTAGTCAAATCCACTTGTTCTTTAAAGCTAGGATTGTAATTCTTGTGCGCCCATTCGGCTTCTTGGAGATAACCAGTGACATGATCTTGGATCTGCATGGGCGCACAAGAAAATTAACCAAATTTAGCATGCACAAAAACAATAGTAATTGCCATAGTATGAATTGTACAAGTAATGATAGTGTGGACCCAACATCCTCCACTCCATTGCGTCTTCCTCCCATGCCATCGTTCTTTCGTATCACTACATCTACGGACCTTAGACAAATGCATTGTCATGTGGCCTCCTCCTTCCTCCTTGTCTTATCTTCCCTCATCTCATTTTCGTCCTCCTCGTCACCTTAATCCACAACTATTTGCATTATCATCCCTTTATAGGTATTTCTTCACCCATAAGAAGAATTTCCTTGCACCTTAGAGGGAAGCTCAATATCCATCAACTGCTTGCAGACTTCAAGACCACCCACACACGCATTAGTCCTCCTTTCTTCTTCCAACTCTATGTCAGCCTATCCCCTTCCCTTCATCTCTCCCTTCCTGCTAACCGTACTGTCCCTCATACTCCTCCTTTTTCTGTCTTATTTTTAGGCCACACTGCTAGTCTTCCCCATCCTACGATGAGATGGTGATCAAGTGTTTGATTCTCAAATATTTCCTTACATTCCCTTTGAAACTGAGATCTAGAGATGGTGTTTTTTGTGTTGATGCATTATAGATGTATAAAATAAATGTTTTCCATACCGAGGCACCTCTGCAGGATTCTAAATAGAATGAACTTCTAACATATCTATACATTTATGTATTTGTTTTACATGAAAAAACCATACCGATTTCTTCAGGTAAGAAATGTCATAGTCCATGCCTATTGGGACTTGAACCGCAATGTCCTTGAATGTCCTCAACAACTCTAAGTACAAGTTCTTCATGTACTCCGGCAGAATAGAAATAGCATCCTCATCCCATCTACATAATTAATCGTGCATTACACAACAAAACAATGTGACAATCGACCTTAATTTGACATTACAATATTCTTCATGTCCAAGCTCTATAAGAAAAGTAGAAATGCTAAACTCAAATCGTACATCACCATAATTATGTTAGTCCAATGAACCCATATATAATTATTGAACCAAACAGATGGTTGATATTCTTTTCAAACATTTTCATAGTACTAATGTTAGGATTCCTATAATTACTGTCATATGTTAAAATGTAAGCCAGTTAATCTCTAACCTTTGTATCGCTTCATGTAGCTTCCGACATTCCTCTATTGTGGCTTGAATATCATATGTATCATCTAGCGTGGTAATTATTACTATCATCTTGGCGATGATACTTCTTGGGAGTTTAAAGTCTTTTTCATGGTACACCACATAAGCCCAAGTGTAGCTCTCAACGATACGACTACGAATATAACTTAGCCCGATGTTTCTAGAAAATTTGTTCCACCACCTGTAAAAAATAATTTAAGTAGAGTATTTGGAGTATGTTAAGAGATAATAAAAACGTTTGGAACTAATATATTGAATTAAATAAAATTTAAACATACTCGGTAATAGTTTTGAGCTCCTTCAAGTGAACATGTTGCAAAAGGTTAAAATCCAGTTTTGCAAGCTCCAATAGCATTGGGTTATGCAGTTCGTCTTCGCTGTATTCTGTGATATAATGTAGTGTTTCTATCCTCTTACATGTCCTTGGTAATGGTACATGAAGAGTGCGTTTGACTTGCTTATCGAGTGGTAAACAAATTGTACCACTCATTAATTCAAGATGATGTCGTGCAAAAGCCTTAGCTTCTTCTAGTGTTGGCTCACCATTAATGAGAAGATGAGCTGCATTGTATAAACATAAGAGCCCTCTTGCATCATTAGTTATATCTGTGTTGAAGCTGCCATCTTCACCCTTGAATTTGTTGAAAACATCTGCAAGATCGGTAAATTGGTGTTGTCGGTAATATTATGATTGTCATGTTATTTTGTATATGATGAGAGTATATCCATTCCACTATACAACATAGTTCTCTAAAAATATAAGATTGACAACCGATTTTAGTACCAAATAATTAAATGCAGAACTAATAGACGTTAGGTTGTATGCATCCACTAAGCCTCATGGGTATGACCATATAAAGTTATGACAAAAAGGGTATAGTTAAATACCTGGAGATACCCAATGTCCGTGCTCCCTAAGCAAGCGAAATCCTAGAGCAACTTCACCGAGGCTTGAATTACTAAATTGACTCTCCAAGATTTTGATTAAAGCCTCATTGATTTCTTTTTCAAAGTGATGATCGATTCCAAGATGCTCGAGTGTATCCACTAAGGAAATTCTTGTCGCCATGCTGTTGCAAGTCTTAAACAACATGCGGGCGTCTTCATTCAGTTTATCGGCCCTGACTATCATCCATTGCTCTGACCACTGCTATTGGTTACATCGAATAAACCAAAAGGAAAACCAGCACATTGGATCATTAGATAACTAGAAAAGTTAGCATGAAAGCGCTAAAATTGTTAATACCACCAAAATTCAAATCATACACGGCCTTTGCACAACCAGCATGAAAGGTATGTACATAGGGTACGTACATTGTTTGTTATCATTCGTACAATAACCTGAAATAAATTATAACATTCAAATATAAGGTGACGTACAAATGTAGATTTTAATCTCTACACACCTGCTGTTGTTGTGGCTCGTATTCAGTGAAGAAGTCACCCCACGGCGAGGGATCGTAGCCGGGCGCCATGGCAGGAGTGTCAGGAATGGCGGGCGCCATGTAATCTTACGAGTGTCGAGCCTGTCTTTCTCGAGGAATAAGCGAGCTTGTGTTGGCTTTGTGATGGCGTGTGACAATTCATGCCCTCCAAGAGGCCCTTAAATAGAGGGATCATGAAAGCCACGCTTAATTTATGTCTAGTAAGGCTGCTAGATGTTCCTTCCGGATAATGGCTGCGAGTCAAACAGAAGGCAGACAATGAGAATATAATAGGCCATCGCAAACAGATCAGCGAAACATGTGCAAGGCACTGTGTGCGATGAAATTAGTGCATGCACCTGTTCTCCGTTACAAGCGTATCGAAATTTTGATAGATTTTTTGTTTGTTTCCCACAACACGCTTTATTATGATAAGTTTTGTCCGAGTTTGATGACTGAGGTGCTAGTACGATGATGCGCCTTCGCCTCGCACTAGTCTATCTATCTATCTATCTATCTATCTATCTATCTATCTATCTATCTATCTATCTATCTATCTATCTATCTACTACTAATTTATATTGAGATAGGTTCGTTTCCACAGCTTTTCTGGTCGGTTTTACCCCTGGCTATATGAGGATATTACTAATGGAGCCACCGCCAAGTCAACCGTGTTCACCCTAACACCTCTGCTCCAACACACGGCTCCAAAACGAATGGTTCCATGAGGATACTTCCGTCCTTTTTTTTTCCGTTCAGCGAGCGAGCTCGCGTGAGCGGATGGGGACGCGTGGCCGGCGGCAAGGTCGATGCTGGCGAGGCTGCGGGAGGTGATGTGGCGACAGTCGTGAGGATGGCATCGTGGTCCTTTCCGGGGACCGGGGCTAGCACTACAAGGCCGGAATCAATCCCGACACCGCGCCGGCGTGAGGTCTGGCGTGCACTGCACCCATCTGTACGCCTCAGGGATCTCTTGGTCGAAGGAGGAAGCCCTGGAAGCGCATAGCTCTAGTGTAGTCCTTGGTGGAGTCCAGGAGCGCCGCCATGACGCAGTTGAACCTGGCGCATCCATCCGGACAACCTTAATCTCGAGGAAAGCTGCGTCGGGCAACCGGGGGCGCCTTCACGTGCAATCATCGCCGGGAGAACCCCGATCTGGCCATGGAGGGCCGTGATCTGAACGTGGAGGGACAGATCCATCCAAGATGCTCCCAGGAGGGCGCATCTAGACACCGCTGCCACCGGGAAGGAGGAAGGAGGTCGAGATTGTGCTTCAGACTCAGGTAAATTGGCCGCCCGCCTAGATAGGAGCTCGCCGCCATCCTACCGGCACAGCTGAAGCTGAACTTCAATAGGTTGACCATTAACTGAAAACTGAAACGCTACATGTAATTAAACCCAAAACCGGAGCAGGCTTCTCTAAAAAAAAAAAACCCCAGAGCAGGCTAGAGGCATATTATTCTTGGTGCAAGAAGAGCTAACCTCAACATATAAAGCATATGACATAATAATTTTCCTAGCAATTGGGCATTTGTAGACCAGATAGAAAAGATTTTAAAAAAAGTTTACTCTTAGGAAATGATACCTCGCAGTCCGTATGGAAACTTGAACCCAGGTGGGCAAGCTGGCTGACATTCACTAGCCTTGCCACCAAGCCTGTGCTTGGTTCTAAACCAAATAGAAAAGATGAAGGGATAAGGAAAGGGATTAGATTGCTAGATACGATCCACGCATTCAGACGAGGAACGAGAACGGCAACTCCATGTCTCGGCAAGAAGATGAACTGACGTGATGACGGCTCGCATTGTGACTCTTGTCCAGGCCGGTTTCTGTCCCATCGCTGAAATAAGAGGACATCAAGAGTAGATTTTGAAATAAGAGGACAAGTTAAAGCTGAACCCTTTTTTCAAAGAACAATTACAAAATGGCGGTGAAATACTTGGGGTGGTGAATAGGAAAAAGGTTAAATTAATCAAAGACATCGAAGTATCGATCCATTACTGAGCGGTTTTTGAATATGAACGTTTATCCTATTTTGGATGGTATTTTAAAGGTTTATCTTATTTTTGGAGCACACCCTGAAGAAGAATATTATCAGCGACAGAATGGTCTCTGCATGCCTGTATTCTGACCGGTCAATTAATTGGCTGTTTTATTTTTTTCTCCTATGTACTACGAGGATAGTGCTAAGTCTTGTCTTCTGCTAGAAATTATATACAAGTGGCGGCTGCTAGTAGTATAAGCCAATTAGTCATATCTCTTCCAGTTCCTCGATGTTTCGGTTTAGTCAGACTGCTCCTGCAGCCTGTTCTCCGGTAGATGGTTAATAATTTGCGAGCGGCCGGCGGCTATGAAACACCGGCTCCTAGCTAGAAGATTTGGTTGTGGCGTGCGTAACCCACAGGAGCAGAGAGGGGGGCGGCTGTGAATCTCAGCCGGCCGTATATATATATATATATACACCAATGCATTTGGGTACATTACAAGTATCACTAGAGCCACGAGCTGATCTTCGATAGTCATAAGCTGCAGTGCAATAATGGAGGGTTGGGTGACCTTATGTCTGATAGGCCTATGGACGTCATTAGCGATTTGGTTTTTCAAGCTCTCCGGCGCCGGCGGTGGTAATGGAAAGGCAAAGAAGAAGGTTATGCGGCCTCCCGGGCCATGGCGACTCCCGATCATCGGCAGCCTCCACCACGTCGTCAGCGCTCTCCCGCACCGTACCATCACGGAGCTGTGCCGCAAACACGGGCCCATGATGTACCTCCGTCTAGGCGAGGTGCCCACCGTGGTGGTCTCCAGCGCCGAGGCGGTGGAGGAGATGGTCAAGGCCAACGACGTGGCCTTCGCAAACCGGCGGACCACCGGGATGCAGGACATCGCCGGCAACGGCGGCAAGGGCATCATCTTCACCCCCTACGGCGACCACTGGCGCGACATGCGCAGGCTCTGCATCGTGGAGCTCCTCAGCGCCAAGCAGGTGAGGCGCATGGAGAGCATCAGGGCACAGGAGATGGGCACCCTCCTCCGCTACATCACGGTCGCGGCCTCCAATGGCGCTGCCATCAACGTCAGCCAGAAGGTGGCGGCGCTCAGCAACGACCTCGTCACGCGGGCGGTGTTCGGCGGCAAGTTCAGCAAGCAGGAAGATTACCTCCGCGAGGCCGACACCATGATGGACCTCCTGGGAGGCTTCTCCCTCGTCGACCTCTTCCCGTCGTCGCGCCTCGTGCGCTGGTTCAGCAACGAGGAGCGCCGCATTAAGAATTGCGTCGACGTCATGGTGGGAATCATCACCGACATCCTCGTCGACCGCAAGGCGGCGCGAGCTGCCGGTAAAGACGACGCCTCCAGCACCGACGACGACGAGGACCTGCTGGACGTGCTGCTCAGGCTGCAGGAGGAGGACTCGCTCACATCCCCATTAACAACAGAGATTATATCCACCTTCTTGTTCGTGAGTATTTTTTCCCCCACTCTCTACTCTTGATCTTGCCATTTTATTTGACTCCTCATGCTATTAGTATGTCTCCATCATTAATTCCTATGGATAGAGACAATTAATAATGTTAGCATCCAAAGTGCTAGACAGAAACTTGCTTAATTCAGTCACCGTTTCAGGGTGTAACTTTTTTGCTTTGACTCACTCGCTATGAACCCGTCATCAAGAAGAAAGCAAATAGTTATATACACCATACATGAATAATATTTCTTTACAAAACTTCTTCTAGAGGGCTGGATGCTCTTATGTTTCAGAAAGTAAGTATATTAGTGTGGGAAATGAGACAAAGAAATCTTGAAATGCTCGGATAATTGGAAAAAAAAACGCCACCAAAACCCAGGCATGGGACTATAAATTTGTATTTGTCAGTAATAAAGATCTAATATAGCCTATCCGCTTCCAGCTATAGTGCTTGATATATCATGTCAAATTTATTTAAGAAAGGCATAATTTTATTTTAACAACTTGTTTGTTTATTACTATATATATAGTATTACATTGTTTCATAGATAACACAACACCATCATTTTCAGGACATATTTGGAGCTGCCTCAGAAACTACTGGAACCGCTTTGGAGTGGGCTATGTCAGAACTCGTAACTCATCCTAAAGCTATGGCTAAGGCACAATCCGAGGTTCGAGAGGTACTAGGTCCAAACCGAGGTATCATTGCCAATAGCGACCTTGCAGAACTCCCCTACTTGCGGTTGATCATCAAGGAGGTTCTCAGATTGCATCCACCTCCACTACTCCCTCGCAAGACTAGAGATGACTGCAAAATTATGGGGTATGACATGCTGAAAGGAACCAATGTATACATTAATGTCTTTGGAATTTCCAGGGATCCTAAGTACTGGAACAATCCTGAAGATTTTAATCCAGATAGGTTTGAAAACAGCAACAAGGATTTTAACGGCACAAGCTTTGAATTCACTCCTTTTGGTGGTGGGCGAAGACGCTGCCCAGGGATAACATTCGCATCATCAATTCTGGAGATCACATTGGCAAACTTTCTCTATCACTATGATTGGATTCTCCCTAATGGGGCAAGCCCGGATTCTTTGGACATGGATGAGAAATTCGGATTCACTATACGAAAAAGGTCTGAACTAGAGCTGATAGCTATTCCCCATGAATACTCCAAAGCTATGCAGATATAGATACAACTTTCAGTACACCAGGATGTTGATCCATTTCGGTGGCATTCCAACCTTTATGCATACATCAGAATAAGAGAATCTTAGGAAAAAACTATAGTATCACAATATTTTTCATGTTAATGTCTGCCAATAGTATATTTTGTTGTTGTCACACATGAATGCAGCTATGACGTAGCACTAAGTGATCCATTTTTGATGAAATAGTGCACATGCTATACTAGAAATATATATGATCATGTATCTATTTTGTAATGTTCTGAACAAAAAATGCCATTTACATCGTTTGTTAGCTGCTTGACTTGTCGATGTAACTTCTATTGTTTGTCTCAACTATTCCATATTTTCCATGGTCTGATGTCGGTTTCCAAGAAATTTGACCAGTTTTGTATAAGAAGCAACATGTGTTGATTGCTAGTCACAATCAATGCATCATATAGACGAGACATCAAATCAATGATGTGGATATGTGTTATAATTTTACATTTTAACTATCTTATTAATAAAGTTTGTTTATTTTCTTATTTTCATCAAAGAAGACACCCAAAACCGACCAAAGAGATCAGCAGTAACATATGTTGTATAGTAAAAACTTGTTCAAACTTGAATGAAACAATCAACGAGACTTTTTGGAGATCACATTGGAAAATTTTCTTTATCACTTCGACATGATGCTTCCCGATGGGGCCAACTCAATATTTTTGGACATGGGTGATAAATTTGGATTCAATGTCCGGAATAGTCCAAAATGCAAGTTTGAGATATTCCACGTGAATGCTTTAAAGCTGTGCAGATATAGATTAACATTTCGGTACAAGAGGATGCTGATCCTTATTGGTGGTATTCGTATCTTTATTCATGCATATGAATAAAAATAAAGTATATATGTTTGTTATATAAGCATGAAAGAAGCTATCTAGCAAGTACTTTCGATGCAGTGCCAAAGAACTTATGGTGGAATACTTCGGGGTAGAGCCGTGCAATTTTCCACATGGCACAATCTACTTTCATTGATACTACATGGAGAACTTTTTTCTCCATGACTTTCATTACTACGACATTAACCAAACATGGTTAGTTAATCTCCATTTTCTTATCTCACTACAAGAATGAATTTCTAAGCCGAGGGCCAAAAGCCGTCGACATAGGCCATATAGCCGTCGGCGTAGACTCCTCAACAAAGCTCTCTCTCGGTAGAGCGTCTGAAGGCCGTCGGCGTATCGAAAAGCCGTCGGTGCCGATGGCTGCCCTCGGCATAGCCGAACTCCCGGTTGCAAAAATAATTTCAATTTGTTTTTCTAAATTTTTCTCAAATTTTTTTAATCTTTGTATTATTTGACTTGTTAATCTCTCACTTGAAATATTATCAACACTAATTATATTTAATCCTCAATCAAATTATAGTCTTGGTCAAATTTTCCGGCCGGTCACCCATCATCACTACTCCACCCCCACCACGCTTAACTTTCGAGTTCCTTTAGAATCTATTTCTGCAAAGCAATTTATACCTTTTGTTGTCAATACTATGATATCAATTCTATTAACTCTTATATCATTATGTCACATGTTTGTATTTTTTGAAATTACAAACAATTATTTAATAAAACAATAATAAATAAGTAAAAAAATTATTGGAATAATTAATATCTTTAAACCTGTAAATCAGAATTCGACAAATAATATGTCTAAATTGATCAGAAAATGAGAGGAATCCAAATATGATATCCATATCAAATTTTCACAAACTATGCCATAATTATAGCCATAATTTCATTTTCCCATTTAAAAAGACAAGCATAAAGATTCAGCAGGAATTGTTCTGACCCAGTCCCTACCGATTCAGCAGAAATTTGTCTTTTTCACCAGGGATGGATGGAAAGGTTTGTTAGGACATTGTCCATGTAAGGTGGCCTAGCAGTTTTTTAAAATGTGGTGGTAGCATTTTGAACTAACCATTTGGTGGTTGCTTCACAAAACCGCACGTTTTTTGCGCTCGGAAAATGGAAAATGTCTTTTTGGTGTGACGAAAAAGAAAAGTTCCTGCTGAAATATTGTTCGTCATCCCATGATGCACATGTATGCAAAATATGGACACATTATCACAAACTATGCCTTGATTCTAGCCATAACATTGCTCATTTGACCCAAAAGCCAGGAAACCTCGAATAAGAGGTCATTTTGTGACATGATCAATATACCAAGTTTGATATTTTTCCTTCTAACTATGCCACATAATATGACACCACGTAAAGGTTTCACATTGTTTGGATCATTTTTGAATTTCTTATGCCCATTTTAAACTATCGTCAAACTTTATCGAACGTCGGGCATGAAGATTCTTAGCTCGGGGCTGAGCCTCAATAAAATTGAAATGGATCTATGATGAAATAGAATATTTTGAACCTAAAAATGATTTTTTGTAAAAAATTATGAGCATTAGATCATTTACCTATAGTTCGTATCTGACCCACTTCCTATCGATTCAGCAGGAATTTGTCTTTTTCACGAGGGATAGACGGAAAGGTTTGAGATCCCCTGTTCGGAAATTGTCCAGGTAAGGTGGTACAGTATTTTAAAAAAAATGTGGTGGTAGCATTTTAAATTATCCATTTGGTGGTTACTTCACAAAATCGCCCGTTTTTTGCACTCAGAAAATGGAGAATAGATTTTTGGCGCAACGAAAAGAAAAACTTCCTCCTGCAACATTGTTCGTCATCCCATGCACATGTATGCATAATATGGAAACATTATCACAAACTATGCCTTCATTCTAGCCATAACATTGGTCATTTAATCCGAAATCCAAGAAACCTCGAACAAGGTAGGTCAATTTGTGAAGGTTTTTTGAGACATAATCAATATATCAAGTCTGATATTTTTACTTCTAACTATGTCACATAATATGACACGACGCTAAGGTTTCGCATTGTTTGGGTCATTTTTAATTTTTATGCCTGTTTTAAACTATCATCAACCTTTGTCGAACGACGAGCATGAAGATTCTTAGCTCGGGGATGAGACTCGCTAAACTTAAAGTGGATACCTAATGAAATAGCATATTGTGAACCTAAAAAGGATTTTTATAAGAAATCATGAGCATCCGATCATGTACATGTAGTTCATATCTGAACCACTTCCTACCAATTTGGCAGGAATTTGTCTTTTTCACCAAGGATAGACCGAAAGGTTTGAGATTCCCCTATTAGGACATTGTCCATGTAAGATGGTCTAGTATTTTTTTTAATATACTGGTAGCATTTTAAATTATCCATTTGGTGGTTTCTTCACAAAACCGCTCGTTTTTGCACTCGAAAAATGGAAAATGGCTTTTTGGCAAGAAGAAAATGGAAACTTACTCGTGCAACATTTTTCGCCATCCCATGATGCACATGTATACACAATATGGACAGATTATCACAAACTATGCCTTTATGCTAGCCATAACATTGGTCATTTGACACGAAAGCCAGGAAACCTCGAATGAGATAGCTCATTTTGTGAAGGTTTTTTGAGACATGATCAATGTACCAAGTTTGATATTTTTTCTTCTAACTATGTCACATAATATGACACCACAAGGTTTCGCATTGTTTGGATCATTTTTAAATTTACTATGCCCGTTTTAAACTATCGTCAACCTTTGTCGAACATTGGGCATGAAGATTCTTAGCTTCGAGCTGAGCCTCGATAAACTTGAAGTGGATCCCTGATGAAATAGCATATTGTGAACCTAAAAATGATTTTTTTCAAAAATCATGAGCATCAGATCATGTACCTATAGTTCATATCTGACCAACTTCCTACCGATTCGGCATGAATTTGTCTTTTTCATCACGGATAGTCGGAAAGGTTTGACATCCTCCTGTTAGGACATTATGCATGTAATGTGGTTGATACGTCGTAAACGTATCTATAATTTTTTATGCTCCATGCTTGTTTTGCACCATTTATATTATGTTTTGTCTACACTTTGTGGCACTTTTATATATTTTCTAGAACTAACCTATTAACAAGATGTCAAAGTGCCAGTTTCTGTTTTTTGCTGTTTTTGGTTTTAGAAAAACTAGTAAAGAAATATTTTCGAAATTGGACGAAACAAAAGCTAAAGTTCCTATTTTTCCTGACACGACACCGAGACCGAAGGAGAGACGAAGATTAGCCACGAAGCAACCACACCACCTGGCCATGCGGGCCCCCTTGGCCGCGCCACCGTATAGTGTGGGCCACCCGGGCATCCACTGACCTTGCCCCTTCGCCTATATATTCCCCTCGAGGCGAAAACCCTAAGCACCAGAGCCGAAATCCACAAAAAGTTCTACAGCGCCACCGCCAACAAAGACGATATTCGAAGGACAGAAGTCTCTGTTCCAGCACCCTGCCGGGACGGGGAATTGCCCCTGGAGCCATGTCAATCGACTCCACCACCATCTCCATCACCATTGCTGACTACCATGATGAGGAGGCAGTAATTCTCCCCCGAGGCTAAGGGCTATACCGGTAGCTATGTGTTCATCTCTCTCTATGCGTGATCTTATTGTGGTCATGAGCTTTGTAATCTAGTTAAATAAGTAGATGCTACTCTGCTATTCAAGTGCTTTAATTAATGTAATCTTTGCTTTCCCACGTGTGTGTGAAGTTGACAGTGTGCACACCGTGTGTGTCACTTAGGCTAAAGGTTACAGAAATACTTATCATGAGTATAATTTGAGTTTGATGTCTTTATGAAATTGTGGTGTTTGTTGGAACCATCTGGCGCTCAAGGTGACAGTGAGGGGATACCTAGATTGGGAATGCATACTTTAAGGAGTGTTGTTATAGCCCTACACCGTCCAACCGGAAAGTAGTTCAGGATAGCATAGTGAAGAGAAAATATTATATGTTTATTGAGAGTGTCCACTAGTGAAAGTATGATCCCTAGGCCTGGTTTCTAAGCATTGAAACACCATTTACAATCAGTTCTATTACATGTTTGCTTGCTGTCATTTTTATTTCAGATTGCAATTACCACTTATAATCATCCATATTACTTGTATTTTACTATCTCTTTGCCAAACTAGTGCACCTATATATCTGACAAGTGTATTGGGTGTGTTGGGGACACAAGAGACTTCTTATATCTTGATTGCACGGTTGCTTGAGAGGGATATCTTTGACCTCTTCCTCCCTATGTTTGATAAACCTTGGGTGATCCATTTAAGGGAAACTTGTTGTTGTTCTCAAAACCTCTGCACTTGGAGGACCAACGCTGTCTATAAGAATAGAAGCGTGCGTAGACATCAAGCTCTTTTCTGGCGCCATTGCCAGGGAGGTAAGGTAAAAGGTACTCACATCCTATGGCTACTAAGCTATCTTCTAGTACTGTTGCTGGTGTGTGAGTGCTCGAAGTTATTTCCTTTAGATTATACAATTATATCTTTTTGTTTCTTGTTTTTATTTTCACTAGTTAGGCTTAATGGAAAATAAAAAAATTAGAGAGCTTTATAGTATTTATCTTGAGTTAGGACATGAAGTGTTTGAAGAGAAAATTTAAAAATCTATGGAACTTTATTTGCATGCTAATAGCAATGTTATTAGTATGAATTCCATTTGGGGAAGCAATGTTATTATTGCTAATGCTATGGAAACATCTAAGCTTGGGGAATCTAGTTTTTATGAAAATGATATTTCCAGTCCACCAGCTTTAGAGGAGAAAATTTGTTATGATGATACTATACCTCCAATATATGATGATTTCAATGATAAAAATAATATTTTCAGTCCACCTACTATTGAGGAGAAAATTAATTATGATTACAATATGCCTCCTATATTTGATGCTTATGGTGATGAGAATAATAATGATAGCTATTTTGCCGAATTTGCTCTCACTACAATTAATAAGAATGACTATGCTTATGTGGAGAGTAATAATTATTATATACATGTGGCTCATGATAATAATGTTTTATGTGATAGTTATATTGTTAATTTTATTCATGATGCTACTTAAAGTTATTATGAGAGAGGGAAACATGGTTTTATGTATCTCAACAATATTACGTTTCCCCTCTTTATGTTGAAATTTTTGAAGTTGCACTTGTTTTGCTTTCCTATGCTTGTGGCTTTGTGCTTTCATGACTTGTTTCTTTATAAGATCATTTTTCATAGGAAGTGAGTTAGACTTAATTTTTTTTTATATTTTCTTCTTGATGCTCTCTTTTACTTCAATTCATATTTCTTATGTGAGAATCATCGAAATTATCATGCCTATCTTAATGTCTATAAAGAAAGAGCTTTTAGGAGACAACCCATTATATTTTTGCTTTCAGTTTATTTTTGTTTATTTGAGTCTTGGAAGTTATTGCCTCTGTAATAACCTCTCCTTATCCTTTTTATTTCGTTTTTGTGCCAAGAGTAGCCTCTAATAGGAAGAAGGTAAGATTTGGGGAAGTTGTTGTCCCGAAACAGATTTATATGCTTCGCTGTAAAAAATCATGAAAAATAGAAGAATGTTGTATTGATCTGAAATTGTTTGTGAGCATGCCCCTAGTATTTACCCAACTTTCTTTAGTTTCGCACTTTTCGATTTGAGCAATAGAAGATTTTCGAAAAAATCGGTCTTTATCTGCAGGTCTGTTTTGACAGATTTTTGCCATTATTTGCATTTGCCTTTTTAATCGATTTCTATTGAGTTTTTTGATCACTTGAGCTTTTAAAAGGAGTTGCTACAATAGATTATGTTTTAATGGATGTTTTACTTGAGTTGAAACTAAACCCAAGGGTTTATTATGTTGAATACACTAATATTGCTAATGAAGATTGTGTGAAGTTTTGTATGAAGGAAATTTTCAAGTGTAGGTAGAGAACGATGTGATGAGATGAAGTATGGAAAAAATATCAATCTTGGGGATGCCACCCATGTCACCCAAAGAAATATTTAAGAGTTACAAGCGTCAAAGATTGGGGATGCCCAAGGCATCCCCCTCTTCATTAACAAAAATCCCAGGTCTTCTTTCAAGATACTATATTTTTGTAACATAAAAAAAGATACTATATTTTTGCTTCATGCACTATGTGTTGTTCTTGGAGCGTCTTTGTTTTTGTATTTAGTTTTTTTTTGTTTTTTTTTGCTGCAATAAGTTGTTTGGATCCCAGCATACTTCTTTTGGAGAGAGACACGCTCCGTTTTCACTGTCTAGAATACTCTAGTTTTCACTCTTATTGTTCTGTGAGTGTTCTCTTTTGCTAGCACTGCGTTTAGCTTTAGTTTTCCTCTTCTTTTTTCTTAGAACTTTTAGGGGAGACAAGCTCTTTGGCCTTTATTGATTATTATCTTTGTGAGTTGTTTCAAATAAGTTGATTGGTGTTGGAAAAGAGTAGAAAGTTTCATGCTTATAGTGGTACAAAAGGAAGCTTGTTTTGAGTGTGGCTTAGACTTTATCATGTCATGTTAGATATTGCTTGGACCATATGCTTAGTTATTATTGTTGTAGCATGACTCATTTCAAACAATTGCGATTGCTTAATGTGCCATGAAAGAATCATTCGTTGTTTTAGCATACAAAAGCTTAATATTGTGGTATTCTCCTTTGATGCTTTATTTGGGTTGACTTGGCACATGATTACACCATGTTATGACTATGAACCAGTCACCTTAGCCTCTATGATCATTTATTTTTTGACTAGTGATATCACTTTATGCTTTGATTAATAATGTTTTGTCGCTCTGCATGATTATGGCCATTATTGCTCTCTTAGTTGGTCGCTCCTAGTCTTTTGCCAGCCCCCACCAGTACTGAGTATGATCTCTACTCGTGCATCCAACTCCCAACAAACCAAGTTATTCCAAAGAGTCCACTATAATCTCCTATGCATGGTGTGTTACGCAATTCCATGTATATTCATGTTTTTATCTATCTTCCAAATTAAATTTTTGTTATGCAAAAATTAGTGATTAAATCTCTCACGAACTTGATGGCACACTTTAATTTCTTGCACTTAATAAATTTGAACCATTGTGCCCATCTATGTTGCTTATATGCTTGAAAATTATAAGTTGGGAATAAGCAGAACCATGTTGTCATGGGGAACGCTTTCAACATCTATACATATCTATTCAGTTGATATCATGTTCTTTTGTTTATGGATGTCGGCGGTGTGAAATAAAAGGGGGGGCTTGTAAGTCCATGGAGTTTTCTATACGTGTTAGAGAAACGTCTGGGCGTCTAGCCCAAGCCATTCCTAATCGTGGTGGAAACTGATGGCTTAGATATGTAGAGCTCGTTGGGAACCCCAAGAGGAAGGTATGATGAGCACAACACCAAGTTTACCTCAGTTATGAAACCAAGGTTATCGAACCAGTAAGTGTAAGGAAACAACTCCAAGGTGTTTCTAGCAACTTGGAACCTGCACAACACAAACACAATAATTTGCCCCAACTTACAGTGAGGTTGCCAGTCTCATCGGTTTGCTGGAAACGAACGATTAAACGTATAGTGTGGAAGATAGTAATTGCTTGTGATAATTGCATAAAGTAAATAGTAAACGGTAAACAGTAGATGGTATATCAATGGTAAGGAATGGATCGGGGTCCACAGTTCACTAGAGGTGTTTCTCCATAAGATAAATAGCATGTTGGGTGTACAAATTACAGCGGGGCAATTGACAGATTGAGAATGCATAACAATGCATATACTAGACATTTTGATCTCTACGAGATTTGTTTGGGCATTACAACATAACACATAGACCGTAATCCAACTATGGATGGCACCCACCGGGTATGGAGGCGGGTATGGAGGTGCCATACCCGCCTCCGCCGCCTCTCCCCTCCACCACCACCCACCTCCATACCCGCTGTCGGGTCCATGTCTCCACCAGACCCGCCACCCGGCGGGTACCCATGACGCAATGGGTACCCACCAAGGTGCATAAACCGGCCTCCCTCCTAGTTGATGACCCATAAGTATAGGGGATCACAACAGTCTTTGCGGGTAGTATTACCCAATTTATTGATTTGACACAAGGGGAGCCAAAGAATACTTGCAAGCCTTAACAACTGAGTTGTCAGTTCAGCTGCACCTGGAAATAGTTCTTGATCACAGAAGTTTATCAGTAGCAACAGTTTGTAGTAGCAACAGGAAAGCAACAACAGTAGTAACATCAAAAGTGAAACAGGAGCAATAGTAACAGTAACGGTAACAGTAGGATTCGAGTGTGGTAGGCATAGGGATGGATGACGGGCGTTGCATGGACGAGTCTAAACATGTAACTTCAAGATCTAGGGCATTGCAGATAAATAATAACAAGCATCAAAGTTCTAAACAATCCTAGGCATGTGCTCCAAATATAGTCATACGTACTCGCAATGAGAACTTGCACGACATCTTCTGTCCAGCCAGCCCGTGGCAGCGAGGCCTCTAGGGAACTACTGGAAATTAAGGTGCTCCTTTTAATAGATCACCGGAGCAAAGCATTAACACTCTGTGAACACATGTGATCCTCACATCACATCCATCCCCTCCGGTTGTCCCAATTATTTCCACTTTGGGGCCTTTGGATCCGAACAATGATATGTCTACACAACTTGCCAATAAGATCATAAACAATACTATCATAATGATTCAATAATAAGTTCAGATCTGAGATCATGGCACTCGGGCCCTAGTGACAAGCATTAAGCATAACAAGTTTCAACAAAGTCAAATAGCACTAATAGAGATACTAGACACTATGCCCTAACAATCATATTCGATTACATGATAGAACTCATCCAATCCCTACCATCCCCAAGCCTACAACGGGGGATTACTCACTCATGGATGAGGGAAACATCGGTGGTTGATGGAGATGCGTTGGTGATGACGATGGCGATGATCCTCTCCAAATTCCCCGTCCCGGCAGGGTGCCAGAACGGAGTTTCTGGATCCGAATCTTGGTTTCTGGTGGCGGCGGTGGAGCGGAACTCTTTCTGGAAAAGTATCGAACCCCCCTCTGTTTTTAGGTCAGAAGCAAACTTATAGACGCGGAGGGAGGCCAAGAAGCTTCCTGGAGTGGCCAAACCTCCCCAAGGCGCGGGGTCAGTGGCCCATGCTTGGGGTGGGTCAGGGCCCCCTAGGCCTCCCCTCTTTCTCCCCTTATGGCTCCGTGGATCTTCTGGTGAAATATAATTTTTGGCATATTTTCCGGGATTTTTCCTCATAGTTCATTTTCTACACAAAAACAAGACACCAAGGTAATTCTGTTGAAAACAGCGTCAGTCCGTGTTAGTTGTATCCAAATCACACAAGTATAGATGAAAAACAATAGCAAAGTGTTCGAGAAAGTAGATACGTTTTGGACGTATCAACTCCCCCTAAGCTTAGTTTATTGCTTGTCCTCAAGCAATTCAGTTGAAAACTGAGTGCGATAAAAGAACTTTCACGAACACTTTGCTTCATATGATGTAAATATTCTCAGCATAGAAGTAGATGCTTAGACAATTCATAATAAGGAGTATGCAACTAAGTCTACCCAATAGTCATTGCAAGCTATGAAGAGAAACCAACTCAATAATAATAAGTAGCATGAAACATAAACATAAGCAGCATTGCAATGCTCATAATAAGGTATGATAGAGTGGTATCTCGCTTGCCTTTGTTTGAAGAGCACAATATAAATGCTAAGGCACCTCTAAAGTTCACATGAAGACTAGAGATAAAGATATTAGAGATACAAGCATCAAAGTCATGACATAACTAACCAAGTTTTGGAACAAACACAAGAATGACAACTATGCTCTCAAGAAAGTGCTCATAGAATAAGTGGTGACTCAACAAAGTTGTGAAAACGGTTTTTGTGAAGGTTTGAAAGGCTTCCTAATGCTGAAAGGAAGGTACTCACTAGCTTTGAGCTCTCATTGCCCCTATCATAGGCATCTTCATGTGGTTAAGGTGAAAGCGAGGTCCACTCTGAATCATATGCTTGACAGACCATAGACTAGAAATCCTAAGTCCCTTGAGTACGAGGGTTGCTCCGCATGCTACTCAACTTCGGTCACCTGAAAGTTCTTGTCATTGTAAATACATGCATATCATCGAGAACCGCCAACGGGGTACCCCTTGCACATGGTAAAGGAGCTTTCCCATAACCAAAATGATAAGGCAAGCAGACAATGAGCATCTCAACAATCTTTTTATTTACCATATGCATAGCTTTTTATTGATGAAGCTTCATAGATGCTCATTATGGTGATGCTGCAAGTTTCCACCATGATTAGGCATGTCTTAGGCTAGCGGCCCAGGCATTTCTCTAACACAATGTATAAACTCCATGAGCTAACAACTTCCCCTTTTATTTCACATCGTCGACATCTGTAAACAAAAGAGCAAAGTATCAACTGGATAGAATTATCCAAAAAGTATTGAAAGCGTTCCTCGTAACAACACGGTTTTGCTGACTCCCAGCATATAATAAGCAAGCATATAACTTTCATGGACTAGTCATAATGGTTAAAAATTATTAAGTGCAAGGAATAAAGTGTGCCATCAAGTTCGTGAGAGCTTTACTAACTAACTTTCTCAAAACAGACAAACATTTTATTTTGGAAGAGAACAAGGCATATGGAATATGCACTGAAGTAGCAAACGATGCTAATAGGTAGGTATGGTGGACACAGCTGGAAATATTGGTTTTCGGGGAGTTGGAAGCACATGTAGAGCACGTACTCAGTGCAAGTGAAGGCTAGCAAAAGAGAGGGAGCAACAAACGAGAGAGCAATAACTGTCATAATCATGCTTACAACAAAACAAGACTAATTATGGCATGAAAGTGATACAAGAACTCTGAGGCAAAATAAATCATCGAGGCTTACTGGCTATTGATTAGTCATATGCATGCGTGAGCATGTGCCAAGTCGATTCACATGAACAGTCGAAGGAGTATACCACAATATCATACCAACGTATGAATAAAACAATGCAAGCAAACATTCATATGACATGCTACAAACTATTAGCAAGCTGGAGCTAATCATAGACAAGCAAGAACTACTAAGCATCCATAAATACATACACCTTACACAAACAGGCTAAGCATGCTCACAATGATTAGTATATGTTCAAAAATGAAGACAAATAGAGTTCGTTACCAGCCTCTTACCACACCTCGAGTTGTCTTAATCTTCATTATTGCCCTTCACTTGTGTGACTTGAATAATTAACATGAAAACCAATACCACTGAGGACGGCTAAACCCTGCGAAGAACTCACAAAACCAAAGAAGAACAACAAATATTTTTGGTGTTTTCGATTTTTTAGAAACAAGCAAACAAAGAAAAACCAAGCAAAAACAAAGCAACCCAAACAAAGCAAAATATTTTTGGATTTTTCTTTTAAGGCAAACCAAAGCAAAGAAACAAAGAAACAAACCAAGAGAAACAACAAAAATATTTTTGGTATTTTTGGGTTTTGAGAAAGAAACAACAAGAACCAAAAAGAAAGTGAAACAATGGATATACAAAGAACCGACCGAACATGATATATAGATGAGTGTGATGTCGGTATACCTCCCCCCAAGCTTAGGCTTTTGGCCTAAGTGGGGCTCAATAGCGCGGATAATAACTCCATGCTGGTGGGTCATCATAGAAATGGTCATAGTCAGACACCTGTGATGAAGAAGAAGACGCGCCCCAATCAAATGAGGGTTGCTGGTATGAAGACTATCTCAAGTTGGAGGGCTGAACCGAATTGTCTTCGGCATCCTCTTCAACATTCTCTTCTTGTTGGGAGAGTTCCCCAACATATGTGTCAACATCTTACTCTGTAAGCGACCATCCTTGCCTTTGAGAAGTCGAAACCTTGGCAAATCTTAGCATACAAATCAGCAAGTGACTTGGGCCTCTCCTTGATATTTTCACAAGATCCCCACTGAGGTACTCTAATTACTACACAGAAATCAGCAAAAGGCAGGTTGACAGGCATATTATATATTTTTTAATGGACCATGGGATTAGAAGTAGACCAAGTGAACCGGAAGTCCTGCACAAAATCCATGGTTAGCTTAACATATTGGATTGGTTCACCTTCAACAAAGTGCTCCAACCCCGCATTTGTAACCAAAGTTTGAAAATCTTGGAAAATCCCCGCAGCTCTCATAAATTCATGGCATGGATATATAGAAGGAAAAACTGCCTCCTCACGATGAACCTTCATTGGCTCATGCACCATCAAGTCATATTGATTTAGGGAATAAGCACTCATCTTCTTTGCTGAAATTTTTAGACAACCATCAAACTAAGTGATTTCTAAGTTGATAAATGATGAGCAACTACTATAGAAACTTGCTAGAGGACTACACATGCATCAAAACAAAGTTTATAAGCATAGAACAAGAATGCAATCTCAAACAACCTATCACCTATAGTAGAAAAATACTCAAGGTACAATCTACCAATCACAAATCTAATTGGACAAGTGGAGGAGGCACATACCAAGGAGCAAACCCTCCAAAAATCAGCACTTGAGATGGGCTGAACAAGGAGATAGAAAATCGCGAGCAAGAACAACAAGAACTCGAGCTTGATTATGTTTTCTGGTGTTTTTCAGGAGAGAGAAAGAAGGTGGCTTTGAGAAGGCAGCTTGGAGGGCCCCAGGTGGGCCAGACCCCCCATAGGCGCCACTAGTGGTGGGCCCGTGCCTACCATATGTGTGGGGACTAGGGGTGGCCCCCTGGGTCATCTCAGGTGCCACTTTGCCCCTTTTTTCGAGGAAAATTTTATTTTGAATTTTCTGGCATTTTCGGGAAACTTTATTTTTGGCCAATTTTTAGGGTATGAAAATTGATTTTCTCGCAGAAACAGTTTTTCAGAAGAAGCAAAAGCAAACCAAAAGCCAAACTATAGGATCTCTAAGAAACTCAAACAAGCAAACAAATAGCAAAACTAAAGCTAAAGCAAAGACTAGGAGGGAGAAAGGAAAAAGAAAGCAAGTATAACCACAGTGGAAACATTATTTTGTTCATTAAAATCTTTTTGTTAACAAGGTTGATCAAGTCTTGTTATCAAAACAATCTTATATCAAACAAAACTTTGCATTCCACAAGGTGATTATGTTACCTCATACTTGATAGGAATTGTCCCAATCATAATAGTTTCAATATTTTCTTGTGGAATGGGACAATATATTTCTCCAACCTTGATGCCTTCAATATTTTCAATAGAATTCAGGCAATAGTTTCTGACAACCTTCTTGGGGAAATAGACAGTGTGCTCTTTGTCATTAATATTGAATGTTACTTTTCCTTGATTATAATTGATGACAGCACCTGCAGTATTAAGAAAAGGTCTCCCAAGAATAATAGACATATTATAATCTTCACGCATTTCAAGCAAAACAAAATCAGTTAAGACCATGCAATTATGAGCAACTTGAATAGGAACACCCTCACATATACCAACAGGAATAGTAGTTGACTTATCAGCCATTTGCAAAGATATATCAGTTGGTATCAACTTTTCTAGCTGGAGTCTCTTATAGAGAGAAAAAGGCATAACACTAACTCCAACTCCTAAATCACATAAAGCAGTTTTAACATAAGTATTCTTAATGGAGCAAGGAATAGTTGGTATACCTGGATCACCAAGTTTCTTTGGAACCTTACCATTGAAGGAGTAATTAGCAAGCAAAGTAGAAATCTCCGTATTAGGAATCTTCCTTTTATTAGAGATTTCGGATGATAGGGGTGAGTGTCGACATTATGTCGTGCGGCGTGTACCTTGTCCCGGATGGTGTCACCAACCGGGACTAAATATGAACCTTTAGTTCGGGTTGAAGACACCAACCGGGACAAAACACGAGTCAGCACCAATAATAGGGGTGAGTGTCGACATTATTTCATACGTGTCGACACTATGCCGAGCTGCTTGTACTATAAATAGGCATCCTTGTGAGTCCAGTCCTCCAGCCAGTTTGAGGCATCTCCAAGATGGTTTTCGAGAGCAGGGACACCACTACGGCCAGTTTCAGGGAGATGCCGACGGAGCCCAGTCCTCCGGCATCTCCGATAAACTGGTCATAGAGGCACTCCCTAATATGTGAAATTAGTTATCTCCCATGCGTATTGATCTAGTTAGAGAAGTTACAAGCTGCAAGATGGTTTTCGAGAGCAGGGACACCACTACGGCCAGTTTCAGGGAGATGCCGCCGAATCCCAGTCCTCCGGCATCTCCGAGAAACTGTTCATAGAGGCACTCCCTAATATGTGAAATTAGCTAGCTCCCAGGTGTATTGATCTAGTTAGAGAAGTTACAAGCTGCAAGATGGTTTTCGAGAGCAGGGACACCACTACGACCAGTTTCAGAGAGATGCCGCCGGATCCCAGTCCTCCGGCATCTCCAAGAAACTGGTCATAGAGGCTCTCCCTAATATGTGACCGCGCGCGTTTGGAGATCAGATCTTAATGGTAAGTACGAATCGGGACAACTGCTTCATAGTTCCGGTCCAGCCACAAAATAGGACTAACACTCAAGACATTTATTAATATTAAAAACTGAGACTACAAAACCAGGACTAAAGGCCCCCCTATATATAGTCCCGGTCAAGCCACAAACTGCGAAAGATATCCTTCGGTGAAGCCACAAACCGCGAAAGACATGAACTAGAGTTACATAATATGAGCATGAACTTCTTGGCATATGTCCTTCCATATGATCGCTTCAGACGTAACCATGGAGCATCTTCTTTACTTAACGGAATGCTTGGGCCAGTTTTCACTGTGAAGGGCGGAATTTCATCAAACTTATTATAATCTTCTGACATGTCTGTCTTATCCTCGATTCCCACGATGTTTCTTTTCCCTGAAAGAACTATGTGACGCTTTGGCTCATCATATGATGTATTCGTTTGCATATTTTTTCTTTTTTTCGGTCTAGAGGACATGTCCTTCACATAGAAAACCTGAGACACATCATTGGCTAGGACGACTACAACTGGTCTATCTTTACCCCTTCCCCATTCAGGTTGACCCATTTGCAGCGAAACAAAGGGACCTTAAAAGAGACTCCATAGTCTAGTTCCCATATCTCCTCTATGTAACCATAGTATGTGTCCTTTTGTCCATTCTCGTCTATTTCATCAAAGCGGACACCACTATTTTGGTTGGTGCTCTTTTTATCTTGGGCGATCGTGTAGAATGTATTCCCATTTATATCGTACCCTTGGAAATTCAATACAGTAGAAGATGGTGACGCGGCCAACAAGTATAGCTGATCTCCAATAGTGGTGTCATTCAAGAGATGTGTCCGCATCCAACCACCGAAAGACTTCATGTGTTCATCTGTAATCAGTGATTCAGTCTTCCCCGGGTTTTTGGAGCGTAGAATATTCTTGTGTTCCTCGATATACGGAGCTGCCAAGGTGGAATTATGTAGAACTGTGTAGTGTGCTTTAGTGAAAGAATCCCCGTCCCTACATATCATTGCTTTCTTTTCCAGCGTGCCTTTTCCACTTAGTCTTCCCTCATGCCGCGAGTCAGAAACACCAATCGGCTTAAGGTCAGGAATAAAGTCAACACAAAACTCAATGACCTCCTCTGTTCCATATCCCTTGGAGATGCTTCCTTCTGGTCTAGCACGGTTATGAACATATTTCTTTAAGACTCCCATGAACCTCTCAAAGGGGAACATATTGTGTAGAAATACCGGACCGAGAATGGCAATCTCTTCCACTAGGTGAACCAGGAGATGCGTCATAATATTGAAGAAGTATGGTGGGAACACCAATTCAAAACTAACAAGACATTATACCACATCCTTCTGTAACCTTGGCAGAATATCTGGAATGATTACCTTCTGAGATATTGCATTGAGGAATGCACACAGCTTCACAATGGGTACTCGAACATTTTCCGGTAGAAGCCCCCTCAATGCAATCGGAAGCAACTGCGTCGTAATCACGTGACAGTCATGAGAGTTCAGGTTTTGGAACTTTTTCTCTGCCATATTTATTATCCCCTTTATATTAGATGAGAAGCCCGATGGCACCTTGATACTGTAAAGGACTTCAAAAAAGATTTCCTTCTCTGCTTTGGTAAGAGCATAGCTGGCACAACTTAAGTGACGCCCTTTATCCGTCTTGTTCTGTGTATGCATGTTCTTTGGGTCTTTTATAATTTGTTGGTCCTCCCGTGCTTCTGGTGTATCTTTTGTCTTCCCATACACGCCTAGGAATCCTAGCAGGTTCACGCAAAGATTCTTCGTCACGTGCATCACGTCGATTGAAGAGCGGACACGTAGGACTTTCCAATATGGCAGCTCCCAAAATATAGATTTCTTCTTCCACATGGGTGCGTGTCCTGTAGCGACGTCGTTCGGAACTGATTGACCGCCGGGACCCTTTCTAAAGATTACTTCTATGTCCTTTACCATACCAAATACATCATCACCAGTAGGGAGTTCAGGCTTCTTCTGGTGATCTGCCTCACCTTTGAAATGCTTGCCTTTCTTTCTTACGGGATGATTGGTCGTAAGAAATTGTCGATTCGCCAGGTACACAACCTTCTTGCATTTATGCAAATATGTACCTTCAGTCTTATCTAAACAGTGTGTGCATGCCTTATATCCCTTGTTTGTCTGTCCTGAAAGGTTACTAAGAGCATGCCAATCATTGATGGTTACGAATAACAACCCTCGTAGATCAAATGGCTCCTGTTTGTTCTCATCCCACGCACGTACACCTGGTTTGCCCCACAACTGTAAGAGTTCTTCAACTAATGGCCTAAGGTACACATCAATGTCGTTGCCCGGTTGCTTCGGGCCTTGGATGAGCACTGGCATCATAATGAACTTACGCTTCATGCACAACCAAGGAGGCAGGTTGTAGATACATAGAGTCACGGGCCAGGTGCTGTGACTGCAGCTCTGCTCCCCAAAAGGATTCATGCCATCCGTGCTTAGACCAAACCATAAGTTCCTTGCGTCACCTGCAAAGTCTGGGAAGTCTCTCTCGATTTTTCTCCACTGTGACCCATCAGCAGGGTGTCTCAACTTCCTGTCTTTCTTACGGTCTTCTTTGTGCCATCGCAACAACCTAGCATGCTCTTTGTTTCTGAACATGTGTTTCAACCTTGGTATTATAGGAGCATACCACATAACCTTAGTAGGAACCCTCTTTCGGAGGGTCTCTCCCTCAACATCACCAGGGTCATCTCGTCTGATTTTATACCGCAATGCATTGCATACCGGGCATTTATCTAAATTCTCATAATCCTTACCGCGGTAGAGGATGCAGTCATTAATGCATGCATGTATCTTTTGCACATCTAATCCTAGAGGACAAAGAGTCTTCTTTGCTTCGTAGGTACTCTCGGGAAGTTCGTTATGTTTTGGAAACTTCGGCTTCATTATTTTCAGCATCTTCTCAAATGAGGAGTGAGTTAGACAACACTCTGCCTTCCATCGCAACAATTCCAGTGTGGTACCGAGCTTTGTGCTGCCATCTTGACAATTTGGGTACAACAATTTCTTGTGATCTTCTAACATGCCCTCTAATTTCAACTTCTCATTTTCTATTTCACAGTCTCGCTTTGCATCAGAAATGACCCTACCAAGTTCATCAGCCGGCTCATCTGATGCCCGTTCTTCACCTCCTTCCTCTCCATTGTCTTCCATTGCAGTATCACTGTATTCAGGAAACATATGATGATAGTTGTTATCATCATCTTCTTCTTCACCATCTTCCATCATAACCCCTCTTTCCCCGTGCTTGGTCCAGCAATTATAGTTGGGCATGAAACCTTTCATAATCAGGTGGCCGCAAATGATTTTCGAGGAAGAGTACTCATTGTTGTTCCGACATTAAACACATGGACAACATATAAAACCATTCTCTTTGTTTGCCGTAGCCACATCGATAAATTTATCCACGCCTTTCATATACCCGGCTACGCGCCGGTCACCGTACATCCATTCCCGACCGTTCATCTGCATCATATAAGTAAGTTTATCAAAAAACATGACATCATAAATAGTGAAATGACCAATTCACATCGACACATGCATTGTATCAATGACATAGAAAAGATAAGATTGCTAACCTCGATCGAGAAAAATAAAGAGGAGAAAGCTCAAGTGCGTCTCGGACACCTTCTATATTTTTGTTCTATGAAAAATTGAACGAGATCATTCACTCAAACATTTTATCAAACACCTTGAATGCATGCATAGGGGAAAAAAACTAGCACACCCCTCACACCTTTCACCAAGAAAAAACAGAGTGAAGGCAGAGGGCTGGGACGTTGCATTTATAGAGGACGAGAGCATACCCGGTTTGTAACACAAACCGGGACTAAAGGTGTGTGCCACGGCACGTGGCTGACACCCAACCTTTAGTCCCGGTTTATGTTACAAACCGGGACGTATGCCCCCTTACCAACCAGGATGCATGCCTTCGGGCCCCGTGCTCGCTCGAACCGGGACGCGTGCCAGCATTAGTCCCGGTTCGTGGCGCAACCAGGACTAATGCTCTAAGGGGGCACAAACGGATGGCCTGTTTTCTACTAGTGAGGGACGCCGCCACTGCTACCGCGTCCTCCACCATCACCCACCCGCCTACGAGGAGGGCCGCTGCCACCTCCACCTCCCACGCAGCCTGCAAGATGCTGCTGAAAGATACGGATCTTTCCTCCGCTGCTCGCCGGTTGCCAACGATTGTGCCTAGCCCAAAGTTCAGCTAATTTCTAGACTTAAATTCAAAATTGGACCTACATAGGTAGTGGTCAGAGCATGATTTTTTAGAGAGGAACGTACTGCTAAATGGAAAAAAACGTGTGTGGACATGCACTGTAGTGCGTAGCCTAGGGATGCATCAGATGGACAGATGTTTTTCATACTCCTCTATGCATGCGCGCTTTCTTTGGTTTTCTAGTTATTTGCTCTGGTTGATACACTAGATATAGGTATATATTCAGATAGATTTCCATTGACTGTCTTGGCACTTCAATTGGTCTGTGTGTTCAGAAAGATTTGATGTCCGTACCCTAGGGAATTTAGGCTCCAAAATTATGATAGTATTAGTGTTGCTGAAATTTTGCATAAGAATTTAGGAACAAGTCATAACTCATGCATGACCAAGAACTTGGTTCAGATGGATTGTCTGATGACTAGAAAACAACAGAGAAAGAATAAAGCTTCAGAATTCAAACTGTCCCGCAGATCAATGGACAACCTTCGGATGTGTAGCATTTGGACAGTAGCAAGACAAGATAGTGCTAGTTCGGAAATCGGGTCAATCTCAAATATTTAAGCCGTACCATTTCCAGCTGGTCTTGACAGAACATGGTATAATAACACTATAGTTGCAAGACTGGAAAAGTTGGAATCCTTCACTATGCCAAATATTATCTTCTGCCATGAAAAGGCCAGGAAGTTGTTGTTAAGACCATTTATTGTACATGCAGGAGATGAGAATGCTTGTAGGGAGAAGATTTGTGTTCGTGTTGCATACCCCAATCGGATGTTTCCTAATTGCAAGAACATTGCTTGGAAGGGGTCTAGATGGATGCGACAACAACTTAAGCCAGCTAGCTGTTTCCTTCAACTCACAGCTGATTTCTTTTGCATTGACATGATGCAGAATTTCTTCAGCATGATTAGTCGATCTTTCATTTTCCTGTAATTACTATACAAATGAACAACAGGGATGTCAAAGGTTTCGAGAGGGTCATGCATAATCAGAGATGGCCGAAGTTGGTCAGACATTCAGAGGGCAAAGGACATGCTTAGATCATAGCAAGTATCTCTACTAGGATGTTGTCCATCCAATAGAGATAGAAAACAAGCATATCACAAGTCTTATGTTGGATTCCATTCCGCATTCTATAACTAGATGCTAGCGTATGTGTGTTAAGGTTACATTAGTAGTGAGTTTGTTCCTCCTTTAGTTCTTTTACATTAGTGCCATGTTCTATATTCAATTGTACCGTAGTGGGGTTGAGTTGTTAGACTACAGCGAGCATGTTGTTCTAGAGGTATAGGAGACATAAGTGTGTTAATCTTTGCAACTGAAGAAAAGACACCTATTAACTTGGGTAAATCTACATGAACAAATTGATTCAATGGGGATCGATTTTGTACATGGTTCTTGTTGTTGTTCCCCGTGGAGTAGGGCAAGGGACGCGGAATTTTATCATGCCATGAAATCACAAAATGATATCAGGTCAATGTTCTGATTTGCACTTTCCTTGGCATCATCAAAATATATACATGGTAATGATAATTAACAATACAAGTCAAATGGAAATAAAAAGTATGAGATGGTAGCACGGAACAAGTATCAGGATTTATGGTTGAGAATATTGTACTATCTCCAATCATGAGATTAAAGAACATGAGCCATAGATACATAGTCAGTAATATTTGTCGACACTAGTAATCACAAGAGATCACATCACTTGATAATTCCAGAACATTAACTTCGACAACATAAAACAAGATCTAGTAGGTTGGACAATAACACGCCCCTTTAGTTTTCTCGAGACAAGACAAACCCACTTGGTTAAAACTTACTAATAGCACATTCCATCATAATAAGCAAACCTATTGCTACCAACTGCCTCAAAATCTATGCCCACTATTAGAGAGAGCCGTTCCGATCCACAACTCGATAGCGTGTTCGCCTTCTCATGCTTATTGGCATGTTCACGTTCTCTTGTGACACGTTCACCGGCTTCCACACGTTGTTGTCCTCGTCCACCTCGGAGAAAGAAGACTCCTCGATAAGGCCCCACTTTTTCACCGCCAGCCTCATCATATCCTTTAACATGTCGATCCTGGCATTGCGGAAGATCAATGTGTTGTCCGGCTACACCATCTCAAGTGTTGACAGAAAAAAGCACTTGTTAGATTAGCCACCTCCTGCAAGTTTGAAATAGTGTATAAGTAGATTATAGACAAGATATTACCAGTACAACTAATAATAAACTAAAATCCAATGAATGAAAAATTAATACGCAATGAACTAAACATGACTTCGATTACTAACAAATTAGAAACGATTATTATGCATAGGGGAAAAAGATTATATAGTATGGTTCTTTATATTAGGGAATGACAAGTGTCTATCACAATGTCATCCAAGAGGTTTAAAAAAACAGCTTATACGATGTGTTTTGGCTCGAGCCTTGAGAATGTTTTATTCGAAATGAGAAGTCAGCGCCAGCCTCTGCATCAAGCTGCACACAAGCCCTTTTTATTGCAAAGTTCTACACAACTCGGCTAATGTAATCAACAAGTTTTGATAGCTGGCTCTACAAAGACAAGTGAATGGTTAAGTGGTAATGTAAACATTACTATGCTAGCCAAATGGACATCACAAAATGACATATTTTAAGAAAGTACAAGGAATTATGTAATGAAATTATTAGGACTTGGGTCTCTTTCTCGGGCAGTGGAGCAATAATTTATCGAAAACATGCATACTCACCAAACAAATTTACAAGAATAGGGATGGGAACTCAAATGCCATCAACCATATTAGAGGTTGAGATGTTGTTTACCTATCCAAATATTATACAGCTTCCAGCCATCTACCACAAGTTCTACGACCCTGAGTGTACTGTAACACAGTCATCATCAATAAGAATCACAATTCACCAAGTGGACGATATCACTGGAAGTAGAATTGGTACTGATTGTGCAACAAACAAAGATTTGGGACCAATTTAGCGACCAATTTTTTATCTTACCACTAGAGCAAGTGGTACCAATTGTCTCTCATCCAAATGTCCAGACTTTCACTTTCCCTCTGACTCGGAGAAGGCCATTCATGAAAACCATTGTGTCGATACCTATAGCTACCTGAATCGTAGGAGGAGGTACCTACCAATGGCCAGTCGAGGCCTAGTGCCGCAACCATACCTGAAGCCACACCAAGCTGAGGACAAGAGGAAGGTGCGGAGGTCATACTCATCGCGGCATCATCATCATGGAGGACGTGGTAGGTGTCGAACGCCTGTCGGAAGCGGCGGGTGATGCCGGCATGGGTGGCGACATCGTCCTGGGAGTGGCGCTCGGGTGGTGGAGGGAGAGGCGGGAGAATGCGGGCTTGAACTCAACCTTGCTGGCATCCCGCCTAGTCCCCAACGTCTTGTAGTGGTCGGTGTCGCCCACCGCCGAGGTATCGATCCGCTGTTTCCTCACTCCAAGATCGAGACGAAGGTTCTTTGACAATTTCAGATCAAGAGCACCGGCATGCTTATCTATCCGGTGCTTGGGGAGGCGAGTCGCGGAAGACACGAGCAAGGATGCGCTCTCATCGACGAGGTACACCGGAGTGCGGCCGCGGCGGAGCTAGGCTTCATCGGGAGGAGTCGTGGACGAGCTGCTCGATTTAGGGTTCGAATCTTCTTTTTCTGCCGAACAAGCTCAGTAAAAACAGTTAGACTGTCTTGTTCTTGGAAGCATTTTGGGCTAGGGCCCATCGACACGTTTTTTTTGGTGCGGTGCCGACTTTTCTCACTAGTACAAATCATACTGGTCTACTTTTTGTCAGTAGTATGAACTGACGTGAACCGTTGGATGCACGAAAATAAACGGTTGTTATTTATGTGAGGGTACCACAAAACAGCATAACAGACACTAATTTTTTCAAAGCCTTTGCAAGCTAAGTATGCATACCAACAACAAGTGTTACACTCCCGCTTCTCAACATGTTCACGGTGGACGTGAGCACAACACATGATTCATGCATGAGACTATATTTTGCACTGCATAATAGTTGTATCTTTTCTACTGCTTATCTCGTTTTAGTTAATTTCTCGATGAAAAAGGAAAATAAACTTGGCAATCTTTGTGCATACATGATACACCAAATCAATTGTAACATTATGCCATTCTACAGACTCAGACATACATCTAGACCACGGTCACATACTCAAAATTCCACATCATGATACATTTTTTTGACATACATCACGATACATGGGCGATAGAAAATGCATCTATTGAAAGGACTTGGGAGTAGACATAAAACCAAATATCCACACGATATATGTCACCAACTAACTGTTTTCCGCTCATCCATGTCTCGGGGTAAACCCTAGATAGGTTTGAGGAAGAAGCTCTCAATAATTTTCTGAAGATGTGTGCTGCTCGTATACACGTCATTCCTATTATCATAAAAGAATGACGCGGTATACGCCAATCCGATAATCCGCTGCAGTGCTGGGAGTAGTGCACGATCCTCGAAACGAGCTTGGTTCAGAGTCTTCCATTCATCTTCAATCAAGGCATCTATCCTTGCAACGACCACCTCTTCTGAGACGCCATGCTCATGTATGTAACACTTAACAGAGCTTGCTGCATCCCCTTTGCACTTTCAACGCTGCATAATACATAATTTTGTTAGATTATGGTACAAAGGATTAGGCATATATCGTTCAATAATAAACAAGTATGTGTATATACCTTAAATGCACCAATGTCATTCATGAAACGTACAATCCTCCCAGCTGATGTGACGACAGTCGGTACACTAGAAGCCCACTCGAGTGCTCGCTTCATTATTGCATCATTCATGCCAGCCACCACCGACACGGATAGTGTTGGTGCTCCTATGGTGAGACTAGTCAAATCCACTTGTTCTTTAAAGCTAGGATTGTAATTCTTGTGCGCCCATTCGGCTTCTTGGAGATAACCAGTGACATGATCTTGGATCTGCATGGACGCAAAAGAAAATTAACCAAATTTAGCATGCACAAAAACAATAGTAATTGCCATAGTATGAATTGTACAAGTAATGATAGTGTGGACCCAACATCCTCCACTCCATTGCGTCTTCCTCCCATGCCATCGTTCTTTCGTATCACTACATCTACGGACCTTAGACAAATGCATTGTCATGTGGCCTCCTCCTTCCTCCTTGTCTTATCTTCCCTCATCTCATTTTCGTCCTCCTCGTCACCTTAATCCACAACTATTTGCATTATCATCCCTTTATAGGTATTTCTTCACCCATAAGAAGAATTTCCTTGCACCTTAGAGGGAAGCTCAATATCCATCAACTGCTTCCAGACTTCAAGACCACCCACACACGCATTAGTCCTCCTTTCTTCTTCCAACTCTATGTCAGCCTATCCCCTTCCCTTCATCTCTCCCTTCCTGCTAACCGTACTGTCCCTCATACTCCTCCTTTTTCTGTCTTATTTTTAGGCCACACTGCTAGTCTTCCCCATCCTACGATGAGATGGTGATCAAGTGTTTGATTCTCAAATATTTCCTTACATTCCCTTTGAAACTGAGATCTAGAGATGGTGTTTTTTGTGTTGATGCATTATAGATGTACAAAATAAATGTTTTCCATACCGAGGCACCTCTGCAGGATTCTAAATAGAATGAACTTCTAACATATCTATACATTTATGTATTTGTTTTACATAAAAAAACCATACCGATTTCTTCAGGTAAGAAATGTCATAGTCCATGCCTATTGGGACTTGAACCTCAATGTCCTTGAATGTCCTCAACAACTCTAAGTACAAGTTCTTCATGTACTCCGGCAGAATAGAAATAGCATCCTCATCCCATCTACATAATTAATCGTGCATTACACAACAAAACAATGTGACAATCGACCTTAATTTGACATTACAATATTCTTCATGTCCAAGCTCTATAAGAAAAGTAGAAATGCTAAACTCAAATCGTACATCACCATAATTATGTTAGTCCAATGAACCCATATATAATTATTGAACCAAACAGATGGTTGATATTCTTTTCAAACATTTTCATAGTACTAATGTTAGGATTCCTATAATTACTGTCATATGTTAAAATGTAAGCCAGTTAATCTCTAACCTTTGTATCGCTTCATGTAGCTTCCGACATTCCTCTATTGTGGCTTGAATATCATATGTATCATCTAGCGTGGTAATTATTACTATCATCTTGGCGATGATACTTCTTGGGAGTTTAAAGTCTTTTTCATGGTACACCACATAAGCCCAAGTGTAGCTCTCAACGATACGACTACGAATATAACTTAGCCCGATGTTTCTAGAAAATTTGTTCCACCACCTGTAAAAAATAATTTAAGTAGAGTATTTGGAGTATGTTAAGAGATAATAAAAACGTTTGGAACTAATATATTGAATTAAATAAAATTTAAACATACTCGGTAATAGTTTTGAGCTCCTTCAAGTGAACATGTTGCAAAAGGTTAAAATCCAGTTTTGCAAGCTCCAATAGCATTGGGTTACGCAGTTCGTCTTCGCTGTATTCTGTGATATAATGTAGTGTTTCTATCCTCTTACATGTCCTTGGTAATGGTACATGAAGAGTGCGTTTGACTTGCTTATCGAGTGGTAAACAAATTGTACCACTCATTAATTCAAGATGATGTCGTGCAAAAGCCTTAGCTTCTTCTAGTGTTGGCTCACCATTAATGAGAAGATGAGCTGCATTGTATAAACATAAGAGCCCTCTTGCATCATTAGTTATATCTGTGTTGAAGCTGCCATCTTCACCCTTGAATTTGTTGAAAACATCTGCAAGATCGGTAAATTGGTGTTGTCGGTAATATTATGATTGTCATGTTATTTTGTATATGATGAGAGTATATCCATTCCACTATACAACATAGTTCTCTAAAAATATAAGATTGACAACCGATTTTAGTACCAAATAATTAAATGCAGAACTAATAGACGTTAGGTTGTATGCATCCACTAAGCCTCATGGGCATGACCATATAAAGTTATGACAAAAAGGGTATAGTTAAATACCTGGAGATACCCAATGTCCGTGCTCCCTAAGCAAGCGAAATCCTAGAGCAACTTCACCGAGGCTTGAATTACTAAATTGACTCTCCAAGATTTTGATTAAAGCCTCATTGATTTCTTTTTCAAAGTGATGATCGATTCCAAGATGCTCGAGTGTATCCACTAAGGAAATTCTTGTCGCCATGCTGTTGCAAGTCTTAAACAACATGCGGGCGTCTTCATTCAGTTTATCGGCCCTGACTATCATCCATTGCTCTGACCACTGCTATTGGTTACATCGAATAAACCAAAAGGAAAACCAGCACATTGGATCATTAGATAACTAGAAAAGTTAGCATGAAAGCGCTAAAATTGTTAATACCACCAAAATTCAAATCATACACGGCCTTTGCACAACCAGCATGAAAGGTATGTACATAGGGTACGTACATTGTTTGTTATCATTCGTACAATAACCTGAAATAAATTATAACATTCAAATATAAGGTGACGTACAAATGTAGATTTTAATCTCTACACACCTGCTGTTGTTGTGGCTCGTATTCAGTGAAGAAGTCACCCCACGGCGAGGGATCGTAGCCGGGCGCCATGGCAGGAGTGTCAGGAATGGCGGGCGCCATGTAATCTTACGAGTGTCGAGCCTGTCTTTCTCGAGGAATAAGCGAGCTTGTGTTGGCTTTGTGATGGCGTGTGACAATTCATGCCCTCCAAGAGGCCCTTAAATAGAGGGATCATGAAAGCCACGCTTAATTTATGTCTAGTAAGGCTGCTAGATGTTCCTTCCGGATAATGGCTGCGAGTCAAACAGAAGGCAGACAATGAGAATATAATAGGCCATCGCAAACAGATCAGCGAAACATGTGCAAGGCACTGTGTGCGATGAAATTAGTGCATGCACCTGTTCTCCGTTACAAGCGTATCGAAATTTTGATAGATTTTTTGTTTGTTTCCCACAACACGCTTTATTATGATAAGTTTTGTCCGAGTTTGATGACTGAGGTGCTAGTACGATGATGCGCCTTCGCCTCGCACTAGTCTATCTATCTATCTATCTATCTATCTATCTATCTATCTATCTATCTATCTATCTATCTATCTATCTACTACTAATTTATATTGAGATAGGTTCGTTTCCACAGCTTTTCTGGTCGGTTTTACCCCTGGCTATATGAGGATATTACTAATGGAGCCACCGCCAAGTCAACCGTGTTCACCCTAACACCTCTGCTCCAACACACGGCTCCAAAACGAATGGTTCCATGAGGATACTTCCGTCCTTTTTTTTTCCGTTCAGCGAGCGAGCTCGCGTGAGCGGATGGGGACGCGTGGCCGGCGGCAAGGTCGATGCTGGCGAGGCTGCGGGAGGTGATGTGGCGACAGTCGTGAGGATGGCATCGTGGTCCTTTCCGGGGACCGGGGCTAGCACTACAAGGCCGGAATCAATCCCGACACCGCGCCGGCGTGAGGTCTGGCGTGCACTGCACCCATCTGTACGCCTCAGGGATCTCTTGGTCGAAGGAGGAAGCCCTGGAAGCGCATAGCTCTAGTGTAGTCCTTGGTGGAGTCCAGGAGCGCCGCCATGACGCAGTTGAACCTGGCGCATCCATCCGGACAACCTTAATCTCGAGGAAAGCTGCGTCGGGCAACCGGGGGCGCCTTCACGTGCAATCATCGCCGGGAGAACCCCGATCTGGCCATGGAGGGCCGTGATCTGAACGTGGAGGGACAGATCCATCCAAGATGCTCCCAGGAGGGCGCATCTAGACACCGCTGCCACCGGGAAGGAGGAAGGAGGTCGAGATTGTGCTTCAGACTCAGGTAAATTGGCCGCCCGCCTAGATAGGAGCTCGCCGCCATCCTACCGGCACAGCTGAAGCTGAACTTCAATAGGTTGACCATTAACTGAAAACTGAAACGCTACATGTAATTAAACCCAAAACCGGAGCAGGCTTCTCTAAAAAAAAAAAACCCCAGAGCAGGCTAGAGGCATATTATTCTTGGTGCAAGAAGAGCTAACCTCAACATATAAAGCATATGACATAATAATTTTCCTAGCAATTGGGCATTTGTAGACCAGATAGAAAAGATTTTAAAAAAAGTTTACTCTTAGGAAATGATACCTCGCAGTCCGTATGGAAACTTGAACCCAGGTGGGCAAGCTGGCTGACATTCACTAGCCTTGCCACCAAGCCTGTGCTTGGTTCTAAACCAAATAGAAAAGATGAAGGGATAAGGAAAGGGATTAGATTGCTAGATACGATCCACGCATTCAGACGAGGAACGAGAACGGCAACTCCATGTCTCGGCAAGAAGATGAACTGACGTGATGACGGCTCGCATTGTGACTCTTGTCCAGGCCGGTTTCTGTCCCATCGCTGAAATAAGAGGACATCAAGAGTAGATTTTGAAATAAGAGGACAAGTTAAAGCTGAACCCTTTTTTCAAAGAACAATTACAAAATGGCGGTGAAATACTTGGGGTGGTGAATAGGAAAAAGGTTAAATTAATCAAAGACATCGAAGTATCGATCCATTACTGAGCGGTTTTTGAATATGAACGTTTATCCTATTTTGGATGGTATTTTAAAGGTTTATCTTATTTTTGGAGCACACCCTGAAGAAGAATATTATCAGCGACAGAATGGTCTCTGCATGCCTGTATTCTGACCGGTCAATTAATTGGCTGTTTTATTTTTTTCTCCTATGTACTACGAGGATAGTGCTAAGTCTTGTCTTCTGCTAGAAATTATATACAAGTGGCGGCTGCTAGTAGTATAAGCCAATTAGTCATATCTCTTCCAGTTCCTCGATGTTTCGGTTTAGTCAGACTGCTCCTGCAGCCTGTTCTCCGGTAGATGGTTAATAATTTGCGAGCGGCCGGCGGCTATGAAACACCGGCTCCTAGCTAGAAGATTTGGTTGTGGCGTGCGTAACCCACAGGAGCAGAGAGGGGGGCGGCTGTGAATCTCAGCCGGCCGTATATATATATATATATACACCAATGCATTTGGGTACATTACAAGTATCACTAGAGCCACGAGCTGATCTTCGATAGTCATAAGCTGCAGTGCAATAATGGAGGGTTGGGTGACCTTATGTCTGATAGGCCTATGGACGTCATTAGCGATTTGGTTTTTCAAGCTCTCCGGCGCCGGCGGTGGTAATGGAAAGGCAAAGAAGAAGGTTATGCGGCCTCCCGGGCCATGGCGACTCCCGATCATCGGCAGCCTCCACCACGTCGTCAGCGCTCTCCCGCACCGTACCATCACGGAGCTGTGCCGCAAACACGGGCCCATGATGTACCTCCGTCTAGGCGAGGTGCCCACCGTGGTGGTCTCCAGCGCCGAGGCGGTGGAGGAGATGGTCAAGGCCAACGACGTGGCCTTCGCAAACCGGCGGACCACCGGGATGCAGGACATCGCCGGCAACGGCGGCAAGGGCATCATCTTCACCCCCTACGGCGACCACTGGCGCGACATGCGCAGGCTCTGCATCGTGGAGCTCCTCAGCGCCAAGCAGGTGAGGCGCATGGAGAGCATCAGGGCACAGGAGATGGGCACCCTCCTCCGCTACATCACGGTCGCGGCCTCCAATGGCGCTGCCATCAACGTCAGCCAGAAGGTGGCGGCGCTCAGCAACGACCTCATCACGCGGGCGGTGTTCGGCGGCAAGTTCAGCAAGCAGGAAGATTACCTCCGCGAGGCCGACATCATGATGGACCTCCTGGGAGGCTTCTCCCTCGTCGACCTCTTCCCGTCGTCGCGCCTCGTGCGCTGGTTCAGCAACGAGGAGCGCCGCATTAAAAATTGCGTCGACGTCATGGTTGGAATCATCACCGACATCCTCGTCGACCGCAAGGCGGCGCGAGCTGCCGGTAAAGACGACGCCTCCAGCACCGACGACGACGAGGACCTGCTGGACGTGCTGCTCAGGCTGCAGGAGGAGGACTCGCTCACATCCCCATTAACAACAGAGATTATATCCACCTTCTTGTTCGTGAGTATTTTTTCCCCCACTCTCTACTCTTGATCTTGCCATTTTATTTGACTCCTCATGCTATTAGTATGTCTCCATCATTAATTCCTATGGATAGAGACAATTAATAATGTTTGCATCCAAAGTGCTAGACAGAAACTTGCTTAATTCAGTCACCGATTTCAGGTGTAACTTTTTTGCTTTGACTCACTCGCTATGAACCCGTCATCAAGAAGAAAGCAAATAGTTATATACACCATACATGAATAATATTTCTTTACAAAACTTCTTCTAGAGGGCTGGATGCTCTTATGTTTCAGAAAGTAAGTATGTTAGTGTGGGAAATGAGACAAAGAAATCTTGAAATGCTCGGATAATTGGAAAAAAACGCCACCAAAACCCAGGCATGGGACTATAAATTTGTATTTGTCAGTAATAAAGATCTAATATAGCCTATCCGCTTCCAGCTATAGTGCTTGATATATCATGTCAAATTTATTTAAGAAAGGCATAATTTTATTTTAACAACTTGTTTGTTTATTACTATATATATAGTATTACATTGTTTCATAGATAACACAACACCATCATTTTCAGGACATATTTGGAGCTGCCTCAGAAACTACTGGAACCGCTTTGGAGTGGGCTATGTCAGAACTCGTAACTCATCCTACAGCTATGGCTAAGGCACAATCCGAGGTTCGAGAGGTACTAGGTCCAAACCGAGGTATCATTGCCAATAGCGACCTTGCAGAACTCCCCTACTTGCGGTTGATCATCAAGGAGGTTCTCAGATTGCATCCACCTCCACTACTCCCTCGCAAGACTAGAGATGACTGCAAAATTATGGGGTATGACATGCTGAAAGGAACCAATGTATACATTAATGTCTTTGGAATTTCCAGGGATCCTAAGTACTGGAACAATCCTGAAGATTTTAATCCAGATAGGTTTGAAAACAGCAACAAGGATTTTAACGGCACAAGCTTTGAATTCACTCCTTTTGGTGGTGGGCGAAGACGCTGCCCAGGGATAACATTCGCATCATCAATTCTGGAGATCACATTGGCAAACTTTCTCTATCACTATGATTGGATTCTCCCTAATGGGGCAAGCCCGGATTCTTTGGACATGGATGAGAAATTCGGATTCACTATACGAAAAAGATCTGAACTAGAGCTTATAGCTATTCCCCATGAATACTCCAAAGCTATGCAGATATAGATACAACTTTCAGTACACCAGGATGTTGATCCATTTCGGTGGCATTCCAACCTTTATGCATACATCAGAATAAGAGAATCTTAGGAAAAAACTGTAGTATCACAATATTTTTCATGTTAATGTCTGCCAATAGTATATTTTGTTGTTGTCACACATGAATGCAGCTATGACGTAGCACTAAGTGATCCATTTTTGATGAAATAGTGCACATGCTATACTAGAAATATATATGATCATGTATCTATTTTGTAATGTTCTGAACAAAAAATGCCATTTACATCGTTTGTTAGCTGCTTGACTTGTCGATGTAACTTCTATTGTTTGTCTCAACTATTCCATATTTTCCATGGTCTGATGTCGGTTTCCAAGAAATTTGACCAGTTTTGTATAAGAAGCAACATGTGTTGATTGCTAGTCACAATCAATGCATCATATAGACGAGACATCAAATCAATGATGTGGATATGTGTTATAATTTTACATTTTAACTATCTTATTAATAAAGTTTGTTTATTTTCTTATTTTCATCAAAGAAGACACCCAAAACCGACCAAA
This sequence comes from Avena sativa, assembly GCA_916181665.1. Classification (NCBI taxonomy): domain Eukaryota; kingdom Viridiplantae; phylum Streptophyta; class Magnoliopsida; order Poales; family Poaceae; genus Avena; species Avena sativa. The sequence continues at coordinate 404,025,768 of OV702280.1, forward strand.
GAGATCTGCAGTAACATATGTTGTATAGTAAAAACTTGTTCAAACTTGAATGAAACAATCAACGAGACTTTTTGGAGATCACATTGGAAAATTTTCTTTATCACTTCGACATGATGCTTCCCGATGGGGCCAACTCAATATTTTTGGACATGGGTGATAAATTTGGATTCAATGTCCGGAATAGTCCAAAATGCAAGTTTGAGATATTCCACGTGAATGCTTTAAAGCTGTGCAGATATAGATTAACATTTCGGTACAAGAGGATGCTGATCCTTATTGGTGGTATTCGTATCTTTATTCATGCATATGAATAAAAATAAAGTATATATGCTTGTTATATAAGCATGAAAGAAGCTATCTAGAAAGTACTTTCGATGCAGTGCCAAAGAACTTATGGTGGAATACTTCGGGGTAGAGCCGTGCAATTTTCCACATGGCACAATCTACTTTCATTGATACTACATGGAGAACTTTTTTCTCCATGACTTTCATTACTACGACATTAACCAAACATGGTTAGTTAATCTCCATTTTCTTATCTCACTACAATAATGAATTTCTAAGCCGAGGGCCAAAAGCCGTCGACATAGGCCATATAGCCGTCGGCGTAGACTCCTCAACAAAGCTCTCTCTCAGTAGAGCGTCTGAAGGCCATCGGCGTATCGAAAAGCCGTCGGTGCCCATGGCTGCCCTCGGCATAGCCTAACTCCCGGTTGCAAAAATAATTTCAATTTGTTTTTCTAATTTTTTCTCAATTTTTTTTAATCTTTGAATTATTTGACTTGCTAATCTCTCACTTGAAATATTATCAACACTAATTATATTTAATCCTCAATCAAATTATAGTCTTGGTCAAATTTTCCGGTCGGTCACCCATCATCACTACTCCACCCCCACCACGCTTAACTTTCCAGTTCCTTCAGAATCTATTTCTGCAAAGCAATTTATACCTTTTGTTGTCAATACTATGATATCAATTCTATTAACTCTTATATCATTATGTCACATGTTTGTATTTTATGAAATTACAAACAATTATTTAATAAAACAATAATAAATAAGTAAAAATATTATTGAATTCAAATAAAAATATAATGATTTTATTTTTTTGTATTTTTCTATTTAATATAATATTATACCTTCAGGCTGCAGGAGGAGGACTCGCTCACATCCCCATTAACAACAGAGATTATATCCACCTTCTTGTTCGTGAGTATTTTTTCCCCCTCTCTACTCTTGATCTGGATGACAACGGTACTAGTAGCTACCATATGTTTTGTTTAGCATTTAATTTGGATCTAGTTCTTCATGAGTACCTAGTCAACACATCTTAATTTATTAAACCTCGACATATATCAAGGCCCAGTCAGTTCCTTGCCATTTTATTTGACTCCTCATGCTATTAGTATGTCTCCATCGATCATTCCTATGGATAGAGACAATTAATAATGTTAGCATCCAAAGTGCTAGACAGAAACTTGCTTAATTCAGTCACCGATTTCAGGTGTAACTTTTTTGCTTTGACTCACTCGCTATGAACCCGTCATCAAGAAGAAAGCAAATAGTTATATACACCGTACATGAATATTTCTTTACAAAACTTCTTCTAGAGGGCTGGATATATATGCTCTTATGTTTCAAAAAGTAAGTATGTTATTATGGCAAATGAGACAAAGAAATCTAGAAATGCTCGGATAATTGGAAAAAAAAACGCCACCAAAACCCAGGCATGGGACTATAAATTTGTATTTGTCAGTAATAAAGATCTAATATAGCCTATCCGCTTCCAGCTATAGTGCTTGATATATCATGTCAAATTTATTTAAGAAAGGCATAATTTTATTTTAACAACTTGTTTGTTTATTACTATATATATAGTATTACATTGTTTCATAGATAACACAACACCATCATTTTCAGGACATATTTGGAGCTGCCTCAGAAACTACTGGAACCGCTTTGGAGTGGGCTATGTCAGAACTCGTAACTCATCCTAAAGCTATGGCTAAGGCACAATCCGAGGTTCGAGAGGTGCTAGGTCCAAACCGAGGTATCATTGCCAATAGCGACCTTGCAGAACTCCCCTACTTACGGTTGATCATCAAGGAGGTTCTCAGATTGCATCCACCTCCACTACTCCCTCGCAAGACTAGAGAGGACTGCAAAATTATGGGTTATGACATGCTGAAAGGAACCAATGTATACATTAATGTCTTTGGAATTTCCAGGGATCCTAAGTACTGGAACAATCCTGAAGATTTTAATCCAGATAGGTTTGAAAACAGCAACGTAGATTTTAACGACACAAGCTTTGAATTCACTCCTTTTGGTGGTGGGCGAAGACGCTGCCGAGGGATAACATTCGCATCATCAATTCTGGAGATCACATTGGCAAACTTTCTATATCACTATGATTGGATTCTCCCTAATGGGGCAAGCCCGGATTCTTTGGACATGGATGAGAAATTCGGATTCACTGTACGAAAAAGGACTGAACTAGAGCTTATAGCTATTCCCCATGAATACTCCAAAGCTATGCAGATATAGATACAACTTTCAGTATACCAGGATGTTGATCCATTTCGGTGGCATTCCAACCTTTATGCATACATCAGAATAAGAGAATCTTAGGAAAAAATGTAGTATCACAATATTTCTTATGTTAATGTCAGCCAATAGTATATTTTGTTGTTGTCACACATGAATGCAGCTATGACGTAGCACTAAGTGATCCATTTGTGATGAAATAGTGCACATGCTATACTTAGAAATACATATGATCATGTATCTATTTTGTAATGTTCTGAACAAAAAAATGCCATTTATATCGTTTGTTAGCTGCTTGACCTGTCGATGTAACTTCTATTGTTTGTCTCCACTATTCCATATTTTCCATGGTCTGATGTCAGTTTCCAAGAAATTTGACCAGTTTTGTATGAGAAGCAACATGTGTTGATTGCTAGTCAGAATCAATGCATCATATAGACGAGACATCAAATCAATGATGTGGATATGTGTTATAATTTGACACTTTAACTATCTTAAAAATGATGGTTGTTTATCTACTTCTTTTCATAAAAAAAATACACACAAAACCAATCAAAGAGATCAGCTATTACATATGTTGTATAGTAAAAATATGTGCAAACCCGAATAAAACAACCAACCATAGCACAGAGAAATATCTTGCTAAGATTTAAGAACATGTTGTAGTTTTAAAGTCTATAAGAATCAATGTCCAAGTTCTTGATGTGTCTAAAATGTGTCTATTCCTTTTAAATTTTACTATATTTACCTCCATTTTATTTGTAGTTTTTATTATTCGTTGTTTAATGCTTTACTATATTGTTGGGACCCAACCAGACTTGGGGTGCCATCGTATTCTGCAAGGGCACTGCATGTTTTCGGACCCTATAGGGGTTATAGAGTAGTAGGTATGGAGATTGTATGCACCATTTGTGGAATATATAGAGGGTGCATTATTTTACTGGTGCATAGAGGGTGTACTATGACTTGGATTGGCCTGAATCCTCTTGAAGCCACATGATTCCTCGGAGACATATCACACGAAGCCATGGTTGGTTGTGACTGTTATGTGATATTACCGGGAACTTGCAGTCCGACTTCCTTAGATTTGAGGGATCGTTGGATATCCCACCATAAGCTCTGTTGTTGTTATTATTGAAGCAATGATGGAGAAGGGGGTATCTCTTCAGTCATTCGGAACACAATATGAGTAGTGTCTGTGCAACGGCCTTATATACACCATCTTGTTCGTGAGTACTTTTTCCCTCTCTACAAATTATCTCAATGACAACGCTACTAGCTAACAACTGCTTTTGTTTAAGATTGGATCCAGTTCTTCTTGATTAGTTAACATATCTTAATTTTTTAAACCTCGAGATCAATGCTAAATTAGTTCCTAGATATTTTATTTGTTTCATCATGTCAAGTCTCTAAAATATAGAGAGAGGCAATGTTACCGGCTAAAGGCCATGTATTTATAAAACACATCCTTTAGTTTTCAAAGCAGCAAGTTGGGAACCAAGGTTATGGATCCAATCTTAAATAGCCTCCATTGGAAACCCGAAGAGAAAGGTATGATGAGCACAACAACAAGTTTTCCTCAGTTATGAAACCAAGGTTATCGAACCAGTAGGAGTTAGGAAATAACTCCAAGGTGTTGCTAGCAACTTGGAACTGATGTCTACGCACTTCTATTCTTGTAGATAGTTGTTGGGCCTCCAAGTGCAGAGGTTTGTAGAACAACAGAAAATTTTCCTTAAGTAGATTATCCAAGGTTTATCGAACTCAGGGAGGAAGTGGTCAAAGGTATCCCTCTCAAGCAACCCTGCAATCAAGATACAAGAAGTCTCTTGTGTCCCCAACACACCTAATACACTTGTCAGGTGTATAGGTGCACTAGTTCGGCGAAGAGATAGTGAAATACAAGTGGTAACAATGCCAGAAAATAGCTTGACAGTGAGGTAAATACTGGAAGCAAGAAAACATGCAACAGATCTAGATGTGAACGGTGTTTCAATGTTTAGAAACAAGTCCTAGGGATCATACTTTCACTAGTGAACACTCTCTCATATAAATATATTCTCTTTATGATACTACTCTTAACTACTCTCCGGTTGGACACTCTAATCCATGGTAGGGCTATAACAACACACCTCAAAGTCTGCCTTCCCCATCTAGATAACCCCACACTGTCACCTTGAGCGCTAGATGGTTCCAACAAACACAAAAGTTTCATAGAGACATCCAACTCCAATATAACTCATGAATATATATGTAATCTAGCTTAAGTGCCACACACGGAGCGCACGCTGTCACTTTCACTCACGTGGGGAAAAGCATAGATCTATTAAAGAACGATGAGTATTTATGTAGACTCTAGCCTAAGTGCCACCACGGTATGCACGCTATCACTTACACACACGTGGGGAGAGAAGAGATCTATTGAAGCACTTGAGTAGCAGAGTAGATCTACTTGATTGCAAAGCTCATGACCATAACAAGATCATGCATAGAGAGAGAGATGAACACATAGCTACCGATAGAGCCCTTAGCCTCGAGGAAGAACTACTCCCTCCTCATCATGGGAATCAGCAACGGCGATGGATATGGTGGTGGAGTGTTGGGGATATGCTATATGGGTATCCTCATAGCATGTCTCATATCCGGATAACCCGGGTGGCCCATAGTTGGTAGCATGGCCCATGGACTGTTGGGCGCCCAGTTAGATGGATCCAGAAGGGAGGCCCATGCCGGATAAATGAAGGCTACGGAGGAGTCACCGACGTACCCGGAGCCTTGGAGTGCAAGACACACTAGACTAGTAGTAAGCAGTGTAGGACTATGTAACCTGTCCGACTAGGACTTTTCCATGTAACCCTAGGACCTGGCGACTATATAAGTCGGGCCTATGGGAGCCTTTAGGGCACCAATCAAATCATACCTCGCACAGCGAACCAATCCCTATAACTCGGCGTATTGCCATTATAGTGATTTATAGCAGAAGTAGGATTCCGCCACCGTCGTGGGATCTGAACCTGGGTAAGTTGTGTTACCTCGTACCCGTCAACCGTCCGCCTTACCCCACGTCTCTAAACACGCACTGTGAGGACCCCTCCATGGCGTACTCGTCGGCAATACCACGACAGTTGGCGCCCACCGTGGGGCAAGAGGCGCTTCAGGCTCTTCAGCGGGTGAGGACCAAGATCTTCGTGGGAATCGGCGAAACCGTAGCCATCGGTCGTGTTCTCTTCTCCGGAAATGTTCCGATCGTCCTTCCCGACGAGTTATGGATCCTGGAGAAGACGAACCCGGTGCTCGATTGTCCCCATCGGAGACATCCACCTCTTCATTGGCGAAACCGACTTGGGCACTAGTTCCCTGGGAGTCGGAGGAGCATCAAGACCTGCGCGGACCGCCTACGGGCAGGATACGTTCGTGGAAGGATCGATGTCAGATCTCTCTTCGGAGTTTGCCGACAAAGATCGGAAAAAATCAAGGCCCACCCAAACCTCCCCTGTGCAGGATATAACGGTGGAAGATCACTGCTAGTCCGCTGGCTTCATCCGTGCATCTGGACAGCAGATATCCAAGTTCGTCGGCGTGGTTACCATCTTCGATCTAGCGCGTTGCGTTTAGAGAGAGGGCGAAAACCCCCGCGATTACCTCACCAGGTGGCTCCGTATACGGGCCGATCTGGCGCATTACCCCAATGATGATGCCATGTATCACTTTCTGGAAGGACTAGACCAAGGTACGCTTCTCCGACATTCGCTAAGGCGGCAACAGGCTTCAGGACGCCTCACCTTCGAAAGGATGGTGAACACCGTCAACAACTACGCGGAGGCCGAGGAGGTAGCTCAGACAGCTCTTGCGCTCATTGACGGAGCCCCTCCGATTCAGCCACCGCCACCACCGCCTCCCGCCGCCATCGCCGCAGCTGCACCACCGCCTCTAGTCATCATCGCTGCTGTTGCACCTCCAACCCCCGTCATTGAGGAAGCCCCGGCACCCTCCGACTCCGTGATTGATGCGCTCTACGCCGACTTCAGCGCAGATTTGGAGGAGATAGATTTCAGCCCGGAGGAGCTAGACTCTGCCATGTAGGAGATGGAGGAGGATTACGAGCGCGATGAGCAGGCCAACAACACCGTCATGTCCCGAGAGGTGTTCTTCACCATTGGGACGGCGATGGATGAAGATCAACCCGGAAGAGCTCTGCCTACAGCGATAGACAAGGGGAAGGGACCACCTGATGCTGCCGACAATGATCGCGCAAAGGACATGCCCCTCCGCCTAACCCAATGCAACAGCCGCAGGAACTCAGCACCGGACCGAGCAACAACAACACCGCAAACCCGCCGCCTCCGGCATCTGCATCTGCTGCTGCCCAAGTTACTCCAGCTGATAGAGTGATGTACGACAATCTCCTCGTCGAGCATATGACCATGGCTCATATTCGCAATGTAGTCCAGCTTGACGAGAAGCGCCAGCAGCTGCTGGAGGAAGCGCAGGCCATCGTGGAGCAAGGCGCAAAGCTATATCGAGATCTAGCCAACGCGCAGAAGTCCATAGAGAAAGCTAGAGCAATGGAAGCCGAGTACAAGACTCTGCTGCAGCAGCAGAAGGCCAAGAAAGCTCCGGCTCGCGTTATCAACGATCCTGGTGTGCAGCGAAACCTAGGATGGGCTCCCCTGAAGCCGGCACAGGCCAAGACATACATTGAAAGTGAAGGAAAGCAGGTGATGCCCACTCCTCTCCTCAACCTCACCGTCGCCAAGACTCTTCTGGAGCAGGATTGATCACCCGAAGTAGTGGACCAACTCTATGACCTAGTGTCCAAGGTGGTGAAACAGCAGGAAAAGGCCACCTCTCAAAGGCTTGAGTCCGACCCAGCATTTTGCAATTCTAGCCAGCACAAGCCGCCAAGGGACAGATCTCCTCTTGATGTAGGGTCTCAGACGGGTTCGTCAGAACAAAGACAGAGGGATGCGCGCAACATGAAGGATGTTATCCCCATATCCTCTGACCATGGAGGTAAGGCCCAACCTCTTCGCCCATCGCCACCTCCCCGCTCCCCCTGACATCGTGAAGACACCAAGGCTCACCGTCGTACGGATATGCCTTCGCTAAGGAAGAGCGGCATTGTCATCCGCGACAACGCGGAGCAGACCCGTCATGATGGAGAGTGCAACCAAGGACACAAGAGCAGGTCGCGCCATGACCCTCCGCGTCTAACAAGCAATCGCGACAAGCGTGATGTTTCGCAGGAGGGTAACAACAAGAAGGCTAACCCACCGCTACCTTCGCCTCCGTCGCCACCTAGCAGCCACCATGACGGAGGAGGCCTGCGTCGTTCACGCAGCCCATCCCCTGATCGCAAGAAGAAGAAAAGAAGCCCGGGAGCATACGATGCACGTTCGCGCCTGGACAAGATCCACGAGGCCCGGGAAGGACCATACCTGGGACCACGTTGTTTTGGACCTGTAATACGGTCCGCAACTTACCCCAAAGGTGTCTGGATTGACAAGACCATCAAGCCCTATGACGGCACCGCCAAGCCAGCTACATGGTTGCAGGACTACGACAACGCGGTAGAGATCACCGAGGGTAACCCCAACGTCACCGTCAAGTACCTCCCATTGATGTTGGCGGGCATGGCCCGTCAATAGATTGATGACTTGCCGGAAAGATCCATCTGCAATTGGTTGGACATGCAAGAAGCGTTCACCAAGAACTTCGAGGGTACGTACAAACGTCCCTGCACTGTTGGCGATCTACAACAGTGCATGCAAGAGAAAGACGAGACATCTCGCGCCTACCTCTCCCGCTGGCTAGATATGAAGAATTCCTGCGCAGGAGTGCACGCCCAGACCGCCATGGCCGCCTTCATTGATGGGTTGGAAAGGGGCAAGTTGCTCCGACATAAGCCGAAGCGCCTGCAGGACAATCACCAGCTAGACTTGAACCAGATGATTCTGTTGGACAGTGAGTTCACGGCTGCCGATGATGATGCTCGCGGATCTTTGCCGACAACGGCCGTTCCAACTCAAGCTCGAAGGAACAACAACACAAAGCAGAAGACCCCGCCTGAAGAAAAGCAAAATTCCGACATGGTCTCTATGACTTTTTCAGGACGAGGTGATGGCGGACAACGTGGCCGAGGACGGGGAGCTGGTCGTGGGCAGCAGCGAGGCAGTGAAACTACCTCGGCAACGCGCCGCGTTCCCCAAACCTATGAGGAGTACCGTGATATGTCGTGCCTCGTACACCTCGACACCAACGGCAAAGCCACCCACACCAATCGCCATTGCAAGTTCGTCAACAACCTCAAGGACGACCTGTAGTCCGACTACAAGCAAAGCCGGAAGAACAGAACACGAGGAAAGGGCAAGGGGAAGAAGAAGGAGGAGGAGTCCAAGGATTCAAGTGACATGGACGAGGACGTTGACCCCAAGCACGCCGCCAAGAGTGACGGCAAGGGCAAGAACCCCTTCGAAAATAAGGCGACAATTTTCCACACTTTCCTTGGCACCCCCACCGTCCGGCAACAAAAGACCTCCATGAGGATACTGATGGCTACTCTACCCCCAGTTCCCCAGTTCCTGCGCTGGTCGAAGATTCCAATTACTTGGGATAGGAAGGATCACCCAGACCTCATCCCTACGGAGAACCAGTACGCCATGGTCATCAACCCCCTGATTGATCGCAACGAGTTCACCAAATGTATGGTGGATAGTGGAAGCAACATCAACATCATGTACCTGGATACACTGCAGAAGATGAACTTGATGGAGGCAAACCTAAGGCGGACCAACACCATCTTCCACGGCGTAGTTCCTGGTCGGGAGGCTCGGTCCCTTGGGTGCATCACACTTCAGGTCGCTTTTGGTGATGTTAATAATTACCGCCAAGAACGCATGACCTTTGAGGTTGTCCCCTTCAAGAGCGTGTACCACGTCATATTCGGCCGCGACATATTCCACACCTTCATGGCCAAGCCATGCTTTGTCTACAACAAACTCAAGATACCCGGACCAAACGGTGTCATCACCGTATCCAAAATCTTTACCAAAGCAAGGGACTGCGAGAGTGGAGAAGCAGCCTACGCAGAAGTTGTCCTCTACAACGAAGAATTCAAGGAGATCCAGAGCAAGGTCGATGCCTCGGAGATGTCCGCATCGAAGAAACAGATTTCTGACTCCGCCCCAGCATTCAAGGCCGCCATCGAGACCAAACCGGTGGAACTTGTGGTAGGCGATGCCTCCAAGACCACCGCCATTGGGACGAACCTGGACCCTAAATAGGAAAGCGCGCTCGTCGAGTTCCTCCATGAGAATAAGGACATCTTTGCCTGGCAACCTGCCGACATGAAAGGTATACCTAGGGAACTTGTCGAGCACAGCTTGAATATTGATCAAAAATGTAAACTAGTGAAACAACCTCTACGATGCTTTGGAGATGTGAAGAGACGCTCCATAGGCAAAGAGATAGCTAGGTTACTTAATGCTAGTTTTATCCGAGAAGTCCTTCATACCCAATGGGTGGCCAATATTGTACTTGTTCCCAAAAATAGAACCAAAGAATTAAGAATGTGCGCTGATTACACCGGCTTGAACAAGGCATGTCCCAAAGATCCGTTTGCTTTGACTCGCATTGACCAATTCATTGACTCGATGGTTGGCTCGGAGATTTTGTGTTTTCTCGATGCATACTCAGGATACCACCAGATCAAGATGAGGAAGTCGGACCAATTGGCCACTTCGTTCACTACACCCTGCAACACGTTTTTCTATGTCATGATGCCCTTTGGGCTAAAAAACACAAGTGCTATGCGGTGACCCAGCATACCACTGCATGATGTGGTACACTATAGTCGTTGACATGACACCAATGAAACACCATTCACTAGTATTACATCCCTCAGAGTAGTACACCAGAAACATAGCAGGTCGAAGACATGACTATAGGTTACAACTCAACTCTTTACACAAGATCCAGAGAACACTCTAGGTTAAAGAGAGAGAAAGAAACTTCTTACAAAGAAGAATCATGAATAAATAACTCATAGCTACCATACTTATCAAACTAGTAGTTGAACTACGAGGCTTGCATTGATGCTATTTGCAATACTCTACAGAAGTAGGTTGTATGGTTATAAATTCTATTCTTATCTAATCAGCAACTTCGTCTTCACTTGATTTGATGTATATGTTGACTTTCTTGACTTCATTGAAGAGCGTTAGCTTTTGATGATGATTCCTGGAGCATAACCTGATGTAGACGTCGTCTGTACTGGCTTTAGAACCTAGCAAGGGTTAAGAAGATACTTTGAGTACGAGCATACTCAGCAAGTTCACTAGAAAAGGAGTGTTTGATGCACTATAACTACAACCACATATCGTAGGTCGTAGGAAATGCAAGTTTTCGTAAACATTTATTCAAAGGTTGCTTTTATTCTGAAAAGCTATGTCCGTCAGCCTTCACGGTTTTACCAGAACTTTCATGGATTTCCTTTCCTGCCACGTTCGCAGCTCCTTCCCGGAACAGGTAGTAACAAGTTACAGTTCTTACACTCTGCAGAGGTGCGTCACTTTACCCATGAGAGATCTTAGCTTTGTTGCACATCCGAATTGCAGGTTCGTTCACACTTCCTTGGTGTGAGGCCCAGACTAAGATCCAAGGCAATCACTGCCTTCTCCGCGACCCCGCATGTCTCCTTGGTGTATGCCAGCCCACCTATTGAATTACGGCAATGGCAGTACATAACGTTCAGATGCCGGAACTATCGTGGGACGTTGAGGGCTCCCACCCATATGCTGCATATCCTCTAGGAATTACCATAAATAATATGCACGCTACGAGTGATAACAGCCATGACCCGCACATCCAGCTCCATGCGAGAGGGAAAAGATACAACTGACTTCTTTGTCCCATTCCAAATCTCATGGTCAACGCGTAATATATGACGCAAGAATCACTAGCGACATTGGTTGTTAAGTCCTAGATAATATGTTCCTTTACCACCGAAACTCTTATAGTAGGTTATTACCTCATGGTAAATAACCTATAATCACTTTATTATGAAAATAGTGTTTTCTGTCCTTTTTCAAATGCAGGTGATGACAACACTGGATTTGTAAAATACTCTATAGAAAATAATCAAAGGACATGAGCAAGTGTGAACTTGCCTGTTGTGATTGCAAGATTATGCACTCACGGTCTTCAAGACAATATAAGATCCAATAGCGGAAATCTGCATCATTGGTCCAGTAAGGACTAATGTTTAAAGAAGCAAGATACTTTTATGCATAAGAAATGTAATGGAAGTTGAGAAACTCTAATCCCGAGGATAACGCTGTTCTATGGTTTGGATACTGGAAAGGGTTTCCTTGGAATGTGTTGCTCTTTTAGATTAAGTTTCACACATGTGCTTCTTATTAAGGCTTGTGAGTGTGTGGAAAACAACATGTATTTATACAACAACAAAATACACAGTATGGAATGCTACTCAAGGTTGCTTACATCTTAATTGTTTATCTTCAAGTTTTACTTTACAAGTAATGTCACTTATAAAGGATTTAAGTATTAACAATCTTATTATACAAGTATAGTATAAAGTAAGGTGTTTACTATTATGTTTCATATGTTGATTGAAGTGGCAAAACGAATAACCTTTGAAGAAAATCTTATTCAACTAATTAGAAGCATTTAAGCTTTTAAGTTAACCTTATGAGGTGTTCTTTCTAGTTATAGTCTTTAAGTAAGAAAGAATTACCTTTACTGGAATAATGATATTAGTAGTATTTGAGACTTATCTATCTTGGTTTTTAACTGGGTTGGTTTGGTATTAATATGCTTTATAATTTAATTAAAACAGATCAAAGTTAACTATAAAACATGTAATAAAGTATTTAGTATTATATTTAAAGTTTGGTAGACTAAAGTTAACTTTAAAACATAGATGGAATTTAGGTGTAATGCTTGTTATACTTATGTCTTGTTCACCTTATGATGTTTCTTGAAAGTTACTTAAGAATGGCATTATTTTTAGTTGGTAATGGTTTCTTTACATTATAAATGTATAAAGGAATTTATCGACCTACAATGGTGTGGTTAAGGTTTATGAATAAATAAACAATATTATTTACTACTTATGAACTCACTATAGTGTTTTCATTTGTTTATAAACTCGTGGTTAAAGTAAAGGAATAGGTTTCATCTCTTTACAAATTATTCTTGGAGATTTTACATTAAATAAGAATTCTTTTATAAAGTAATCTACATTAATGGTTGAGAATTAATTTAATAAAATTGTATTTAAACTGTTTTTAACCATTTTAACTTTATATTTTCAATATTTAAGACTAATACTATTTATTAGACTTAATTAGCTAATTTTTAGAACTATTAGCAATTTTTATTTACCCTAATGTGAATTATCAATTAAGGAAATAAGTTTATATTTAAGTTATTAAAGCTGTTTAACTTTTTATTTACCCTAATGTGAATATCACATTTTTAACATGTAGGTATTATTTTTGTGATCATTTTGATATATTACATTTATTTTTGTGATTTATAAATACTAAGATATGATTTTCATAAGATTTATTACTTTATAAATACTTAATAATTAACAAATATTTATTTAAGTGAAATAATAATGTATAATTATAATTTTAAAGTATAATTCTTATTTTTCTAAGATTTGTAGTATTTCATTTATATTTTTAACATTTACCATTATTAAAATATTAATTATCAATGTTTTATTACTTATAAAACCTTTATTAAATAATATTTATTTAAATAATCATCATAAAAAATTTAAATAATAGTTTTAAGTTGTAGATTTTATTTTTTTAAACATTTTCATATATTATATGTATTTTTCCGATTTATAAAATAAAAGTTATTAATGAAACAAGATTTAATCATTATTTTATATTTCAGGAATATTCATATTTAATCTTATAATGTTTTATCTATTTCCTAAACAGAAATTACTTTTTACACCTGAGCTAAACTTACCTAGGGTCACTAACCCGTGGGCTAGTTGCCACATGGCATACCCAAAGCAGTAAATGCATTTGTTACCTTTCCTATACCTACTACTAGTCAATGACAGGTGGGACCAGGGGCCACGTCATACACTACATGGACAAGGACCAGTCAACAGCTGACCACGTCAACCTCGACGCATGCATGATGTCATTGTGACATCAGCACGGCCTCCACCACCAGAAAGTGGTCACCGGCGGGGAGCCAGAGCTCCTAGTGGCCGTGGACGGTTGGGTTGGAACCGTGACAGCAAGGCGATCCTAGGGGTGGTGTCTACGCTACGATTTAGTCACCAGAGGTACTCCAGTGATGACGTAAGGCAGTGGCGTCCATCGGCCTGACGGCGAACTCGAGTTACAGATGATACTAGGAAGCGCAGTTAAGGTTGTTCGATGCGGAGACTCACCCCCGATGTGATGGTGTGGTCGGCGATGTAGATGGTGACCAGAGGCGAGCATAATACTGCACATTTCGACGACCACCGTGGGAAAGGATTCGCGAAATTTGCCTCCCTTCGAGCTCCTCCTGATGCGGTGCTCCTCATAGACGATCTATGCATGCTGGCGCATCTCCTGGACCACTCTTTGGACTCCAGGACGAACTCCACACGCCGGCGTGCTCCGATGACTGTGGCTAGGTTTTCGGTTGCCGGCGGAAAGAAGAGGAAGAAAGTGAGGATAAGGATCTCCGGCGCGTCGATGGTCTACTTATAGGCAACGGACAGCGGTGGTGTGGTGTTGGAGATATGCCCGAGAGGCAATAATAAATGTAGTTATTATTATATCTTTGTGTTTATGATAAATGTTTACATTCATGCTATAATAGTATTAACAAGGAAACATTAATACTTGTGTGATTTGTAAACTTAATTTTAAGTCCCTAGTAAAGCCTCTATATAATACTAGCTTGTTGGTTAATATATGATTATGGTTTCCCTATCATGAACATTGAGATGTTATTAACAACAAGATCATATCGTTAGGAGAATGATATGGTGGACATACTCCTATAGATAAGCGTAGCATAAAGATCAAGTCATTTTAATAGTTCAATTTCTATATGCTTTCTGATACATAGTAACCTAATTCCTTCGACCATGAGATCATGCATATCACCTCTATCGGATGGATGCTTTAATGACATCAAACACCACACCGTAACTGGGTGGCTATAAAGGTGGCATTGAGTGTTCAGAAAGTATTGGTTGAAACACATGGATCAAGATTGGGATTTGTCCATCCATATGACGGATAGATATACTCTGGGCCCTCTCGGTGAAATGTTATCCAATTGGCTTGCAAGCATGTGACTGGCTCACAAGGGATCACATATCACGGGAACGAGAAAAGAGTACTTATCAGTAACGAGGTTGAACTAGGTATGCAGAGATACCGACGATCATAACCTCGGATAAGTAAACTATCGTGAGACAAAGGGAAATTGGTATCGTATGTAAGTGGTTCATTCGATCGCAAAGTAATCGTAGAAATATGTGGGAGCCATATGAATTTCCAGATTCCTCTATTGGTTATTGATCGGAGAAGTGTCTCGATCATGTCCGCATAGTTCACGAACCGTAGGGAGACACACTTAAGGATTCGATGTTGTTTGAGTAGTTATGGAATGATGAGAAAGAGTCCGAATGTTGTTCGGAGTCTCGAATGGGATTCGGGATATCACTAGGAGATCCGGAATGGTCCGGAGAATAAGATTCATATAAGGAAAGTCCCGTTTCGGAGTTGGAGAATGGTTCCGGTTTTTTCATCGGGAATGTTCTAGAAGGTTCCGGAATGTCCGGCACTACGGAGGGGAAGGGTACATGAATGTGTTATATCAAGTTGGTATGATTGCATCATGTACTAAGTGTCATCGCTGAACAAAATAAAGGATTAAATCAAATCCTAGTTTGAAAAGTCAAACGACTAGTTTGAAAGTCAAACGGCTATTTTTGGGAAGTGGAAAAAGAGGAGGAAACCGAGTTGGGGAGGAGTCCCTCCTCCCCACCGCCGGTGCCCCACCAAGCCGAGTTGGGGAGGGACTCCTCTCCCTCCCCTTGGCCGGCTGGCCCCTCCACCTATATAAGGAGGGGCAGGGCTCCCTCCTAGAGACACACAAGATCCTCTCCTCCAAACCCTAAGCCGCTGGCGTCGCCACCTGCTGCCGTCGCCGCCGCCCTAGGGCAAACCGCCGCCGCCGCCTAGCAACCCTAACCATCGGCCTAGCCTCCTCCTCGATGTGTCTAAACCCTAGATCGTCGAGGAACTCTCTCATACTCCACCATACTCGCTCCGGCTTAAGGCGAAGCCCTGCGAGATCTCCCCTCTACTTCCGGTACCACGCCGTTGTGCTGCCGGAATCGCGAGGAGAGTGCTACAACCTCCGCTGCCTGCTGGAACAAGGGAGAGAAAGGTCTTCGTCGAGTACCGAACGTGTGACCGACTGCGAGAGCGCTGCCGGAACGCAGCGCCGGAAGGATCGTCTACGCGATCTTGAGATCGGGAAGAGTACGACTACATCACCCACGAGAATCCGCTCTCGTTAAACACTTTGGAATCTTCGAGGGTGAGTTATTCCATCTACTCGGTTCTATAATCTAGTAGATAGATCTTGGCTTGTTTGTTTGTATGCGGTAGAAAATTTTTGTTTTCCATGCTACGAATCCCTATAGTGGTATCAGAGCCGTGTCTATATGTAGATCTGTTGCACGAGTAGAACACAATGGTCATTGTGGGCGTTGATGCTTTTATTGTCGATTGCTTCTTGTGTACTTTGCATCTTGCGGTATGTTGGGATGAAGCGGCCCGGCCTAACCTTACATGACATCGTTCATGAGACTTGCTCCACGCTTGACATGCAACTTGTATTGCATAAGTGGCTTTGCGGGTGCCTGTTTCTCCTAGCATAGTTAAGATCCAATTTACAACGAGTGATTAACAATACTAGTATCAATGTTGTGGTTCATGTTTGTAAGTTAGAACGACACTTATTGAAAGCCCCAAACCACGTAAAACATGCAAAGAAAGTAGAGGCGTCTAACTTTGTTTTGCAAGGGTGTGCTGTGAT